>JAJGMV010000375.1:0-600000 GCA_021527685.1 Aphanomyces euteiches | reverse complement strand
TCGGATACTGTTTCCGGATAACGACTCTGCCCCGTTTATCCGGATATTTTCGGATAATGTCGATTTTGATGGGCATTTTTGAAAATGAGTGCGGCGGAACAACTGGACAAGGTGAGGATGACGCCAATGATGGAAGAAGGCTAAGATGGTCACGAAGGTGATTGCGGACTTGGAAACCAACTTGGGTTTGGCTCCAAATGAGCCTGTGGAAAAGCCCAAGGTATGCGTTCGTCGTAGGATCGATCGCTTGATTTTTTTCTTGAATAGAAGGCGGCCAACCAACAACCCAAGAAGGAAAAGAAAGCCAAGGCTGCCCCAGCCGCTGCTGCCGCCCCTGCTGAAGAGCAAGCTGAAATCACCAAGTTGGACATTCGTGTGGGCAAGATTGTCAATGTGTGGAAGCACGAGACAGCCGACAAGTAGGGATTGAGAGAGTAGGTTGGACTTCCCTCATGGCATTTGTGTCTTGTAGGTTGTACTGCGAAGAAATTGATGTGGTAAGTAGAAAGCTGGCGTTCTTTGGACTCGACTGCGACGGCAGGGTGAAGATGAACCTCGTCAAATTGCCAGTGGCTTGGTCAAGCATTACTCGTTGGAAGAAATGCAGGTAAATTACATGGACGACCGGTGGATGGAATCAATTTCGTGTCAGGGCCGCATGCTCTTGGTCATGTGCAACCTCAAGCCTCGCAACTTGGTTGGCTTCAAGAGTCACGGCATGGTTCTTTGCGCCGTCTCGACCAACGAGGATGGCTCGGAAAACGTGGCGTTTGTTGAACCACCTGCTGATGCCAAGATTGGTGAACGCGTCTTCTACGATGGTTTGACGGGTGAACCATGGACACCAGCGCAAGTTGAAAAGAAGAAGGTCTTGGTCACGGCTGGCGACGTACGTTTCGAGTGATTGTACAGGGTGCTGATGGGATTTGTATCTTTCCAGGGCTTGAAATCGAACGAAGAAGGCGTTGCCATGTGGAACGACAAAGTTCTCATGACAAGTGCAGGTCCCTGCACGTCGCCTAGCATTCGCAACGGCATCTTGAGATAAATAACAGCAAGTAGAGCATGCCGAAGTTGCATGGCAAGCCAACCCTAGCTTTGTTGTGGTGTTTTCTTTGAAAGAAGCTTGATAAATGCAAAAAGAGAAGCACTCCATCGCGTCTTTGCATCGTAGAGTCGTGGAACTGCCGACATGAAAAATGTCCTAATCTTGGTTTTCAAGCTGCTCGCGAAATTGTTGAGCAAGTTGTTGCCGTCGTTGACTGCTGGCTGTGGCCATGAGAAAACCAGCACTTTTTGGCCGCTCAGTTCGTTTATCTTCTTGGAATCTCATGGCGAGAGGCGGCTTAGCCGCGGTGGCCGGTCGAACTTTGACTAAATCGTCTCGTCGAGGGGTGCCAAAGACGTGGACGCGCTCAAAGTGCAAGTAAGTCATTTTATCCACAACTATGCGCACATATCTACAGAAAAATGGGTTGAATGAAAGCGCATAGCAAGGCCAAACCTGCAAACGCTGCCAGGTTTGGGATTCCACCGAAGTGGCTGACTCTACAAAATAATTCAGTTCAAAGGTACCTGATGCAGTGGTCGTACTGGTGATGCGATGATTGTAGTGTCGACAGCAACTCCTTGAAGCTCTATTAAACTTCGCCGCATACCAGGCTTGAGCAAAAGGAGAACATGGCATGGAAAGAGTCGCGCTGCCACTTGGGGGTCGCTGTCCATGCAGTTCCATATCTCAACAGTTGCGATATCGCAGTGAAGACCCAAATCAACTTCCCACCATGGAGCTACAAACATGTGTGAAAAAGTCATCAAAAGACAAGCCACTTGCCTTGTTCTTCTTGAGTGTGAATACCACGACGGCTCATCGAATTGATCGCATTGGACGCGACGCCCAGTAGGAGAACAGAGCTTTGAGACGCTGTGACACCACGACGACGTGTGACGTCCATGTACTTGTGTGAATTTGCAGGTTCATGGAGAAGTAATGCATCGTTGAGGATCGATTGATGAATCATGTAGCCAATTTCATCCTTCATGGACGTCTCTGCGGTAGGTTTGTGCAAAAGAAGGCTAATTCGTCGCTGGTGTTTAACATGCTCGCGAATATTGCGGCTGCTTTCTAAGTGCGGTAAATGGGCTTTCTTGTTGGTATTTCCACCGTAGAGAATGTCGTTGCAGAGGGTACAAACTCGAACGTTGTGATACAAGTAGGAAGCCGGGGAACATTTGGGGGAATCGATGGTGTGGAGGCCCCATTGTGCCCTCAGGTCCAAAATGCGCTTCATCAAAACTACCCCCTCGAGATTAGCCATCTACGATGAAACTTCCTTAGAAAAATTGATCATGTGGTAGTCGTGCGTACTGGAAAAGCTCGTTCACATAAGCCACAACACTTTCGTTTCGTGATTGCCATGTTGCGATTGATTTTGGGGGACTGGCATGGAAATTCTTCAGGTGTATCTTCTTGATTTGAAATTGAACGAAGCGATGGAGCAGAACTTCCACGTCGAGTTAGTCGAGGTGTAAAAGGTTCGATGCCATAAGTCCATTGTTGTGGGAGCAAGGTGGGTTGGCTTTCCGTGCGAAATGATTTATTAAACATACGAAGTGGTGACTTCATGCTTGAAATAGACGAAGGCGGTAATTCATTTGAAACTGGTGAACGAGGTGGACTCGAGATTCTAGCGGGCGATGGTACGTCGGGCTGGCTTGGTCTTATGTCTAAAGGTCGTAGTGACTTCAAAGTAAGTGGTTCAATCTTCAAAAATATCTCCACACGATCTCCAGAGAATTAAAACATGAGATTGGATTGGAGTGCTTCACGTACCGTCTTTCTCTACTTGCATCAAATTGGCAGACTTATAATCCATCGCAAGCTTGAGAGCTTCATGATGGGAAGCAACCATGGATTGCATCACTTTTGTGTACAAGACGTTTGATCGATGGGGATATTGGGGTGGCATGGGAAGCTTAGTTTTCAGAATGGCATTGCATAAAACCAATGCAACCTCTAAAGGTAGATAGTATATCACAAACATCTCGGCAATGGACTAAACTCACGTGGTCTCTTGGCGTACAACTCGACTTCATTCCACCAAAACGTAATTTTGCAAAGGCAAGTGGATGCAAGCAAGAGCCATCGAAGCTGCTGCCCCAAAATATAACTGCGTCATTGGTATGAGCTCTTGAAGTGCAGGGGTAAGTACCTGGACGAGAAGTTTGACAAGTAAGAATGCGCAGCCAAACATTCCGAATGTGCACTTCGACTTAATGCAGAATGGTACCTAGCGATTTGATCATTGCATTCTTCAGCATTTTCGACCTAAGCACATGCGTCATTCAAAGTATCCATGCAATTTTTAAATTGTACATTGGACATTTCGGCAGTATGAGCGTAAACGATACAAAGATGCATCCACACTTGAACGGTAGAATGGACTCCCAAGTGGTGGGGAAGAAACGACGCCGCCAAATTCAAATAACCAGCAGCCTTCCGCCACACCTGAACGTTTGATTAGACAATGCATTCGCGGGAAATTGTTTCTGACATCTCGAACACACACCACAGACGGATCTCGCTTCTCTGCAAGCAATGCTGAAATACACGCGAGACAGAGTGCTATCATTCCCCGCTCCATTGATATCCAGGATAACGATAGCGGCACTGACTGTGGTATGCTGCTGTGTTTCCAAGGCAATGGTTGATTTGCTTCAACAGTGCTGTTGACCACATTCTGATGGATTTCCAAGAGCTGAAGATACGTCGTGAGACTGTCCTCAAGGGGTTTCAGGTCGACTGTGTCGTCTCTTCCTTGGTTAGTTGATGGGAGCACTTCAGCAAGCTTGCTTTTAATTCGACCCCTTCGGGCTGCAATTTCCACCATGGGCTCACCACTGAGGGACTAATGATTGGACCATAAGTCGGAAGCCCCCACAATGTAGCTAACTACCTTTGGTGGAGTCCACTCCGCTGGCTGAGGCATCTCGGCAAACCAAAGCATGTCGAGGTGCTTCATGGCTGATTGCTGCCGTTTCCTCAACCGTTATTGAGTTTGGGTTTACTTTGATCGTACTTTATGTCTTACGGTTTTGCCACTGCAATTTCGTACTTTGCATTGGCTATCCTCTCATGGGTGTTCTGTTCTCACCCATGAGACGACTTGGATGTGTTCTCACATCCAAGTCGTCAATGATGGACATTTGATAGTTGTGCAATTTCTGTCCACGCTGAAATGGATTTGCATGAACCCATGCCACTGATTTTACATCGCCAATTGGTCGCATAGAAGCTGTATACCTGTACAGTGTACTCTTGTGATTTCGTTTGTCGAGACCACGTTTGGGGCTGGGGCCAAGTGCACAGTACAGCAAAGAGCTAGTTCATGGTTTCGTGCGAATGTTCAAGGGTCGGACATACTGATCCTAAGCCCGATCCTTGATATCGGTGGCTCATTCCATGGTGACTTGAATTCTACGTGTCTGATGATGACATCTTTGTCGTTCCAGACGCATACCGTGTCTGTACACTGTACTTTGTTAACCCACATTGTCCAATGCCACACAGGCCACACAACCTGTGCGATTTTCATCGACACCAACTGTTGCTCGCAGTAGTTGACAGAAAAACAATCCATCAAGTATCCATCGAGGTAGCTTCCACCTCGCACGCCACTTCGCGCACCCTAAAGATCTTCCCGTTTCTCTCCATTTCCTGCAAGCTTCGTCGGTGGCGGCGCGGCGTCGGCGTATCTTGGCGCGAATCTCACCATGGCTGTCGTCTGTCCTGGCTTCGATGAGCCCTTTCCGCATCTTGGTCGTCGGAGAAAAATCTGAAAGTGGCGCCATTTTTGTTGAACACGTTTTATTACGCAATCTTTCGTAAAAACAGGATTTAAATCTTTTAATTGGCTGAAATTTTGAATTTTTTAACCAATCAAATTAATATGACGGACGATTCAAATCAGCGATAGTTGATTGGCTGATTATTATACTGTATCAGACGTGGATTGGCAAAAAATATTTTATTTTGTCAAATTATATTAATATACACTTGAATCCATAATTTTCCGGATAACAACCAAGATCGGCAACGCTTTATCCGGATGATTCATTACGCACTTCATTTTTCAATTGGAGCTGGACCAGCCATGATGGTGATTGTGTTGGCGGCGCTCGTCGTGAGCTCCGAGAGCGTCCGTTCCGTGCTTGAAGAAACGTTTGCATGGTTTGTGCAGCTCTTGGTGGACAACACCCAAGAGTTCTTTTGGGGACTGTTGCTTTTGACGTGCTTTTGCTTGCTCAGCTACATCATGGAACCGGAAAAGACAAAGCGATCGCGTCCAACCGCAGCCGCGAACAAACCAAGATGGGAAGTGTTTCGCGTGACCAATTACATTGTGAGCGCCATGTTTGTCGTGTCGCTGTCACTCTTGCTTTCCCACCAAAACAAACGAGAGCAACAACAACATCTGATGGTCTTTTACATTGCCGCGTGTGGTTGCATTTTGTCGCTGACGTACTTTTTCGCATTCTTTGCCGTTGGCTTTGCGTCGAACCAAGTGCATGATGAATCGTCGGAAGATGAAAAGGAAGACGACAAGTGGAAGAGCTCATCACCAAAGGCATGCCAACCTCCAATTGAAAAAGAAGTCAAGATGGTAATCGACGGTGATGATGCCGCAATCCTCAAGAAATTGACGGCCAAAGATCCAGCCACTGGTCGACCTCTCATGGCGTTGCATGAATTGGAAAAGAAGCTTCAAGACTATGAACGCGCTGTGCGTCTCCGCCGACTTTACTTTGAACAACAAGACAAACTCGATTTCTCGCAATTGCCAGTTGAAGGATACGACTATGGCAAGGTACACCTCACTCATAGTCTTGCGATTCTCACTCTGCTTAGGTGTATGGAAGTAACTGTGAGGTTGTCGTGGGCTACGTGCCGCTACCAGTTGGTTTGGCTGGACCGATCAAAGTTAATGGAGAAAATGTCTTCTTGCCCATGGCTACTACAGAAGGATGCTTGATTGCCAGCACAAACCGTGGTTGCAAGGTGCTCAACATGGGTGGCGGTGTCGACTCGATTGTCCTCGCGGATTCTATCACACGTGCCCCTTGTGTTCGGTTTGCTCGCGCCGTGGATGCTGCCGCTCTTAAGGCTTACTTGGACAATAAGAACAACTTTGAAGAATTGGCTGCTGAATTCAACTCGACCACTCGGTATGGACGCATGACTGCGATCAAGACTGTGCAATCTGGACGCAACTGCTACGTGCGTATTGCTTGCAACGCCGGCAATGCTATGGGCATGAATATGGTCTCGAAAGGCACACTAGCGGTCTTGACCTTCTTGAAGGTTCATAGTGCTTCTTTCATAAATCCTGACGATCCCTCTCTTTAGGCCAAGTTTCCTCTTATGGAACTCGTTGCATTGTCTGGTAACGTGTGCACTGACAAGAAGAGTGCAGCCATCAACTGGCTCGAAGGCCGTGGAAAGAGTGTCGTTGCCGATGCTGTTGTCAAAGCAGACATCGTGACTAAAGTGTTGCGAACATCTGTGGACGCACTCGTCGACCTGAACATCCAGAAGAACCTTATTGGATCCGCCATGGCTGGCTCCCTCGGTGGCTTTAACGCGCAAGCGGCTAACATTCTCACGGCCATCTTCTTGGCCACGGGTCAAGATCCTGCTCAAAACGTTGAATCATCGAGCTGCATGACGACGATGGAAAAGACCTCTGATGGCGATCTCTACATCAGTGTCACGATGCCTTCCATTGAAGTCGGCACTGTTGGTGGTGGTACTCACTTGGCGCCGCAAAAGAGCTGCTTGGGTCTCATGGGTTGCGCTCCCGATCAAACCCACAAGGAAGGCAGCGAAAGTGGATCTCGTCGTCTGGCTTGTGCGATTGCGGCTGGTGTTATGGCAGGCGAATTGTCCTTGTTGGCGGCGTTGGCGACGAACGAACTCGTCAAGAGCCACATGGATCTCAATCGCAAGAAGTAAAGAGGAACGTTTATATATCAATGACAATGAGGATGCGTCGATGACCTATCGGTGCCGCCGCAAAAAAGTTTTATTCGTGCTGTTGGTTGGATGATGGGGCTGGAATTCGCGTTCCAGGAGCGGAAGGTCGCCGTCAAATCGGCGCCACAAAAGTCTTTGTTGTTCTCTCAGGCCTCTCTGCTTTCTCAGGCCTCTCAGCTTTCTCGGGCCTCTCTACTTTCTCCGGCTTCTCCACTTTGCGTGGCGGCACAATCCTATGGCGCGTCGGGTCGTTTAATCGATTCCGCAATGACTTGATCTAGAGAAACAACCAAGTTTTGCACGGAATGGATCGTCAGGCGTACTGTCAACTGATCTGTTTCATGGGTTCGCTTCAACCTATGAATTTCTTCCACTGCTTTCTGGATGGCGGCGTTCGTGGCCAGGAGTTGCGTGCGCACTGCATTCATTTCCTTCACTCGGTGTTCATCCTGGGAATTCTTGTGCGCTATAACTTGATCCACACGTTCCCGATGACGTCGGAGGATGCGATTCTCGTCTGCCAAGTGTTCGAGCGACACAATGCGATCTTTCAACTGCTTGAGCTGAAGTTTGTGTGATTGGTGCTTGGCTGAGATCTATCTCACGGTCGTGGATCAACTCGATCAGTCTTTTGAGAGCTATTACCACTTGATGACGGTGTACAATATGCATCATAACTTGCTGCAGCACTTCTTCAGGAAGGGATGCAATCAACCATGCTGACAAGAAAGATGAGTCTATCAAGAACTTGGAAGGTCGAACTCTACTTTGATGCATCGGTTGGGCGTATAATCCATTTATGCATGAGACTTGCATGTTGCCCAGAATAAACTTAATACACCTGAGCAAAGAGTGAGAAGTCAACCACAATAGGATTGAGAGAGAGGACGTACATGGAAGCGAGCGTTGGAACTTGCTTTGGCTTTATCGCGTCAATTACGGCGGTGATTATTTCGTTCTTTGCACGACAGCGAGCGACATGAATACTCAACGAAGCTGATCCGTACTCTCCATTGCAATGCGGACATCGATTTAAGACGAGACGGCCGCGACGTTCTTCACTCGATGGCCAAGCGGCCAAGGGAACTGTCCACATCGCTTTGCTTGAGAATTGTGCAAATGGATCCTTTTCGAATTTTATTTCAGAAATAACAATTTTTTCATCTTTTTCTAATTAATTTGTCAATTTCGAAGTATTTTATCAAACCTCACTCGATGGAGGGAGCGATTCAACCTGCGAGTTCCTAGTTTATGCCATCTTATATGCTTTTGACTCTCAACCTTCGACTTTATTGACACTCCCCACGCTTCGTTATCAAAAATGAGATGGAATTTATCGTTCGTCCAAAGAGAATATGAAGAATAATTTGATTCGACAAAATATATAAATTTCAACCAATTAAATGTATTAAAATCTATCAATAAGACTCTCTGCTGAGTCCTCCTCTCTATTTTATTTATCTCATCCCTCTCTGCACTTTCAAGCACAAAGATCGTCACGAGGCCTACTACATGGCTTGTTTTACTTCAAACTTGATGCTCTGGTCAAACTCTCCTCAACAAGTAGACAAAAGTTGTTTGAATAGAGATTACTCAAAGTTTTCCTTTTTGAATTACAGATGCATTATTCAGCCAATCAAGTCACGTTATTCGTCAAAATAAAGGAGACATAGCCAATGAAAACAGCGCATTTTATATTGAGATGGAAAGTTACTTTTCGTCTTTCTTGTCACCATCTTTCTTCTTGAGCTGTTCCATGGCCGCGAGGATCTTGGGATCGTTTGGATCGACGCCGGGAAGTCCTCCCAACAAATTTCTCACGAATGCAGGATCAGAAAAAGGTGTTGCAGAGGCAGGGGCTGGTGCTGGAGTGGCTGGAGTGCCTTCTTTCTCAGGGGCTTTGGGGGCAACGACTTCCTAAAATCAATTGAGCACCCCTCGACAACATCAATTGGAATACCCTCGGTGTGGTAGGAGCAGCTACAGGAGCAACGTCTGCCTTTGGAGCTTCTACGACAGCCGGAGCAGGTGGGCTTGGCTTGGGCTGCGCGGCCTCTTCAGCTTTCTTGGCTTCCTCAGCAGCGCGCTTAGCAGCAGCTTCTTGACGCGCACGTTCTTCTTCCATAGATACACGCAATGCCTATCAAAGACACAGCGTATAAAATAAGTAGAGAGCAAGGATAGTGTACCAAGGCAAGATCTGGGTCCATGCTGGGATCGACACCACCGTATTCTGCAAAATCGTTGCCGCCAGCAGCACTTCCAGCACCACCGCCCATGGCGACACCCATGTCGTTGTCGCCATGGAAAACTGGCGAAGAAACGAGCACATCAGACGGCAGGACACCAGGAGGAACGGTAATCAAGTGGCTGTTTTGGTTGCTGTTGGCAGCATCGATAAATACTTGCAGCTTGGCAGCATTGTGGTCGACGTCGCCCATCGAGACAACATCGACACCAATGTTGTTCTTCTTAAGCAATTTGCCAATCTTGACGAGAGATTTGTCGTCTTCGTCGATGGGAGAGCCAAGAAAGACAACGATTCGCGCGCTTCCCTTCTTGTTGCGGCGATGTTTGAGTGCCAATTGGGCAACTTGGATCGCTTCTGCAAATTGGACCGTGCCGCCAATCGACGTGGGTGTGATTTCATGCACGACATTGAGCAGTTTGCCCACGTTGTCGGTCGGACTCGCAAGCAGCGACACGGTTTTGCTGTGCACGTTGACCGTAGATGACATGGCGAGAATGCCCACGGTGCTTTCTGGATTCGCATTCGTCTTGAACGTCACGAGGAGATTCACGGCATCTCCTTGCGCTTCAACGCGAGAGGGAACGTAGTCTCCATTTCGCATCCACTCGGACGTATCCACAACGATCATGGTTGATTCGAGGCCCATCTTCGGTCGCTCCTTCTGTGGGGCTGCGCTTCTCTTTGAAAGCTCGAAAATAAAACATCTTGGAATTTGTATGCAATTCAAGATATAATGAAAAAAATCTTTTTTCATCCTGAAAAATTGGACATGCATTCTCCATCAAAGGAGTGTAGGGGTTACTGGACACAGGGGTTTAAAAAAAAGGGTTGAAGGGGTTATTGGGGGTTTAGGAAAGGAAGGGTTGAAGGGGTTTTCCATTTTGGTGTATTTTGATCACTGCTGGGAAGATGGCGGAAGCGGCGGCGGATTCAATTCGACATGTGCTGAGCTTTTGCTGCGGGACGGACAACACCAAGATGTACTTAGAAGATCTGTTGCGTGTGTTTGACGTACGCGAATCCTCTCTAGCCTCCGCCTGAGCTTTTGCGTTGTAGAAGCGAACAGTCGACGACGACATGAAAGAAATTCTCCAAGTCACACATCCGAAAGCGCGGCATTTGAATGGATGGCACTTGGAGCGGCTAGCTCTAGGAGAGTTTGGCGAGCAGACACCGCAAGACATGAAGCGATCAATCCATGAAATGACCAATGAGATACGATCGACCAAAGCGTTGGTGGCTGCCATGCTCGAGCGAGAACAGGTACAATGAGTCCTCGACAGCATCGACCAGGCTGAGAGGTGCTTTAGATGTGGAATGCCAAACGAGAGGCACTGATAGCTGACAAGCGCAAGCAGCAAGCAGCAATGGCGTCTGAATTGGCCATAGCCAAAGAGATCGTCCAAAAGATGCATGACGTCGTCGACGAGCTCGAGGAGCACGATCGACCTTTGAGCAAACTCAACAACCAGACTGATGCCAACGACGACGATGCTGCAAGCCAGCCACGCCTTGAAGACGACAGCAACAGCCCTCACGTCTTGGATTTAAGTCACGCCGAGACGATTTAACGTGCTTGAATTGTTGTCTTACTTTCGAGGACCTTTGCCTTCGACGCTGACTTTGTGAATCGAGATGAAGTCGTGGTACCCCGAGAGGATTTTAAACTTGACAAACGACGCGTCTTCACGTGTGACAGACTGCGTTTCAATCTGCATGTTGCCGTCGTTTTCCGCCATGTCTACGTTGAAATACAAAGGCTAGCTTCCAAAACATTTAGAGACAACGTACGAGCATCGACAACTTTATCCCACTTGGCTGGCGTCGGACCCGAGCAGACTTCGACGACGAGGTGCTTGGCTACATGTACAAACGATGAGCTTTTCAATCAAGGTACGTTGTGCCATTTGTTGTCCATGTCTTGACTTTCGAAATCACAGACGTCGTCGCGAGCTGAATAATGATTTCTTGAGGAAACACGCCAGTGGAAGTCCATCTTGTCGAGGTTTCTCTACAAAAATCAATTGAGAACGAATACAGTTCTCCAAGCTCACCCATCGAGGATGTTGGCTGGAGGAAATTTTGGATCAAACGACGTGGCGGCTGTCACTTGAGCGCCTTCGACGTCCAAAGCCAAGTCCATGACCGCTCTTGATGTTGTTGATACGAACACACGCCCCTGCACACAATGAAACGATGATAATAAGTCGGAGAAACGGTTTTGAATATGCTGGGAGTTTCAATTTCACGTTACAAAAGATCATCGTCTTCATTGTCATCGTCGCCTGTTGTGTTGAGACCTTGCGCACGGTACAAATCGGCGACTTGGGCCGCTGTTGTCGCTTGCGCGGGTGTCTTGTCGTCGCGAAGGCGAATAAAGCGTGGAAAGCGGAGTGATATACCCTTGTCCTTCGAGACAAGTCCGATCGCGGTTGTGTATTTTGGCGAGATGGATAAATCCGCACCGAGGATTTCCCAAACCTGCGTCGGATCAAACCACACATCAGGCTTGATCAAATCGTTGATCGCATAATCGTTGCGTGGACGATCAATTACGCAGTCCTTCAACTGTGTGTAGAATTGCTGTAGCATTTCATCGTTCAAACCCGTTCCGAGCTACAAAAATAAAGTCTGACGTATACGAACTGAGTGATAGAATACCTTGGTAATGCACTGATACATCTCAGTTTCAGGATCGTAGCAAGCCAGGAGGTATGCACCGTAGACACCAGTGCGTTTACCACGACCATAGAACGCACCGACAGGAACCAAGTCGGTCGAATCGCCAATGCCATCGAGATAATCTTTCTTGAGCTTGAGCCATTTGTGCGATCGATTCGCAGGCTCGTATGTCGCTTCAGTTGATAATGTCTTGACCATAAGCCCTTCGCAATTGCCTTTGACAGCTTCCTCCAAGAAGTTGCGCACGATTTCGACAGTTGTTTCCATCTCATCGTCTTTCGTATTGGCAACATCAAGCGACGTGGCGAATTCAAATGAGCCCGGTGTGACTTCGAACATGCCGCGCAAAGCTTCACGACGTGCTTGCAATGGTTCTTTCAAGAAGGACTAAAATATAATTAAGACATCAAGCAATTAAACCACAAGACAGACCTTGCTATTGAGAAAGAGCAAATCGAATGCATATATGCATACTGCTACTTTAATCTCGCCCAAGACAACGTTCTACACAACAGTTTCACGAGAATGGACCACATGGAGTGCTCTGTACCTTGCGCGGCCGAGTACTTAAAATTTGAAATGGAAGACGCTGATTTGTTGCTTTGTCAACAGCGACAACTTCAGCATCGACGATGCAGCTCGTCACATTGGCCTTTTCAGCAGCCTGGTTTTTGTCAGCAAAATGCTTCATGCATACAAGGTACCTTGGCAATGGCTATTTTGACATCAGGGAAGCGCTCAGTACTGTTTTCAAAGTTTCGTGAGAAAATGCTGATTTCACCCGACGGCAAAATGTGAATTTGAGCACGTTCACCATCGTATTTGTACTCGCATGTGAATGGCATTGCCTGGAAGCGATCCAAAACCATCGCATACGATTTGGTTGGCCGTGCCAACATGGGCGAGACAGGTGTGCCTGGTGTTAGATGGCACAATTCGGATAATTCGACAAATTGCGTCGCAAACAGTCCTTTTTGGTCGTTTTCACGATTGTATATCTTGAAGAGGGCTTCAGCGAGCACTTCATAGTTTGGAAATTCACAGAAAGCTCGTTTGACACTTTTTAGCGCCTCCTACACAGAAGGTGGGTGGGTCAGAACTGAGTAAAAATCGACAGTAGAATTACCGCTTGCTGTTGTTTATCGCTTTGTTCTTTAGGATGCATAAATGCTTGTGTGAGACTCATCAAAATGGATTGACCGGCCAATCCAATACGCAACTTGCCCTGGAGACCGCGAATCACATACTTTGCTTCTTCAGTCATCTTGTCACAACGCACGAGTAGCGACTTGATGATAGAACATTTGCTTGCTTGGGAGTTGTTTCCACTCATGCGAGCAATTTTTACCATATCTGTGTACACATTTATGACGGAGAGTGGCTTGGGTTTTTGGAACGTAAACAATGTGGATTGCTTGGAGCGCGATTTTTGTGCCACTTTGCCCAAATCACCTTCTTTTTGATACAAGTCCTTGACAAATTTCGCATTCGTGCCAGTGGCTTCACCAATCGATTTTATCAAAATGGCATCACCAATGCCAATTTGCACATTTTCGTATGCAGGAGCCAATTCAGTGCAGACACAGAGGTAAATGCACGACACCAAATCACCAGGAGTGAGTTCAATCACACTGCGGAAAAAATCTGCCAAGTAGTCTTGAATGGCAAGACTAGCAACCTCACGTTATTCACAGCGTTCACTGTGTCCTCACCGGCTGGATTCATCTTCTATCAAGCTGAAGACTTTGGACAAGGCAGCATAAGGCACCGGAGTCCCTGCGGGCCATCCACCTCTCTTCTTTGGATTCTTCTCCTTGGGATTATATGCCACTTGATCCACTCTATCGATAAATTAGATATGTTGGCAGTATACTAACGTACGCTGCCCCATCGTCCGCAGATTGCTTCTTGCCTTCAGTCTTGGTCTTATTGTCCTTCTTCGCAGGGGATTTTGGGCTATAAAAGGATTACTCTTCGAAACTAGATTTCTCTCCTTACGTTGACGCAACAGGCGTGCTCGCCTTTTTAGAAGTTTCCTCTTTGGTTGCCTTTTCCTTGTTTGCTGGTGATACCACTTCTTTCTTTGTGGGCAACTCGGTCCTAAATGGACATTAGGCACTCGTGGCAATTATTCATTGCCGTACTTGGTTTGTTCTGATGCGTTTTCTTCTTCATTATCCATATCTACGTCTTTTGTCGTCTCGTCGACATCTTTACTACTCATAGAGTGTGAAATACGCAGAGGGTCGAAAATCATCTACCTCTTGACCGCGACTGCCTGAGTGCTGTCGCTCTTTGTAGACTTGGCCCTAATCGCAGCAAGATTAGCATATTGTATCGTACACTCGTGCATACATTAAAATGTCCTCGTCATCAGAGTCATCGTCAACGATGGCTCGCTTCAGTCGTTTGCGACCTAGAATCATGCACGAATGAAAATCTGTTGGTCATGCAAGATGTACTTGATTCAACATTGTTTGAGGTCGCTCGTCCTTTCTTAGCCGGTGCGCTTTTCTTGACAACAGGAGTCTCTTCCTCGTCTGAGATATCGTTTCGCGCCACAGGTTTACTCTTGGGTGTTGGTGATGGCTTTGCGTCTTCTGCCTTCTCACTGTCCGCATTGCCTGCAGGCTTTGCACCAAAGAATGAACTACATATTCTCTGAGATTTGTCGTCCCATCGACTTGGCTTACGTGATCGATTGTTGGCGCTTGCTCATCGCGGCAATATGGTTGCAAGTTTGAAACTGCGTTGGCGCTTTGTTTTTAGTGCACAATAATTTTTTGAAGTTGAAAAATATCTCTCATGAATTGACTCGTTATGACCTAAAATTAAAAAAAGACCTCAATGCAACCATCACTCTCCATTTGGCGGCAAAACTAAATGATGCTCATGACGGTGTGAAGCAAACCTACATTGAAATACTACAGGGTGAGGAGACTTTAGAGGCATTATACAAGACTTGCCATACTTTAGAGTCTAAACTTTAATCATTGCTTCCACCACAGCCCACGTCTGCCACGTTTAAAAAATGAATTGCATGAATTCGTCTTCCAGGCTCATTCCGTGCCAGCTTCCAACCTCTTCATCATGAGGAATACAAGTGGGATATGAGCTTTCGATATGACCCTCATCATGAGGAATATAAGCGCTGTATGAGCTTTCGATATCATCTTGTGTTGGAGCCATTGGGGCAACTATATGTGGTTGAGGCGCTTGGCCAGCATCCCATTTGAAGCGGCTGAAGTCAATGCGAGCTTTCTTTGCGGGCAGATTATTATCGAGGGAGTTTTCCAAGTTTGACATCGGAATCAATATTGGTTCGGCCGCAGAGCGTTTGGCAGCATTGGACTTCATGCGTGAAGGGTTTGGACCTTGGTCAAGTCTTGCGCGCTGAATGACTTGAGGAATTGTTGCTTGCTGGAGAGAACGGTGCTCGACTTTTTTCAATATGACATCGTTTGCACCAACCATGACCTCTACGCGATCGTCCATTCCTTGATAAGCTGTGTGAAGCAAATGGATGGACACAGATATTCCTTCCGCAGCTTGTACAAAATACTTTGATTGCGACACGATATCACGTACATGGAGCAATATTTTACTTTTTGTGAAGACAAGCAGGATGTAGCCGCTTTGAGGTTGTTCTAATATGCGGTGGATTTGGACGTCTTGGCCGTTCAAAATCGATATCTCTACTTGATCTTTGATGAGATGATCTGATACACTCAGCCGAAGATCCAAAATTGCTTTCGCCTCCGAAATCAGCGAGGAGCAAACATTCATTGGTAGTTGAAGGTATTGTGTGAGCCTTTGCACCGAGGTGGCTCGCAGCTGACGTATCGATTGGATTCCATTTGAGTCCAATCTTCTTGCCACGTTGGCATCAATGCCATGGATTTGCTGAAGCCTGAAGGTTGCCGGTGAATTTTCCCAAAGTTTGAGATATAAAGATCGCCAAAACAGAAAGGCTGTGATGACTTCACAGCCAAGGTCACATTCCACAAAGTATTCCACTGCAGCACGAACAATTCGCTGGGCGTTCTCCACACACGACTGTATCTCCAAGGCAAGATAATCATCCTCGACTGAAATTCGACCAAGTGCAATTTGAAGCAGCAAATTGCATTTCATTTGGTCTGTTTGAACCAAATATTTCCCAGCGGCACCTTTGAGACGGTATTGTGCAAAGGCTTGATTGATCTTGTTCAAGGTTGCTTTATCGTGTCTTCGCAATGGCACCTCATGGCATATTTGATTGGCAACGGTAGTCAGGACAGTTTCAGTCGTCACACACTTGGATTGACAAAGCTCCATAATGGCAAGCATGTTGGCAAGCCTGAGGCAGTATAGACTTGCGATACGACCTGCAGAAGTTGGTTCGAAATATGTGTCTTCTACACATTCGAGCATGTTGTATTCGTGCAGTTGTTTGACAGTATCTGTTGCGATAGCTTCAGCGGCATCGATGTTACTTGTCGAGAGTCGGTGCTGGTGGTTAAAGAAGGTTGTCTGAAAATTAGTCCAAACCTTTGGAGATTTTTGCACCTGCAACCACTGAATAAGTTGTGATAAATCTTGTACTATGCCAAGAGAAACTTCACAATTCACAACTTCTTGGGCTGACAATAGCAAGGAACTTTCAATTGGGTCCAAAAGTGGTTTCCTACGAAGAAATTAAAACAATGGAATCACAATGTTTACTCGATAATGTGTTGGTAAAGCCCTTCATTAGCTTTGTCAGTCATTATTACAGCCACTCCAGATCTAGATTTGATTAGACAAGCCTTGTCAAACTTTACGTGTCATAGCCGGGACGTCCAGCCCTCCCAAGCATTTGCAAGACGCTTAGAGGTGAATATTCTTTGAAACCACTTTTTCCTTGGTAATGCTTGGTAGACTTCACGATGACTAAATGTGCTGGCTACAAAAAGACGGATAAGTTAGAGTATTCAACCAAGCCTCGTGAACCATATTGACACCGATTGCTAGTGAGCTAGTTGAGCTTTTCAAGACTGAGACATAGTTCTTGAAAAAAATAAGACTTACCACAATATTGGAAGTACACCACGCTTGAATAGGCTTTGGACAATCAGTCTGCAAAGAGAAATGTTCAATGAACCAAAATTTTCCTTGGTAAGAGTTACTTGTCGTCTTCGTGCAATGCTGCATGATGTATTCCAATCCCGCGTGAAATTGTGAATTGAAGTGTTTTGTTTTGTATCTGATCGATGGCATTAGGATGTCAAACAGAACACAACAATTGAGCTCAAACGTTTTTCTGAGCGGCAAGTAACATCTACAGATTATTAGCACTTTGGCTAGTGGTCAGTAGTTCAACCTGCTTTTGTTGCTGCGATAGTGCAACAAGTGGACGATCACATAGCACACTATGAAATATGTTTAGGTGTGCAAAGTCTTCGCATTACGTTGCCAAACTAGCAGCAGATTTTCGAGAAGAGCAAAATATAAGAGCTGGCCTGCCTTTAGAGTAATTGCGTAGCACATCAGGCACCCTTTGATCCATATTTCTACAACGAGTCTTACAACGAATATAAGAGGATATACTTTTCGAATAAGAACTCGTTGCCAAAGGATTGCAGACCGATCACTTTTAAATCTAAGGGAACTTCGCTCGACAGATTCCACCAAAAGCAATTATATACATCTACCTGGACGGTATTCAAAACCAAACTAAAAACACAGTTTAGATTGATCAAAGAAGTATTATGTACCTCGAATATCATGTCATCCGAGCACCCAATCCAGTGGCCAACGTCCTTGATATTTGGAAGAGTCGCAGAGGCAGCGACAATCCGTCTGATTGGAAGTAAGAACAGGACATTATCATTGGTAACTAACAAGACAGATAATGGAGAACAGTCGTCGGAGTTGGAACAGTTTGAGCAGCAATACATCATTCGAGTGATTACACTTTCCAAAGTTGAGCCTCGTATGCCATCCGCGAGGGTGTGGATTTCATCCACCACTAGTAGACCGACTGAGCCAAGAGCATCCTAACCCGTTGTTATCAAACATAAAGTCCATTTTGGTATTTACAAGAGAGTTTCGAGTAAAAGCATCCCACTACAACATACTTAGTGACCTGCGAGTATCCGTTCTTCAACCTTTTCAGGCGTGCATAGAGAAACATCATGAGACATAAAACTCTGATAATCATCTTCTACGTCTTTGAGAACAGCAAATTTCAGTCCAAGACGCGAGAATCGCTCTGACCAATCCTCACTCCTGTACCAAGCAAATTAATAAAAATACATCTTAACGCTACTCACCGCTCATGAAGAAGTGCATTGAGCGGAGCGAGATAGACAACTTTTCCGTATTTTCCAGATCCTTCGTTTGCTCTCCAGTGTCGAAGAAATGCTGCTTCAAATACACTTGTCTTCCCAGATCCCGTCGGGCTGCAAACAACCAGGTTCCCATTACTCTTGTATGCGCGAGGAAGCACTCTTTCTTGGACTCGATTCATCTTTGAGTAGTTAAAGCATGCCGCCACATCTTTTCCGAAGAGCGCTTCCATCTTCACACCTAATGGCAAATTCGAAAATGACAAGGTTGGCGCGCTTTTTGAAAAGATTTATTTTTTAAGCCAATGAAAACACTTCTTTGAGAAATGATAGCCAATCAAGTTACTTGTAATGAATCCATTAATTATCACATGACTGCTCAGCATTCTTTCGAGACGATCGCCCAGCTCCATACCGATACGATGGTTTGGTCTTTGTGGACGTGAAACGACATGTGGCCTGCAAACATTAGTGCCTTGCTTTCTTCGCGATTGTTGTCACGCGTGACGTCAAATATCTGTGGGGTGGAGATGGCTCGAGTTTGTTTTATCGAGGGTCCTTCTTCTGGGGAGACTACCTTGTAGGCATTCCTATCTTTATTGGCAAGGTCATGAACTTTGAAGATCGCGACAAAGTCCTTTTTGCTTTTTTGCAAAAAGCATGGAGGATATTGTTACTGTCAGCTCAAAATGAACAACAATCCCTGACAACAGTGATATTGTGTCGAAGCAAACTACAAGTCTCTGCCGGTTCTTGACTTGCATTTCTCGATATGGGATGACTTCATCAATGTCACACTTGCGTAAAGTGACACGCCAAATCTAACTGATTCCTAATTCATTAAAAACTTGAACGTGTCCAGAATTCGCTAAAGATGCAATGGGTAACCACTTCTACAATCACTGATGTAAGGTATTCCAGACACGCCGCCAATGTTATGGCGCAATTGTTACTAGGAATCGACTTCCGTTGGCATTTGGCTGTAGCCGAAAAGTGTTCGCGACACCGTCGTAGAGGTCGACGTACTTGCACAAGTGTGTTGTTACGACAAATTGGTCTAGGATCCCGCCGAGCATATCGGCCCATACATCCATGTCTGCTTGGCGCTTGCACCAAACAATGGCCATCTCCAGCAGCCCGTCAGTCGCATAATTTGCCTATTTCTTGACTGACAGCAAGCTTCGTTTTCTCAAATCACGATTTTAAAAATATATTTAGAGCATAACAGGATTTTTCGCCAGCGAATTTGATATTTACGGTAGCCTCATTAGACGCAGTATGTATCTTCAGCGTGCTTGGACGGACAAAGAGCTCTGATTGGTTTGCTCAAACTCCAAGCACGGAGAGTGTCCATTGAATGTCAGCTGGAACAACGGGACAGGCGGATGATTTTGATTGGCTAACAATTCAAATGGAATTATTTTATTGGCTAATTGTTTTGACAAGCATCATTTTGATTGGCTATTTCAGTCGCCATCAATCCTGGAATGAACAAAAGACTGCATTGCTTAAAACTCTTCTCAAAGAATTCTTATGATGGACAGAACTGCGTTAGCTTTACCCTATCGATAGTGAAGAACGTCCTGGCAAAGGAAATTCAAAAGAGTTGGTAGTAGGGGTAGCTACTTCAGATTGCAATCATTCTTGAGAAGCGACGCCATTCTTCAACGCGATGGCCCAACTCAAATGCGGCACAATCGTATTCCCATCCTCGACTTGGAACGCCATGTGACCTGCAAACATCAGCGCTTGGTGCTCCACGCCATTGTCGTCGATCTTGACGTCGACAGTCAAATATCCAACTGGAATATTGTTCGTGTCGATCGCAGGATAGTCCGTCTTGACTGGTTTTCCCCATCCACCAGAGTCGGTCGACCCTTGCCACTTGCCTTCTTCGTTGAAGACGCAAAAGACACTGATCCAACCACTGATATACGATGGACCAGACCCGCCGCCGTAATAGTGACAAATGCGTTGCCAGAAGTCGACACTGACATCGCCTTTCGCAGATGCGACGAATTGATCCAAGACACCACTGAGCATCTCGACCCACTCAGTCATATGACCACCAAATGGCTTCAAATGGTCAACGCGAGATCGAACGGCTTCCCAGTCTTCGACAGTTCCAAGGAGAGTCACATTTGGAATACCACACAGCAGTCCAAAAGTGTACTTGAAATACTTCTTCATCGTGGCCATCATGGCAATACTGCCGACGATATGTCATCGGTATGTTCGCATAGATTGCGACGGTAGCTTTCAACTTGGACGGGGGCGACAGCAAATGTTGTCATTGCGTTGGTGAGGCAAATTTAAAAGTGAGAACCACGCGCCCCACGCTTTTTGTTTTTCCATTCCTATCAGGCCATTGTGGTCCCGTCAGGTTCAAGGTGGATGGACGAACTCTTCGATCGCAATTCTGACTCATTCTTGTTCCCTTGGTCATTTCTTGAGATAGCAAGTCGAAGTAGTTAGCTCACGGCTATTCATCCGTTTGCCCAAGTGTCGTTCATAGACCCAGATCAAATCCAACTTGGTGATTGATGACATTGAGTGAGATGGTTCGTTGTCGTGCAAAGAGCTTGTCAAGTCGCTTCAAGATGGAGTCCCTCGTTGGAGTTACGTGGGAAATGAGAATAATTTCCACGATGAGAGGTGGAAGGAAAAGCAGTGTAACCTCTGTATCGCGTGAAGTTCGCTCTAGACCAATGTGTGTTCTCCACGTCGAATGACGCAAGTGGACGAGCCAAAAGCTAAAGCAGGGTTGTCAATCACATAGATCGACGACTTGAAACTTCGATCGTATCGAAGCATCAACATCTGGACGAACAGATAGACGTTTATCGCCAGACTCGAGTTGCAGCTTGACGGTCACATTACACCCTGCGAGGCTCGTTAATGAGGTGCAGAGAAGGACGTACATAAGGAAAAATGATAATCCACTCGTTCGTCCTGTTCTACTGTGTATAGTTCGTCCTTCATCATTGTGAGATCGGAGCGTACGTGCGACAAAGCGACGGTACTTGTGATATGCCATAAAAGTGTTGAGGACAAGACGTTGAAGCCACGCATTCGGCTCATTCTTCAATTTGCTCTCCATCGCAATGACAACATTTGCAGTTGCCCCCGTCCAAGTTGAAAACTACAGCCACAACTTGACCACGCAAAGCCATGACATCTTGACGCCACTCAATGAGTTTCAGAAGAAAGGATGCAAGGATATTCTCCAAGCAACTCCGATCAAAGGCGCCTTCGCAACCTCCAAGAGTTGCTTCGTCTTGGGAGCGATTGAAGCCTACAACAAGCATCACAACCTTGTCATACGCCCTGATGATGTCTGGCTCGCCATCATGGTTCAGTTTGGCTTTTTTGTCAATGGCAATGCGGAAACCCTGCGTGACTCGCTCGTCAAGCATCAAGGTCAGAAGGAGCTCCGAGGATGGATTTGGTACCTTGTACAGTGCTGATTATGGAGGAATGGCGACTCAAATGATCGAAAAGATGGAAGAACACCTCGTGGATCCATCCATGAGAAAATGGATCCTTCCATCCTTCTCGACGACAACGGACCATGATCGTATCGTCGGCAGTGTTGTCATGATGGCCACGATGAAGAAGTATTTCAAGTACACTTTTGGACTGCTGTGTGGTATTCCAAATGTGACTCTCCTTGGAACTGTCGAAGACTGGGAAGCGATTCGATCTCGCGTTGACCATTTGAAGCCATTTGGCGGTCACATGGTGGAGTGGGTCGAGATGCTCAGTGGTGTCTTGGGTCAATTCGTCGCATCTGCCAAAGGAGATGTCAGTGTCGACTTCTGGCAACGCATTTGTCACTATTACGGCGGCGGGTCTGGACCAACGTATATCAGTGGTTGGATCAGTGTCTTTTGCGTCTTCAACGAAGATGGAAAATGGCAAGGGTCGACCGACTCTGGTGGATGGGGAAAACCTGCCAAGACGGACTATCCTGCAATCGACACGGATAGTATTCCAGTTGGATATTTGACCGTCGACGTCAAGATCAACGACAATGGCGTGGAGCACAAAGCGCTAATGTTTGCGGGTCACATGGCGTTCCAAGTCGAGGATGGGAATACGATTGTGCCGCACTTGAGCTGGGCCATCGCGTTGAAGAATGGCATCGCTTCTGAAGAATGATTGCATTTGATTGGCTGTTGATTCTAATTCAATTGGCTTTGACGAAATGTATCTTCTAAAAAGTGCGCCAAACTCTCATTTTCAAATTTGCCATCCAGAGAACAGACACTCAGGAAGAGATATCCCAGCATGCACCATGAACCCCAAAATCCATATTATGCAATGTGAAGTAAGACTGCAGGTGTAGGATCTTTATTCTGTGGTCGAGGTTTTGTGCTCGAAATGTTCATGACGCGTATCTTTCTCGGAGAGCATGATTCATTAGAGACCAGCAAAAAAATACAGCATCATTCTTGCCAAGACGACGTGCTCTTGTTCTGCTCGAGGTGAGTGACATTCGAAGTGCGTATCTCTTGTGACTCTTCTCCTGGTTGTGAAGGTCCCAGCCTTGTGGCAGACTTTACATGCCGGACGGCATTACTGATATTGGGATGGAAATGATTTCCAAGATGGAAGAGCACCTCGTGGATCCATCCACGGGAGAACGGGTACTTCCTGACTTTTCGACAACGACAGATCATGGTCGTATTGTCGGCAGCGTCGTCATGATGATGAAGGAATACTTCAAATACAGAATTTGTTTGGGTTGCGGCATTCCCATCGTGGCGCTCTTGGCAACTCTTCAAGATTGGAAGACCCTAAACTCTCGACTGGAAGGCTTGCGACGTTTTGGCCCCATATGATTGAGTGGGTGGAAATGTTTGGTGGCGTCTTGGATCAATTGGTAAGGTCACAAGGTTGACAACATCCTGCCCACAGAAAATCATCAACTTTTTCGAAATACCTTTTCCAGGACGTTCTTCACTATCGATGAGAGGGGTGAATCAACTCAATACTTTTTTTCCGTAGCAATTCGTCGCCACATGGAAAGCAGTCTTTTGTTCATTTCCCGCTTTGGAGATCAACAGAGACTTGATGAAAGGCTCTAATCTTGCTAGCCAATCAGATTGATGCTAGTCAAAATTGTTATCCAATGAAATTGCTCTATTTGAAGATTCAGCCAATCGTAAACGTCCGCCTGTCCTGCCTTTCTCAGGCTCATTGCTTCAATCCTGGTGATTGCCACGGTCGCCAATGCCGAGGTTACATTAGCTGTCGAGCTCAACAAGCTCAATGGAAAGACGATGCATCACATCCATGAGACGGTCACGCAGCTGAAATGAATACAAGACCATCCTCCAAGCACAACCACATCAAGACTCGTTTGTTTCGATGACATGTGGCTTTGAAGGAAATGCTGCAGCTCGTCGCAAAACAATGGTCAAGCATGAAGGGAAGACTGCGCTCATTGTCGAACCAGTCGGCAACCTTTTCGCCATCGATTATGACAAAATGGCCACGGAAATGATCAACCAAATGGAAGAGCATCTTGTGGATCCATGGATGGGAAAATGGATGTTTCCATCATTTTTCAACAACAACAGGACCACAACCTAATCGTCGGCAGTGTTGTCATCATGGCCACAATGACGAAATCCTTTGACTCCACGTTTCGACCAATCTGTGACAAAAAGAATTGATGCCAAGTTTGTATTTACAATCGCTCGATGATCATGGCTCCTGCGCCGCCGCCGCCGTTGCAAATCGACGCACATCCAATGGTGGCGTCATTTTGCTGCAAGATGTGGATAAGCGTGCCGACAATCCGTGCGCCACTCATGCCAATGGGATGGCCCAAGGCAACCGCGCCGCCGTTGACGTTGACTCGACTGTGATCCAAGTTGAGGAGCTGCATGTTGGCCAGAAGAACCACGGCATACGCTTCGTTGATTTCGTGGTATTCAATGTCTTGCAACGACAGCTTGGCGTGCTTGGCGGCGATTGGGATGGCCTTCGCAGGTGACGTTGTAAAGTCGATGGGCTTCTGCGCCGCGTCTCCAAAGCCCAAAATGCGAGCAAGAGGCTTCAAACCCATGGCTTGAGCTTTTTCCGCCGACATGAGAACCTACAGCCTCCTCGTCATTGCCCATGACAACTGAAAGATCGTACCAGAGCCGCCGCGCCGTCGTTCAATGGCGATGCATTGGCCGCTGTAACAGTGCCATTTTGTCTAAACGGTGCCCGCAGGGTTGCGATCTTGTCCAGCTTGAGCTTGTAGACTTCTTCGTCTCTGGAAGCGCTGAGGAACAGTGACGGGTACAATTTCCGCGGCAAATTTTCCATCCTACGCCGAGAAAAAAGCTACAGCAATGGCGACGAGTAACGCTACCTTGGCTGCGTTGGCTGCCCGCATGTAGCTTTCAACTGCATACTTGTCCTGGTCTTCTCTGGTCAATCCAAAGTCGTCGGCGCATTTTTCACCGCAGTTGCCCTACGCAAGGCATGGTCTTAGCCCACGGATATCTTGTTTGGCAGCGATGTACCATGTGCTGGTTGTCGTAGGGATCCCACAAGCCATCATGGACAACTCCATCGACGAGCTAGAGAGAATTAAGAACGTCACGGCATTCTTTGGCGTACCTTGCCGTCGCCCAAGCGATATCCCGACCGTGCTTTTGGAAGGTAATGCGGCACATTCGTCATGCTTTCAAAGCCACCAGCTAGGAGAATGTCTTGACTTCCAGCCAGGATGCTCTGCGCGGCCATCGCGATCGCTTTCATGCCAGAGGCACACACTTTATTGATCGTTGTGCATGGCACCGAGTCTGGAATGCCTACAAGAATCGAGATCTCGTCACATTCTCCACGTTTTCGAAAGGGTAGACCTGCTTTGAGCACCGATTGACGCGCAGGAGCTTGTCCAATGCCCGCCGAGACGACATTGCCCAGATACGCCTCTTGAATGTCATGGACAGAAATGCCCGCACGCTCGATAGCTGCTCGGTTGGCAATCACACCGAGTTCAGGAGCAGTCAGGGGTGCAAATGCGTCATTAAACGTTGCAATCGGCGTTCTCGCATAGCTCACAATCACGACATCCTACAAGGGCATGAGAGATTCCAGCAAGATAACGTAGGGGGAGACTACCCGCGGTGCTAGAGCCGTACTGAAACAGCGCGACAGAGTCTTCATTCTTGCTTGCATGTTGCTTCTTACGATGACGATTCAAAATGTATCTTGTCGAGAGAAGTAGATCGTTGTGAGATGCACTTGAACTGCTGGGGAAGCATCGATTTCGCCTGAAGGAGACCGTGCGACGAACAACACGCCACGCTAGAAGCAGCTGTGAGATTAGTACTCCATCTTTGATTAGTACGATGACATATGTCTCGAGACTTGTGCGGTAAGGAGAGGGTCGTGGACAATCCAAGAACGAAAATCGATGGGTGCGAAAGTTGAGAGGGCTATTCAAAGTGATACAATGAGATGTACCTTGGAAACGCCTATATACAGGCTGGCGTGGCTCCAACTTGACGTCCGTGGACAACTCCTCTCGTGAGCTTGATCCATCGAGGTGATGGCGAACTTGCACCGCGCGATGAAGTGGATTTGGGAGGTAAACTTGTATGAAATGATAAATGTAGAGTATGCATTTGTAACAGGTATTAAGTTATACGTCGTCCAGACCATAGAACATTAATGAATTTGGCAGGGATCTTGTATGAATCTATTGCGACATAAATATCTGTTCTCAGCAGTATTATTTGACACAGAATTATTCCGGATGAATACCGGATTCCAACAAGTCCCTCGCTTTAGCGCATTTTGACATCACCATTTACATCTGTTTGAATCTTCAAGCTGGATGATAATGACATTGTGTTCTTAAAACCAGGTAGTTGAGCGTACAATGCTTGTACTTGTCGTACATCGACCTATCGAACATCGTACACGATTGGACTGTACCATTGACCTTGATATCACTATGACAAGGCGGGGTACATCTCCAATTGGTCAAGTACATCCATCTCCTCCGGAGGACCAAGTTTTGTCCAATCAGAAGGCGCATGAGTGACAAGTTTGAATTGGATAAAATCCAAAATATTCAGCGAATGAAATTGTCTTTAATAGGATTATTTAAGCCAATCAGCGCTAGAATTGGATACAGCTAGCCTTCTCGCTCCCACGGGTTTACAGATGCGACTCCGTCGTGCAGAGCTCCTGATGCTTGTTCAGGCTTCACCTATTCTTTAGGTATCAGGAGAGCTTCACCAACACTATCGTTCCTGCGGCGTTGCAGCTGTAACGTTATGCGTCTTCCAACGCTTGAACTCTACCCGCAACTGTCGTTGTTTGCAATCGCTGAGGAAGATTGTCGGTGAACCACAACTCTCATGACGAGCAATTCAAGCATCTCGAGCTTCTTCCTAACCCCATGAGTCTGGAGACATATGTCATCGTACTAATCAATGAGCGAGATGCTTGAATTGCTCGTCATGAGAGTTGTGGTTCACCGACAATCTTCCTCAGCGATTGCAAACAACGACAGTTGCGGGTAGAGTTCAAGCGTTGGAAGACGCATAACGTTACAGCTGCAACGCCGCAGGAACGATAGTGTTGGTGAAGCTCTCCTGATACCTAAAGAATAGGTGAAGCCTGAACAAGCATCAGGAGCTCTGCACGACGGAGTCGCATCTGTAAACCCGTGGGAGTGAGAAGGCTAGCTGTATCCAATTCTAGCGCTGATTGGCTTAAATAATCCTATTAAAGACAATTTCATTCGCTGAATATTTTGGATTTTATCCAATTCAAACTTGTCACTCATGCGCCTTCTGATTGGACAAAACTTGGTCCTCCGGAGGAGATGGATGTACTTGACCAATTGGAGATGTACCCCGCCTTGTCATAGTGATATCAAGGTCAATGGTACAGTCCAATCGTGTACGATGTTCGATAGGTCGATGTACGACAAGTACAAGCATTGTACGCTCAACTACCTGGTTTTAAGAACACAATGTCATTATCATCCAGCTTGAAGATTCAAACAGATGTAAATGGTGATGTCAAAATGCGCTAAAGCGAGGGACTTGTTGGAATCCGGTATTCATCCGGAATAATTCTGTGTCAAATAATACTGCTGAGAACAGATATTTATGTCGCAATAGATTCATACAAGATCCCTGCCAAATTCATTAATGTTCTATGGTCTGGACGACGTATAACTTAATACCTGTTACAAATGCATACTCTACATTTATCATTTCATACAAGTTTACCTCCCAAATCCACTTCATCGCGCGGTGCAAGTTCGCCATCACCTCGATGGATCAAGCTCACGAGAGGAGTTGTCCACGGACGTCAAGTTGGAGCCACGCCAGACTTCACTTATTCTTTTTTTAGGTACCAGGAGAGCTTCACCGACAATATCGTTTGTGTGGCATTGCAGGCCTATGCGTCTTCCAACGCTTGAACTGAACCCGCAACAGTCGAAAGTCCAACAAGTGTTTGCGAGTTCAATGACGAAACGATAGCGAACACCGTCAGTGCTGAGGTGATCGATAGAGAATGAAATAGATTCATACTTGTCCAGAGCTATTCGACCGTCTATCACGAGCATTCTGGTCTTGAATGGACTCGTTTGAAAACGAAGGATATTTGCTCAAAGATATCAAACTCCTGCCGTCATGAAAGTGTTCACCAAAGCGTATTTCCATGTTGGAGGTAATCCTTGAGGGAACAATGATTTCTCAGTGCTTGAACGTAGACCAAAAGTCTGTCAAGTAATGGCCTTTCTCGAGTGAATTGCCCAGATCAAGTTGGATACAATTGCAGATTCCTTCTTCACTTGGAACGACAGGTGGCCTGCAAATACGAGCGCTTGGTGCTCGTTAGCATTGGCATCGATCAAAACGTCGCCTGTCCATTACTCAGACGAAATATGCTTTATGTCAAGGATGGGAATCTCCGAATTGACTTGTTCACTACATAGATGCACAGATTTGGTCGACCTTTTCCATGCTCCATCTTCGTTGAAATCACAAATGACACTGATCCAGCCACTGGAATATGGAGTCCTTGATCCCGCTGGAATACGACGTCAAAAGCCGACATCCTACTTGTCGTTCGGCCGACGCATCAAGTTGATCCAAGACACTATCGAGCATCTCAACTGTGGCCGCCTAAGCTCTTGAAATTGTCCACTTTGGTGTTGATGGTTTTCAATCATGAAGGCTTTCAAAGAGCATCATCATGGAAGACAGCAAATCAATCCAAACTTGTTTGTCAAGTACTTGTTCACCGTACGACACTGCCGACGATCCGATCGTGTGAGCCAAAACCAACGGTAAGGTCCACTCGATTTGACTACGATGCTTGACGAACGGTAACCGCAAAGAAGTGGTCATGGACCAAGAAAATTTGCAAGTTGTGAGCTGTTACGAATCGGTTAAAAAACTGTCAACACCAAGTTTCAACAGCCAACACCTTGTCAAGCAAATAAAACTATACGAAAGCAACCGCGATGAACAAGGTCCATAGCAACTCAATCGGTCGAGAGACGACAACAGTCCAACAAGATGGTTTGACGAGCTCTGAGCTCGTTCGTCCAACAGACACTGGACATTTCGAGCTTACCAGCTCTGCCAGTGAACAAAGTACAATCGACAACACAATGAGCACGTACGAGATTGCAGAATGCATCTGTGGCTTGCTCTATCTTGGGCTTACGCTCGCAATGAGCTTGCGCTATCTCCAAATGTTGTCCCCATCGATGGCAAATGATTTATGGTGGAGTGGTTTCAATACGTCTGGAGTTCAAACCTACTTGATTGACGTCTACAATGCCCAGCTCAATCTTCTCGGCAACCAAACCCAGTCGATCGATGTGACAGACAAGCAATTTGGCATTGGAAAAGATTATTCCCAGTTCTACACTCCGATTGAAATCACACCAGCCTATCCACGACTGTTGTTCAATGTCATGGCGTACGACTTGGCAGCATTTGTCGTAGCTCTTCGTCAAGTACCAGGGCTAGAATACATTTCGAGCCAATTTTGCTGGGTTGATTTCAATCGATCCTGGGAGGTTGCTCATACCGTCATGCGCCAGAAGCGATGCAACGCACGTTACATCGACAATGGAGCAGTTTACTTGGAGCCTATTGTACGGCTTACTGACTGGAACACGTGGCTCCATGGAGTATATGGTGGAGCGTTCAACTCGACGATTGGAGATGCTATTAGCAGGACGCCTGAAGGGCAAGCGTGGCTGAGAGATACACCTTATGCTTTCACGAGCATTGAAGCTGAAGTTATGCAATGGCGCAAAGTGGGGATCACGCGGTACTCTGTTCAATTCAACAACTATTACACGTATGGTATGACTGAAACGTTTGGCGTCCAGAATGCACTTGGAGTGGCTCAGCATATCACGATCAAGCGCAAGGCATCCGAGGTCCGCAACGGCGGCTGGACAACCATGTGGATGTATTTTGGCCTTTGGAGTGATTTTCTCTATGCAGACTGGTACGGCTACAGCATTGTCATCAACGACCGTGCCAACCAACGATTTACAGCCCCATGCAGCTATGTCGACTACGTCCAGGATCCTGCAAACTATTCTTGTGACCCTTGTGACCTGCAGTGGAATCCAGACGCTGCAAATTGTAGCCCAAATTATGAAATGTTTTTAGGTTTGCCCAACACGCCAACGTTTGACCTTGTGCACAACAACATTGGTCCACTCAATTCGATCGACTTGTACTTTGTCGCACCACCACGATCCCTTGTCAAAGTATACACGACATTTCAAGCAATATTGACGGAGCTTCACTTCTCGAATAAAACCTTTGCAGCCACCATGGCAGCCATACCTACATTAGCATCGGATCCAATCCCTCCGACTTGGCTTCAGCCATCGCTGATGTATCTGGGAGGAGATCCAACGTGCCTGTTTCGCTCACCTACGCCTTTTGTCCAAAGTTATTATTCATTTGACGTGACATGTTCCTCTAAAGACAGTCAGTTGATGACATTGACACCAGAGATGGCTATGTTTGCACTTTGGTCAACGAATCAAACGAATATTTCAGACATTTGCAAAATCTGTCCGCAATTCCAAGATCATTGTACAAGTGTCCTACATGCGGCAATTGAAAGTACACATCTACTTCGACAATCGTATGAAAATTCATCCCTGGAAATTGTGCAATCAGCATACAAAGACGTGGTCGCATTGAATGTCAACACGATTCAATTCTCAATCAACGTCACGGACTTGACAAATGTGTTTTTACGACAGCCAGTTTTGGGTGGACAATTGTCCTCTCCATGGGACGTCTTTGGATGGATGTATTTGTTTGAGTGGGTTCAAGGCTTTCGAGAAGTCGTCTCTTTCGAAGGCGATGTGAATATCCTACCACTTCTTTCCAATAGATATGAGCCAATTCTCAACCAAGCCGAAAGTCTTGAAGTCCCATCCAGCGCTTGCCAATATCTTTGGGTCGTTGCAGTTGTCGTGACTACAACGTTGGTCTTGGTTGGACATCTTGTATTGATCTACTGTCTCCGTCTTCGAGGACGAATTGTTGGTCGTCATTTATTCCAGTTCAATCGAATTGTGGGCTCCGTGTGGTTGAATCGGCCACTCCTCTTTGTGCGCAGCCTAACAGCGGTCATTCTTCTGTCTACATCCCCACTGATATTTGAAACTCGTCATGGGCATGCCAAATTGAATGCCAATCCCCGGACTTATTTTGAATCGATGCTCGTCGCTGGTGAAGCTACATGGATATCATACATCACTTTCGATTTTTTACTTGTACTTACTCCAAAGTCGAGTCCTTTTCTTGCGCCATTCACATCCGTCGCCTCGTGGATTGCATTAATTGTCATGGATGTATGTTTTCCATATCCCATCACAGCGAATTTAAATCGTCAATGCTGCGTGGATTTTATTGGAAAGAAACTCTCATGCACAGTTGGTATGATTCAAGTCGGCAGTCTCAACCGTGCTGTACTCCTCGTTGTCAGTCAAATTGCCGTGGTATTTATCACTATCATGGTTGGTTATGCTTGCACATGGACTCGGACTTCAAGACTAGAGCACTCTCGCGGTCATTTGCTGCTGTCAGGGTCGGTCTTGGGTTTTCTCCACATGCAACCAAACGATCATTGGGTTCTAGACCGTGCCTCCTGCGCCATGTGTGGTCTCATTACGTACCATCAATCGCTATTTGACGTAAAACTTTGGTTGCTCGTTACGGACAAGGCCAAAGCTCATACCAAGTGGGGCATGAAACGATTTGATCACGCTTGGCTGAACGTGCATGATGCTTTAAGAAAAGTCCAAACGAAGGGCCCCCCAGTAGTGTTGATGAATCGCCCCATGAAAATGAAAAATCGACTTGTCGCCTTGGCTGGACTCGTCTATGTCATTGCGACGTTATTTGGAAGCGTCACTTTCTTGACACTCACATCGACGAATATGGCAAATGATTTTTGGTGGGCCAACTACAGCGCCATGAGAGAGCATATCTACGTTTCTCGGCTGTTAAATTCACAGAGCACATTGCGGCCACATGCTGGGAGTATTTCATTGAGTGATGATAAATTTCTAGACGATGCCAACTACTCAACATGTTCATCTGGGCAAATCGGAACCATCGTGAAGCAACTGTACTCGTCGTTGGTCCTATCGACAGACGGCACGGATCTCGCGTCTGTGATTCACGGTCTTCGAAGTATGGATGGATGTTTGGCGCCGTGGATATCGTCGCAATATTGTTGGCTTGATTTTGACAAGAGATGGGAAATGGCCAACTCACCAGCTAGACAAATCCGCTGTGCAAACAATTATTCAACGAACGCGGCGGTTTACTTGGAGTCCGTTCTGCGCAATGTACAATGGCCACAACTGCGATCTTGCTGGGGCACGTCACTCGATATCGCGCTTGGGGCTCCCTTGAAAAATCTGCCAAATGGAACAACGTGGTGGAAGTCCGTGCAGTCTGCGAAAATTCCAGATGACGATGAACTCCAGCATTGGCATTCATTTGGATTGACTACTTATGCCATCGACTGGCAAAATTACAAATCGATTGGCATCATCGAAAGCTTTAACATCAGGAATGCCTTTGGACTTTCATACCGCATGGCACTCAAGCATACAAATGGAAGTTTTAATCTCGTCGCTCAGACAAGCATGAAAATGTACTGGAGCTTTGCCAGTGATCTATGGGCTGTCACGGATCCATCGACGTCTGTGTATGGGGCTAGTCTCATTCGCCAGGATGGATCCTTTGCATTTAGGAATCGGTCCATGGAGTCTTTGCTGATCGAGAATGGAACTCTGCGTGACTCTGACCTTACAATTGGTGCTGCTTTCAGTGCATTTCGTAAAACCATTGGGCCATTTGGATCTGTCGACTTGAAACGCGTCCCCGTGCCACCATCGATGCTGGCATTTTCTGTATACTTTATGGATATCGCCGCGCAATTACGTATTGAATCTACCGACTTTGCAACGTTTTGGATTGGGCGGCCTCCACTTCTCGAAACTTGGTACATGCCTCCGCCATGGCTAGAAACCAACACCCCAAAAGCAATTGGCGGGAATTTGCTATGCAAGGAGGTACCCACGGCGGATGAATCCTCTGGACTATATTTACTAACAGGCGCTTCCAGTGCATGCGGAACCTCTGTGGGAGAACACATTAAAATCCCAAGATTGTCCAACTTGTTTGCTCTGATCGGGGCCAACTTGGTACGATCCAATCTCACGACCGATTTTATCGACGACGTGTGCGCAACCATTCAAACAGTCGATGATTTCTCATGCAAGGACGAGTACATTCTCCCATCGCTTGGCTTTTTGCTGAATGATTCCATGGTCGATCCCTCTCTCCTTACAAACCTACGATCCATGGCGGAGGTTGCTCAAAACGATATGCATGCACTTGTCGTTGAAATCAATCAATATGGAAGAACCGTCAATGGCACTGCAGTCGTCATGAGGCACGAGATCTTTAATCCAACCTACCCCAGCTTTCACTACATTGCCTGGGTGCTAGCCATGGAATGGGCAACAAACAATCGCGAAGTTATCTCGTTCCAAGGAAATATTGGTTCTGCCAACGTCCTCACAGCCCGGTCTTTTGATGTGGCGAGTTTGATCAACCCTCTTGAAATTCCAGTCAATGTTGCCTACTACATTCGGTATGTCTGCCTGTACGTGACCGTCTTTGTCATCAGCGTCGCAACTCTTGCTACATTATATCTTCTCGGCAACAAAGGCCATGTCGAAGGTCTCAATCTCTTTGCAATCAACCGAGTCGTTGGAATCGTCTGGATCGGCCGCACCTTTCTCTTTATTCGAAGCATGGCCGCCATTTGTCTCCTCAGTACACAAGTTTTATCACTCGAGAATGTCAATGACCTTTGGCGACTTGTCGATGCAACTCACCTTGCCCATGAAAGTTCCATCGATCGAAGCCTTCGTATCTTCAAAACGATCCTTGCCGCTGGCGAAGTCTCATGGTTGTGCTACGTTCTCAGCGATATTCTGACGTTGTTGACAGCTCAATATACGACCGGGTACACTATGAAATGCACCACTTTAGTTTGGATTGTGTCTGCCAGCATCTCGCTAGCAGCTCCAGCGACTCATGTGGCCACATTGCAACGTGAGTGTCAATATGCCCAAGTGGATTTTCAGCTCATTTGCACCAGCGGTACAAAGATGTTAGGATTTATTTCGCTCACGAGATATGTAGGGACGATTGCAATCGGTAGCTTTGGGCGGTTTCTTCTGCTCGTTGGTATTTGCGTCGGCTCCGTCGCTTTGTGTTACCTCTACGAACGTCTTTGCCACCCGTCGCTCCCACCTTGCCATCAAACATCGCTCTTTCTATCAGCGTCAGCAAAATACATTTTCCGACGAGACGAATGGATATTTGATGATGTACGTCGTCCTTGTACTTATTGATGCAAATTTCATTTCGCTAGGTATACTATATTGACCCGGCCTCGGCAGCGATCAATGGCATTCTTTCTATCCAGGTTGGAAGCACTTTCTGTCTATTTGACCTCAAGACATGGCGGTTATTTGCAATCAACGTATCCAAGGAAAACCGAGAGCGTATCAAGCAAGAGGGAAAACTTCACTTGCTTTCGTCCATTCCATTGCCAAGCTGAGCGAAATTTGTGCTGAAAAAGGCAACCCATCCGAGGATTTAGTACATTTCCGTCGTCGTAATTACTATCTCTCATTTAAAGTTGCGTCCGTGTTTTAATGCAAGCTTTCTTGACACAAGCCACAATGCAACGCAGTTGCTCCGTTTGTTCATGAGGATTATCTATTCGTGTGGATACAAGCTGTCCAGAAAGTGGAATATGAATTAGATCGATTGTTTCCAGTGAGTTTGTTCTTTTTACAAATGACGCCCTTTTCTCCTTAGACTTGCTCCATCTCTCCATGCTTCCTTGTTGATAACTTCCTCGCCTATTATCCCCCTTGAAATATGGAGATGTGAAATTCTCAATCATTCAAGACACAACTTGGCCAGCATCATCTTTCTTGAGGATTCTGTGGTCAAAGCGATTTTTTGTGACTTGTAGATTATCCTATCAACGAATAAATACATCGCTTCTCGGCTAGACAGTGCGGGGCAGTCATGAACTTGTAGGACCGATCAACAAAAAAGTACTTCGAAGTACCACATAGTTGAGCTCTGTCAAGCTCGAAGTTGAGACGATCGACGCGCTTTAGCTTGGACTCTGACGAAAATTCTAGTAACATTCTTCCCCTCTGCCCTTGTTTGCTTGATAGCTTGGTCGAGAAAGATAATCTCGATATATTTAACGTCGCCTCTTACCTCAGCAGCTGGACAAGCCCCAGCAACGCAACAATCTTTATAAACCAGCTGTGTGTTTCTACTGAGAGGAATGAGCAATTTGAAATACTCTTCTAAACATATAACCTGTTACAATAAATATTCATTACACTATTTATTCTTAGAGTATGTAAGTTCTTCCTATTGAATTTTAAATGAAACTGTCAATCAAATAAAGTTTCACAGGGAATGACGTGGTAAGGCTGCATCCTACACAGCACATTCTTCTTGACGTGCCACACTCTGACGACTTTGACATGGACACGTCATTGACTCCCACGACCGTCCTGACGTGTACGTGTTCCATGCTGAGTGGCATCCGCAATCTGCGTGATTCCAGCCATTTCCGAGTCATTTTCAAACTTGCCAGCTTGTCCACGATCGAGTCCTGAAATAACGATGGCGACACGCACTGAAGCTCATCTTGGAGCACCGGTGATGCGTCTGTGGCTGCTTGTATCGATTCTACTGAGTTTCTCGGCCGTCTATGCTGACATTACATTTGCGGTCTCGCCTGTGCAGCTCTACAAGGTCCAAGAACGAACGACAAACGAAATGAAGACCATTTTGATTGGTCTGACGGAATTCAAAGAACAAGACTGCAAGACCATCCTCCAAGTCCATCCACATCAATACAAGACCGTTCCGTCCACGAGTGGCTTTGTCCTGGGAGCGATACAAGCGTACAGCTACCACCACAACCTTGTCATTCGTCCGGACGATATCTGGCTCGCCATCATGGTCCAATTTGGATTTTATGTCCATGGGAATGCTGAAACATTGCGTGGCTCGCTGGTCAAGCATCAAGGCCGAAAAGAAATCATAGTCAATGGACTAGACACCTTGCACAGTGCTGATTATGGAGGCATGGCCAAGGAAATGATCGGCAAGATGGAAGAGCATCTCGTGGATCCATCCATGAAGGAATGGATCCTCCCAGCTTTTTCCACAACGACAGACCATGATCGTATCGCTGGCAGTGTTGTCATGATGGCCACGATGAAGACATACTTTAGCTACACCTTCAATTTGCTTTGTGGAATTCCAAACGTGACGCTCCTTGGAACAGTCCAAGACTGGGAGGGTGTTCAATCTCGAGTCGAGAATTTGCGGCAATTTGGTGGCCACATGGACGAGTGGGTTGACGTGCTCCTTGTCGTTTTGGATCAATTCGTCATGACAGCGAAAGGACAAGTGGACGTTGACTTACCAAGTCGGATGGTTCTGGCACGGAGTACATCAGTGGTTGGATCACTGTCTTTGCTGTGTTCAACGAAGAAGGCACATGGCAAGGGTCGACGAAATACCTCAAGACCACGTTCAATGGAGAGATATCGATGGGTTTTCCGATCATTGACATGGTGGATATTCCAGCTGGGTATTTAACAGTCGACGTCAAGATCGACGACAATGGCGTCAAGAAAAAACAAGGCGCTCATGTTTGTAGGCCACATGTCGTTTCAAGTGAAGGAACACCATACGATCGTGCCAACGTTGAGCTGGGGCATCGCGTTAAAGGACGCATATGCGACTTCTTGGCTTGCTACCTCTGGGAAGGACCGCAATCCATTTTTGAAATATTTGCCACGCCTCAAGTCGTCCTTGGATACACGTCCATTTGTTGAATGTCCAGCCAAGTAGATGGTCACGCGTCGTGTGCTGGCGGTATCATTCTCGCCTTGTTCGTTCGCCATTTTTATCTTGCTTTTGACGACGATACCATTAACACCATGGCGGTTGGTTACAATTTGATTCTTGAGATCGGCATATACGACTTGGACGCTATTTTCTACCGCAGGATGATCTGCAGACAGACCACAGCGTCGACTTGGCCATGCTGCTATCCATGGATCACTCTTGGGTTGACTCTTATCCATAGAAAAGATGAATGGACTTTTTCTTGGCCATTTCGAGTAATTTGCCGCAGTCGTGAGAGTGACAAAAATGGCAGCGAGATCGTTCAAGAGCAATTGTAAATGTGGTTCACGGAAGCTGGGGCGGCGGCTACGATAGCCTTCATACCAGCATAGCCTAAACGACTGCCAAGACGATTTCCTTGAGCAACTTCATGCAGCGTATTCCTTCCGCCAGCAGTCAATCGAAAATGCTTCCATTGCATCAACCACTCAAAGCCACTTGTCGTGTCGTACAAGTGCCGTCGCCACCATTGAATACAAGTCAAGGAATGGGTATGCTGTCGTAGCCATAATGGATCGACAGTGTCGTTTACATTAATGACTGAATAATGCTTCGTGATGCCTTTGATATGAAGGCGAGAGAGTTTGTCCATCTTTGTCAAGTTTAAATGCGGCCAGGGGATTCCAATTGAGCTGTTGTAATTGCCACAGATGTTCCAATGGACCCAAGGCATTTGCAGGACGCAACGCCGTCAAAAACAACTCCAGCGTCGTCCACTCGGGAATGAAGAAAGCAATCTTGATCACCATATCCAAAGCAAGCTGTGGTGGTATTTCTTCTTCTGTTTCTCGATTGTCCACAACAGCCGCTTGGCCAGTTCCATCACTTGGTCTCTCGTGCTTCTGACAGCACAACTGTCAATTGAGAGTTTATCGCCTTGTCCCATCTTCAACGGCTGTCCATGTAGTAGTTAGATTATAATATCTGCGAGGAGTACGTACAATCCGTAAGTAGAGAGACGACGTGATGGAATTAGCCCAAGCAAGCTTGTCAAATATTCTAGCCAATCAAATGTACTTATTAGATCTATGAGCCAATCAAAAAGCCCATCCCCCGTACTTTCTATTCTCAACTTTTGTCTGCTGCCCGAAAAAGCATGAAGGCAACACAGGCCGATTACTAGAGATGCAGGCCTTCACGCCTTATTGTTCGACACCAAACTTGATCTCTCTGCACTGAAAGAGCGTAGAGTTGAATGCAAAGCCGACACAATTCACTGGATTGGAATCAAAGATGTTGATGTCAACTGCCAAATGCACACATCGAATATCAAGGATTGGACAGTCCGATGACATTTTTCGCCTTCAAAGATTTTCATGGACTTGAACGATCCTTGCTATTGCCATATAACGTGGAATACACCTACAACACTCAATGAACCGCTAATTGTCTTGAACGAGAGCCATCGAGAAAGTTTCGCTGCCAAAAGTCGACGTTTTCTACTACGACAAACTGTTTCACGACTTTGAGATTGTCGATCGATTCGCCCACGTGGCCTCTAAATTGCCTGCAGTCGTCGACGTATAATCGGACAATCTTTGGACTACTATTTCCCGGTTAGTGCCTAGCTACAACCAGAAGTTGCTGTTTGTTCTATTCCTCCGCTGCTGACCACGGCGTTGAAAATGCACGGGATGTCAGTTTTCTTTGACCGAGCTCTTTAATACAACAATAGCGTTAGAAAACTTGTTGAGAAAGAGGTCATACATACTATCTTATCGCCAGCTCCAAATAGTCGCAACTCTCTCTGCAAATATCGATAAATGCATTCCAAAGCACTTGCAACGACTGTCAAGCATTTATCCAAACCGCTCATCCATACTGGAATCGCTTGGAACTTCGCCATTCTTCAACACGATCGCCCAACTCAAAGTTGGAATGATCGTCTTCTTGTCTTCGACTTGGTACGACATGTGGCCTGCAAACATGAGCGACTTGTGCTCCGCGCCATTGTCGTCGATCAAGACGTCGACGGTCAAATACCCAGCTGGAATGTCATTTGTGTTGATGATTGGGAATTCAGACTCAGTGACTCGTCCCCAATTCGTGACAGATTTCGTCGACCCTTGCCAATGTCCTTCTTCATCAAAGACACAAAAAACACTGATCCAACCACTGATGTAGCGAGGACCAGAACCACCACCAATGTTATGACAGATACGCTGCCAAAAGTCGACATCCACGGCGCCTTTAGCCGATGCCACGAACTGGTCAATGACACCACTGAGCATCTCAACCCATTCGACCATGTGGCCACCAAAGCGCTTCAAGTAGTCTACTCGCGATCGGATGGTCTCCCAGTCTTGGACAGTTCCAAGGAGAGTCACATTTGGAATACCGCAGCATAACTCAAACTTGTACTTGAAGTATTTCTTCATCGATGCCATCATGACAACGCTGCCGACGATGCGGTCGTGGTCTGTCGTCGTTGAAAACGATGGAAGGATCCATTCACCGAGAGAGGGATCCACAAGATGCTCTTCCATCTTGCCAATCATCTCAGCAGCCATCTTGCCGTAGTCCACAGTGTACAAGGAGCCGAATTCAGTAACAGTAAGCTCTTTTTGGCCTTGGTGCTTGACTAACGCTTCACGCAATGTTTCCGCATTGCCATTGACAAAGAATCCAAACTGAATCATGATGGCAAGCCAAACATCATCAGGACGAATGACAAGGTTGTGGTGCTGGTTGTACGCTTCAATCGCCCCCAAGACGAAAGCACTGTTGGTTGGAGCAAACACGCCTTTGATCGGAGTGGCTTGGAGGATCTCCTTGCATCCTTCCTTCTTGAATTCTTTCAAACGAGTCAACATGTCATCGTTTTGCTCGCATAGATTGCGACGGTAGTTTTCAACTTGGACTGGTGACACTGCAAATGTTGTCATGGCGAGGCAAATTTAAAAGTGAGAAGGACCAAAGGACGCAAAGAGTCTTGTCTGGGACTGTCCAGGACGAGTCCCACGCCCGAACGTCTGTATTGTTGTCAGCCCGTTGGGATCTCGTCAGGTTCAAGGTGGATGGACGAACTTTTCGATCGACATTCTGACTTGTTCTTGCTCGCTTGGTCTTTTCTTGAGACAGCTAGCTTTGTGTCACGTGCGTTTGTTAGGGGGAAATGGTACAGGATCACATTTTGACTGTTACGATTGTCATACAACACTTGCAAGTTTACCGTAAGTTCATGAACAGGCAGAGCACAGCGTCGAGTTGGCTATGCTGCTGTCAATAGATAGTGTTGGAGATGACTTCAGTTGGCAGATGAAACAAACAAGGCAACGAATGAGTCCATGGTTGGGAAGAGAAAGTACGGGATAATGAGACGTTTTGATTGGTTCACTGCTCGATTGACGATATTTGATTGGCTAGAAAATTTGACAAGCTTGAGTTGAACTTGTCGCATTTTATACGAGTCGAAGAGACCAAAATGCCAATATCTAGCGATATCGGCCTTCACAAATCTCATGGACTTGAATGACACTTGCCATCGTCTTTCTCCGTGGAACACATCAAAACACTCATCAAAGTGCTTATGTATCTTACCATCTGGAGGATTTGTTTGCATCCATCTTGACGGAATTGTCTTGTGTTGTCAACATCTCTTGACATTGCTTGCATTGGTGCTCGTCATGCTTTTGAACTTCGACCATGGATACGGTGAATGAGACTATTTTGCAAATGGCATATAGATGTGTAAATGATCGCCGTGTGGGATTACCTCAAAATAGGACTTTTTCCCATGGACAAGATTTTGTCAAAAATCGCCCAGGAGTCAGATATCCAGGGGACCAATCAACAGACCATCGCTCTCATGGGCAGATCCATTTCAAAGTTCAATCAAAGCCTACTAATACACATCAGCAAGGTCTCAGCGGATTCGTCGCTTCTTGCATTGTCGAAACAGATGCAGCAATTTCTCCAGCGGTTCGACTCAAACTGTCTCGCGGTCAATCGTTTTCACCATAGCGATACATGTTAAATTGATAGGGTGACTCATGAGTGCCATGTTCGTGCAAAGCTCTGCAGAATCAAATTACCCATCACAAGGTTGGAACCATGACAATCCAGGAGAGACTCGAATGAGATACGCACTTCTAATGCCAGGGTAGACTGATAGCACATTGTCTTGTCAAGGTCGATATTTTATTTTCTTCTTGGTCATGCACAGCGAGAAAGAAACGCACAATGAACATTTGGAGTACAAAACTTCGACCACACAACCATCATACTGCATGTTCATTCTCGTTTCACGTTGCAAAATTGATTTTGACGTCCACCACGCACGATGAGATGTCTCTTCCTCTCGACAACGGACAGTCTGTTCTCCGGATCGCAAATTTGAAAATGAGAGTTTGGCGCGCTTTTTTGAAGATACATTTGGTCAAAGCCAATCAAAATCGATTGAATTAGAATCAACAGCCAATCAAATGCAATCATTCTTCAGAAGCGATGCCATTCTTCAACGCGATGGCCCAGCTCAAGTGCGGCACAATCGTATTCCCATCCTCGACTTGGAACGCCATGTGACCCGCAAACATTAGCGCTTTGTGCTCCACGCCATTGTCGTTGATCTTGACGTCGACGGTCAAATATCCAACTGGAATACTATTCGTGTCGATTGCAGGATAGTCCGTCTTGGTAGGTTTTCCCCATCCATCGAAGTCGGTCGATCCCTGCCATTTTCCATCTTCGTTGAAGACGCAAAAGACACTGATCCAACCACTGATATACGGTGGACCAGACCCGCCGCCATAATAGTGACAAATGCGTTGCCAGAAATCGACACTGACATCTCCTTTGGCAGATGCGACGAATTGACCCAAGACACCACTGAGCATCTCGACCCACTCCACCATGTGACCGCCAAATGGCTTCAAATGGTCAACGCGAGATCGAATCGCTTCCCAGTCTTCGACAGTTCCAAGGAGAGTCACATTTGGAATACCACACAGCAGTCCAAAAGTGTACTTGAAATACTTCTTCATCGTGGCCATCATGACAACACTGCCGACGATACGATCATGGTCCGTTGTCGTCGAGAAGGATGGAAGGATCCATTCTCTCATGGATGGATCCACGAGGTGTTCTTCCATCTTTTCGATCATTTGAGCCGCCATTCCTCCATAATCAGCACTGTACAAGGTACCAAATCCATCCTCGGAGCTCCTTCTGACCTTGATGCTTGACGAGCGAGTCACGCAGGGTTTCCGCATTGCCATTGACAAAAAAGCCAAACTGAACCATGATGGCGAGCCAGACATCATCAGGGCGTATGACAAGGTTGTGATGCTTGTTGTAGGCTTCAATCGCTCCCAAGACGAAGCCACTCTTGGAGGTTGCGAAGGCGCCTTTGATCGGAGTTGCTTGGAGAATATCCTTGCATCCTTTCTTCTGAAACTCATTGAGTGGCGTCAAGATGTCATGGCTTTGCGTGGTCAAGTTGTGGCTGTAGTTTTCAACTTGGACGGGGGCAACTGCAAATGTTGTCATTGCGATGGAGAGCAAATTGAAGAATGAGCCGAATGCGTGGCTTCAACGTCTTGTCCGCAACACTTTTATGGAATGTCACAAGTACCGTCGCTTTGTCGCACGTACGCTCCGATCTCCCAAGACAAGGACAAACAATACACAGTACAAGGGGACGAGCTTGTGGATTATCATTTTTATGTCCCTCACCGTGCTTCATCAATGAGCATCTCAGGGTGCGATATAGAGACGGAGCTGCAATTCTTTGTTCGAGTCAAGTGATGAGCTTTTGGAGACGTCTATTTGTTGTGTCAGATGCTCATATAGTCTGGATACAATCAAGGTTTCAAGTGGTCGATTTATTTGATTGACAACACTTGACCCGTCCACGTCCGTCATTCTGGGACTCTTTTGGCCAACAAACTGCACGTGACACAGAGCAAGCTGTCTCAAGAAAAGGCCAAGCGAGCAAGAACAAGTCAGAATGTCGATCGAAAAGTTCGTCCATCCCCCTTGAACCTGACGAGATCCCATATCGCCTATGGTGACGAAGGTTTTTATGTGGAAGACCTTCTGGAAGTGCGATGCAATGATGATGGAAAATGTGAGTTGTTGGTGAAGTGGATGGGTCTCGATCGCGAGGAGTCGTCATGGGAGCCCGCGATCCAACTCTATGAAGACATACCCGTCATATTGCGTCGATGGATCAAGAGCCACCAGAGTGATGCTATGGTGGTGAAACTGCAACAATCTCTCGAAGAACACCTGAGGCACTCCCTTTAGAAGAGGGAGTGTTCTGCAGGCTCTGCAGATGAGCGTGTGTCTCCTGGGAAGATCAAGTCGACAAACGCTATGGTGGATTGCTACAGTGTACTAGTAGTAGTACTTTTGAAGTTGCACCGCTCGAGCGAGCGGGAGCCCAGTCAGTTAACATTGTGAGCCCGAGCCACGAGGTGGTTCTGCTGACGAGGTCGGCGGGTTGAGATCACATTCTCACTTTTAAATTTGCCTCGCCATGACAACATTTGCAGTGTCACCAGTCCAAGTTGATAAGTACCGTCGCAAGCTCTGCAAGCAAAACGATGACATGTTGACTCGTTTGAAAGAATTCAAGAAGGAAGGATGCAAGGAGATCCTCCAAGCCACTCCGATCAAAGGTGCGTTTGTTCCGACCAACAGTGCTTTCGTCTTGGGAGCGATCGAAGCGTACAACCAGCACCACAACCTTGTCATTCGTCCTGACGATGTTTGGCTTGCCATCATGATTCAGTTTGGATTCTTTGTCAATGGCAATGCGGAAACATTGCGTGAAGCGTTAGTCAAGCACCAAGGCCAAAAAGAGCTTACTGTTACTGAATTCGGCTCCTTGTACACTGTGGACTACGGCAAGATGGCTGCTGAGATGATTGGCAAGATGGAAGAGCATCTTGTGGATCCCTCTCTCGGTGAATGGATCCTTCCATCGTTTTCAACGACGACAGACCACGACCGCATCGTCGGCAGCGTTGTCATGATGGCATCGATGAAGAAATACTTCAAGTACAAGTTTGAGTTATGCTGCGGTATTCCAAATGTGACTCTCCTTGGAACTGTCCAAGACTGGGAGACCATCCGATCGCGAGTAGACTACTTGAAGCGCTTTGGTGGCCACATGGTCGAATGGGTTGAGATGCTCAGTGGTGTCATTGACCAGTTCGTGGCATCGGCTAAAGGCGCCGTGGATGTCGACTTTTGGCAGCGTATCTGTCATAACATTGGTGGTGGTTCTGGTCCTCGCTACATCAGTGGTTGGATCAGTGTTTTTTGTGTCTTTGATGAAGAAGGACATTGGCAAGGGTCGACGAAATCTGTCACGAATTGGGGACGAGTCACTGAGTCTGAATTCCCAATCATCAACACAAATGACATTCCAGCTGGGTATTTGACCGTCGACGTCTTGATCGACGACAATGGCGCGGAGCACAAGTCGCTCATGTTTGCAGGCCACATGTCGTACCAAGTCGAAGACAAGAAGACGATCATTCCAACTTTGAGTTGGGCGATCGTGTTGAAGAATGGCGAAGTTCCAAGCGATTCCAGTATGGATGAGCGGTTTGGATAAATGCTTGACAGTCGTTGTTGTCCGATCATACGCCGACGACAGCAGGCATTTTAGAGGCCACGTGGACGAATCGATCGACAGGCTCAAAGTGGTGGAAGTCGACGTCCACTTGTCCTTTCGCTGTCATGACGAATTGATCCAAAACGACAAGGAGCACGTCAACCCACTCGTCCATGTGGCCACCAAATTGCCGCAAATTCTCGACTCGAGATTGAACACCCTCCCAGTCTTGGACTGTTCCAAGGAGCGTCACGTTTGGAATTCCACAAAGCAAATTGAAGGTGTAGCTAAAGTATGTCTTCATCGTGGCCATCATGACAACACTGCCAGCGATACGATCATGGTCTGTCGTTGTGGAAAAAGCTGGGAGGATCCATTCCTTCATGGATGGATCCACGAGATGCTCTTCCATCTTGCCGATCATTTCCTTGGCCATGCCTCCATAATCAGCACTGTGCAAGGTGTCTAGTCCATTGACTATGATTTCTTTTCGGCCTTTGTACATTCAAAGACGAGTACTCGATTGCACCGAGATATTATATGGAGACGTGGCTATTTGCTTGCATTTTGCCAAGTTCCGCAAATTTGGAAGCTCGCAAAAACCTCGAATGCCAAACGAAGTTGGTGGCCCACGTGAAAGCCAGCATGCGTCAAGCAAGCTCATGATGGAGCTCTCCATTAATTTTAAAGGCCAAGCAAGAATGAGAAGAAACAAGTCACATAGCTCTTCGTACCTTTCAACTGTGAAATCTCTCAATGGAACCTCAAAAAGTACCTAATTCACAACTTTGATACCAATCACAGAAGTACCTAATTATGTACTCTGGTTTGACAAAGTACAGAATAGATAACGCTGAGGCCATCCATTGTTTCGTGCACCTCTGGTGGATTGGTGGCCGCTCACAGCAAGCACTCTTGGGAATGCAATGGAATGATGCCTTCGCGGCGAAACAAAGTCAATGAGATCAGGAACGAACGACAAGATTTTCTCGAAGCCTGTGGCTCTGAGTGTACTTGTGGCCTTGCCTTCAGTCTACGGCAATCGAAATAGCCTTGACATTCGTCCTGGTAGCAGTTTTATGAAACCATGAAGGTATGCAACGGGCGAAGTCGCGAGCTCAGTCAGAAGATTCATAAGTCGAAAGTTGGTTCCCACTGTCTCGTAGCCTTTGACCGCCCTTTGTCCATGTAAGGCAAGCGTCTCTTGCATTTGCAAGTCGATCGTTGTTGCAGTCAGAAGAAGTCTGGCAAGCCATGCTGTCGTGTTTGCATTGAGTAGAAAAAATGTACCCTTGAGAGTGCTAAAAAAATGGACCGCTCAGCTGGCAACTTGTACAAGATGAACCCTTGACACGTTCTCGGGTCTTTCGCAAAGACTTCATCGGTAAAACAACAGAAATCCCACTCATTAAGCTGTTAGCTAGGCATTGACATTGCAACTGAGGCAAAATACACGGTCGTCCGTGCGGTCATAACTAGACATGGGATGATTCCAGGGTTCATACATTCGTGGGGAAACTTACTTTATCGTTGAGCATTCGTCGCAAAAGATTTGCAAGCACTCCATGCATTCCCTTCCACAAGCTCGAATGGTGCGTTCGCAGTGGAAGCATTGGATCGTTTGTGGCGCTGGCACCTGGAGCACCTGCTTTCGACTTGACCACATGAGCCAGCTCAATGCGTCTACAATGGCGTTCCACCGTCAGTCCTGGGACCTGAACAAGGCAAATTCTTCCTACCGACTGGAAAAGACTTGTCTCTCCGCCTCTTGGTCGTTCCATGGCAAGCTTCAAGCGCCGATCGCTCGTGGTACCCTCGTTTCATCCTGCGAGTTCAGTTTTGGCGGCAACAGACTAATTATAGAGAATATTCGATAAAAATGCTATTAATAGTGTTTTACACTAATTAATTATCCTTATTTTTAAATATTTTTTTAATTTCCAAGTCTATTTTTTATTTCTTTTATTTGATTGGTCCATGTGATTGGACCAACCAATTGGTATCATTTTTCAAATTCCAACATGGCCGACCGCGCAACGAAGAAGCAAAAGCTTGATGCAGAAGATAGCGCGTCTGACAGCGACAACGACGACGTTCAGGTGGCATCTGTGATCGCTCAATTCAAGAATGAACAAGTATGCCGATTTTTCCTGCTTCTTTTGATCCAATTATGACAACAGGGCGAGAATGTCGGGCCGCAATTGGACATTCCAGTCGCATCAACGGTCACGCAGATGGAAGAACTGATCAACCAGCTCTTGGACAATGGCAATCAAAAAGTCCCGTATTCGTTCTACCTCAACGACGTTGAAATCACCGACACACTCGTCTCCAGCGTGCAAGCACAGGTATATCTCTGTCCTTTCTGCATTGATTGGGAGCGCTGTTGATGGACAATAGAAAGCATCAACGGAAGCCGTGTTGACCATTACCTTTCAGCCACTTGCTGTCTTTCGAGTCCGTCCAGTGACGCGATGTACCGATACGCTTCAAGGTCACTCGGAAGCAATTCTCCATGTTCGCTTTAGCCCAGACGGAAAGAAACTTGCGAGTGGTGGCGGTGATGCTACCGTCCGTTTTTGGGACACAAATACATGCATGCCGCAATTTACCTGCCGTGGACACAAGCATCATGTCTTGTGCACAGCTTGGTCTCCTGATGGCTCCCGCTTTGTATCCGCCGACAAGACAGGTGAAATTCGGTACGTCTCCATCCTCCTTGTTAGAATTCCTTCTCATCGTCGTGTGCAGAATGTGGAACCCCACGACGGGAAAGCAAATAGGCGAGCCTATGAAAGGCCATCGACAATGGGTGACTTCCATCTCGTGGGAACCATTCCATCGGTAATCATTCCGTCTCGTCAAATGGCCCTAATTTCTTTCATAGCAATCCAGCTTGTGAGCGTTTTGCTAGCGCGTCCAAAGACGGCTCGATCAAGATTTGGAATGCTCGCACGGGTCGTCAACTGGCGTCGCTCACGGTATGCTCGACGAATTGTATCTCGTGTGACGCTAAACTGTATGTAGAGCCATACAGACTCTGTCGAGTGTATTAAATGGGGCGGGCAAGGCTTATTGTACAGCGCATCTCGGGATCGAACGATTAAGGTTTGGGCTGTGGAAGGCGACGACTTGGGCAAACTTGTGCGGACTTTAACCGGTCATGCGCATCGTATCAATACATTGGCTCTCAACGTCGACTATGTGTGCCGCACTGGACCGTTTGACCACACTTTCAAGACATTTGACACGCGTGAAGAGATGCAAGCAGCCGCACAAGCTCGCTACGACGCTATTCGTCGTGGTCAGCCCGAGCGTTTGGTCTCTGGCTCGGACGACTACACTCTCTTTTTATGGGAACCAGCGGTACTTCGTCGTTTAGTGTGTAAGGACTGTGAAGCTCATGCGGTCTTTCTAGGAGAGTAAATCGCCCGTCGAACGCCTGACTGGACATCAACAGCCCGTGAATGACTTGGCATTTTCACCTGATGGTCGCTACTTTGCCAGTGCGTCGTTCGACAAGAAGATTAAGTTGTGGAATGGTGCGAGTGGCAAATTCATTGCGACGTTGACTGGCCATGTCGGTGCCGTCTATCAAGTGTGCTGGTCGAGTGACAGTCGCATGATTGTGTCGGCTAGCAAAGACTCGACGATCAAAGTGTGGGATATGGCCAACCCCAAAAACGCCAAGGAAACACTATCTGGGCATGCAGATGAAGTGTACGCACTCGATTGGAGTCCGAATGGCCAAAAAGTTGCGTCGGGATCGAAAGATCGCACGATCAAAATGTAAGTGAAGCACACAACGAATCTCAATGCTAATCGTGGTGTCTTTGCCAACTAGATGGAGGCATTAAAACATTTAATTCTTCAATTGAGTCAAGATGGCTTCGAATCCAGTTGAAAGAGTCTTGGCGGCACGAGACAGCCCTGATTTTTCATCGTTGAACAGACGACAATTGTACCATATGAGGCGAATGTCCTTGACAAACGCATTGTCGAGAGGCTTCTCGGGGTATTCGCCCGCCTCGAGACGTTTCTTGACAGTTTTGAGATCCATACGCTCTTTCACAACATCGTCGTAGCCGTCGACATCTTCAACAGGTGTCATAAAGGGCTTGGAGAAAGGATGCGCTATGATGCCGAGTAGCAATTGCCGCATCAACGATTGATTCTAAAATGGCACCACGGTTTAGAAACTTCACAACCACTGGGCATGATGATACCTTGTGACGATGCGTGGCCAAATCATGACCTAGCTTTTCGAAATGGATCTCGCTTTGCTTCGAAGTGCATTCAGGGCACTGCCAGTCACCGTCGGGTAAATCATCTTCCGTCATTTCAAGACATGCAAGATGGAAGGATCGGGGACAGATATCACAACAGACCAAATCGCCATCATCTTTGCACAGACTGCAGAAATCCAAATTTGTATCCACTTCTTCATCATCTTCGTCCTCCTCTTCCTCGTCGTCTTCTTCAGTATCTTCACGCGCTCGTTTTTTCGGTGCCGACTCGTCGGGTGATCCATGACGTTTTTCCGCCTTCGATCGTTTTGCCACATCATTTGAGTCGACCGAGCGAGTTGTCTTCATTCCTGTTGACCTCTCGGAATGCTTGGAATCGTGATACTTACCTTCACCAGGTTTGTGTTGGTTTGTCAATTCGCCAGGACGAGGAGCTGCTGCCCGTTGCTTGCGTTCTCGAAATGAACTAAGTTTTGCTTCCTTGGGGGACGACGGGGGCGACGAAGACTCGGAGCGTCGTTTGCCTCGTTTTTTCTTTCCTTCGTCTTCGGGCGCTGACTTACTCATGGGAGCAGCACCATCGGTGGTTTCCTTGGGTCTCTTTGGGGGGCGTCCCGGTCCACGATGCGACTTCACTTTTTCAGGTTTCGTCTTGCGGTTTGACACGTCCATCGGGTCCTCGTCTTCGTTGGGGGTTGTTTTCTCGCGTTTTCTGCTCGATGATTTGTGTGACTTCTCTTGGTCTAAATCTTCATTCGGAGAAATATTCTCAGTGGAGTCTTGTGTCCGTTGAGCAACTGGGTTTTCCGACGGATTCTCGTCATGGTCATTGTCTTCCACATTGCTTTCACGGTCTTCATTAGTACTTGTTCTCGTCTCGACTTCTTTCGATGATTCGTCTTGATTCATTCGGTCTTTTCTGAACGTAGACTTGCCGCCCGAATTCATAGCATCGACAATATGATTCGGTTCATTCTGTACTGTTGGCTCACCAACTGATTGAAAACGACTCGATCGATCTAATGCAGTTGAGTAAAAAGCTTCAAGATGCCTGGCATTCGATGGGGTTTCTTTAGCATGGCGTTCCACATATGACATGGATAAGTGTGTTTCTTGTGGTAAGGCCTTTGCCGCGGCTTTTGGAGCAACAGAAGGCTCGGCACTAAGGATAGTTGTTTTTGCTGCGACTCGGGGCATGCTTGCTACGTCTTTTGGCTCGGCTGGGATGATATTGTGATTACTGTGGGCTCTTGTTTCTGTGGAAGGGATGTACTTTGAAGCTTCCTTTGGCTTCTTCTCGACGACTTTTTCACTTGACTCTGCTAGAGCTGAAGCACCCATGATGTCATTCTCTTGTATAGATTTCGCTTCCTTGGGCTGACGAGCATGCACCATACCTGCAAACGACGCTGCGGGAGGTAGCACAAGGGTGAAAGCTTCCTTGCTTTCAGCACGTAACATGGGATCTGTTGTGGTTTGGCTTGGATGATCAGCTGTCGATGAGGCCATTTTGGATGAAACAACTGACTTTCGACTCTTGGCAGCGATTCTCGGTGCACTCGAAGGGTCTTCTTTAGAATCAGCAACTGCATAAAGCTCAGTATCGGGTGCATTCATTGTCCTAACGGTAGATATGGGTGCCAAAGCCAAAGGGCGGGAGAGGGTCGTGTCGGGGGGATTATTTTCTAATGATGACTTGCCGGCAGTACTCCACTGATCAAACGTTTCAATCTGCTTCAAAACAAGGCGGTCACAGACGTCACATGAGCAAGAGAGAGTACACACTGGGCAAAGAAATATCTTGCCTTGAATCACTTGGGAGAGCGAGACAGACGTGATGCTCTCGAAATGGGTCATACAAATCGAATGTCCAAAATCAAACATGGGGCAGACATTCATGACGAGGGTTATGTTGCTGTTGCTGCACATGTGACACAATCCATGCTGAATGAAGCTACATTTTTCCACCAACGGGATTTTCCGCTTGAGCGCATTTTTCAGCGCAGCCACTTTCCAAGCGTGACACCCAACACGGTCGTTTGTGGTCGACATAGTTGCTTCGGGGAGCAAATGAGCTGACGGATTTGGCACCACTGACTTTCTGTTATTCCCTATATTCACTCTTAACCCACATAGATTTATTGCGCCGCGTACCAGCGTGCCGCCCACCGTCAATCGATACCGCCCTTTCTCGAGATCGATCAGGTGTGTTGCGATTTGGCAACATGGCATGCATCCAATTCTGTGATGCAACCGAGATTCCGACTCCGTCCTAGACAAGTATATCAGCTTCTTTCATCCACAAGCGCATCTCTTCGTTTCTCTCTCCATCGATTGACTTGCGCAACGTACCTCCATGACGTCGTGGGATAAAGGAAATTTAAAAACTGCGTCGTTTAACCTATTTAGCACTTTCTGGATTTATCCAATAAATAGAAAATTCTGATGAATTTTCGCCTTTATCTCAAATTCAAACATTATTTATGCCCATACGCATTGGAAAACACTCGAAGCGATCGGTATTCCAGCTCGATGACATAGAAGATGCTTAGCAGTATATTGTGCTTTTCCTCGATACTCTCATACAGCCTCATTCATGTGTATCAATCTGCGTGATATGCACCCATCTTCATCAGAAAATGCTGAGAAATTCAAAACATTTATTTTAGGGAAATGATCCGTGCACCCCAATTTTTTATACGTGCACTCTCCGGATAATTATCCGGATAAGTTCTCATTGAAAATGCCTCAGCTACGTACGGATAATTATCCGGACGTATAAGGCACTCTTTGAAGTTGGGCTGTTGGATGTACAGACAACCCAACAACCGAGATTAAATGGGCTGGCCGCTACGATGTAAACCTTATCTCTAAGAAAAGTTTGGTTTTTCACCATGACTCTGGACAAATCGGACGATATTTTGCCCGGATAATTATCCGGAGGGTGCATGTATAAAAAATTGGGGTGCACGGATCATTTCCCTTATTTTAATCAAATATCAATTCTTCTGTAATTTTCACAGATTTTCATCGAATTTTGAGCTGCACATGTGGCCATCGTCTTCCTCTCAACCTGGTCTTTCTTTATGCGCCGAAACTTTTCTTTTACTCTTCATGTTCTCTTCCTTCGATCATGCGCCTATGACTTGCCGAATGTGTATTCAACTTTTGCCTAGGTCGAAGTAAAATTCATATTTTAAATTTAAAAAAACATATTCCAAAAAGGAAATGACTATTTCCCCCCCCATTTTGGCTATTTCCCCCCCTAAAATTCATTTTTGATACTTTTTTGCCTAGAACTTAGGAGTACGAAAGTGAGCTCCCGCGATGATGCCCATAACTTTGGCGCATTTTAAGTGTTTGCAGAAGTCAAGAGCTCTAAAATGGCAGTCGATTTTTGGGAAGCTATGGCAAAAAAGTATCAAAAATGAATTTTAGGGGGGAAATAGCCAAAATGGGGGGGGAATAGTCATTTCCTTCCAAAAATTGCACAATTGTTTAAATTTCATCTGGTACTTTAAACAAACCACGCGCATTGCAAACGTGATCTTGGCTGGTGCTGAGTGCGGTCTTCAAAACCGTAGGCCATTAACGTGGCAGGGGTTCGATTCCTCCTCGTCTGCGTCTTTTTCCCGAATTTCGCCGATTTTTTACGCGTCGATGCCTCCGTGGATGCGACGAAGGCCATGCTCGACGAGCTTGTACTGGAAGGTGGATGGCGTGTTTGCATGCTTGATATCGTCCACGCTGAATATTCGACGACTTTGAGTTACCTAAACCATGATTTCCAGTTATTTCTACGTGGATTCATGTAGATTTTGTACCGAGCCGTGAATATCCTTGCAATAACCACTCTCAAGGCCACGAACAGAGTAGACAAATGTCGACAAATCCACCAACGACGCAGTCTACAACATGCAATGCAAGGGACGATGTTTGGCACTTACCAGAAAGTTCTTGTCAGTATCAGCATGATTGAGCACAACCAGGGTGGACTAACGCATGAACCAGGATAAGAAGTTGCAAGTAAATCGAGATCGTACATTTGTCTCGAGTGCCAAATAGCGGCAGTAGCGGAGAAAGTTGAGCACAAGACATTCTCCATACTGAGCAGTCAAGGAAGAGACATCGTCGATGGCAATGCAAGCAGGAGTTGACGCTTGAGTGACGAAGTCTCGAATCCGCACAAAGAGCATTTTGAGGTCTTTTTCCTTATGCTCTAGAGCGCTCGAGGCGACAAATGCGTTGGGATCTGTGGCATTGTCGATGTTGCACCAGTCGTACGGAGACAAATAACCGTCAATATGAAGCCATGTGCCTCGTTCCTTGGCTTTTGCTACATTGACACCCTACGCAATGCCGTTCGCAAGCATAAACAATGAGAACAACTTACCAATTTGCGACCAATGGCACAATAATGATCGTAGCTATTGCTCAACGCGACCAAGCAAACACTTTCGTCTACAACTTGGCATGAGACCTCTTCAATGTCTCTCTTCATTGTTCCAACCAGCTTTCAAGAACATGGAGGTCAGATTATGGAGAAAGAACGTTCCAGAGGCTTCAACTGCATCGTTTATCACGATAAATTCGCGTCGTGGCAGTCGCGTGGGCGTGAACTCGCTGTCGGTTCCCTCCATGATTCCACTCAAGCAATTTTATCCGGAATTATCATCCGGATAATGACAAAATCCGAATAAATATCCGGAAAATGATTTTTTCCGAAATTTGACAATGACAGGCGCGGCGTTCAAATCGCTCGTCAATATCCAGCTCCACCCCCCCACATTTCCAGAGCTAATAGACGAGAAGAACGTCAATACGTCAATTTAATACAAGGAAAGGGGCTCCTTCTTTTGATTGTGTCGATCGTACAGTGTCGTTTGGTGAATACGATCGACTTGCAAGCTGTCGTCATCAAAATAAACCAATCAGAATTCAACTTCGAAAAATTACTCCAATTTGATTGGCTATTGATTTTTATTGAACATAAAACCTATTTATGACATTGATTCACGTGGTAAAAACGCGTTTTTATGCTGGATTACTCACAAGAAAGGACATTTTCGAAGTCTTGTCGTGGAACAAGCGAGCGAGCGACGCTCTGACGGTCGGACGCGGATGGAGAGAACAAAGGATCCTGTCGTGCTGATTCATGGTACATTTGCCTTGAAATAACAGATAATGTGATGTCTTGACGAATCCTAGGAGTGTTTGGATGGGGGAATAAGACGCCGCTCTTCAATATGTTGCCAAATTATTGGCCTGTCCACGAATTGAATCGCATCAATCCAAATCACATCATAGTCGACGTCGGCAAAGTCTCGTCCGACCATGACAGAGCATGTGAAGCGTTCTATCAACTCATAGGCGGACAGGTTGATTATGGAGAGGAACATGCAGCAAAGAATGGTACGACTCGACTACGGTATCTGCGTTGAACGACGATTGATAGGACATATGCGCTATGGACCGACGTTTCCAAAAGAAACAGCAAAGCATACAGCCTGGAGCGAGGTACGACGTTGAAACAATGCTTGGAGAGTACGAGATCCAACGTTTATGTAGGAAAATCCAGTTCATTTGATCGGGCATAGTTATGGAGCCACAACAGGTTTGAGTCTACGAAAGAGATGGAGAAATAAACGCGTGCATAGCCATAGAACTATATCAACTACTCTGCATCGACTACTTTGGAGTCGGAAGCAACCATAAGTGGGTCAAGAGTATTGTGTGCATGTCAGGACCATTGACAGGGTATTCAAGAACCTCTTGAGATTCAGACTAACGAATGTGTGGCTATCTAGGTCAACGCTATGCAATGCAATCGGAGCCGACATGGAAAAGAGTCTGCGTGTGCTTGGGCCAGGTCATATCGCCGTAGCTGGCATTGGTCTCTTCTGGAAATTGCAAAACTTCTACATGCCATGGCTCAAGCATTTCTATGACTTGGATTTGGCTCAGTGGCGAAATAACACGACGTGGAAAATGTTTTACTCGACAGAAAGTCCAGTCCATACAAGTCGCGATTTGGCATTGTACGATCTCTTGCCTGCGCGACGAGTCCAACGCAACAGTGAATTGATAGAAATGGAGAAGGTGCACTTGGTCAGCATCATTACTACTGCGACCGACCAGCATCACATTCCAGTACGCCTCTTTTTCTCCAAGCCAGTTCACCATATTTCTTGTAGATTCGAGAATGGGCTATGGTCTTTGGCCTCTTTTGTATCCTCTTTCGTCGCAAGCGACTGTGGCCTACTCGCTCCTTCCGATGTAGTTTATGCCTGACATTGATCGCGTTGACGTGGAGAAAACTGTGCAAAGTGGACTATTCCAAAGTACGCTCGAGCTTGTGGGGATTGATCTGGCTCATTCGTCGCTACACCGCCAAGATGAACAAGCACCAGCTCTATGATGGTAGCGTCCAGAATCCTTCATCCACGGTTCATTAAATTGTTTTTGCTCGTAGGCTTTGAAAGCGAGCATTGGGTAAACAACGACGGCGTGGTCAATACATATTCGCAGTTGTATCCTCGCGTCGAAGAGGGAAAGGAGCGACCGCGGTCTGACTCGCACATGTCAATCGACTTAGAAAATGCCCACGAAGAAGAATCCCTAGTCCAAGGGCGGTGGCACACATATCACATTTCCAAGAATCATTTATGTGGAACACATTGGGACATGGAAGCAAACCAACTGTATACCAACCTGTTCAAACTCCTCAACAAATTTGCCGCAGACACAGCGTCCACAACATCAGCATAATTGTGTGCAGCAGGCTGTACTCTTTATATATTTTTCTCTAGACATTGTCAAGTCTCTAGTCGCGTGAAATCTCATTGAGCATGCGAAACAATCTCAAGTACAATTCCGCAGCGTCTCGATCGAATTCCGTGCCACAGAGATGGTTCTTGTTCACGCGGTAGACATGCCACTGACCCTACAATCCAACCAATATTCAGTTGCGCATCCAGAAAGCAAGGGCTGGGTACCTTGGCAATTTCAAAAGGCTCATCATGCGCCATGTCAATTGAAATATGGGATGGCACTTTGCGAACTTCAGTCGAGGCGGTCTCCTACAATGAAAACGTCGTCATACAGGGTGCTTGAGAGTTGGTCAATCGTACATCAGGCCACCGCGGTCGTATCATCGAGTAGGAATTCACCACGCCATCGGTCCATTCCCAATGATCTTTGTGCATGCCGGCAAAGAGAAATGCTGATCGCTTGGCATGTAGTGAAAGAAAAATGCCCAAGATCATCGATCCAGTCGCCCAGTCTCGATTTTGCCACCGTCGCCACATTGCCAACCCAAGAAGGCCAACCCAAAGCTTACTCTACGCATACATCAATGTTGGTCTTTCCATCTCAAGGGGGAACTGTCTACCTTCTTGAGCTTCCAGAGTATGTACATGAGACTTATTATGAGCATTTCAAAGATTGGGATGGAGAACGACGGCTTCACCTGTGTGACGATGGTGAACAAATGAATCTTATCCATGTGAATCAAGTGTTTATTTCGTTCCAAACGATGCTCGGGATGGCCATTCGTGAAGACTACACGTTTCGTTAGCATGCATGGTTTAGTTGAGCTCTCTGTACCCATGTCATCAGAGTTCAATGGCTTGGCATTCGAGTTGTATATAGTCTGCCATTTGATGCTCTCCGACCATTGACTCATTCGAGTGTCATAGAGCCCGTGGAGGAATGGAAACTGTTCCTGGAGCTTCTGAAGAGTTAGAGCGATGCACCCCAATATATAAGTTCCAGCTCCAAAGCTAGCCGGGCTGGTCAATGTAGCTCCCAACATTGGGCCTGAACAACTTTGTTCACCAATCGTTCACGCGCAAATTAAGACGTACTGAGTGTTGCCCCAGAGAGAGGCGATGCAATCGTTATGATGCTCTTGACCCATTTGTAATTACTCCCAACTCGGAAAAAGTCGACGCACAAGAGCTGGTACAGCTCAATCGCTACCATGCAACTCCATCTTCAGCGATATAAAGTTCATAGACGAAAAGCAATACCTGTCGTGCCACCATAACTGTGTCCGATCAAGTGGATGGGATGATCCTCACTCCACTGAGGATACAAGGCCTCGTAGACGTTTCCAAATTGTGAATGACCTACGAGATCATGAGCAAATCCTCGGTAATGGCTCGCACCTTTCTCCTCAGAGTGCTCTTTTCCATAATCTACTTGACCACCCATCAGTTGGTAGAAGGTTTCACACGCGCGATCATGGTCCGAGGACAGGATGCCGACTTCAACGACGTGGTAGTTGGAATTTGTCAAGTCGAGAGCTCGGATTGGCCAGTAATACGCCCCCGTATTAAAGAAGGGTGTTTTCATCCCCCAGCCAAACATGCCTAGATGAGCGTCAGGCGCGTCGTGCCGTCAAACTTGCCATGAATGAGAACGACTGGACACCTCGTCTTCTCCATCTCTCTCAAACTTGAGGTTTGCGATCTTTTCTTCTGAGGAGAATTCTATGTCAAATTTTGATTGGTTGGAAATCCTTAAATTAGCCAATCAAATTAATGCTCAGATCTCATTTCTCAATATGCACCCAGGCACTCACACGTCATGTCGAAAGTTGGTTGAGCATTCGAAAGAGACGAAGATAAAGTTCCCGCGCATCGCCGTCGCCACGGGTGCCGCAGAGATGGTTCTTTGCCACGCGATAGATATGCCATTGTCCCTGTGGATATTTTCCGCTTGAAAAATAAAGTCTGGGAACAGTCATACCTTGGGAATTTCGTACGAATGATCATGGTCCATGTCAATTGATATATGCGATGGCACGCGCTCCAACGAGTTTCGATCCTTTAATTCCTACATAATGGCTTAGTTATTTGAAACAAAGGAGCATGACCATACCTCATCGACGCTGAGGCGAGGACGAATCATCGAATACGAATTGACAATGCCATCGGAATGTTGCCAGTGATCCTTGTCAAAGCCTGAAAAATGATCCGTGAATCAAATACACGCAAAGAAAGCAATTTTTCACCGTCAAAGAGAACGGGAGTCGTCTCAGCATGTCGCTTTAAGAGCCATCCGAGGAAAAGCGAACGCGTGGACCAGTCAGTCACATGAAGACGGCGCCAGAGAAATAGAGAAAGCAGGCAAATCCAGACCTTGGGCTACACAAAACCGATGCCAAAGATCCTGCATGACAAAAATTGGGGCAAGTACTTGTTTGAGCTTCCACAGAGCCAGCATGGATGCGACAGACGCGACCTCCACCAGGGGAAAAGATAGAGCATTTTCGGTTTGAGACACAATGCTGAAGAGATGGATCTTGTCCATGTGAACAAGCAAGCGATTCTTCTCGAGGCGGTGTTGTGGCATCAAGCACGTAAATACTAGCCATGGTGCCCGTATAAGAACGAGATAATGGGAATGCGCGTACCATTGTCGTCTGTGTTGAGAGGTTTGTATGACGTATTGTAGAGCGTGGACCAGGAGACACTCGTGGACCACTGAGGCATGCGAAGGTCATAGATGCGATTGAGCCATGGAAAGTGCAACTGAAGTTTGTATAGCGTAGAAAATCCGCATGCAATAATATAGCTAACGGTACCAAATGGAGATGGCTTTCCTACCTCACAACCCAGCATGGGAGCTACAAAGTACTTTTCAGCTTCGTTGAATACATGAAACGTACTGATAGTCGTGCCAGAAAGTGTTCCAGAGATCGACACAATACTTTTGACCCATTTGTAGTTGCTGCCAATGCCGAAAAAGTCGGTACAGATTAATTGATAGAGCTCCAAGGCTATTTCAATCAGGAAAGTTTCATTCAGTGGAACGTACCAGTTGTCGCGCCGTAGCTATGACCTATTAAATGCACGGGATGTTCCTACGAGACGAAACACGTCATCAATCGTTCTTGTCCTTTTTTGTACCTCGCTCCATTGTGGATGAAGGGCAGTGTCAAAGAAGGCGCCAAATTGAAGATGTCCTTAGAAGTCCATGAATTCGTAGAATAACACACACAAGCCTACCTTTCTCAGCCGCATGATCCTTGCCATAGTCGACCCGTCCACCAACGAGTTGATAAAACGTCTCGCACGCTCGATCGTGGTCGGAAGATGCAATGCCCACTTCAACGATTATATAGTTGGGATTGATTTCGTCAAGATGTTGAATCGGCCAATAATCCGGTGCCAGGTTAAAGAACGGTGTCTTGCGGCCCCATCCAAGAGTTCCTACAGTCCCCGTGGTTTCTCGTCAGTATGTGCTGCTTCGTGTACCGTGGATGAAGACGGCTGGAATCGGTGTCTTCTCCATGACACTTTTGGTTGTTGACTTGAACAAAAATGACACTAATATATAATAAAATAACTTCAAATTTAAATAGGAAATTTAAATCATTATGATGTTAACTTAACATTTGTAAAAAGTTAATTATTTTATTATATTTTCAGATAAGTATTTTAAATGATTTCTCCACCGTATTTTAAATATATCCTAGGATTTGGTATGTTTAAAATCAATTTTAAATACATATTGATAGGGACAAGAGGTATTTTAAATTTTCTATTGCAATATAAAAACACCGAGTTGTTTTGAAGTGGTTGTGTGTTGCGATCTTTGACTTTTCGCGCACTTTTCAATTTAACCAAGCGCCACAACACGCAAACATGGCACGGCAGGCCCACATGATGGATGGGTTCTTCACAAATTAATCGTGGCAGAGACTGGAGAAGCCCATGCTGGCGCCTTTTTGTATGTCGTGGACGACATCACGAATACCAATGTAGCCCATGGCGATGGCTTGAGCCACGGAATTCAGCGCCAAAAAGTAGAGAAAATACGACATGCGGCCAGTCTTCTTGATAATGACTTGGACAAACTATCGGCAAAGTGAAACAACGGGACAAAGGGATGCATATACCGTCTTGCCAAACAATCCTCCGAGAAAGCCCATGGCGACGTACCAACAAACAAAATCTGTGCAGATTTATCAGCAACAATTGGTCATGGTAAAATGGTACCATATTGCAATTGACCTGGAAATTGGCCTGCGATTGTATACTGGATTGTCGTTGACGTAGAGGTGTATAGAATCATGTACGACGTTGACGCACTCTGAACTAAAGGTGTGATGCCATTTTCAAGCATGACAGGTCCTTGAACCATGCCACCTAAGCCGCAATATTACGATAATCCCGAAAGGCCATTTTACCTCCAATACCCAAGAGAGCCGAGGCAAATCCTGCAGCTATGCATTGCAATGGAAAAAGCACATATGCTTTATATGGGGTCCACTTCACGTCGCCTTCAACTGTTTCCAAGCCCAAGGCTTCGTAGGCTTTCTCTCGGTCAAGCTGCTTCTTCCCCATCCAGTATGTTACTCCGAGCAAAATCGCTCCAAAAGGTAAAAGGAGAAGCCAGTACCCTGCAGATCCGCATTTGATTCCGACTGGAAATGGATCAATCCAGGTAGTCTACGCAATACACATACCGGCACTGGGTGCTCCATGGCCACCCCGAAGAAGCGACTGGCCCAAAATCGCGCCGATGCACACAATGAGGGGAAGCACGTATGATCGAAATGGAAAGACCCGCGACTCCTTCGTGAAGAGTTTCTTGGTTGCAATATCCTCAGCCGTTTGCACTTCGCAATAGTTAGTATTGACAATATCGACACATTGTACCTCCTCCGTTTTCATCCTCGCAAGCAGGGTCGATACATTCTTGAGTGTCATTGTTTGAAGATGCTGGCAGAAGAGCATCCGCGTTTTCTTTGGCGTACATCTAGTCATGCTTTAAACAATCGCATCCAATGTCACTCTACCTTATTGGCACGGACGACGACTTTGTACGTGACAAAGGCAAGCAAGAGAATCAACAATGCAAGAATGAGCCACGAAGGAAACATGACATTTGCCATGACACCTATGATAGTGCCAAGAAGCGTGGCAGGTTCCATGAGCGCTGATGTCGCGTAATCGATGAGTGGCCGACGTGGTGCAACTAAGCGAGTCTATGCAGTGAGCCATTTCGCAGTCTGTGAAGGTGTACATGGATGTTTGTTATTGTAGGTGCTCCAGAAGGTCGAAACAGCACCCCCGAGGATCGTAGCTTTAGACAGAGGAATGGCAAACTTTGGACTGAGTCCAACGACGACAATGTACAAAGGCACGAGGAGTCCACCGCCACCAAGGCCGCATGCTGCTCCCATCGCTGTGGCAAACGCTGCAAGAATCGATGCGAGCACGTCAGAGCCGGTAAAGGGAGAGAAGACGTCTTTGTTCAGACACTGCGGTTCGCCGTTCTTGATCGCACAGCGATACTTGATGCTAGACGAGCTTGATTCCGCGCAGTCGGCATCGACCACACATCGTGCGCAATGTCTACAAAAAGAGTGTCGACGATCATGGACACAACTGGCAGCTTCTATACCCTTGGACACATCCAAGACTTGGAATTAAACCGCAGTCCGAACGCTTCGTGCATGCCAGGCCAGAAACTCCATTGAGCTGAGCACTGGCGTTGCAAAGTCCGACCGCGATCGCCGCCGCCGCCACGGCTTGAATTGCGCGCATTTGAATGGAAAAGACGAAATGCGTAACGTTTGGTCATACCTCGGAACCATTTTCATGATGAAACATCTCACCAAACAATCGTCTACTTTCGGTATTTAATATATATTTTAAATACAAAATACGTATTTAAAATTAATTTAAAATAATTCTTACCATTGGCCTGCCTGGTTGCGCATGCACAATACATTGCAGCAGGTTAAAGAGACAATGCAATCGAAACCTTGCCCATTCCTCTAGTCTCGAGGCCAAGACTCACAAACTATCTTTCAAGCATATGATAAACAAAAAATAGAGTAATTTCAAGCAAGTTTCACTGTCGTCGCAGCGAAATGATGACGTAAATGCTCACATGCTGCTGTTTGTATAACCAATTTGTCCTTTCCCTCGTTTTAAGGACAATGTCTACTGTAAATTTCTATTGAATTGTCAGTCCTTACCTCAAGAGGTCACTAAAGCGAGGTATTCTAAGAAAAATAAGAACGATTGGATTTTTCGTGGTGAGATATTTTGTCCACGAGAATCACGACTTCGACAGAAGGAATCCAGATAGCATTTGCACCCACGGGCGGGAAAGGACAAGATCGAAGGCGGATCTTTATCGCCGTCAGTGTCCATGCAGCGAAGACATCAGTGGGAAATGCTCATCTAAGATGGCATGTGAACTGTCTAGACCGCGAGAATCCATCGCCTGGATCCAATCTGCACCGCTAGAGCCTGTCGAATCCACCCATGAGTTAAAATGGATGTCTTCATGCGCCGTTGGATGTCATGTTGCAACAATTACTGCAAAAATCCTACATGGAGATGTGCGTTCTTGTCTCAAAGAGCATCTGTCTGCCACATCAAGACCACGCGAAATCACCAATGGGTCGGACCACAGAGGCTTGAGAATCCCAACGTGACGCCGCGATCGTCTTGAAGCACGGATTCCAACGTCGACAAGCCCATCGCAATTGCTTGGAGGATGGACATGCCCGCGACAATGTACAAGATATGCGCAAGACGGCCCGAGCGTTCAATCCACCGCTGGAGAATCTGTAGCAAGCGATTTATTCAAGGTGATGACAAATGAGTCGGATGTACCGTTGTGCCAAGCATGCCACCAACAAATCCTAGCAGGACGTACCACCACATGAAGTCTACAAGACGTAAGATCAGCCTTCGGAGTAAATCGAGCGTCAACCGTATTGAATTTCACCGGGGAATTGTCCAGCGAGTGCGTATTGCAGCATATTGGCTGCTGAAATAAAGACCAACATGAAGGCTGACGTCGCCGTCTGGATGTCAGGAAGAGTGCCATATTCCAACATGATATTTTCGTGGATCAAGCCGCCTATTCAAGCCACCATCGAGTTATTCATGCTACAAAGAGGCACCATACCTCCAAGACCAACTAGCGACGTAGCGACACCAGCAAAAAAACAATGGACAGGAAAGACGACACGGGCGATCAAGTAGTTCCAATGGACGTCTCCAGGGATGTAGCCACCTCTAGCCCCGTTGGATTCATGCACAACAGTGCGCCACTGCAATTTCCTCGCCATGGCAATCGTCATCAAGGCTATAAGCACAACAGGAGGCGCTAGAAGCCCCCAGAAGAGCTTGGAATTGCAAACCACCCCAACTAAAAGACAGCCATAAATCCAAGCTACCCAAATAGATCGCTCTTACCGAGGCTGGGCGTGCCATTTCCACCACGAAGCAAGGCTTGAATGACAGCTACGCCAACAGCAAGGACAAGCGGGCAAATATACGCGCGGAATGGCCATGGATCAGACTCTTCCAATGCTAATTGACGCAGCATCGGGCCGGAATCTCGGTCGATGGCGAGTCGTCCATATTCGTCGAAATCTTCAAGCTCCGTAGTCGCATTGGAAGCTGGTGTGACGCGATCCATCTTATCTTTATGACTCAAGAGCGCTCCACGGTACTGAAGCTATGAAGATATGAGCTACAGTAGATGGCAAACCTCTAGCGTACCTTGCTGGCTTTGACGATCGTTGTGTGCGCCACCGCCACGAGAAAGATCATGAGCAGCACGAGGATGATCCACGATGGAAGGATGAGATTACCAAGGACGCCAAAGATAGTTCCAATCAACGTCGCGGGCGTCATCATGCCTGCCAGCGCGAAGTCAATCAACGGTCGGTGGCTGGCATCTACACCATTTCGAATTACAACATTCTATCAAACGACAAGTTGGGACGTACATGGATGTTTTTCGTCCCTGTGGCGCCATGAAGCGGCTAGTGCCATGCCAAACCGCGTCGCTTCTGACAATGGAACGGCGAAATGTGGCGTCAAATCCAAGACCAGGACGTAGACTGGCACAAGGAAACCAGCTGTACTCGCCAAGCCACAAGCTGCACTCAATGCTGTCAAGACAACAGCGAGCCATGCTGTGAATGCATCGCGAATGGAGAACGGCGCAAACACGCCTTTGGTCATGCATTGTGTCGTCTCGCCACGCTGGACGCAGCGCTTGGACGTGTCGGACGAATAGTCGGCACAGTCGGCATCGACAAGACAATAGTTGCAGTCCCTTGATTCGAGATGGTGAAAAGTTATCCAGGAAGAAGTGCATACCCGTGAAGACAAGCAAGACTTGGCAGAGCTCCACAGTCGGAACGCACACGACAGCCATCGCCGACGTTCGAACGCTTGGACATGCCGTGGACAACAACGAGGCAGCCCAAGAAAGCCGCAAAGATGACGCGAAGACCCATTGACACGAGAAAGAAAGAGAATGGAAACGACGCCGAGTTGTCCTGAAACTCCTCGCCAGTTACATGAAACTCCAACAAAAGCTTCCGACATGCAACACCAGGATTTGGTAGATGTTAGACCGCTCCGCTGCGCAGTTCATGGCGTCCAGAGGTTCTCCATCGGTGAAACAAAAAGATACACGAGTTTGGAGACAGCCTGTGGGTGTGCTTTGACGAGAAATGACTGCCTCCTCTAGAAAGACAACAACTTTGCCAAGAACGATGGAGTTTGCTCTAGAAAAGGGTCACCCGTGGTGCCGTCATCGAGACAACGACAGCTCCACGCTAGACTGACCAACATGACGAGAAATCCATCGCTGTTGATCGCCAAACGAAGACAAAGATGCGCTCCAAGATGGATCAACTGCCCAGTCGCCAAAGAGTTTACGAGACGATGATGAAGAAGTGGAAAATTCGTTGTCTTTGTGTACCATCGACGGGAAACCCCAACGAAGAGCAGTCCAATTTGGCTGGAAAACACATTGGAGATGGCCAACGAGGTGCAAAAATGCTTTAACATGGTCGGCAACTTTGACAGAACGGCATGGACAACTTAACCAAGGACGCGAAAGACTGGGCTCACAGCTTCACTTTCCCATCGCACCAATGTAAAGATGGTTTCGTTGGCTAGTTGAGTTGCACCGGTGGTCGCGACCACGTGGTCGTTATCTTGCTTGGCTCGCCATGTATACTGCACGGTGCTTTTGCCGTCGTTCTCGTTACCAAATGACCAGCCGACCATTTCAATCGGCTGTGTACCGTCGCCATTTGCTTCAAACGACGCCATGCCGACAAAGCGACTTGCGGGGACTTGGACAACGACCGACACAATATCTACGGCCGGCGAAGAGTGATTTCTTGCTTGGGAATCTGTACGCGAGACAATCGAAATCTCGTTGGAAACGTGCTTGAGCACCTCGAGCGCTTTCAACTCTGGAAAGACACGCCGGCCCTTGGTGAGCGTCGTGAGAATTTCAGTCGTCTTGGCCATCGCATCCAGCGCATTCGGCGTATTCAATTCCTTGGAACTTTTCACTTCAATCCAGTCTCCAAGCTCTTGCTGTCCACCAATTTGGTGCTTCGGCTTTGGTTTCTTGAGCCAGAGCTCGAGCGTCCACCCCATGGCGACGTTCGTACAAGCTGGTGGCGGCATTGTCGTTTGTGATGACGGTTGAACCGTTTGAAGTAGATTTTCCATCACTTGATGCGACCATTTGGTCATCCAGTCGTCAGATCGCGACGCTAGCAGTGCAGGAAGCGATCGCCGCCTTGGAAACCCTGTCATGGACGACGGTAAGGACGCCGTCAAGGCTGAAGACGTTGCAGTTGATGGCATGGCCGGAAGAATCATTGGGGCAGCATTCAAATGTGGATCCTAGCGACGGTTAAGCAACAGCAGAAGATGAGAGGTGTACAGAAAGATGTTGGATTCCGCTCTGCAGCAGTCTCGCGAATTGATCATGCTGGGCGAGTTTTGCCTTGTACTGTTGGTTCTTCTCCTGCAGAGCTTGGACAACTTGGAGCTGTTGCTTGTAAGCTTCGTCCAGAGCATCCGCTGCGGATGAAGATGACACCAAGTCTTGAGAAATGTGGCCAGAGGCTGTGGCGGTGGCGGTGATGGCAGTTGGGTTGCCCATGATTTGAATCTGCTGCGTGAGTTCATGAATTCGTTCCCGTAACCGAGTTTCTTCGTCCTACATCAACTGTAACCTCAAAATGCACGCAAGGTATCTTACTTTGCGTTTCGCACGACGGCGGCGTGATGCATCCCGCACTTGGGACTTGCGTTTCTCCTTTTTATGATCCCCAGAGACCGACGACGTGTCCAATGTTGTTAGACTTGGCGCTGGCGGCCCTGTCGAGGTTTGGGGAAGCGATGAATATGAACTGGACGGCGTTGAATTCAACGGGGGTCCTGGTTGATACATGGCATGGCTGTGTGTGGCCGGGAACTGACTTGCATCATGGAGAATATGGTCATTGTGATAAGCATTGGATTGCGAGGTATTCTGGCTGGACCACCCCATAGATTCAGTGTCGCGCTGTGACATATGACCATACGTGTACTTCGAAGGATGATTCAGCGGCGGAGGAGGCAGAGACGTGCCGTGGAACGCTTGCATGAACGGAACGTCCATTTGATGATACATTCCGTTGGAAGAATGCGTTGAAGTTGACAACGACGGATCAAACATCGTCGCAACGGCACCAACGTCTCTAGATGGATATGAACGCATCGAAGCATTCATAAGCGCCGTTGAGGAGCCGTCGGGCAGCCGCTGCTTTGGCTCAAAGACATCGTACGTGAAGTCGTCCATCGTTGTCGTCGTTGTCCTGTCCAGCACACAAAAAATCTTCTTGATTGAGCTTTTCTGCAAAAAATTCTTCACCAAAAATGTATTGTATTTTCCAAATTCTTTGCAAAAAATAAACTTCTTTCATTTGAAAAATAATATTTGCTATCCGGAAATGGACAATTATGGAACACTGTTTTCACATGGATTCAAAATGCGCGCCAAACAATTGTGGATCATCTATCCGGATCCTCGGGATGGATGTGTTTGCCGTACATAGACACTGAACTGGCTCACATTTGTTGGCAGTTCAATCATGGGCTCTGCCACAACATCTCCCCGCAAAAATAAATGAAAACTTATTTAATACAGTGAAATCTTTATTGAATTATCTGGTGCTTTTTGCTTGACATATTCCACACATGATTTGCTCGTCGCGAGCACGCTTCGGGAAAAACCAGGATCGCCAGAGATACTCGTCAAGTAGCTCAGGGATCATATCCTTCGCTACACCGCGCATGGCCTTCAAATGCCTCTTCACTCGCATTTCCAACACACCTTCAATAGTTTGTGTGTGGTTGACCCATTGATGCGAATAATTCATATCTATCAGATCGATAAGAACATATCGTAACTGAAAACTACCTGCCAAAAGTCTGTTGTTCTCTAGAGTGTGTCTCTCGTTTGCGGACACGTATGAAGAGAATTTGTCCGAGATGATTAAAGTCCCCGGCTTGATATGCTGCTTGATGATAGTAGAAAGTGTTTCTTTCGACCTATCATTGAAAACAAGGCGACCAAACCACTTCCCTGTGGCTCGATCTACGCCACCGAAGAGCCAGCAATCGTCATAATGGCGGCCAGGATTATATTTAGATTTCTTTTTAAGAGATGTTTCGTCTATTTCAACGATACATCCCTCGCCGCCTACCTAGAAAACACTTTTAGAGATGTCCCGAGAGAATAACTTACCATAGCATTGCATTTCACAAGTTCGTCCGAGCAAATATCACGACATTCTCTGTAGAGTTACGTAACGGTCGTTACTGAAACCGCGACTTCCTGGGCCGCTTTTGTAACGGGTCGTTGAGCTGCCCAACAGTAGAGCAATCTCACGACTTTCGAGATGCTAATGTGGAAATTCTTAAAGAATGTTCCACTTCTCACACTTATTTCACTCTTGGAGCATGACCCCTTATGGCAGCGCCATCGCATAGCGGTCAGCCGCATAGAACTTCCACAGTTCTTACAGTACATGGCAGATCTGATGAGACCCGCTTGCATGCACCAACGGACGAGGGATTCATCCGTTTTAAGCGCCTCAAGAATCGCAGTGTGAGAGAAAAGGGCGGCATTGGACAAGTCGTAGCCACTCATGGCTACACTGTGAAAGACGAAGTGAGTGCGGGGAGGAAATGGGGTTGAGTGACTTCGATTGAAATCGCCCGCCGAAATTTTGGCGGTCATTTGTCTTATCCGGACAAATTTCTAATTGTTATCCGGAATGTATATAGATAATTTTCATTTATTTATGTTAAATATTTTGCGGGGAGATGTTGTGGCAGAGCCCATGAAGATCGTCGTGTTATTGTCGATGGAAAGAGGTGGAGTGGACAAGATGAAGAAGCCCCCAAACCTGGCTGTAGTCGCGTCAGGCCACAAGTTGTCGTCAAAGAGAACGCGCGATCTGTATACATTTCCGCCAATCGCAACAATTATATTGCTAACATGCACTTAATAGCCAATAGTTTGTGCATTAAATACTATTAGCATCCAATGAATGGTATTTGTATTTTATCTTGTTTTCAGTATATCACTTCGGACATATAAGTTGGTGATTTTAGGTATGTCGCATTTGACATATAGATAACGGATATACTCCTCTGATGATTGGCAGAAAATATCTCTCATGAGACGATACGATTCGCTAAATTCTATTTATTTTATCTAATCGAAAAGCACTCTTTAGCCTCCACCTGATTGGAGAAAAAGATGGAAAGGTGACGAGAAAGATGTACTTGAGAGGTACGTGATGTATCTCGACTAAGCTTTTTTTATCAAGTCAAATGGTACAGTACATTAACGTACACTGTTGGACTGATGGATGTACAATGTTGCACAACAATATTACCTGGCTTTAAGAAAACAATGTCATTATAGCTCAGGTTGAATTTCGAATCTTGGGCTGTTGGTAGTTATAAAAGTCAATAAAGCGAGGGATTGGTTTCAATCCGGTATTCATCCGGATATTTTATGTGGCAACTAATACCTGTTAGAATGAATATGTGTTGAGTATACATTGCTACAGTATACCTGTTAAATTCATTAATGTTCTGGCCGACGTATAAACTAATACCTCTTACAAACTATAGAGTAAAACATAATTTTATACAAGTGTGCCTCCTATAATTTATATTCCTCTTCAACTTGAATCCTGATAATGCGAGAAGACGGTCCAGAGAGGTGCCGTTGGAGCCGCGCTTGCTTGAATGAAGGCGTTCAAAAGGTACATCTCGTTGTCTTCATAGAATCCCCCTCGACTGCCAAAGCCCCTAGACCCCTCGTGCTCTGCCTGAGTACCCGACAATCTCTTTGGCAATCGTTCTCTCAACAAGCATCGCTGTGGATTGTCGGCAAACTGCAACTCTTTAATCGAGAACGATGCAAGTGCCTCAAGCTTTACTCTTACCTCACCGTCAGTCAGTAGCGGTCTATTCCATGCCAGATTTTCTGTGGATAGAGCTCCTCTCATGCCAAACACCATGCCATCTAAATGTAAGATGCAAAACACCAACCGTCGTCTTCTAATATTTTCTCCCCAGATCACCCTGGACTTGTCAAAGAGGCAAACAAGCATTGCAGCAATCGTTGCGACGGTAATGCGTTCAGTCTCCTCCACTTACGCATCCAAGATCGTCGACTAGAGGAGTCTGGAGTTGGCCTATTCAATGAATAGATGATTTCACTGCATTGGCCTGCTCCAGACTCCACTTCCAGTTGATTCAAAACATCCTGGAATGTATCCTGCGCGGCGTAAAATGGCTTGCATTATCTCTACTTCAACCCATCGTCCATTTTGACTCGGACATTCACACCAACAGATCGTTGAAAATGCCGTACTTGATCGCCGAATCCGAGCCAGTACAGTACTATCTTCCTGAAACTCCACGGGCTCATTATCACGCCAAGTTGCAACCCCGGAGGATTGACTGCGAGCTCTTCTTCCATCTTCCCGTACTGCTCGTGTAATTTTCTTGTTTGTCCAAGCCTACTGGGTACTTCTTGATTGTCATTGTAGGTCTAAGGCTGAGGCAATCCAAAGTGAGCAAACGAATAGGGTGGATTGAGTTATTGCTTGCATCAGCTCCATCGACGTTGAAAGAAATCAAACATAGACTTGAAAACCACTAAGAAGATACGTCACGTCATGCCAGTTTATACCGCGACTCACTTATCAACGGCAAGTTGGAATAAATACAGAGCCCCCTCAGCCCCCTGAAGGCTCTTGCGTTGATACTGCCGTCGATCATATCGGTGTGCTGCCTCGTTGTTCCCCTGCGGCGGACTCTGCTGATGCCCCATGGGTGAAGTTGGGAGGATTCGTCTTCATGCTATTGACTAGTACACTGTAGTTTCCATTCTTCTCGCTGATTTGGAGTTGTTTGAGGGCATCAAGTAAGACAAGTGATCGTGGATATCGATGCGGCTCACTCCCGGGATTTTCGTCGTGGTGGGGGAGAAGGCGAAGGTCGTTGTGGAGGAGTAAGGGCAGTGCTGTCTCTCGGCGTCCTAGGTAGGTGTGGTTCCTGTGGAAAATACCGGTAGTGTGTCATGAAGGTATTAATATTTGCTGGGATCCCTTGGATCATCTCTGCGCAGGATGTGTCCAAAGAGGTTCCATCGTGCTCGAAGTATTGTGACTCTGAGGCTCTTGCGTTGCGTCGTCTAATGTTTTTGGTGCACTAATCGTCAGGATTATGGACTCGTCAACATGGTGATGGGATTTCTCATGGTTGTACATTGTTTCTCGACACCTTTTGTGAAATTGGGGCTTCCATAAATCTCTCATTTAAAACAATGGAAAAGCCGAGACGCGCCTTGCCTTTCCACGCAAATCTGTAGCATCCAAGCACTCCTTAAGCTTGCGTCTTGGGTGCTCGGAAAGGCAGCGAAAGAATACTCTTGACCGTCCAGCCAAAGCGGATGCTCTCCATATGACGTTCCTTCCAACCATTTCATCGAAATTGAGTGCCCTCAGAATGTTGGTCATTTCAAATCCATCTCTGGTTGCCACGACGTCCTCCTGCGATCTACTCTCACTCGAATGATACAAATCAACTGACCAAATGATCTGCAACAGATTACCAGCCTTTATGTAAGCTGAAAGCAGCGCAGAGGAGGCAGGTTCAGTCGGGTGACGAGAAATTTGACCAACATTCCTAGCAATAGCGAATGCCAACATGGGGGGATCTGCATGCATATGACTCGTTACTAACGAGTCATATGGCACCTACTGTAGAGCGCGTGTCTTCTTCCGCTTGAGGCACACGCGCCTTTGTCGGTTCTTGTAGAATTCGCAGAGTCTTTTCGTTGGAGGAGGAATCTGCCGCCTGACTTGACATTAGAGTGTGCCATTTTACGTAAAGCGCGAATTTACTGTACGTTCACTATACACAGCTTACATTGTAAAGGAATGTCAAGTGTAAACGCCATAAGGATATTTCAGCCAATCAAATCTGTGTCCATTCTGGAATACAAACTTTTGACAACTCGAAGAGAGGTAACAACTCAAATGAATGAATATGAATGCAATGATATAATATGTCTATCAAGCAAGCTGCAACCACCGTCGCTTTCATTTCCCATCATAACATCAACAAGGCTGCCCCGCCCAGACTCATCTGAATTCATGTACAGCTGGACAAGTTGATTTACCTTGTACCTTGTCTGGGGATAACCTGTTCCTGCGCATTGAATATAGTCGTGAATGCTCCTCGCTCGTTCTGACGTGGCTTGTGATCTATGGAAACCTCGTTCTAAAAAGAAACAACTGTGCTTTACATTAAATGTAAAGTAAAATTTACTTAACTTTCTTTACGTAAAATTTTACACTGTCTGTGTTGAGCGTAAAGTGTAAAGAGCGCACCCTACTTGACATCCATGCGATGGATTTCCGCATATTAAAATAGGCATAAAATGGCGATGAATTTCAATTTAAATGAATTAATAAATGAATTTCATCTACATAAAACACAAAAAATACCGTAAATGTGTTTTTTGATACAAAAATCAAGCTAAAAAAAAAAAAAAAATGGCATTTCAAATTTGGACAAACTGGCACAAAAGGAAGAGGGCATTCTATGTCGCAAAGCTTGAACGACGCCGCGCTCTTCCACAAGGCGAATCTATTCAAACGTCGAACAAAGACTAAGCCCCTAGCGCCAGAAAGCCCTCCTACATTGACGAGAAGTCGATCGGATGGCGGATTGCAGGCAGTCGCGCAGAAAGTCCAAGTCCCGACATCAACGCCACCCATCGTCCAATCCAGTGAAAATCTCTCGGCTGTCAAGTACGGTGATGTGATTCGCCTCTGCACCAAGATTGAAACAAACCCTGGTGTGTATGAATTGGGCGCAGTCGGCACGTACGACGTCGCACGAGTGAACAAGTGTTTGGTCGGCGTTGCGCTTGCGTCCGAGCCGAATTTTACCCCGTCGTACTTTCGCGTACTCCCTGAATGCTATTATGCCCATCTCAAGCTTGGAAATCCAGTCTCGTATGGCGATGTCGTCGTGCTTGCGGACATGGAAGACAAAGTCTGGAACAACAAGATTGGATTCGAGTACAATGGTCATTTTGCACCAGCAGATAAACTCAATCGGCCAGGCGAAATGACTGTCGCGTTTCTCCACAAGTCTGTTGATTTAGACGATGTAGATCGAGAAATTGGTGTTGAGAACTCGGAAGCCCGTATCCTCTGCTACAAAGATGAAAATGTCCTCGTCCAAGTCGTTGATTCAAACCGCCTCCGACCGGGATTTAATCACGTCCTGACGAGTTTCCGCAAGAAGAACACCCCAATCGTTCATGGTAAGGAACTCGTCGTACTATTTCTTAATGAACTTCATGTTAGGTGGATTTCTTCGATGTGATGGCCGTGGCAAAACTCTGCGCTTGGAAATCCATGGACTTCCTGCCCCACAAATTGAATCCATTTCTCTGATCTCAGATATCCACTCGAGCGAAGCCATTCCAGTACCATGCCCAGATCATCACGACGTCACTGGTCTATCAGTCACGCTCATTGGGCCACCCAAACGGCATGTATTGTTATCATTCCGCGATGGTGCTGGGTCAATTGATATTCCATTGCACTCGTACAGTTCCTACCATTTATTTTGACTTTATTCTTATGACCTCCTGTAGGATGCAGCAAAAGAATGATTCTTGGGAGGTTTCCACGCGTGGTGGGCGTCGGTGTGTCAAGCTGAAGATTCAAACAGTGGTTTTGCGTTCCCCAACGGCTGTTGCGCTCTCATCGTCTGTCATGGTTGGTCTTGTGCTTTTGTTCGTAGTGTTGTATCTGGCAGCCATGGCAACGGGCGCAATAGCAGCGACAAATACTTTTGGCACGATTGTTATGTGGATAAAAGTGTCGTTGCCTCTTGGATGGGCCATCCACCGTATCCACGAGCGCTTAGGAACGACAACTCCGATAACTATTCAGCTGACGATTCTTGCTTGGGAATTATTACCTCCCCCTGACGAAGAAGCAAGTCTCGTTCCTCGATGCTTTATCGTTGCCGAGTTTGGCAACATGGCTCGAGCATTGACGCGATACCATGACACTCTCACATGGCGACAATTCCACCACGTTGACCGGATTCTCTCCACCAAGCAAGAGCATTACCACGCAATCCGACGATATTACAAGCACACTTTACATAAGCGTGACAAGCTTGGCCACCCTATCTATATGGAGAAGATGGGCTCTCTCGATCTTAAGGCCCTTCAAAGTGTTGGTGTTGGCTTCTCCGAACTCTTCCAGCATTATCTATTCAATGTGGAGTACATGTTTACCCACGTCGCGACAGCGCGATGCCCATGTTCCTCTTGCAAGGACAGTGAACAGCAGAAGCTGTGTATACTTCTCGACGCCCGAGGCATTGGCATGAGAGGTATTAAATTGCCTCATGTCGCGGAGTTCTAACGTTGCGTCAATTGTGTAGATTTAGCTGGAGAAGTGTTGGAGTTTGTCAGAACTTGCACGAGTGTCATGCAAAAGCATTATCCTCAGCGGTCATTCAAAATTTTCTTGGTCAATGTCCCTTCGTGGTTTGGAATGATATGGAAGCTTATCAAACCACTTTTAAATGAGTCGACTCGTGCCAAGACGTTTATCTTGAGTGAAGCCGATGCTCCAGCTGCCCTTCTTCAACACATTGACCCTGAAAATCTCCCAGAAGAGTATGGAGGTTCATGTCGTTGCAGTGGCACTGGTGGTTGCTTTGAAAATTCCGAGTTCCAACTAGCCCAGTCGGCTTATGTCGATCAGTTAGCGAAAGGCGGCGATGGAGAGGACGATGAAGATTGCAGGGTTGAAAGTGAAGACGATGAATATGAACCCGTAGAAAAGGATCAAGTCTTCGAGGCTGCAGCGCCATCGAAACAACGACGCACGCAAGAAAATGCTCTTTGCTCTGGATACCTGCTCATGCGACTCATTCGCCAAAAGCACTTTGTCAATCCTATCTGGCTCCGACGCCATGTCACCCTCACTCGTACGTCGCCAAAATATACTTGACAATGTAAATTGGTTTCTGCGTAGCTCATCACATCATTGTTCAAAAAGCGCCAAAGGATCAGCCTGTCAAGTATGTCATCAGCCCTGGGTCGTATGTTCGTCTCAACGACAAGCCCAACTGCTTTGAAGTTGTGATGGAAGCACACTCGCTTCTCTTCTATGCAGAGACGGCCGATATTCGAGCCGAGTGGCTCCAAGGGTTTCAGAAGGTCGTCGGCAGCCCTCGTGCGGACGTTGTGGTAGCCGCGTGATGATAAACTCTCCACGTGTATTTACTCCTTGAGTTTATCTTCTTTCGTATCAATAAAGAGCAATGGACACATGCCCAAGAGGCATCCAATCACAATACCAATAGTTGATCCTGCATAACGCGCTATTTGTGCCGATCGCAAGAGTCGTTGACTCTGCGACAGCTTGGGGTCGGCCAACCCCAATTGACTCGCCCAGGATTCAATTACGCCGCCTAATCCAATGCCTGCTACGTCGCTAGAGTATTTTATAAGCAAGGAGTAGACATAGGAAGTTCGAGGGTACCTGACTGCATTGCCAAGACCCGCAGCGGCCATGGACGAGATGCCCAGTGAGACACCAAGCGTGATGTCAATGTAATCACCCGCGAGGATCATGATAGAGTTGTCGACGAACCCAAAACCAATGAATGGTGCCATGCTCCGCAGCATCAATTGCCTCAATTGCAGCGGCGTTGGCTCCGGAACTGTTGCCGATGTCGTCGTTGAGACGGCTGGAAGAAGCGACGACAAGTAAACAATTGCTCGTTCATCGATTCTTGCAGCAATATTGGCCAGATCGTCGGAAGGCACTCGAGATAGCCTTTCAAGAACCTTGCGCTTGGATTCAGCGTCCCAATTTGTCGGTACAGTCGACAGGCCGCGCCGACGGCACAAGTGGACGACGACGCTGCAAGCTCGCCAAATCATTAAATGAAATTATCCGGATCCGGACAAACATGAAACGGCTAAAAAGCGCCATTTTGAAATTGGGAAAGTCCATGCGATGGACGCTGCTGGAAGAGTAAGATTCACTGCAGATTTGAGCTTAAAAGAGCTGTCTAGGGACGTTCCAAGGTAATTCCAGTGGCTCCTATCGATAAGAGTAAGGTTTTCGATGAAGAAGATGCCGATGGCTTTGTGTACGTCATAAAAAACGATTGAAGTCGAAACACGTAACCGGTGGGTAGATACGAGAAATCAAGCTTCACTCCACGCCGAGTGTGGACGGATATTGAAAACAAGATTTCTAGGGCCATGGCAGTTGATGCAAATGAACCTGTCGCGAGATCGCGAGGCCAAGTTAATGACGACGATGACGATGAGGTCGATGGATTTCTTAACGATAGTCCAGAGTTTGAAAAATTGCAACTGGAAGCAAAACTCGAGCGCTATGCGACGCAATTGAAAGAGGTAAAGTCAAGAATGCAAAAATGGAGTGCCAAAAGGGTATGTGTAAGATACCGAAACTATTATATATAAATTGCTTGGTAGACTATGTATCAAGAGCGAATAAAAGAACTCGAGAATCGACTGAAAGAGCAGGAAGATGAATTTGCTGAGCAAGAGGGAATATGGGAAAAACAAGTCATGTCCATGGCACAACGCCCTAATTACCAAAATGTCAATCTTGTAAACAACATTGCAGGCCGAGACGAGCTTGAACGTCAAAAAGCCAAAGATGCTCTGCGCCAAATGATATATGGTGCTGCCGATTTAGATCAAGACGAAACAATCGATGACTTGGGCAATGTTCGCAAATCAGGCAGACAGCGCATCGTCTTGCTAATGCGTCGTCTTGTTCCATTTGTCCATGCCATCAAGCACATTGAAGCTCGATTTGGAAGAAGTGTGTCGGCGTATTTTGTGTTTTGCAGGTGGATTCTGCTCAATTACTTGCTATTACTCGTTCCAACTGTATACGTTCTGACCATCCATTGTTATGAATTGGTGGCGAATGTACGACACCAGGGCAACGCCGAAGAGATAATTGTTTTGTAGGATTATTCTTCATGGGGTACTTTCACTGGAGTTGTGCCAAGCTTTCTCCTTTACCCAAGCTTCTCTTCCAAGGAGGCATTGCCCTACAGTGTAAGCCGAGTTCTAACACGGGGTATTGATTGTCATGCAGATATTCTTGACCGAGATATGCATGGTTTTCTTGTTCATTTCCTCGTACAAGTGGATCCGAGAAGACCAAGTGAGTAAATTAGTCCAAGCTTCCGACCAGAGTCACCAGGTACATGTTCCCCTCTTTAGCCACCTCACATGGCAAACAAGTACAAATTCAGCAAATTAATTCTGAATGCATGGGATTTTGAAGCAACATCTAGTCAAGTACGTGTTTCGTTTTTATCCAAATTGTACTTCATCTTGCAGGATGCATCCGACTGGAGTAAAGGAATTGGTGAAGCTCTGGGTGTGGCTCTCTATGACGACATTAAGCAGGAAAAAATTCGGAATCGCAGCAAGTTTGTCGCTAACCTCGAAATGATGACCTTTGATCCCATATTGTAGAGATGAGCGCTATAAATTGTATGCTCGTCGTATATTTGCAACATTTTTATACCTTGTCATCCAAAGCACATGCTGGGCATTAATCTTAATGCTCACTATCTTTTCGTCCAAATTGCAGCAGATTATCAAAGACAACGTGCCCTCCCTGACTGCATATGCGGCGAGGTAAACTTCATTTCGACTATGTTCAAACTGAAGCTGTTCCAGTATTGTGCCGCTGGGAGCTGCTGTCATAAATGGAGCATTACCAGCCATCATATCAATTCTAACAAAATTTGAAAGATGGGATGACCAAGGATTTGAAATCAAAGCCATGGTTACGCGACTTTTTTTGGCCAAAGTTTTGAACATTCTCATTCAGTTATGGTCGTATGGAATGCTTCTTGATCCATACTTGTACACTGAAAACACAGCACTGCTCGACTGGATGCCAATTCCATCATTTGTCCGTTCTAATGTCATGATAAAGTTCAAAAGCGACGTGTACAGCTGCCGCGCCGAACAAGTCGCGTCTGGATTAATCATCTTGGTGCTGACGGATTTTGTTGTATCAAAAGTCTCAGCTATTGTCACAGCCCTTCTTGCAAAAGTTATTGAGCTCATCAAGCAATGGAATGCCAAACGGAAAAAGCGTGTAATTGTCGTCAATGACACTCGAACCGAGTTTTTGATAGCACCAAAAATGGTTGCTCTCATGTATTCCTGCACTCTATACCAATTTTCAATCCCTCTCGCGCCGGTGACAGCAGTCACGTCGCTGATGATGCTCATCGTAAATTTCAAATTCGACAAGTTTTACCTCCAGGTACTGCCGTGCTTGTTCGTGTGAATGGTCAAGAGGTTGTAGAAATTCCAAAAGAAGCCCATTACGCCTTGGAGTGCGAAAGATGCTGGCACTTTTTTCATCAAGCTGTATTGGACGACAGTGCTGATTTTTCTCTGCTGCATGTATTGGTTCATGAACGACACCACTTTGCCAAAGTTGTGTGAGGTCCAGGAAGCAAGCATGACCCAGCCTCTGTGCACTGCGAAATCGCTTCTTGCATCATCTTCGGTCTGCACCATCGATACAACATCCCACGCCATGGTCTGCGCAACTTCGGTGTTGTTTCTTCACATATTGTAGAGCCCATACTTTTTGGACCAAATGAGCTCTACATCTTCCGATTCAGAGTGTAAAATTGGCTATCCTGCATGTATCTGTGCATCCAAGCTCGCTTGTGGGCCATTCATAAACAGTTCTTCAGGTTTTGAGCCTCTTACCAAGGTAATAACATTTCAAATAGCGCAGCACTTCAGTTTTCATTGTGTAGCTCTTATCCACGCAAGATGGCATCAAAATCTTGTATTCCCTTTCGACGGAACAATTGGCGTTTGTTTGGGCTGTTGTTGGCATTCTCTTGATGCAAGTCATGTTGAAATCAAACTCAATCCAAGCTATTGGGGTACAATTTCCACTGGTTGCCAAATTGTTCATATTTTATGAATAGTTAGTCGGCTCGCTGAAAGAACAGGAAAGCAAAAGCCAAATCAGCTCGTTGCTTAAAAAATTGAAAGCCCAAGAGAAGAAACTCAAGCTTCAAAAGCTGCAATCTTAACCACATGCGACTCTTAGTCACATCTCAATCTCAAGGTTCAAAATTCAAAATGGAAGCATAATCCTCTTATCCGGACACAACCAACCAATCGCCAAGACGATCAACAGGTGGACGATGAAAGGTCTTCACAACATGCGCGACAAGAGGAAACGACAAGCAAACGTCTATGCATCGTCGTCTGAGAGCGAATTGGACGAAGACGCCTTTGCCAATCATTTGCTCAATGGTGCAGCATTGAGCAGAAAGAAATTCCGCCGTCGAAACGATGACGACAAATTGTATCTACACATTCAAAACGGACAAGGGCTTTCAGCGGCGATTCCACGACGGCCCAAGACAATTGATCGAGGTCTCAAGAGTATACACTTATGGAAGTCGGAATATCCACCGTGGCTGCTCAAGGTCGACTCCGAAACTGTGTCCTTGTCGGACGAAATGACACACTTGGCAACGTACTTGAGTGTCAAGCCACAGGAAAAAGAAGCTCGTGAGACGATTGTCGAAGCGATTACGACAACTCTCGAAAAGAGTTTTGGGGCTGATGAGTTTCAAGTCCATTTGTTCGGGTCTCATGCAAAGTCCACATCAGTGGCAACTTTCCGCAGCGATGTCGACATGACAATTGAGCAAAACTCGACAAACAACAGGACGACGTACTTTGCAAGTGACTTGTACGACGATGACGATGATCAAAGTGGCGATAGCGCTGAAACAGAGGATAACGACACAAGTGGGATGCAATTCAATTTTACCGTTGGCTCCACCACGCCATCAAATCAGTCCACAGCGTCAGCTACAACACCATCGACTACAACCGACACCATGTCAAAGACCAAACGAAACCAATGCGTTCGATTCCTACACAAAGCTGCGCGATATCTTCGCCAAGATCACCCATCGTACACAGTCGAAGTGCGTCGTTGGGCTAAAGTTCCCATTATCAACGTGGTTGACGTAAGTATTTCCTTTATCAATCACACTAAACAATTACGTCTAGAAAATTTCAAAAATTGAAGTCGATGTCAGTCTTGGCAAGGAAAAACCCACAGCGGGAGACGAAATCGTGGCTTATTACGCTGGCACTTATCCCATCTTCAATATCCTCGTGGTAAACAAGCAGCACATGCAATACATTTTTACAATCTTCCATAGGTTCTCTTGAAAGAATTCCTGTACGAGAATTCCATCAACAAGCCGTATGAGGGCGGGATTGGCAGCTTCCGTCTCTACTGCATGGTGACTCATCTGTTGGCCACCTCCCATCCTTCAAATATATCAAATGGCCCGCGACTGCTCCTCCGTTTCTTTGAGCTTTATGGCTGCTCTCAAAAGTTTAACAATAAAACCGTTCTCAAGTTACGGCACCCAAAACGTCAGCCTCCTCTTCAGGTACTCATTAAGCTCGCCCAAAGTTAATCTCACAATGTTACTTGTCCAGACAGAAGTGGACTTTCAAACAATCTTTCGAATTCGAGACTGCAATTTTGCGTTTCACGACGCTTCAAAGCGCTTAAGCTCAGCCATGCAAGCTACTCCACGAGAGAAATCTGTGCTGTCTTCAGTCTTTTGGACGCGAGATTTACGAGAAGACCGAGACGAACGATTGGCGCTTGCAACAAAAGCCAAACCACAGTTAGAAATTGCCATCGACACAACAATCGCAACTACAGCCCCCAAAGTTCCCCAGATAGACAAACGATTCGGCAAGAAGCGAATTACAACGTCGACAAAGAAGCTAAAAAAGCTCTTGAAGCTGAAAGGTGTTAAAGCCTAAAAGAATTTGGAAAAGAAAGACTGCTGCCAGTTATTGTCCATTTTCAATGGCTTTGTGCCCATATTAGCGTTCAACGCACCCTTTAGAGGTTTGCAGCAGCTCCATGTCATGGTAAGTTTAAGCTTCAGTCGAATTATTAAACTGAAACTCCAGTAACTCTGTAGTGTCGTCAGTTGAAAGGTTATAAAAGTTACTCCGGAGTAGTCTCGAAATAGTGACATTTTGTCACTAAATCGAAGGAAACCGTACCTCCAATGAAATGACTGGAGATTTTTGAGTTGCTGACGATGGACCTGTTGTCGGCAGAGCTTTCGGCTGAAACCTTGGCGGCATTGCAAGCGCATTTGGCCACGGCCAAGTTGAATGAAGAAAGCGAAGTGTCGGAAGATTTTCGTCTATCGCAATTGTAACTTTGCCTGCTGTATTGTACAAGAAAACTCACCTGTGTTTTGTAGCTGGTATGACAAGAAAACTGGTGATGCCTTGGCCTTGGAAGCTCTTGAGGAAAGCAACGGAGGTCCCATTGCATTTGTGAGTACTCCAGCTGCATTCAAAGCTCTCAAGGTATTCCGATTTCAGCCGATGTCTCGGTTGACACTCAATGTTGTAGGCCATCGAACCCGACCGCAAAGATGTCTACTTGTTCGAGTACGACCATCGCTTTGAAGAGAAATATCCGATGGAGTTCGTCTTCTACGACTACAACACACCTCTTGAGATCGATGCCAAGTTCCACCACTTCTTTTCTTACGTGCTTGTTGATCCACCATACTTGGTACGACCACAATGCGGACTTGAGCTCAATCCCTTTGCCCCAGAACGTGAATTGCATGTCAAAGTTTGCCCAGACAATGCGGTGGCTCTCCAAAGACGTCGATTCTCAAGGCCGCATTCAAACGCCCAATGCGTTCATCACAGGTTTGCGTCCATCTTCTCCAGCAGCTCATGTTGGTGTTTAGCTCAAATGCTACGAAAGGATATTTACAAAGACCTTGGCTTTACACCGTCAGGCTTCATCCCAACTTTTGAATCCAAGTTGTCAAATCAATTCCTCACGTATACCAACTATACGTCCGAGCGTTTTGGCCCTTGCGACGAAGACTTTAGCGATGCTGAAGAGTAAGGACCCGCGCTGATTTTATCGATACAATCCGTCAGCTATCAAATAAGACTGTCAACAATTTAGATGCATGAAAAAGACTTGTGCCGTCAGTCATTCCCCCACGCATGGACAACCAAAAGCTCTCATACTAGTGCGGATCAATGGCTCTTCCAACCAATCTGTCTTTCTTGGTAAACTCGTTCACATCTGCTGTCATTTGCTTTTCAACTCATTTCAATGCAACAAAGCAGATATCAGATGCACACTCATCTGACATTGCAATTACGATCAGGCGCCATGGTGTCCATGCATTCGACTTTCTGGCTGACGCGTCAAAATGATCGTCACACAATTGAGATGTCGTCTTTCAAAAACCGAGCACGCTCAAGTCGAAGATTCCTCGTCTGATGAAATTCTGACGTCAATTCTCAAGCACCTGACCATCTATTCATGGCGGTCGTGTTTATGGGAGTTCAGTATCCCTGCAGTCGAAATGTCTAGTGCATGTTGAACAGGACAGGCTGTTAGAATCTTATCTTCCTTCTTGGCGCACCAAACGACACATCCATTGACACACCCACGAACGATTTGCGTTATGCACGCGGCTCGAAAAGACGGTCATCCCTTGGAATCAGTGTGACATCGATGGCGATATATTGCTGGCCGCGTTTTTTGTCGAGCAAACAGCAAGATGCTTGCGTGAGTTATGTGATCCCCTCAACAAGGAAGACCAGTGACGACCGGCTTTGACATGGATGGCACCAACGTCAGTCCCCTCGACATTCAAATTAGCTCGAGGAAAACATCACACTTGGAAGGTTTGCTGGCTATTTTTATTTTACAACTTTCTCTCAGTAGGAATTGACCTGGATATTTTTTATTTTACAAGTTGAAAGTGCCAGTCATGGTGAGTTCTTTCGTCGTCCGTTGCGACAACATCTGCGATAGAGACATGCACTGATTTCAAGCTTGTTGCTTCTCAACACACGTCGTGTGACTCACGTTCGCCAAAGAAAAAAAGACGAGCAAGGCGTGATCAGTGCGATTCTCGGCAAGTCCACCTGGTCTTTTTCAGTACAAATCGCACACAATGTCGAAAGTTCTCACCAAATCGAACATCAATATGACAAAGTCCTCAGCAACCCATTCGCACTTGATTACTCCCTTGCTCTTGCGCTTTGGTAAACCCTCTTGGTTGCAACACTGCATTGAAATCTCCACAAGATCGATTGCTCTCCTCCGCGTATTTCAAAGAGCATCCACGCATTGCCTTCTTCCTATGACTGTGGAATTTACTCATCCAGCCAACAGCATAAACACTTGCTTGTTGCACAATCATTGAATGTTGGATTTCAACGATATGTGAGGATATTACCACTCTGTCAGTGTCCCGCAATCTGTTCCATACCGACTTTGGCAATGCAAGCAGAAGATAGAGAGCTCTCCAAGGCCACATTGAGCTTATATCGGGGCCTGGCATCTAAAGCGTCAACTTTGAAGTTTTACAGCTTTGTGATCTTTCACAACCTCCAAAATACTCTACATTTTCCACCGCCTTGTCGAAATATCTCACCAAATTGAACCCACGTTATATAAAACCGGCCGCTGGTACTGTATTGCATAAAGTTGTGTGCTTTTCCCGTGAATCTTCTCGTGTACGTGCTCGTCCGGCGTCTACGTTGCTCCTCTTTCATGTCGTTTTTCTATCTCCAACTGCATCCATGGCGCTTGATATTTCATATACACTCGGATGGAAAGCATGGCATTATGTCAAATCTTAACTTCTGGAATTTTCAGCTTATTTCGAGGAATTCAACATTTCATACAAAGATTCATATATTCAAAAATATTATAGTTCCAATCAATATAAACATGAAAAATGGAGTTTATTTGTTTTGAGTATTCGATTCAAAGTTGGGCGAATTTATTATTCGGAATACTTTTCGATTTTTGATGAATTTATTTTATGTGAGAAGATTCTTGGCTTTCTTCCCAAGACTCCTTGTATGCAATGCAGTTCGATTTCCTTAGATGAGTCCATGCATATTTAATGCCGAATTTTTATTTTTACTTGAAGTTTGTATGAAGATGCACGAAATAATTTAAAAGCCCGCATGTTTTGTAAATTGACTTGAAATTTGTATACCGAAGGTTCATATGAGAGCATGACCAGAGTTGGCATTTGAAAAAAAGAGCGCATGCGGTACATGCGCGAGGCCGCCGACTCGTACGTAAGCTCCAGGAATGACGGAGAAGACGGCTTCGACGAGCTCAAGACACCGACACATGAATTTGAAGGTGGAGCCATCCGTAGTGGTGGCCCACCAGACTACAGGAGCACAGAGATCCTAGCCTTGTTCTCACAATACGTCGCGGTCGGGTTGCTGTACGGCGCACTGCCAAATTTGGCATATCCGATCTTCACAGGGTATTTCCGCCTCTCTGGTGCAGAGTACAACTCAGCCACGGCGCTCGTGTCGTTTGGATGGACGCTCAAAGTGTTTATTGGCCTCTTGTCCGATTGTGTCCCTTTAGGTGGCTACCGACGTAAATCGTACATGGTCGTGGGCTGGACACTCTGCTTTATATGTATGCTTACGCTTGCTTTGCGCAACAACGGTCCATCGTTTGTATCGCTAGCAAAATCCATCAATCCCAGGATTGAGGAATTGAATGCGACAGCAACAGATGAGATCAAGGACACGATTGCTCCCAGTGGTGCCACCGTCGCGTTGCTTTTCGCCGCAGCTACGATCAGTTACCTCATTGCGGACGTTCCCGCCGATGCCCTTGTCGTTGAAGTCGCCCAGCGCGAACCTGTTGCTTACCGTGGCCGCATGCAATCATTGATATACACAACGAGAACACTCGCATCCATTGTGTCGCAAGTGATCATCGGCGTTGGACTCAATTCTAGCAGCTATGGTGGCAAGTTTGACTTTGACATGGGCTTGAAAGCGCTTTATATCATTCTGGCCATTTCATGTGCAGTTATGATCCCTGTGTCGATCTTCCTTGTCAAAGATATCAAGCAGAATGGTGTGTCGTTTCCCAAGTATATTGCGCAATTTTGGGCGCTCGTCCAGCGCCGTGCAACGTGGCAAGTTATGTTGTTCAACTTTTTCTTTAATCTGTTCCTCTCGGGCTTCACACCGACCGCTGGGCCGTACGTCAAGCTCCATTGGGCTAAAGTTGAAAACCTTGGCACGCAACTAACAACCATTGCTGGCAACATGATCTTTGCGCTTGTGCTGGCTGCGATGGGCAAGTGGGGCCTCAATTGGAACTGGCGCTCCGTAATTGTCATCACGACGCTTGTCATGAACGCCATCGATGCGTCAGTGCAGTATTTGACCATTTACGACATTGTGCGGAATCAGTGGTTTTATTTGGGTGTTCCCGTCGCCGAGCAATTGCCCTACGCCATGCAGTTCATCGTCACGACATTTGTGATCGTTGAGCTTGCTGAAGTCGGCAACGAAGGCATTACGTACGGCTTGTTGACTACCGTGAGCAATTTGCCTTTGTCATTTGGCCCGGTGATTGCCAACATTATCTTCCGTGACTTCAGAGTCGACGACAAGTACGTGGAGCAAGATTCCAATGACGCGCGCAGTCAAGTGGCGTATTCCTACTTGATTTATTACGCCACGACGGTCATGGCTTGCTTTTGGGTCTTCCTCATGCCGTCCCAAAAGAGTCATGTCCATCATCTCAAAGCCACGGGCGGAAAGAGTCCCTTGATTGGTGGTTTGGTCTTACTTGGCTGCGCAATTGCGCTCTTTTTGTCGATTATCTTTGGCATATTGGGCGTCCTCACGTCCACGAATTGTTTAGTCGTCGCTGGTGGCGGAGGCTGTCCATAATTACCCCTCACTCATTAGATTACTTAGTTTAAATATCTTTATCAACATGCTTTATTCCTCTTCCCCTTCATTCAACAGCGCTAGTGATACACTGTCTTGAGTCTCAGAAGATCTCTGGTGAACTTTAGAGCAAACACACAATGCATTGCACCGAGATGGACACTATCGTTTGGACTTCATGACAACGAAGACCATTGCGCTCGCTCGCTTCGGCTACTTTGCCTTTCAACGAGGACGCCTCATGAGTGATCCAAGATTGCACAGTTGAGTGGAAACATCATGATTGACATATGAGCTTTGCAATGCGTCTCACTATTAATAGGATCGCCTTGTCTATCGAGCCTTTGGACAGCCTTGGCATCAACAGATAACGATCAAATTGCCAGATAACTCGCTGCTCCACAATTTCTTTCTCAAAAACGATGCAGGCTACGATAAATCTGGACTCGTAGGAGTGGCAGATCCATTCCATCATGCTCCGACTTGGACATGTTCCCATGACAAAGTTGTTAAAGTTCTCAAAAAAATGTATTGTCGATGGAATTCGTAAGGCCAAGGTCCTTATTTTTTGTTATTGTCCAATCAAATCAATTATCTTGTACAATTGGTAGAAAGGTTGCTTTCAATCTGACAGCAAGCTAGTCTACCATGGCCCTGTTGGACTTGTCAGAGCTCTCGCAGCCCAGCAACTAATAAGCAACTGGTTGAGAGTACTAATGGCATTTCAAAAGAGAAGGTGATGCATATCCGCATGATCAATGCGACCGACATATTCATCGCCAGCAAATTGTCTATCGCATTGATAGAGCAAATTTGCATCGTCTAACTCTAACGTAGTTGTAGCCAACTATCTTTGTTGGTGTGCACAAACTATATCGCTTACGTGTTTGGCGAGTAACGTTACGACAATAATGTTCTCCATTAAGCAACCATTAAAGATACACGCATCGCAGACCGCCGCAGCCGCCAAAGCCACTTGAATGCGCACACTGCTCCAAATGGCTTTGGACACTGTGGTGGTAGGCAATATGAGTTTGCAGTGAATTTTAACTGACCAAGCTCGAGAATCCATTTGAGGTGCAGATGATTGGTATGACTGTTGTTTTGACATCATGGATGAAAAGTTTAGAGTAATATATTCATTAGTAGAACAAACAATTTCTCCTATTTTGCATCACTGTTCAATTATGACGTGAATGACATCGACCAACTGAAAGGAAACTCCGGAGTCCCGGAGTCGCGATCTTCTTCCCAGAAGATCGACCTTTACAGGGTTGGAGACTCACGACTCATAAATCCATGAATTTATCGAATTCTTTCGTTTCTCATTGGTTCCTGGAATCGTAAAGCTCCAAGCCTTACGATTCTACAGAATTTTTGATATATCGTTGTGTGATGCCGGAAAAGACAAGCCAACAATGACCACAAGGGGAACTCGCTAGCCTGGGTCCAGCACTCGAAGAACGTATGTCTTGGACTCCGCATCCTTGGCTGGATTCCACGGTTTAGTCAAGCAAACCAGCCGCCCCCATGCACTATGCAAACTCTAAGATATCGGATTCCATGTGGTATCCGATCTGGTGGATCAGACTCCACCAGATGGTCACCGGATAGATCCCCGGGCTTCGCGATGAAGCTGCTCCACCAAGCATTTCGAGCAAACAGCTTGTTGCCCCGACTCAACCAGACATTTGAACAGCGTGAGCCGCGCCGACCAACCAAACCAAGAACCTAGGATAGATTAACTTTGAATTCACTCTTCTTTTTGCCTCGCTTACCAATCCTGTGAGTTTGCGGCGTGGCCAGAAGCGTACCTAAGTCCAAGACAGCTTAGTGAGTTCCGCCGGCTGCCTCGTGAGAAGCCGACACCGATTGTTACCTTTCCTCATTGCCCTGTATCAACGTCATCCGCAGCTAGACGTAGTACTTGGGCCACTGTACAACCTCCTCTGAAGTCGCACGCATACGCGAGTGTCCCTACGTGCCTCCAAGGAAGAATCCGACTCCAACTTTCTGCCCAACTTTGCCCTCCATCAACCTTGCTTGTTGCTCCTGGTGTCTGCGTTGACCTTGATCCCACCCAAGATCCAGTCTATAGACAACCCCTTCTAATTTTCTTGCGGCTACGACTTACATTCCCGTTCCCACAGTTGGCTATACTTTGTTCAAGTCATTCGAAGAGTTGGATTTTCTCGAAAAAAGAAAATATAAGGCCACTTGCCTTACGATTCATATTTTATTGTCAGTATAGCCTTACATTTTCTGATTTATGTTATTTTTAGCACCGGTATCCGGATAATAGTTCGGGGTGAAGGGGTTTCTCTTCGGGGTTTAGGGGTGACGGGGTTTGTGACAAACTGTCTCTCAATTTGAAAAATTCAGTGCAGGAGATCGCAGACGCCGCCAACAAGCAGACGACGACAGGACGAGCAACATTGATCGATCGTCGTGTTCATGAAGCAGGAAGCATCCGCGACAGCAGCAACAGTCGGTCCTCCTTACGAAGTTTCCAGTCCTGTGCATAATCTCTCTCTCTTCACAGAGGGTCTCACGCAGCCTTTCCACGTCCCCAGCCACCATCGACGACGAACAGCCGACAAGTTGACAGACACCGCAATGCTTGAGACGAGAACGGAACCATCAATCGTCCACAAGCCACAGAAAGCACCCAGGGTCAGCATGTTCAATTCGTACTACGCAGGACGATTGATTTTCATCACAATCTTGTCGTTTTCGCTCGGTTTGACGTCACTCGTTGCCTCGCAATTCCAAGAGGTCATTGATGCCGTACACGGCGACGACGACGACGACGACGCTCCAGAACACTCGACAAGCTTGATAGTGCTTCCGATTCTAGGCGCGATGGCAGTCGTGAACGCTGGACTCGCCTTTCCAGCGTTTGGTTGGCGCTTTGCAACTCTCTACTCGTTGATTTCCCCAACGTCGACTGTCGTCTTGCGTCATGGATTCCTCTATTGGTGCGAAACACTCTTTGTGTTGCATTATATCTGCGGTCTTGCTGGGCTCGTCGCACTCGTCTTTTATGGCATTCGATTGAAGCTCTATTTCCCAGACTTTGACACGACATACGGCATTGTCGTCTGTGTCGTCATTGTCGTGCTTGGTCTGCTCATCGTGATGCAATGGGTACGTTCTATGCCCTCCATTCTGAGCTCAAACTGTGGCTCGGCCACGTTTAGATCATCTTTGACCAGTTCCGAACGCATCAAAAGCAGCAATTAGGCGCGCCAAATGAGCTGGAACACGTTGGAAGTTGGAAATTCCGTCGTTGGATTTCAGGCTTGATGGGAAAAAAGGCCAAGACTAACAGCGAACTGCGTGCTAATCTCTACGCCACCGTCAAGCACGGTACAGTCTTCCGTGTCATTTTAACTTTAACATCCTTCCTCAGGAAAACCCATTGAAGTCGAAGCAATGCTAGCAAATGCACTGAGGGGTCTTACAACCGACGTACGTTGCTTTGAGGAGCTAGGAATCAAGAAAGCTCATCGATGATGCCTAGGGAGAGCGCGAAATGTTTTTCTGGAAGTTATACGCAACGCCTGCGATGATCTTTGGCATGTTTGCTGTCCGGACCAAGAACCCGCTGCACGTTGCATGCCAACAGGGCGATGCCGAGATGGCCCGGGTGCTCTTGCGGGCTGGATTAAATCCCGTACGTCTTGGCGGCACTTGAGAGCGCTAAACTCGCTGTTGTAGAATTTCCTTGATAAAATGGGCGGCGTCGACTGGGGAATCGAATCAGTCTATCAATGGTTGTGGCGTCGTCACAACAAAGGCAAGTACATACTTGTTTCGCCGCTCCATATTGCCGTCTCGCATGGTCATATTGATTGCATCCATGCGTTGCGAGAACACGAAGCCAACATGGATATTCTAGCCAAGACGGATATTTTCTCGACTGTATTTCATCCTCAAAAGGATCCAACTTCACGAACCATGCGTAGGAATTGGCCGTGCCGCCGCTTTTCTATGCCGACTCAAGGGAAACAATGCAAGTATTGCTCGACTACGGAGCAAATCATCTGATGGTGCCGAGCTTTGGCACCGCCATGACGGCTACAGTCTTGCAGCACAATATGTTTCTCGTGAGAAATTCTTTCCTCTGCATGGGATTTTTAATGGTGATACGGTAGGACCGTGTCGGTTTGGCGCGGTTGCTTGAAGACCACGGCTGCGATTATGCCTTGACGCCATTGCATGCTCTTGCTGCTGCTGGCGACGTTGCTTCCGTTCAATATTACTTGAGGAAGGGCGTGCAGCCGGACGTCCTGGGCGAATACTACATCGGGTTGAATCAACGAACACCATTGCATTGGGCAGCTGTCATGGGCCGCGTCCGCGTTGTGGAAATTCTTCTGCAGCATCGTGCTACAGTTGACTTTGCTGACCGAATGGGGCGTACGCCATTGCATTGGGCAGCACGGTCCTCCTTATATGATGGTTGTAATTGCTGACATTTCAGCTGTAGGCATGATAGAACTGCAGTGGTCAAAGCACTTTTGGCAGCTGGAGCCAACCCAATGCGTCAGGACTACCATCACATGACGCCGTTGGATCTTGGTGCTCAAAGTGGATTGCTTAGTGAGGAGACAATCAGATCGCTGGTGTCGTCCAGCCAAGTGAATATCAATGAAAGTTATTGCGGCGAAACACCATTGCATTTGGCATTGAAACAAGGTCACAAGGAAACTGCGTTGGCGTTGATTGCCTGTGGCGCGGATATTTATGCAATGAACCAAGATCGTCGACGAGCGATTGACTGTTGTATTTCGGCCGAATTGCAATATTCGATCAAGAAAGCTAGCGGCAGCGTCGACGTCTACATGTCATATGAACCACCGTATTATGCTTTTGCCAAGCATATATGCGAATCGATCGAGGAAAACTTCATCTCGGTCAATTTGCGCTCCGTCAATGATTCCAGTACGTTGCTCCTTTGATTTGAAATTTTGCTCATTCGGATTTTCTCTAGTTCCAAACAAGGAAATGCTGAAAAATGTCAGCGTCGTCTTGTGTGTCTTGTCAGAGGGCTACGGCGGCAATAATTTGTGTATGAGTGAATTGGCCATGGCCAAACAATACAGCGTTCCCGGTATGAATCATCTTCGCTCTGGATGGAAATTCATCTTTGTTATGTAGTTGTGGCTGTCAATTGCGACAGCGGTAAATTGTCAGAAGAACTGCAAGTGTACTTGTACACGCGGCAAATTATTCCATTTCAGCGCAGCGTAATCAGCAAATCTCGCAAACAGAACATGCTCGAGTTTACAATGGACGACGAAGCCTTCAAGCAAGCGTTGAGGTCATTGCTTGATGGTTTACGTGACGAAGTTGAGCTCCATCGTCTCGGCAAACGGTAATTTTTATACTTGAAGGATGTGCTGAATATTCCTGCGTAGACGAAATGCTCCTGGCATCGTCACAGGACTAACAAAGAGCGTTCTTGGTTTGCAAATAAGAACTCCGAGTGCCTTGACGCCTCAAAAATCAAAACGCCATTCTATTTTTGTCTCGCACGGTGACTGCCACATGGAATTTGTCCACAAGGTAAAACCAACTTGGTCCAAAAAATGAAGCCTCGATGAATTATTGTAGCTGAGGATCCATCTCCGTGAAAAAGGCGTCTCTGTGTTGGTCGATTCCAACACCAATGTAATATCGTCGTGGTTTCTCCAAGATGTTCACCGGGCGATTTAGGTTTCAGATTTGAAAGAACGAGTCGTCGCGGCAAAGGATGCAATATTGCAATGCCAATTGTTTTTAGTCGTGTTGTCGTCTGAGAGTATTCTCACGTCATTGGTGAGCGATCAATTAGCATATGCAGAAGACAAGGGCAAGCGAATCATTCCGATTTGCCTGCATTCCAAAATCGATGGCATTGGTACTTCGTTGTTCGTTAAATCTTGTCTTGACCATTGTTTCTTGTAGAAAAACTCCAAGGTCTTTTCAACGAGCGCATTTTGGTATATAAAGATGACTTGGGCTTTGAACACGGCATGGACAATTTGGTAGAAATTCTCGGTGACGTTGAGCAGAACTTTTTTGAAGAGTCGGAAACGTATGACGTATAATGGCAATCTGTATTCGTTTTTCTCGACGATCTTTTGTTTACGTTGTGTCGTGCTTTTCATTACTACGCCGAATAATTAAGTCGTTGCCTGCTAAACTTGAGTCATGCGGCCTTCCATGAGCTGAAGACGGCGCTGCACCTTGTCGCCATGGCCATACGCTCGTCGCAACAGGAGTTCAAATCGCGTCTCGGAAATGCCGTTGAAAAATGTACGAAAGCCTTCCTTGGTTTTCACGTGGCTTGAAAAACGCTTGTCTTTGCCTTGCAAGACCATCACCAGTGTCTCGTCGTTGAGCGCATTGTATGAATATTCTATGTGATTGCTAGTGGCACTGAGATCGTGCACCTTGACGGGTTTGCACGTCAGAGATGGCCCTTGAGTTGGCATTTTAAGAGGTTGTTCGGGTCCTTTGTTGCGGACATTATTGGGCAATTCAGGCCTTTTGGGGTGTGCATGGGTGGGGAATTCAGGTCCGCGAATCGTCGATTTGCTCGGTGTTTTCTTGGCTTTTGGAGTTCGGCATCGCTCTTGAACGGGGACTACAACAACAGGATTGTCCTCCTCTTCTGAGTTGGTTATTCGAGCCGTCCATTCTTCAATTGCATTCAAGCTGTCCCCGACGTTGAAAAGCCCAATTCTCGATTTCTTCGGTCTATAGTTCGAGCTTAGTACACCCGACAAGAGCATGTATTCTCTATATTAGCCTACGATGAATACCTGACTTCAGTGTCACTATCGCTCGAACTATCGTTGTCATCGTCTTCGTCATTTCTTGGAATACAGTGTCGTGAGGTTGGTTGAATGCCAATCCGGGATGTCAGCCCTTCTAAATTCAGATTCCATTGCCTTGGAGGTGGGGTTAGATAAAAGAGCTACAATCTCGGCTTACTTTTGAGCTGGGCTTTCTTCGTCGGGCGATTCGTCCAAGACGAGGATTTCCACTGGATGGGGTTTGCTCAGGATATTTTGATTACGAGCTTTTGGTGGAGATTCTGCATTTGAGTCCTTGCAATTGCCTCGCGATTGGCTCGACGCTGTATTTGGACGCGATCTTGAAGGGGTTGAAGTCATATGAGCGACAGAGCTCTCCATTTTCCACATTTTGAGCTCGTGCAAGATAGAATCCCTCGACTTGGAGCTTAATCGAGAGCTTAAATCAAGTTGCGACGCTCGATCCAATGTATCAGTAATTGATTCTCGGTTGACTGGAGTTGTTGGACGAAGATTGTGCACAGGTGTGGCGGGCCGAGCAATTGGGGAAATTAATTCGTCGTGGTACTCATGACTTCGTCGGCGCAATGCACTCGTCACATTGCCGGCAAAAACGACATCCGTCCCATGGGTTAGTTCGCTGGAATGCTGATCAATTTCCTTTGCGGCGTCCTAGGAATCAACAAATTAGTAGACAGTCTAGTGCTGCTGATGAACCAAAAGGAGCTCAAACGATGGTTTACTTGGAGAGAGAGGGGGAATTTTCTACAGCAAGCAAGATATTCACAAGTTGGTCACAGTGTTGTTATACCGAGATGCTTTCGTCGTGCTGGAGTGAATTGGAGATTTTGTAGCCCAAGGCCTTGTCAATCATATCCGAAGTCACCTGGAGGAAATCATGAACCCACTACAGTAATTGCGGGTATTACTTCTAGCTTGTCATGCTGCGTCACATCGGCTCCATTAAGTTTTTTCAACTGGGGAATGTAATTGCAAACAATTGCTCGGTATTGCGGAATGTTGGCCACGTGATTTTCGTTCAAGTTGAGAGTCTCCAGCTGCGGGCAGAGTCCTAACAAAAGAAGATCAAGGACAAGCACTGAATAGCTTTTACCGAGCTGCTCGATCTGTGTGATATCGTCGATGAGATTGCCTTGTAGGTCTAGGACGACGCCGGCTATATTCAAAGAGACTAACGAGGTCTTACCTAGAATCTGCAGCTCTTCATGCATGCTCAATGAGCTCACGTCGGAGATTTCATTAAATTGGAGGTACAATTCCCGAAGGCCAGTCAGTGCTCCAATCCCATCCAGATCTTTGATGCCGCTTCGCATCAAGTACAGCACTTGGAGGCCATGAAGTGATGTGCCCAAATCTCGAAAGCTACGTAGGACACTTTGGTGGAGATTCAATTGAGTCAGTGATGGCAAGAGCTCGCCCAGAGCTTCAATCGATTGTTTCCGAGTGTCGACAGTTAGCTGCAATGAAGTCACGCGATTCAGATCCTGTTTTCCACTAATATGCCGCTTTCAAATAGCCATGAGCTGCTGGTTGATGGAAACTGAAGACGTACCAGCTTTTCTTCGGTAATGTCGTCGAAAGGATCATCATCCTCGACGTTTGGAATGCTCAGACCACTTCGAGAAGGTGGAAGTTCCAACTGAGGCACTGGGTTGCATCCCTTTGGAAGTGTTCGGATCACTAGCCTTGGTCCGTTGAGCGGTGTCAATTGTTCATCCGCTTCTTGACGGCTGTCTGTGTCATGCTCCATCGTGACCACCCCTGTCTTTTGAAAGTTGGCGCGTTCGTGACTGTAAAAATAGGCAGACGAAACCGGTGAAACAGCACAAGCACGTTTCTTTTCTTACACAATCTTCACATTGTGTGTGAGTGCTGCGACGACGTCTGTCGACACTCCGGCTGTCGTCTTTCTCCGAGGGCAACGCAAAGTTCACTGTCGTCGAGGGTGGTCAAGACTTGCCACAGAAGTCATTTTCACTTGCTTTGAAGTCCAACACTTCTCATGTTGGACTTTAATGCATGAGCCAGCATGGGCTTTATCTAAGCTGTGTCAAAGAATAGTTGGCTACCTTTGGTCCTCGAGAGATGTTGTGCACCATCTAGCAGGGCTTGCATCGATAGTTGGCTGGAAAATGTATGGGGAGCTTGATGATTTGATCTCGAATCACTGGTAGACACGCTGCTTGAACCGACAAGATGTCATGATTGCCATTTACGGCAGTGACGTCAATGAAAAGTTGTCAAAGCTGTCAAAAGGATCTCATATTTGAGCTCCAAACTTTTACATATCTGTTGGCTTCGTTCGAGCTTGCTATATAGTCCACAATCAAGCCTTCGCGTAATCACACTGCTCATTCCTCATAGTATCAAGAGAACCATGAAGAGCGAGGTCTTTTCACAGCGTCAACAGCTTCTGGATTGCCTATCCTTCCGTGGCCTGTGATTCTTCATTTTGCACGATAATGCTTTTCAAATGTCAAGGAATCCTCACAATTTCGACCAGAATAAACCATCTACGCTCATATCATGAGGACATACGCGCGATGCACTGCACTGGACCGCTGTCGAGTCTTTGACAAGCTCTCACCTTTCCCTTTCACTCACGATATCCTGCACAAGCATTCTTTTTTCATCTCCTTTCACATCTCCATTTCTTCATTCGCGGGGTACGATCCACGGTACGCTTGATTCCCTACATCAATCTACTTCTTCACTTCATCTTCCAAGCTGTAATGCCCATCGATCGTCGTCTTTCTGCAGATTCATCGTCGTCGTCATGTTTGTCCTTTCTTTGGCACCTTTTCTGGGCGTTTCAAAAATGAATTTATCCGGATACAGAAAGGCCAGATGGAAGATATATTATCCGGATAATCTGGATTAGATTTGACATTTGTATACTTGTCCTATGAACAGTCCGGATAGCAGAAGTTGATTGGCACACTTAAGATGACGACGGCGGCGCGCTACCAGTCCGTCCAAGGCTCGGACGACTTACCGCATGAGAATCCGTCCGTTCATGCGAACATCTTGTCCAAGATCTTCTTCTTCTGGGCCAATCCTCTCATCGAGAAGGCGAACGCAAGCCCGCTAGCGACGCATGATCTGTGGAAACTACCACCCATGTGCGATGCCAAGGCTGTCGCTGCCAAGTTTGACCCGAGTTTTCGACAAACAAGGTCGATTGTGACATCCTACTTGTCAATCTTTGGCTGGCGCTTCTTGTTCATCGGCTTTCTTCAAGTGTTGATTGTCGCAGCCGGGTTGTACGGTCCTGTTGTCCTTGAATTGGTCATGACGCTCTTTGAGAGCGAATCGTTCGACGTATATAGTGCATCGCTCTACGTTGGATCTCTCTTTGGTGTAAAACTTCTGCAAGCGTTCATCTCCACCCATACGACGTTCCAAAGTGAATTAATTGTGCTCCGATTCACGTCAGCACTGCAACAATTACTCTTTCAGAAAGCCCTGACATTGGATGCGAAGTCGCGCCGCGACAAGACCCCCGAGATCATGCAGCTCTTCACCTCTGACATCATGTGGATTATCAGCTTTTCCTACTACATCCACCAGATTTGGATTATTCCACTTCAGCTTGGTGCAGTGTTGTATTTGTTGTACAATGTCATCGGCTACGCCGCTTTTGTCGGTGCCGGTATCATCGTCATTACGCTCGTACTCAACAATTGTCTCGCCCAAGTCCAACGCAACATGTGGCGCATTTTGATGCAACACAAGGAGAAGCGTATGAAAATCGTTGAGAATGTTTTCTCGGTTATTGCTGAAGAAAAGCTCGAATCATTCACCGACAGACAGCATTTACTTGGTGGAATCCTGTCTCATCGCTCGACGGAGCTCAGTACCTTGTGGGGGGCCTTCAGTCTATCAGCTTTTGTGACTTCCCTTCTGTACATGGCCCCCATTCTTGTGACGACGGCATCCTTGGCATTCTACACAATGGTCATGCAAGAAACAGTCACCGCGACAAAAGTGTTTACAGCCTTGGCTCTGTTCCGCTCGCTGCGTGCTCCTCTGATTGGACTTCCACAAATCACGGCGCATTTGATGCAGGTTTGGATCATTCTACAACTTCTGCACATTTCTGACTGACTTTTAGGCTCTGGTGGCACTCCGTCGTCTTCGTGACTATTTGAATTTGACCGAAAAAGACCCTAATGTCATCCTGACGCACATTCAATTGTCCGCGAGTCAGTACGAGAATTTTGCCAACAACAACATTGACATTGCTATCGAAGAAGGTTGGATAAAATGCATTGCGCCTTTGACTTTGACGTGACTAGGTTCCTTTGGCTGGAATGCTGACAAGCCAATGTTCCGTGGGCTAAATTTGTTGGTTAAGCGTGGGGATCTCTTGATTGTTCATGGTGAAAACAAGGCCGGCAAGTCATCCTTGTGCAATGTAATCTTGGGTGAATTGGAAAAATATGAAGGCTCGATCTTTGTCGGTGGTAGAATTGCGTATTGCTCTGAAAACCCATGGATTCAAAACATGACTATCCGTGACAATATCCTGTTTGGTACGTCGCGTCGTTGGTGCTTTAGATTGCTTACAATTCACTAGGTAAGCCTTACGAGAGGAAGAAATACAACGCAGTTCTTCAAGCTTGTGGATTGCGTCCATCTCAAGATGGATTTGCATTTGGTGACCGCACCGAAGTGCTGCCAACCACGCCATTGACCAAAGACGATAAAATCCGCATTTGTTTGGCCCGCGCGTGCTATAACGATGCCGACATTTACGTCTTGGACATTGACATCGACGAAGCTTTGTTTACCAAATGTATTCTCGGCTTGCTTCGCAATAAGACAGTCGTCTTGGTGTCCGAGAACCAAGCAATCATCGAGTCCAAGTATATTGACAAGAGCTTTGAAGTTGGTGAAGGTATACTCGTTGAAAACACGGAGCAGTTGGAGTTGGCCGAGCCTGTTGTTACTCCCTTAGCTGGTACAATTTTGCTCGACACATGATCATAGCTAATTGTAATTAGGTCGCAAGCGCTTTTGGGAAGAAGAACCGCATATTTTGGAGCAAGAAGTGCCTGACACGCAAATGCCATTGTTTGATTCATTGATCTCTCCATCGCTGCGATCGCCCTTTGGTATGTTGATGGAAGAGCCAAGCTTTTCGATGGACGAGGTAAGTTTTCAGCGATGAAATACTGTTCAAACAGGAGATTTGTGCTAGATCCCAGCGACTGCCGATGATGATTCTGGCACATTGACTCGCGAAACGTTCTGGGGATACTTTCATGCGACTGGGGGCTTCTTGGTCTTTTTTCTCTTGCTTGTTCAATTCCTGTGGCAATCGCTACAAATCATCAGCGACCTCTGGCTCAGCCATTGGTGTACCACGGCGTCGCTCAATATGTCGAGCAATAGCACCAATGGCACGTTTTTTCTCGACGACACGATTGTCTTCACCAAGGTCGAAGTGCTTGCTTACTCCAAGCATAACATGGAAGTCTATGCTGTTTTGGCACTGTGTAGTGTCGTCATGGTCATCTTTCGAACGTGGATTACCTCCTGTGCTGGTAATTTTCACCAACAACCACAATAGTTGTAAACTTTTGTGCTTGTAGGCATGCGAGCGGCTACCACATTATTCAACTCAATGACAAATTCCCTCTTTGAAGCCCCTCTCAGTGTCCTAAACGCCGCACCCCTCGGCCGCATTTTGAGCGTCTACAGCGGCGACATCAACACAGTTGATACCCGGCTGCCTTTTTCATTTGGCGGCTTTTTGGCAAACTTGTTCATCGCTGTCTTCTGCTTGGGCACGTGCATGGTCTGTCTGCGCTACAGTGGTTTGGTGCTCGTGATTTGGGTCGTCTTGTACATTTACTTTGGTTTGCACTACGTCCAACCGGTTCGTGAAATTGAAAGCCTCACACGTGCTACACGCGTCCCCCATCTTCAGTTTGTCAATGAAGCTATCGACGGCACCGTAACGATTCGGGCATTTGGAATGAAACAAGTGCGCCGTTTCCACCGCATGCACCAGCATCATGTGGATGTGCATCAAGAAACGTGCTATGTCCAAGAAGTATTGAAGCAGTGGTTCGCCCTACGCATGCAGCTCTTGCACGCTTGTTTGATTTTCACCATCACGTTGGCAGCCATTCATTCCCGCCACTTTTTGCTGCCTGGATTGTTTGGCCTCGTGTTCAATTACTCGTTGCAACTCCCTCCTCATCTCGAGTTTGTCTTCAGCATTTGGTCCAGCGTCCTCTCGTCCATGATGGGCGTCAAACGCGTGCTCGGCTTCATCCACTGGCAGAAGAACGCTGATGTGTAAAATTGTAAACCATATAATAGAAGTATGGCGTAGACTACCTTACTCGTTCTTTGCATAAATGGGATCTTTGAGAGGTGAAACTACCTGGCTTGCGATTGAAAAGTTAATAAACTAAAGATTACGATTCTTCTTCGTCCGTGTCGCGACCTTCATGGACAGTGACGACCAATTCGTTTTCCAAATCGGCGCCTGTGTAAGAATCGCAAATGAGATACAATGTGAACTTGTAAGTGCCAGGTGTGCTCGGCGCCGTGAAGTCGAGACGAATGGCAGCTTCTTTCTGAAGTGGAATGCGCTTGATGCTCAACAGCGAGTTGTTGGCAGGATCGCCAATGACGACCCACCAATTTTCGATCTTTTCGAACGGATTGTATTGAGCCTGCACTTTGCCCCAATCATCTCGGTCGTCTTCGCCTTCGCGCTCGATTTGTACCTAAGAATGGTCATGAGACAACATTTATATCAGCATTTGCAATACCTTGACAGAGACAACATCGCCCGTTGTGATTTCATCAGCGTCTTGGACTTCCATCTCGATCGACACATCTGGGTACGCATTGCAGAAAGCAGCGATTTGCTCCACCTTGTATTGAGGGAATGTCAAAATCTTACTGCGAACAGAGTCGTCAACGCTCAAGATATCCAACGGCGTTTCAATCACATCTTGATCGTCGTCGCAGGATAAATTGTGTTGTTTGATATTTTCCAGGACTTCCGTATCGAAGTGTGGGATTTGCAAAAGTGGCGACGCGTTGTGGCCAACGCCTTGAGAAATCATCTGACTCAAATCCATCGTCGCAAGCGCTGGTTTGAGCCATCCATTGGACGAGATTACATCGACCAAAGCGTGGAGTAATCGTCCACAGCTCTTAAGGATTTCATTGAGATCCTCCTTCAAGTAAGGGCTCAGGCGATCATGCTGCCGAGAAAAGTGCATTTGGAGCAAGATGTGAACCTTGACGTGGATAGCAGTGTATGGTGGGGACACTGGCCATGTCAAGTGCTTGGCCAATTTTTCCAAGACGCGGTCTTCACCAAAGCGGACAGACAACGTATCGAACTCAGAGGAGGCAGCAAGAATGTCCAACAAAGCCTACAGTGATATGAGCAAGAGTGAAATAGGCAAATATCCACCTTCAATTTCGATGTCGCGGTGACACTGCAGGCAAACAATTCGATGGTTGTGTATCGAATATAGTAGAAGGCGGCAATCATGCCCAAGTTCAACGGACTCAAGTCCAATTCGTCAGCCACAGCAATACACCTTGAATCACTCAAGCTAGTTACTGTTCGCTCGACCAAATCACTCAAATGGTCACTGAGATGGACATTTGTACTGCCATGCATTTGATAATAATTGGGGTTCTTGAGCAGACGGCGGTACATCAATGTCCAAGTCAAGTAGTCAACTGCATCTTGCTTGCTTTCAATGGTTTTCGTTACGATTTCAGCATTGATGTGGTCGCTTAAAAAGTATTCCAACTGAGATTCCACAGGGAGTGGATCATAAAGCGTCTTTGTATAAAATCTAGAAGGATGGATAAGCCAAGTTTTGAAGTCCAAATCCCTACCTCTTCTTCGACATGTGGCAAAGCACTGAGCACTTCGCATTGTGATCGATCATTGGACGATTTGCAAATGACGTCATTTGGTGAATATCGGCCAAAGGATAGTCGACGTATCTGCAAATTAGATTAGACGACAGCTCGGAAGATTTCATTAAATACCTGTGTTCTTTGCCGTCGTAAGATTGGGTGCCCATGATGACAACCAAGAATGCCTTCACATCCAAATCCCAGCACATAGAGTGTGGTGCCAACAAGATTTGAATCTTGTTCGCTTGGAAAAGCTCCAAAACGTAGTTCTTGTTTGCACGGCGCATTGTTTCTGAGAGGTAGCCGACGCCAGCCGACAAAGTTTGCTGCAAGGCTTCGTCTTCGTGGGGCAATTCGACTTGCAACGACTCGTCCAAGAGGAATTTCTTCGGAGTGTTTTCAGCCAAAGCAAACGTGATGAGATCGATTGCAGAGAGCTGGGCTTGCTTGGTCGAGGGACTGAAAACAATAGTTGGCTTTTGTTGGGATTGATGACACACGGTGTTGTATACTGGCTTGGCCATGGCTAGCATTCGGGATGCAAAGTGATTAATGTCAAATCCTTGAATACGGATTTCCAAGGGCAGAGGACGATTGTTTGGATGAAAGTTGAAGCAAGCTTCAGCACCTAGCCAGTCGCCTACATCCTAACATCGCAAAACATTACTCTTTGACATTCCGATTAAATAGATACCTTTGCATTCGCGATTGAGTTACTCATGCCAAAAATGCGGATGGGATTTTCAACTTGGCTGGCAATAAAGCGCATACGAGATGCAATAATTTCGATAGTAGGGCCTAAAATAGGAGTTGAGAACCGAGAAATATTTGCTACGTTCATACCGTATTCTCCTCCACCCACAAAATGCAAATGATCCAAAACAAACAATTGTACTTGTTGAATACGAGGGCGTTTCTTCCATCGACGACTTAATACATCCCATTGTTCTGGCGTTGAGATGACTACTTGAGCTGTTTGAATGGATTTAACGTCAGCAGTTGAGTCTCCACTGAGAGCAACAACTTCCAATCCAAATATGCTTGAAGGACCGAATTTAGCACTCCAGTTGCGAAGTTGTGAGGCCACAAGGGATGGCTTGGGTGTGATAAATACACAAAACACTTCGTCAAGACTGTTGAAGTGTTCCAAGCACAAAGTAAGCAATGCAAAGTCAGCAAGAACGCCTTTGCCACTACCAGGTGCAGCGCAGACGAGAACATTTGCGTGTCGATTCTCGACTAATTTTGGCATGACTTGAGTTTGAATAGGGTTGAACTTGGAGAAATTCCAAGCTTCAGGTCCATTCGACAACGATTCATCGAAGAGCTTGGCAACCAATGAAGAGTCCTTGATTCCAGCGAGGACGCATGCTTTCGCAATGACTGTCTTTACAGACAAAGGCTGGAGATCAAGTAATTCAGTGGGAGGAGCATTCTTCGTCGGCAAAATCAAATCTTGGAAGGAAATTGGCAATGTTGTTTCACAATGCAACCACTTGTCCGATAGCACACGCAAATAATATAATGGTGCCAAAGGTTCGAAGAGCGGAATTGTGAAGCTTAAGTAGGATTCTTCCTTGGCATATCGCTTTTGCAACAAGAAGAATTCATGGTGAATGAGGCTTTCACCATCAACATCCGTGATAAGAATCCAGAAGCCTTCGCTGTTCGATTGCATTTGAAAGTCTGGTGTGAAGCTCAAATCGACTTTCAACAAACTACGTGTAATGGGCTGGACCGCAGCGGAGACTTCCAACTTGGGAAATTGATGCAACAAATTGTACAATTCCTTGCCCATTTTAGGAACACCAATGAGCTGTCCAAGGTCGGCCATCGACAAGTCAAAATATCGCTCAAATGGGATATCTTTCTTCTCCAATTTTCTGCACATGGCGTCTGACAGAGTTGGGAATTGGCGCAGAGGAGAATGGCTCAACCACATGCGATGATCGACCATTTTACAAATCGTCAAGACTTTCTCAGCCAAAGCAGCCCAACTTCGATGTAAGCAAATTTCAAACAGAGCGCGCCAAATACGAGCAGCGGATTGATGAATGTGCACCATATCAGCTAACAAGGCAAAGCCATTTAGGTTCAAGCGACTGATGTACGCTTGCAAAAGAACATTCACCTTGGCACTGCCGCTGTTTGTCGCTCGAACATTAACATTCAGTGCTTCTTTTACTGGAATTGGTACGCGCTCAAGCAATTTTTCCAATTCCAAACGTTCCTCGGATCGAACCATGACGTACTTGAATTCTTGGGACAACGAAAACAAGCGAAACAGCTCAATGTCCGACATGTGGGGCTTCAAGTACTCATTGTAGGTACTCATCGAGTCGTGAGCAATGTAATAATGAGAAGCAACCTAAAATCGATGTCAATCAATGAACGAAAGAAAACATGACAAACCTTGCCGAGAGAAGTCACTTGGAAATGACCCGTTCGTCGTTCGTACTTGATCAAGTTGTGCTTTGCTAAGATCGTTGCAGCAGCATGGCATAAATCAATTCGACGTTGGAATAAATCTGGATCATTTTGAGCTTCTTCGACAGTAATGCCGTACAAGCTTGGAGCACGAAGCATACGGACGTAAAGATACGAATAACCCAGCCATGTGGCAGCTTGATGCAAATTTTGAATCGTCCCCAAGACAATCTCGGCATTCATTTGATCTGCCAGTCGGGACAGCATTTGACTTTCGACAGGGAGCTGCTGGTTCATCAAGCTGAGGTAATACTTCAGCTGTGAATGTTGCGTCAAAATGATGCCCTCGCCTTGAGTATCATATTGGATACGACCAGCACGACCAAGCATTTGCAAAATATCCAGAGCGCTCAATTCGACCCAGTCGGATTTTTCCGCAGAGTACATTTGAGTACCTTTGATAATCACAGTGTGGGCTGGCAAGTTTACACCCCAGGCCAAAGTCGAAGTACAGCAGAGGACACGGACGTGCCCATCAGCGAACAAATCTTCGACGAGTGTACGATCTTCGCGCTTCATACCGGCATGATGCACGCCAAAACCATACGGCAAGACTTCCTTCAAGCCATCATTCTGAACCTTAGTGGTCGCTTCTGTTTGCAAAATCTAGTCACCATGAATACAGAGACAATAGAAATACAAGCTTACTTCAGATGACGCAGAGTTTGGTTGAAGGAGATCGCTCAAGGTGTCGTTTTCCACACACAAGTCTCGAATGGCCTTGGCGGTGGCAACTGTTTCTTTTCGCGAGTGTACGAAAATGAGCACTTGGTTGTTGTGCTTGGCCTGCTCCAAAATCTTTTCATAACAAATTTCATTCATCATTTGATGGCGCTTCATAGCTTTCTTCTCCATCAAGCCGATATATTGCTGCTGAAGAGGGACAGGGCGGTAACTAGAATCAAAGTAGAACAATCCATGTTCTGGCTTGACGCGTAAGAAGGCAGCAACATCTTCATAGTTTGGCAATGTGGCTGATAAACCGACCAAACGGACCATTTGCTGGGTAGTTTCCACTTGGCGAATCGTGCTAGATAAAGATAAGATCATGAATTTAAATCAATAACTCACCGGGCAACCAATGCTTCCAACACTGGACCACGAGTATCGTGCAACAAGTGGATTTCATCTATGATCATGAGACGAACGAGCTGGGTGTACGTGCGATCATCGCCTGATTTGCGGGTGATAATATCCCACTTTTCGGGGGTTGTGACAATAATTTGAGTTTTGAAAAGCTCCTCGCGGCTGAGATTTTGATCACCACTCAATTCTCGAACTTGAACTCCATAAGCTGCAGTCAAACGCTGGGTTAAATTGTTCACAACTTCTTGCACCAAAGCTTTCATTGGAGCAACATATACAATTTTGAAGCTGTCAATGTCGAGGGTTCCATCTTCGTTCATGACTTTTGCCATTTCGTGGAGAATTGTCAACATGGCAACGTTGGTTTTGCCTGCACCTGTTGGTGCACAGAGAAGAAGATTTTCTCCAGATTCAAAGGCAGCGTGATACATCTTGGTCTGCACTCGATTGAGTGATTCCATTTTGGGAAACGCAGCATGTGTCCACGAAGGCATCGTGCTGATCTTCTTGCGTTTCTTCTCCTCAGCAGCTGCCAATTTGGCTTTCACAGCAGGAACGTGATATTCTTCATATCTACAAGGGCACATCAGAGATTTAGTGGGAAGCGACGCACGAACCCCTTCTTTTGTGCGCGCCATGTTCCTTCGGGCAAGGCGCATTCTTTGTTGCTCATAAAATGGCTGCCTTCAGCAAAGACTAGCGATTCAATGTTGACCGTGTGCAATGGACGAGCAGCGGGCATTTCAGATTGCCCTTCAGCATCGAAGTCAGCTTCGTCTTGCTTTTGCATCGTCCTCAAGTTTTTCACTTCGGTTCTAGCAGTGGTTTCCAAAGCTCCCGCCCAGTCTTGAACGGAGGTTGTTTGAGAAAGAGCCTGTAGAATAGATCGACCGACAGGATCTTGTTGCATTTCGTTCTAGAGAAGCAAGTTAGATGAAACTCGTCCAAAAGAGAGGGTACCTCAATGGCTTGGCGCTCGACATCGGATTCAACTTGCTTTAGTCGTGTACAATAGACAACTTTGGCTCGATTTTGCAGCAAGACTTTGATAAATTCGAATTTGTCGTAGTCAAGCAAGAGCACGAGTTTGTTTTCGCAGTGACCAAGCTCAGATGGTTCAGCCAGCGTGCTCAACACTTCTTCCGAAAGCCGCTTGGAGACTTCAGCGTCCTTGTACCATTTACGAAGCTCACGCTGCAGCCAAAAGGCGTCGATGTCGTGGACATTCAGCCCTCCCTCTTCTTTCTCCTCTTCAGCTGTGCTGTCATTGACTCGCATTGCTTCACGAGCCAATTCATCTCCCTAAAGCAATTTAAGTTTAATTGAGACCAAGAAATATGTACCTCTTCTTCGTTGTCATCGTATTCATCATCAATTTCGTCGACGTCAGAATCTTCCTCTTCGTCTTCCTCTTCAAACACGACGGCGACACCCATTTCTTTGTCCATGTCGTCTGCATGCTCGTTTTCGTTTTCAGGATTTGTTCCATCAGGTACGCTAGATCTAAAGTCTGTCATTCGTTTGGCCATACCGACGATGAGACTGAATTCATGTGTGGGTATTCCCTGCAGCAATTTCGCCGTCTCACGGTACTTTTCGTCGTCGCGGTAGTCTTCATTCTTGACAATTTGGAGGATTTCATCTGCCGCATCAGCCATAATTTCCGTCGGTTGATCACCCAAGTATTGGATCATAATCTGCATCAATTCTTCGTACGCAGCGCGACTAACTTCATTTGTCGGCGTGTACGTAAACGACTCTTCTGTTCGCTTCAATATATTGCTTTTTTGGTCACCAACAAAGACTTTCTTTACACTGACAGGTCCGCTTTCTTCTTGCTTGCGCTTCTTCTGTCGATCTGATTTTGGCTTTGGGGCGGTTGCGCGCTGCGCTAAATCGCCCATTCTGTACGTAATTTTTCCATTCAACGATTCCACTTCGCCAGTGGGTTCGTTGCGGCGGCGTCCACCTTCACGTTCTGCCTGAAGCACCAAGCTCGACGTATTTTGGTATGCATACTGCCGACCCCGCGCTGCCTCTTCCGACATATCCAACCGCGCTTGTGTGGTTCAGGAATGGAACGCAATATCCGGATATCTACGGATAATTTAAAACCCCTGCACCCCTTTAACCCCTTCCTTCTAAACCCTTTCACCCCCAGAAAAGCCAAGAAAATCCAAACAAATCAAAGCACCATGTCCTTCAAAGATCCATCAGGCAGTTGCGGCGGTGGTGGTGGTGGAGGAGCGATCGGAGGAAGGGATTTGGGCAAACTTGCTCCCGAAGAGTACATTGGTGTGTTTATACTCTTTTTCCCCTCTGGATTAATGCCGCATAGGCAAGACAAAAGCGACGGGACATATGCAAGATGCAGTCAATCTACTCTTAGAGTACCGACCCGAGCAACCTCTGGTCTTTCTCGCACGGTAGTACGTATAGATATGTGTAGATGACGAGATGCTATACGAGGATTGTAGTTTCCAAATGATGTGTGGCGATTTGGGGCCAGTTGAAGTGAGTGCATATTATATTCAATCGTGTGGAAGTGTGACCAACACATCGTTCGAAGACAACATGGTTCTGGCTTACCACGCACTCAAGAAGGGCAATGATCCCGTGGATGTGTCGATGTTTCAACAGCTTCTTCATGTGCTGTGTGAAGACGTTCCCAGCGCACCCAATGCCAAACTGGTCAACCATCTTGCGCCAACCAACGTACCAGTCAGCTATGCCAAATTTAAGCATGCTGTCGAAGTGTGCCTCTTGTATGGCGATGTAATTTCCGAAGGCGAAGATTTGTTTCAGTCGATCGACACGGCCAACGCTGGTGAGGTAAAAAGTTCCGTGCTAGTGTCAGCACTGGAGCTAGCTGGCACCAAGGCATCGACGCCGAATGTCGAATTGGTTCTTCAACTGCGGGATGCGCTTGAACAAGTCAAATGTGATGATGGAAACAGCTCAATATCGCTGGCTCAATTTCTAGAGACAGTTGCGTTCGCTGCGTTTCCTCTGGCATTTTCTAGCAATTGACAAGTCGAATTAAAAATTGGTGTCAAACGTCTCCAAAGACATGAGCGACGATTTCAACTGTTTGAGTTGTGCTCGATAACCATTGCATTCCATGGCCAGCCTTGCATTTTCAGCTCTCAACGTGCGAACTTCTTTGACTAACACTTTCTTTTGTGCCTAGTCGAGTGGAATTGTCCAGGAGGAAGATAAAGATGGCGATATGTTGTACCTTGGATTGGAGCTCTATGTCGTTCTTCTCAGCGGTCAAATGCCGAATCATGTCTTCAATCACCTACACAACGATCCCAATGAGCACAAAATCGCAGGAAAGCAGATCTACTTGTGACTTGGCATCATGTTCTCGCTGCAGTCGATCCAATTCTACTTTGAGCTCTTCATTTTGAACGGCATACGACTGCGCAACGGCTTCCAAGTCTTGTGCTTTCGAGTCCAAATAGGCCATCACTTCTCGGTCCAACGACGATTGCGCTTCTACTTTAGCCTACGTGGGTGCATGAGAAATACTTTCACGAAAGACGGAGCATCGAACGAACCTTTTCTCCAAGCGAGAAAGTCAATGCATCCTCGGCATCCTGTCCACTGCAGTCAGAAAAACGAACGTCGGATGCACTCAACTGTCAGTTTGTCCATCAAGAAATCGCGCACATTCTCCGCGCCTTGCAATCTCGCTGCTAAATCTTCTTTCTCTGCTTGGAGAGAAACCATGTTGGCCTAAACAAGCATCGGTCATACGCTCGCTCGTCCTGACTTTGTACCTACTTCCAAGCCTTTCAAGCGCACGACCAAGTCGTGGAAGAGCTTCATCTCCTTGGCATTGAATGACTTCATCATCTCGTCGGCTTTGGCCAGCTAATTGGCAGCACTTCAAGAAGAAATTGAGGCAATCAAGGAGATACCTGAGCTTTGTCGAGGACAGGAGCAGGTTTGAGCTTGAGAGGTTGTGTCTTAGGAGCAGCACTAGCTGGTGATGGCTTGGTTTCTAAGCCAAAGAGAGTCTGATCGAGCTTAGAAAGGATGCCCAGATGCAGTTAAGCTTACATGTATCCGGGATCTCCATGAATGGCAGGTCAGACTGATGGCCAAGACGTCGCGGGCGCCGACAAATGCAAAGATAATCAGGAGATGCTTGTCTTGCAAGCCCAAGATACCTCCAGCTTTGGCTTTCAATGGAGGGTTTGCCTGAAGCATAATATGAGGTTGAACATGTGATAAAATGCACGTGAAACCTTGTGGGCTGGCGATATTTTCAGCATGCTTTGTATACTCTGTCGTCGATACAAGTCGCGCACTTCTCGCTGTGATCGAGCCAATTCTCTCGATACGTTTGCAAACGATGCGATCTTTTCCTTGCTTTCGAGGAGTTCCCTCTCTAACCTGGACTCGAACACTGATAAATAGAGCCTCGATTTCAGCATGCTTGCCTCTCTTTGTCTTCAATTTCCTGTGCGACAAGATCAGCTTCATGGCGAAGTTTCAAAGCGAGAGCTTTGCCTTGGACTTGCAGAAATGATATCTGATTTAGCATCTACAAGTCGAGAGGCATGAGAAAAAGTGATGGAGTTTGTCCAAGGTGAACATTTTGCTTTTCGTCCCAGTGCATTCGCTCTGTTCTGGCGCATTGAGCCAATTGGGCACGCATTTCATCCAATTCAGCCGTCAAAGCATGGCGTTCCGTTTCAAATACCCACGTCTCCACATCACTGACCATGTCATCCAAGACACTCTTGACTGTCACAGGAGTCAAGATATCCTCCGCTGTGGATTGCGTCAACTGGCGCACGTATCCTTCGAGGAAGGACGTCATGGGAATGATGATTTTCACGTGATGATCGCCTTTGAAAATGCCATTTGATTGGATTTTTTTCAACCAATATTAAAATTATTTCGATTAAAATGTATTTTTTAAAATACATTTTAATCGAAATATTTTGGAAATAATTCCCTCCATTGTCTGGTAACGGTGTGACTTGGACATTCTCCGACTCCCCTATACTTAAATTGTAGAGATCCAAACAATTTTCACGAGCTACTTTATGAGGCAAAGGTTGCCGCTCGAGCTGCTTACCGTCTTAAGTTCTAGCGGCATGTTATTAAATATTAATTATCGTTTTCCAATTCTTTGCAAGAATAATTTTATTGAATTATTTTCGTTAGCTGAACAACCACAAATGATTTTCCTCGCTGTTACTTCTTTGTCATCGACCTCAGTCATGCAATGAACACTGATAAAAGTGATTTACATACATGTACTGTTTATGCAGAGGACCCGACGATGTTGAAGGATTAAGATTTTGACGTTGTTTAATTCTTTTTAAATATGGTTAATTATTTAATAAGGGGTGAAGGGGTTAAGGGGTGTATGAAATTGGGGGTGTAGGGTTTTGAGGAAGATGAATGTTTATCCGGATGATCGCGAATTCGTACTCCATCCATCGACGGTTCCTTTGACGAGATGTCGGATGAAGAAAGCACCAAAGTTGTCCCCGTGACGATCCTCACGGGCTTCTTGGGCTCTGGAAAGACGACGCTCTTGAACTATATTCTCACGCAAAACCACGGGAAACGAATCGCCGTCATTGAAAACGAATTTGGCGAAGAAATCGGTGTCGAGAGTTTGATTGCGCGCGTACGTGAACCTCTCTCTATTTGCACGACATAATCGCGCTTTGTAGGATGGAGCAGATGGAGAAACATTTGCAGACTTTTATGAACTCAGCAATGGTTGTATTTGTTGCTCCGTGCGAGACGATTTGGTCGCGACGTTAGAAAACCTCTTGACACGCCGAGATCGCTTTGACTATGTGCTTGTCGAAACCACCGGTGGATCTAACTCGTACATTGTTGCCTTACACAGCGTATAGGTATGGCGGATCCTGGCAAACTCGCATCAATCTTTTGGGTCGATTCCGAATTGGAAGGTCGCATTGCACTTGATGGTATCGTCTCGTTGGTCGACGCGAAGAATGTGTGGGGACATTTGGAAATCGGGACACAAGAAGTGCTGTCTCAAATTGCATATGCCGATCGCATTATCGTCAACAAATGCGACTTGCTTCCGTCAGAAGAGGATCGAAAGCGTCTGGAGGACCGATTGACCGACATGAACGCATTGGCTCCTTGCATGTAAGTCTCTTTGCGATTTCGGGATGTGAATGAAAAATGTAGTTGGACAGAACGGTCGAAAATTGACTTGGATGCCATCTTGGACATTAAAGCCTTCTCTGCCGACCGAGCAATGGACATTCACGCTTCACTGGTAGGCAATGCATGCGTCAATCCATCTGAACGAGCATCCTGTAGCCGAAAGAATCGCATTCTGGCAATGTTTCGACCATCTGCGTGTCATCAAACGCTCCATTGACTGTCAAAGCTGTTGAGCTTTGGCTTGGCTCGTTGCTTTGGGAAGAATCTTCCATGACGATCTACCGCATCAAAGGCATCCTCGACATTGCTCAAGACGGCCACAAGCACATCTTGCAAGGAGTGCATGAACTCTTTGACGTCACACCTAGTGAAGCTTGGCAGCAAGACGAGTCAAGGGTGACGAAGATTGTCTTTATAGGCATTGGCTTAGACCGTGCATTGCTGCAACAAGGTTTGGATGCGTGCGCTGCATGATGACCTCTCTAGAATGTAATATGCATCTTCCCGCACTATGGCATTTATTCAATGGATCCCAACGATTTTGTTTGAATTGACCGGTCGATGAATGGAGAGAGAGAGCTCAATGTATGCATGGCCGAGGAACCTCGTGGGGGTTTAATACTGTTAGCACAAGTGGCATTCCCAGCGCTACTCACTTAACTACGTGTAATCGGTAAGACGAGTCGCTTAGCTGCTATAGCATGCACTGAGCTGTCGCCCCTTGGAGACTGAAAGACTGACGGATCTTGCGAGGTGTCGTCTAATATAAGCGCTATGTAATCGCCCCTCGAGCCAGGAAAGGACATGGATCTGGGGTGTTTGCGGTCAAGCATGCTAGCTAGATGGATAGTCGAGTAGACAAGTCGGAATCTCTTTCAATCATATCTATCAATCCCCTCGGGATTACAAGTGTTTGCCTACGCGATGTGATTGGGCTCGCTTGTCGACCTTCCAACGACAAGCGAGTCCAATCACATAGCGTAGGCAACGACTATCTTCCACACACGGCGTTGTCTCCACGGCAACTCCGTGCGTGGAAGATAGTCGTGTTCTTGCTGAGAGAGAGAGAGAGGTGGCGTGGACAAGGTGGAAAGGAGTCGCGTCGGAGGTCGTGCAGGTGTGTGTTGTCGTGTTGGAGAACGTGGGATGTGTGTCCTTTTCAGCCAATCAGGACAATGATATGGCGAAAATGCATAAAGTATCCAATCGTACTGAAGTAAAATAGTATTAATGTCCAGTGGATGGTGGTTTTGGTTTTATCTTGATTTGAGTATGTCTGTTCGGACATATAAGTCTGTGCTTTCAGGTATGTCGTGTTTGACATATAAACCACGGCTCAAATCGAACGTGGATTGGCTCAAACTACCTCATACCAGACAATATGGTTCGATGATCATGTTCCCTTTTATCCAATCAAAACATAGCATTCAGCCTCCTCCTCATTGGACAAAAAGTGGATGCGGGAGGAGAAAGATGTACGTCTCCAATCGGAGATGTATCTTGACGTCTCATAGTAATTTCAAGTGAAATGGTACAGTACAATATCGTACTGTGTTCGCAAGGTCGATGTACGGCAGGTACAAGTATTGTACGAATGTAGTCCCTGGCTTTAACGAGAAAATGTCATTATCGTCAGGGTTAAGCCAGGCAAGTAGACGAAAATGTACCGCATATGTCACTAAAGCCAGGGAATACTGGCAAGCCCACTTCAACCCCTGCACCCCCTATCCGGAGATCCGCATACACGACCTATAAATAGAACTGTTGAGATCTTTAACCTCCAATTCAACCCCTGCACCCCCTATCCGGAGATCCGCATATGCGACCTATAAATAGAACTGTTGAGATCTTTCATGCCACCTTCAACCCCTGCACCCCCGACGTGTTGAGATCTTTAACCTCCAATTCAACCCCTGCACCCTATCCGGAGATCCGCATATGCGACCTATAAATAGAACTGTTGAGATCTTTCATGCCACCTTCAACCCCTGCACCCCCAACCTGTCGCGATCTTTAATCTGCACTCCAACCCCCGAACCCCCTATCCGGAGATCCGCATAGAAGTGACCTCTGAAATCCAATATGCTTGAAAGTGCATACGCAATGGAAGACTATTTTCTACAGGCTTCCTGTGAAACTCATTAATGTTCGATGGTCTGGGTGACGTAGAACTCGATACCTGTGTCAAGTAATATTCTTCATCCAGATCATCTTACACAGGTTATCCTCTTCCATTTTATACACGGCCACGCACTCCACTCCCATCGCTTGACAATATTTTCTTGAAGGCGTAATCGATCCATCAACGCCAATGCGATACGATGTTTTGGAATTGATGAGACTCGACACGTTTGGCAACAACTCATTGCGACGTGGACGCCACACTCGAAAGCTCTTCGCGCTGCATACGCTCTGAATGTCGATTCTCTATCCAACCGACATACTCGAGTATCGGCATTTTGGCAAAGTTTGGTCAGCCGTGCCACAAGAGACCACGTCGTAGATGCCATGTATCATGATGGTTTCATCGAATGGTTGCGTTCAAAGCCATTCAGGTCTTACCAAGCTGCAAGACCAAACATGCTGTCTCGACCTTCAGTCGCCTTTCGTTTGAATTAATGAAGGAACCGATCTATCGATTGATGATGATTGCATTCATTGAGTTAACACAGAAAACTCAGTTGTGGGCTTGAGCCGAGACTTGAATGTCGCCAGCCGAGTATTGGCAAGTGGGAGACAAAATGCCACTGCCAAGCTCGAGGTGCCGCCCTGGAAATACGTGCACACCTTCGGCGTCTTGCCCGACTTGATGTTGGAGAACTTGGCTTGGTCGTTGTAGTTCTTGTTGACGCCCACCAACGTCGCCTTGGGGTTCACAGCATACACGTTGGTCAAGGTCACCTTGCGTTGCGTTTGCAACTTGCCAAAGTATTGGGCGTAGTAGCCTTCGATGGTGACAGTGCCGGCACCGTTGTGTCGGTATTGCGAGCACCACCACCAATGACTTGGGCCACGCTCGACGCCGAACCACCCTTAATCGAGAGCGCGTCTTCACAGACATCGTCCCACCAGACGTTTTCAATCGTGCAGTGAAGACTCGCCTCTCTTTGTCAGGATAGAATGTTCATGTAGTCATTGAGAACACTTCGATAGGGAACGACAGAGATGTAAGAAACATCTATGCATGTTAACGACCACAAATTGAAGCAGAGACTTGAATGTCACCCGCCGAGTATTGCCAAGTAGGAGGCAAAATGCCACAACCAAGCTCCGTGGGTTCACGAGAAGTCCCGCCCTGGAAAGACGTGCACACTTTCAACTTGTCCGCCTTCTTGCTCGACTTATAATCTCCCAATCTCATTTTCAAGTTTGCCTGCCATGGTTCAAATCACCACGCATGATGCTGTTCTCGCCACTGCCGCTGCCTTGTTGGATGTCACCTCCGCTGTGGCCTCCATGCCGTCCGGCAACTGGCCATCCAGTCTTGGCAGCGTCAAGTACGGCCCGCCTTACGTCGTCAAGGCGGGAACTGTCTTTGACGGACAAATGAAGACCTACGAACGATCCAATGTGGATTGCAAGGGCCAAAACGAATGTGGCAAAGACGCGGCGGTCTTCCTGGTCGAACCTGGTGCCACCCTCATCATCGGCAAGAACCAAGCCGAAGGTGTCCACTGCGAAAACCACGACGAATAGCATCCACCGCGCCATGTCCTGCACGACTGCATGGTGAATGCCACTGGCGATCGCAGTGGAGTGCGAAGTGAAGACGAGATCGAGGCCATTGTCGTCACAAGATAGCCGTTGGACCCTTCGTGAAGTACAGGACAAAGTCAATATACCAGACCTCAATTCTCTCGGTCATTGAATGCCCACTCCTCTAAGTTCCAAGCTCATGGCCTGCTCAGAACTATTTCGACTTCTTTGCCTTCTTCGACGGCGGTGGCGCACTGTCATCGTTCTTGTCGCTTGCATCTTCATGCAGTAAACGCTCGGTGCTCTCGCTCGCCATGACCATGTGCAATCGTTCATCTCGTGGGATATACGCATAAATTCCATCTACGAACAACCCTGAAGCTTGGCGTCCCAGTTGCAAAAGTACCTACCGTCAACGATGCACGTCTTCGTGCGTTTCCATACAGTCAATGTATCCATACTGGAATGCCACGACGGCAGCGGCACCTGCAGCACCTTGTGAAAGACCGCGGCCAGTCGCATTTGAAATTCCGGCGACGACGTTCTTCCCCTGCCATACATCCCAATCAGCAAGACAGAGCAACCAACGACTGTACCAAGGCTCCGGAAGACAAAGAGTATGTCCAAAGAGTTCGCCAATATGAATGACCGTGTCCCCAGAGTAATTGTTGAGGCATTCGAGCGACATGGACTCTTCGCTGTCTTCGTAATCGTCGGGATAACACAGCATGAGCGTGCGTTTCTTGTGTTTCTTAAGCACCTTGACATTCTGAGTGTCAGTTTTCAATTTTCCAGAAAGTCCATACTTCAGGAGTGCCTTTCTCCACAGTCATCCACGTCCGTCGCTCTTCCTCTTCTTCCTCGTCGTCTTCCTCTTTCTCTTCACCAGGGACATGCAGATCAAAGCATTTGATGTCCACACCGCGAAGTTGCAACAAGCGGCCCCAATATCCCGTACCTGCGCCCATTTCGACAATCTACAGAGGAAATCAAGCCCTTGACGCAGAAAGGACAGACATACAGGTCCGTAATGTTTGATGATACGAAGCGCACGTTCGTCTGGGACGGCCCATGAGTATTTCTACAATCGGTGGCATATCAGAACGAGGTGGACTCAACGCGCTTCGCGCACCGAAGCAATACTGTCGTCGACAGAATTGAACAAAGTTTCGCGCGTTTCATCGTCGAGATCGGGATCAAAGAGCCGATCCATCTCTTTTGGTTGCTTCTTTTGAAACGATGTGAAGTACTCCAGGTAAGGATTGCATGTTGGTGTCAATGACGCGCTCTCAGGGTATATAGTCGACGGCGTGGCGACTTGGGTCTTCTTCGGCGCCATCCCGTTTTTGATCCACCAAATCCTCGATGAAATTCCTTGCACGATTGGTTGAATCAAGCCAATCCAATCATGGAATGACCATCTGCCAAATCAAGATCGGTGAAAGTGCGCCAAGTTTGTCTGTGGAGATCCGAGGTGAAGAAGGATGCGACGGATCAGCTCATTTGCCTACAAGGGTAGCAAGAGGGGTCGTCGGAAGAGTGTTTGGTATTTATCTCAGCGATGGGATCTCATTGCGATGGACATAATGCACCAAAAGCTGGACATTGCAATGAGATCCTCCACTCAGATAAACGCCGCCTGCTCTTGTCGACGGAGTCTGTGACGCCCCTGATGTCCGTGCTGGTAAATGAGCAGATCCGTCGCATCCCTTCTTTACCTTGGACTTCACCAGACGACAATGAAGGTATGAGAAGGTATGCCACGTTTGTTTAGACAGCAAGATCCATTACGATGATGCTCTATCACGCTGTCGTTGCTCCAACCGAAGTCTAGAATATCGCGATTTGCGGCATCCAATGACTCCATACCGTCAAAACAACCTGTTCAAGCTGCTTTCGTCCTTGTCATGCATCATCAACGAAAAAAACCAGTGGCAACTGGAGAAAGCAATCGATTGCGCCAGGTACATAAAGCATTGAAGCTACAGGTTTCATGATTTACCCAGGGAATGGCTCGGACCGTCGTTGACTTGGATGCGACAATCGAATTTTCGCGCTGAAAGCACGTGGACTGCATTGCGAGCATCTCAAGAACGCATGCATCCTTGACATCAAGTTTCACATCGACCAGAAATCTCCACGAGCTCAAGACCATACAGCTTACTCTTGGCAGGATGCTTTGCTTTAATCCATGGCCGTCTTACTTTCCCTGGGCCCATGAGCTTGGCGGTCAATTTCGGAGCATACTCCATTATCACCACTCTCAACTCGAAACCAGGCTCAAGAAATGGATGGTCAGAACACTCTGTCTTTATTTACACCCTGTCATCTCTGCCAACTCCAAGGACAGCCTTGCTTCTTCTCATCGCTACAATGCATTCCATTGCTGGTTGTTTGGCCACTTGGTCCGACGACAAGCGATAATTGTCGAAGGATATTCAACGCGTGTCATCGACGAAAGCTCCTTACTCGAATGGCCTCCTTGGAACTTCAAAAGGATCCAATTTGTGCTGCGCCAAGTATGCATTGGCCTTGTTGTGAATGAGTGGCAATTTCGACTGCACGTGCTCTTTGACGCTCTTGACCGTCTTGAGTGCCAAGTGAAGTTGGCTTTGTTGGTCATCGAGAACGAGAAATTCAAAGTCGTCGGCCGTTGCCTGCTTGTCCAGCAAACCCTGTTGGTGTTTCCTCTGGTGCTTTCGTGTCTTGGCTCGTTTGGTGGTTTTTGAAATTTGTTGCGACAGTCGATGGGAGGCTTCCGCTTCTACAAGACTGTGAACATTCAATCCATCCAGAGCCGCCTCTGCCTTTTTCCCACTGCGCGACGCTGTACGTTCCCTTCACGCTGCTCAAATGCGTCTTGATGGCTCGGTTTTCACTTTGAAGTCTTGCTTGTGTCTTGAGCCGCATGGATAAATTCGTCGGCTTGTTGATACCGCTGCTTGACGACGTATGGACGCATTCGTTGCGCCTGCCCATGATCTTTTCTATCCGCCCGACCAAGTTTTGGTTTTCATTCGAGATGACTAATTGCCGATCTACGTGAATGGTGACGGCGTCCAGACAGCAAGTTCTCGGTACCTTGGACCTGTTGCTGCTTCTTCTTGTTGGGCGAATTGGTCTTGGTGTAATTGAGGACGATGTCTTTCTTGATCGGGGCTTCGATATGCTCCAAATGGTGACGATGGGCAACATCCATGAGCTGTCGCTGCCGCATGCTGATGTAGTTTTCCTCTGCGTGGACATAATCCGCAGCATATGCGATCGGCTTTTGCGGCATGGCCTTTTCGTCGTTCCTTATCGCATCGTCTTCTATAATTAGTATCGGTGCAGGATCAGCTAGCAATACAAATCTTCGCATTGAATCCGATTGCAAACGCATTGCATGTTCGGCCCACAACGCACACCGTCCTGGCTGCGTAGCTCCACACATTGTGGACTACCAACGACAGACTCACCAACGTTGGATTACATTCTATCCCACTCCAACGCATTGTCGACGAGGGGTCCTCCCGACGAAGCTCGCCCCGTCGACGATGCGTTGGACTTGGATACGAGCCATCCTACGTGGGTGAGTCCGTTGTGGAGAGTCCAGGACGATTTGACATACCCGTGGGGCACCAGCATGCGCGATGCGAAGGGACCAAGAGTGTGGAAGACAAATGTAACCGTCGAAAACCGATCGTTTGGGATTCTCATTGTGAAATTTGTCAGGTCGCAGACACATCGAGCTCATCTATGAGATATTGTGCGCTGGCTGCTTCAACCTTCGCGACAAAGACAGAAGAAAACTCAAACGCAGCACTCTCCGAACAAGTTGTCCTCTAGCATGATTGATTCTCCAGGCTGAAGAAAGTCTCAAGAATTGATCGATCAAATTATCCAGACAAAACATCCAAACACGAAAATATGTACCCAAAAGCTCCGTACAAAATATCGATCCCTACTACCCCCAAACAACTTTTCCAGCAAAATATGTACCCGATCGAAATGTCCAATCAAAAGATCGAAGAACAATGCCTGAGTAAAATATCCAAACGACTAAATACAGCTGTACCCGAGCTATGCGAGCGAAATATCCGAACCAAATGAATGAGTGAAACGTCTGGGCGAAATATTGTCATTTTCAACCAAATGTGAGGTTTTGACCAAAATGCGAATGCATTTTCAAATCGATTTCATAATACTGAAGGTGTGTGTGTCCGTGTGTGTTTTGTGTGAGTCAGGTGGCTGATCGAAATTGATTGGCTGAATAATTTTAATTTTTAATTTTAGCCAATCAGAGAAGCCAGGTCGATTCTCTCAATTTTGAATCAAAAGCACAATAAAAGTATTGTCTTTTTCGGCCAAATTTGTAAAAATAGGAAAGAAAATCTACTAACTTTTGGACCGGTTCAGTTGCATATCGTGTGTTCGGGTGCGTGTTGTTGATATGCGCTAAGTCCTCTTTCGAGATGCCCAAGTAGTATTACCCATAAAGTGCATGCATGATAGTAGTCACGGACGCATGGCGGCAGGAGACAGCTCGATGAAGCGTCGCCATTGCAATCCAATTCCAGAGAAGTCAAACGAATAATTTAGTAGCTGGATTCTAGGAGCAACTATTAATAGTATAATTACTAGTATGTACTAGAGTCCATAGAATACTGGACTCTGATTGGCTATTTCTCGGTCGAACCGGTACGATTTGAACGTCTACCCCACAAATTCGAATGAAAACTACAATACGACTCTGTTTATAGGTCGAGTGTACGGATCTCCGGATAGGGGGTGGAGGAGTTGGAGTGGACATTCTCGTACTTTTATCCGACAGATTCCGGATGCTGACAGCAGCTACCCGACTTGTGGCGACTAATTTCACCAAGTCCTAAATAGTATACAACATTATAGATAGAAAAGTTCAGTGCAAACTTCCCGACACATGTCGGCAGATCTGTAGTTTCGTTTCATTGGAGGAAATTGAAAGATTTGAGCTGCTCACACACAAAAACGAAAGTTCCTTCATGAGCACAAGAACCACAGGAGCGCTGCAGGTCCGAACGACGACTATCGAGGATCTGCGCGCCAATCGAATATCAGACGCGACCAAAAAGAGCTACAAGAGCGCTCTGAACCAGGTAAAGAAGTGGATTCAGTTATTCGGTTCACCGGACATGCTTGACCACAATGAATACATCAACTTGTCGACTTTCAACTATTCACATTTCCTTCAATTCATCGAATATATAGACAACAAAGCAGGGACAATTTCCAATTATCGATCAGCGATTAAAGATCTCTACAAACGTAAGCGAATTGCAAGATTATGACATCGACATGAAAGAGCTCTTTCAGGGTATTTATAGTATAGTAAAATGCTCGAACAAATTGTCGTAGGTATTCGACGAGAACACGCCTCAAACAATGCCCCTGGCGCTCTAAAAGATTCGGGAAAACGCCCTCTGGGATATTCAGTTTACGTTGGCTTGTGCAAGCATTCGATGGTTATGAACGACGGTGGCTTTTGCCATCTATTCTTGGTCCTTACCTGGAATCTCATGTGTCGGTCCAACACAACTCAGACATTGCGGTTCGAACAATGCAGCATCGAGGAAGACGCCATTGGAGTGACTTATTATAAAAGCAAAACAGATCAACAAGGTCTGAAGCGGCGCTACCCAAAACATGTATATTCCAATCCTTTCCAGCCAGAAACTCGTGTTTTCCTTGCCCTTGGTGTCTATTTTGCATGTCACACACACACTTCATCACTGACAAACTCTTTCCTGGCAATGACCAGCGCAACAGATTTGGTAAATGCCTCTCTAGTCTAATCAATGAAGCGAATTTTGTTTGCGACAGGATAGGAACTCACTCAATCCGTAAAGATGTTGCAATGTTTGCTTGTAGTGGAAGCACCGCGGGCCCTTCAATCGTCAGCGTTTGTCTACGTGGTGGGTGGACCCTTGGTCATGTTCTCGAACGCTATATGTACTACGAGCGCGCTGGTGATCAATTCTTGGGACGTGTTGTTGCGGTTTTGCGAATGAATTCGCTGTCTTTACCACCCCATTTTGTCGATATGGACAATGTTTTTATCATGCAATGCCTATCAATTGTGTTGCCTCAACTCTCGAAGAAATCCAGCATGGTTGGTGTACTGGGGCTCTGTTTAAGTTCACTGGTCTACCACAAACGTTATCTCCAAGATGAACTTCATCATACACATCAATTACTTTCAACTACATTGTTTGCCGACAGTTCTATGATGAAAAAATTGGAGAGCCTGGTTGTCACCTCATCAAAACTACTATCAGCAGGAGTCCCCCCTCAAGTTCAAATTTTCAGTCATTTGGAGCGAAATCATTCAGCCATCAGTGGAATTCAAAACGAACTATTTGCTCGTATTGACCGTTTGATTGAAGCCAGAGATTTGTCAACAGGAATAATTACTCGACAAGTGCTGCAGGAGGAGTTAGCGCAGGCACTTTCAAAGATTCGCACGACCCCTTCGGAGAATTTAGAGCCTTTAGAACCATTGTCAGATGCCACACCGTGGCGTTTGTTTTGCTGGGGAGGCAAGCTGCGCAAACTACCGCTCGATTTTGTGTTCCCCTCTGTGGATATTGCTGCAGCATGCCGTTTATGATGGCTAGGCAACGAGTTGGTGAAGCATCCACCTTAAATATCCATCTCACCCTTTGGTTTGTCATCGACAAAGCAGAAAAAGGTATTCTCCGACTGGAAAGGAGCCATGTGCAATACGTGTCGCTGTCTGGGAGATCTACGCCACAAAATCCATCGTCTATTCAAGTTGTTGAGATGTTTAATATTGTGATTCCATACCTTGAGCAGGTCTGTGGCGCTGGAGGTGGCAGCAGGAGCGTCGACTTGGCCAAATCAAGCTTGTCTCTGTTGTCAAACAGTTGAGAAATGCACGAAAGCGCTCAATTGAATAATAATTATATGAACATTATCCAATCGTAAGGCTCTGGTCCCAAAGCTGACGCCTGTCGGGTAAAATCTCATTACAATACATTAAACATCTCAACCCGTTGGGGGTGCAGGGGCTAACCTCGGATGGCAATTATTCCCTGGTTTTAGCGACAATGGGTGATGGATTTTCATCCGGTTCTTTGCTTGAACCCTGACGATAATGACATATTGTTGTTAGAGCCAGGGACTACATCCGTACAATACACGTACCTGCCGAACGTCGACCTTTCGAACACCATTTTACATTGCAATGTACCATTTCACTTGAGATTACTATGAGACGTCAAGATACATCTCCGATTGGAGACGTACATCTTTCTCCTCCCAGGATTCACCCCCATATTCAATCACGGCTGCAGCCGCAAGCCTCTCTTCCTTCACGCACGGAGAGTACAAATCACAGTCCATTGAGAGCTTCGTTCCCGCCGTTTGATCGTGTTGGAGAAAACGCCTATCTGTCATCCACTAAGGCAAAGACCGCATTGATCGCGTCGAAGGGACGGCTAGAACATACCACAGGTAATGACGATGTGGAAGTTCTACGATGGAATCAACGACGTTGGGACTGAGATTGTCCTTCCATTTCAAAGAAACCCTCTCAATTTTCAGGCGCGAAGCCGACTGTCTCGCGGCACCGGTTGTATTCGCAGTCAGTATATAAATGTATTTGTTAAAATGCACAAATTGATGCAAGAAGAACTACTCAGGGGGAGTGGCACGGAAACCTCGATTGAAGGACAATGACGTCTTTAGTTTGTCATCGTACTCCCGCAAATGCTTCACAATAATAGAGAGTTTTCGCAAGTTTGCATTATACTATAATTTGATTATAGCCATGGTCAAGATCATAGTATAATTCATCAGAATTTTCCTTTTCGCAAGTTCAAAGCAATTATAAAATCAATTATAGCAAGTACAGTATCACTGGCTTTGGACGTTTCATGCACAATTTCCCAGATGAGTTCGACCTTGCTAGCCATGCTCGCCTCCGGCGACGATGGTCTCACTCTCTTGCTCTTGGACAAGAGTCTCCGTGAGAGCTCTGGACAAGAGTCTCCGTGAGAGGCTCTTGATACCGCAAGAGTCTTGGTCCCAAGCATCCTCCTCCTTATTTTCTCTGATAACAAATTCGCTTTGTTGGTTGATGTGGAACCGAGAAACTTTTTCTTTTGACACAATCGATTAAGAAGAGTGTATAAAGATATGCAAGTTACTTCCTTCTAGAGGTTTTCTTCATGGATTATGCAGCACTGTCCATAGTCATTTTACTATAGATTTTGATTATACATGATTGAATTTCAAAGGGTACTGTAATTATTGATACTTATAATAAAATTTATAGTATAATACTAGTTTGCGAAAACTATTTAATGTCACTAAAGCGAGGGACATTGCTTTCCGGACAGAAAACACAAGCCAACATGAAACCGCCCCAGAAACTCCCGCGCAAATCTGCATTCCCCAACTGGATCGATCGACTCCACCTCAACCATGAACAAACCAGACCCATCATAATCAACGCGACGAAACACGCCTCAAAGTCATTCCTCTCTCTACCTCACTTACCATCGAATCTTACATGGACCACCCGATCTTCACTACGATGTTCCCTTCAAGATGGATTGCAATGTGGACCCCCTACGACCTGCAAGCTCCAAAATACGACCCATACCAGACCACTTGAGCAACGTACCTTGGACGGCTCGTCGATAGGTCTGGTATGAGTCGATTGGAGGCTCTACAACGTGGAATGTGAAGATGGGGTCGAAATCTCGACGACTTTATGAAGAGACACGGAGAAATCCATCATGTTAGTTAGATTGCCTGACGCAAGGATGTTCCATCTGAGAGCCGAGAAAGGATTTACCGGCATTGGATTTGTTTCCTCCGTGCTGTTGCGTCGCTGCTTCACAGGGTATATACCTGGCATTGTGCTGCTTTCCTTCGTGCTAATGTGTTGGTGTTTGCCTTGTAGTTTGAAACTGCTCGCAGACACAAAGATCGACATGATCGTGGATGATCATAGAGTCCATGCAAGGTGCAGCAACTGATCCCATCTGACGACATCCATGTCGTGTGTGTTGCTGTCCCAGTCTCATCTCAGTATCGACATGAGCCTAGAGTTTACGGTAAGAGTACTCATGGAGGTTGAGATAAAGGTTACCTGTGTGAGTACACCGTCCTGTGGATCTTGATGTATGTGTATCCATTTGAAGGTCGTCACCGTGATGTGCGTGTCGGGACGCCGCTCGATTTTTAACAGCCGTCCATGTCATGATGTCTTGAGCGAAACGGATGTGATTTTCATCCAATGAGGAGGTTGAAGACTGTCCTGTTTGGATAGGCTGAAAGAGGGACGGACAAGCGAATGGGACGTCTGGATGTGAGATGGATATGGCCAATGCGAGGAACACGTTGGGGGTGCAGGGGTTGAAGTGGGCATGGAAGATCTCAACAGTTCTATTTATAGGTCGAGTATGCGGATCTCCGGATGGGGGTTGCAGGGGTTGGAGTGGAGGTGAAAGATCTCAACAGGTTGGGGGTGCAGGGGTTGAAGTGGGCTGGCAGATTTTACCTGGCTTTAGCGACATTCGTTGGTGCAGTTCAATATTCTTTCTTGCTTCAACCCTGAGAATAATGACATATTGTCGTTAAAGCCAGGGAATAACTTCGTACAAACCTTGGACTGCATCCGTACAATACTTGGACCTGCCGTACATCCACCATCCGAACAACGTACTACATTGCACTGTACCAGTACACTTGAGATCACTATGAGACGTCAAGATACATCTCCGATTGGAGACGTACATCTTTCTCCTCCCGCATCCCATTTTTGTCCAATGAGGAGGAGGATGAATATTCTCTGATATATAATACTTGTTGGAATGCATATGGACTGCATGAATCATTCATAGAGGTTATCGCTTCAAACTGCATTAAGCTTCCATCTTCCTGCACTCGTACAACTCGATATTTCTCACAACCAATATACAAGACTGTATTCAATTATACAGGATACACTCCCATATTTTATCACGGCCGCCGCCCCCGTCGCTTCCTTCATGCACGACTCCACAAGGTTCATACCGCGGCATACACACTGAGATACATCAACTAAACGTCATATATTATGTGTCCTATCTACTGTCCAAGGACGGACGCCGTCCAAGCCGCAATTCCAACGCATTCTCGACGAGGGGATCCTCCCGACGAAGTTCGCCTCGTCGACAATGCGTTGGGTTTGGTTACGAGCCATCCTACGTGGGTGAGACCCGCCTGGGACACGGGCATGCGCGACGCCAAGGGACCAAGTGTGAGGAATAGATATGTAACCGTCGAAAACCGACGTTTGGGATCCTCATTGTGAAATTTGTCAGGTCGAAGGCACATCGAGCTCATCCTTGAGATATCGTGCGCTGGCTGCCACAAGCCTCTCGGCAAAGTCGGAGGAATACTCAAGCGCATGACTCTCCGAACAAATTGTCCTCTTGCATGATTGCTTCTCCAGGGTGAAGAAGATCTCAAAAATCGTCCAAGACAGAATGATCGATCAAATTATCCAGACAAATCATCCAAACACGAAAATACCCCCATAAGATCCGTACAAAATATTGAGCCCAACTACCCGAAAAGAACTCCCGAACAACAAATCCCGCAAAATCCACGAAATGTTCAATCAAAAGATCCAAGAACAATGCCCACTTAAACTATCCAAACGAGTTACCAGAGCTGAAGCGAAAAATGCGCCAGCAAAATATCCGAATCAAGTTTCCGAACCATAAGTGAAACATACGGACGAAATATACGAGCGAAATATTTGGTCGGAATATACGCTTCAACTTTTGGACAAAATAGCTGCTCGAAATATTCACCCGAAATATTTGGACAAAATACTTGGTCGAAATATACGATCGAAATAGATGCCCGAAATATTTGGACAAAATACTTGGTCTAAATATACTTTCGAAAACAATCGAAATATATGCCCGAAATACCTGGATAAAATATGTGGTCGAAATATTTGGGAATACAAGTGGGCAAAATATACGCTTGAAATACACGGCCAAAATATACGCTCGAAATACACGGACAAAATATAATTTTCAAAGAAAATATGCGAAATATACAAACGAAGAATAAAACTTGGGAAAAATATTCCAATGAAATAGCTGTATTTGTCATCTTGTCGATTTTTAGAACTTCCAGGACAAAATATGATTGTGAAATAGTTGAGATTTTTTATTCGTAGAGTGTGTCAAAATATTTGGTTGAATTATTTTGATTGGCTAATAATTATCCAATGAAATGACTTCGCGGTTTCCAAGGATCAAAGGAAAAAACAAAGGCCGGAAGGCATGGAGGTTGTGAACGAGGCTCCGAGGTACGCGTCGGTATAAGCACCAGGATTCACACGAGGCGTTGTAGCTTTGCTGGTATATCTTCCAAGAATCGATCGACCGACAACTGGCCATGGGTCGAAAAGTATCGGCCGTCGTCGTTGAACGATTTGATCGCACATGCAGACATTGTCTCGACTCTGAATCGTCTCATCGATGCTCAAAAGCTGCCTCACTTGCTCTTCTACGGACCTCCTGGGACTGGGAAAACGTCCATGATTCTAGCGGCTGCACGACGGTTGTACGGCAACAACTATGCGTCGATGGTGCTGGAATTGAACGCATCCGATGATCGTGGGATCAACGTCGTCCGCGATCAAATCAAGGAATTTGCAGGAACAAAGAAATTGTTCTCGTCTGGTATCAAGCTGATTATTCTCGATGAGGCCGACGCTATGACAAACGATGCTCAATTTGCACTGCGTCGAGGTAAGCTCCAAGATCGAGTCGACATATTCATGTCCGTGGTGTAGTTATTGAAAAGTACACGAAGAACGCTCGTTTTTGCTTGATTTGCAACTACGTGAGCAAGATTATTCCCGCGTTGCAATCTCGCTGTACACGATTTCGTTTCTCGCCGCTCGCTGAGCATCAAGTGAAAGACCGCGTCGAACACATCGCCAAGGCCGAAAAGTAAGTCAACCTACGACGTTTGCATGAGATTTACACAATGGCAATAGTGTTAACATGACACCCGACGGGTTCCAAGCCGTCTTGCGATTAGGCGGCGGCGATATGCGTCGTATTTTGAATATTTTGCAAGCCACCAACATGGCCCATGACGTAGTCAACGAAGCCAACGTAATAACCTTCGGATTTTTGCACGATTTCATGCGATTTGTAGGTCTACTTATGCACTGGGAATCCGCTTCCTGCAGATATCACCGCCATGTGCAACTGGCTGTGGACGGAAAGCTTTGAAGATTGCGTCCGTCAATGCTTGGAGCTGCAAAAACTGAAAGGATATGCCACGATGGATTTATTGGACCAAGTGTACAACAAAACCAACGAGCTCGAGCTTCCACCAGCAGCTCGCATGTACATTTACGACCAATTGGCACATTTGGAACACCGACTGGCAACTGGAACGTCCGAGACGCTGCAATTGATGTCCCTCGTGTCTGTTTTCATTGTAGCTCGCCAGCTCATGGCCAGTAAAGAAGGGAAATAACAAGATCGATGACGTTATTTGCAATGACACGCTTGTCCTAGGAAACACCTCAAAGCGCTGTGGATTTCGCTGGCTTGGTACCCTGACAACGCAGTCGTCGAGGATGGATTGCCTGGTGCCAAACATTTCCTCTTTTAAACTGGCGTATCGCCGATCGTCGACTGAACGAGTGTGCACAACAGAGTTCGATTTGAACAAAGCGGTGATGAAAGACAATGAGCAGTTCGCTTCACAGTCAATGAGACCAAACATTTCCTCTTTTAAACTGGCGTATCGCCGATCGTCGACTGAACGAGTGTGCACAACAGAGTTCGATTTGAACAAAGCGGTGATGAAAGACAATGAGCAGTTCGCTTCACAGTCAATGAGACCTGGAAAAAATGGCAAACTCGTGGCAACGAATCGAGCATCAAACTAAAAAGGCTGTTATGATATAGTATTGGTGTCTGAATGTGCTTTGGTGCTTTGAATATTGGCACAACTTCACAACTCAAATTCTATTCCAAGAATGAAAAAAGGGCGAGTCATGCAAGTTTAAGGCCATGACTAGCCAGAAGGTATTCAATCGATGCTTCTCGCCCTTGTTGTGGTCGAACAACCGCAGGAAAGACAAAGAGTCATTGTCCAACATTGCATCTATAGGATGAATATCTTGGTCGGTTTGACCATGCGTTGCACAATGAAATACGCACGAAATATGGCTGGGATAGCGCATTTCCTCATGTATTTAGCCAGGCTTTGCGCTCAGTGTGTGTGACAAACTTCTACTTTGCAAAGCATTTTGCAAATATATCGAACACGAAAGAGCTCTTTTTTGCACGATAGACATACTTTTTCGTCGTTGTGATGTGCAAGCGACTCAAAGAATTCAAAAGTTGTTAATCAAATTACTTACGAAATTGATTCGAGGGATAAAGTGGATAAAAATATAGGCTTTCGTGAAATTGCTTGCGCAATGAGATTCAAACAAAATGGTTGCTACGAGGATTTAGCAACGGAGTAGAGGACGACATACCGTTGTCTCATGAGCTGTCCAAAAATTTAAATCGGGCGAGTCATCGCGTAATACAAAGCGTAAGCTCGACTGAGGCCATCGTCCATTGCACAATTTTCAAGCTGCTGGCACGCTTCTTTTGGAGACAGCGAGCTGTAGTTGCATTGGAGTAGAGATACCCACGCATTCGTTGGCTCCAATTTTAATTTCGACAAGATGGCGTCCCATTCTTCACGGATAAACGAGATTGGACGCGAGTATTCGAGAATCGGCGAGACGGGAAGCATTTGAATGCCATGAATACATTCACGATTCGGACTGAACCAAGTCGCATAGTCCGACTTGTTGTCAAAGAGAATGCCAGATACTTTGTTTGGAATGAAATCAGGTGGATGCGACACATTCGACGACGAGAGCAAAAAATACGTCCGATGCGACAGTGCTGCTAATTTGAGCATGACATGACTCAATTCCAACAACCTACAAGCAATTCAGTGGGGAAATAGCGGGTGGATATCTCATACGCTGCATTTTGAGTCACTTGAGCCCATAAATTTACACCGTAGAGACAATTGATTTCTTCCGACGTGCTCTCTTCGTCTTTGCCATCCACCATGCACGTCACGCCATGAGAATATGAATGACCATAAAACCAATCAAAATGTCGAAATCGAGGAAAGGAGATATCATCCAAGGACGCATTCAGTACGTCTCGGATTAATGTCGAAGTCCAGTGAAACAATGTCGGATTGGTTTGTATATACGATGGGTCTAAATGGTACGCAATTGCCACGGCTATTTCAATGAAAATTAAGACGAGCTGAACTTTTCAATCTGTACCTGTGATGAAATAGCCATAATGATAGTGGTGATCGTTGTATACAGCATTTCCTAGGCGCACAAATCAAGATGGAACATGCTCCTCAAAATCCTACCGAATTCGACATTAATGTCGTGCTTTGCAAATCCTTCACTGGAAACAATTCCCTTGTAGACTATGAACGGTTATAAAGCCTGACCATTAAGACGTTCATACCTTCATCATACACCAAAGGAAAGGTGGAAGTATTGGCCCCCACAACGTCCAACAATTGCTTCAATTTCTTCAATGCATTGGACGCGAGTTCAGCTGCAGCAGGAGTCTTGTCGATCGACGCGAGCTTCGCGGCTAATAGACACATCGTGGCATGTTTTTGAAGTGCTTTGCCTTTGAAATAGTAACTGAGTGGCATTTCCCATCCACCGTAAATTTCGTCGTGCAAAATCTCGCGTACACAAAACGTTGTCAAATCATCAGGACTTGGATCCCGCGGTGCATCAAATTGTGCACACTGTGCAAGTTTTGTTTCTTCTTCATCGGGAAAACAAAATTGCCATTCATAGTTTGAACCGTCGATCGTATACGCTTGCATGAGCCCTCTCGTGTGTGAATGCAAGGACAAATGGACAATCTGTGATGCAAATGTCAAAATCGACTTGTGATGTTCCATGGCAAAATGTAACACGGGCTGATTCGGCTCGACTATTTGCTTGACCTTCCAAACGTATTTAAATCCATGAATACCATCCATTTCAACCATACCGCCTTCAATATAGCGACCTATAGAAGGAAAATTATTCACAAGGTTATTGGGAGGGAAATTCATACCAGTAAATTGCTGGAGTGTCGTCAACGTCTCCTTGGACGTCACCACAGCGGCTTGAACGATTCCCGAAAATGGCGATCCCAAGACAAATTGGCCGGTTTTTGAATGAAAACACGTTCCTCGAGTCGATTCCAATACATCGACTGGTTTTCCATCCACGGTGGCAATTCCGTGCTCGGATAAAATACACACAGGCAAGTTGACATGTTCGATTGTCATGAACGCTTGGCCGAGAGCCATGACCGAGCGGAGATGCTTGTCGTTGATTTTCAGAGCAATCTGAACAGTCAAATCGTCCCATTTTCCCACGACATATTGGATGGATGAATATACTCTTTCAAAGCATCTGTGCGCTTGAAGAGGCTTGGATCGGGCGCATCTCTCTCCTACCTGGCGAGTTGGAAATGGACTTTCCACTCAAGATCCGACTGAATATGAATGTATGTATTTATTTATTTCATTGAGATCGATTGGTCACACAGACTTTGCCGTCGCCGATCACGATCACGCATTCGCGCTGTCACCGACTGCGATGTGCAAGTGGCGTCTCTGCTGGAACTGGCGCTCCATTATTGCCACCACAACTGTCGTAACTCTATCGTGGTCCTGGCGCGATGCAGACGTTTGAGAGCCCACGAAACAAAATCGGTCTTCCTCTATAAGTTTATTCTCGAGATAATTGACTTCAAAGTTTTTACCTTTTGAAAATTTATATTCGAGAAAAATAGAATTGAAAAATTGTTCTATAGATCGAATTGTACAGTGTGCCAAACTGTTTATCTTGATTTCAATAACTTCCGTTGTGACTGTCGATTAAATATTAGTATCAATGCATGGTGATTTTAAGCAAATATAAAACTCAAAATTGAAATTTCCGTTCGCCATCGACAATATCTCCATGAATACTTTGAATTTCGAGACGCATGATGGCTCAAAATGTAGTCCTTGGAGTCCTTAACAACCTCATGGTCTTAACTCGAAAGTATCAATATGGCAATAAGACTGATTTTGGCCAAGGATTTTCAACGCATATCAGTTTTTACAGTATTCGGTTGTGCAGGTTTATTCAATTTCAAAGTGAGTTTCCAACTGATGTTCATTTCCAAATATGCTGTCTCTCTTCTGTTTTGTCGTCGGCGAGGAAACACCTTTCTCTGTGGACGTTACTGCGAATGCGACTGTGGCAGGTCTCAAGGACATGATCAAGGAAAAAACTGATTATGCTGGACGTGCAATGGATCTAGACCTCTACTTGGCGTTGAAGGGTCATGCGTGGTTGGAATCGGCGAGTCCGCTTGTTAAACGGTTGATGAAGGGCGAGGCACCCGATGAAATCCACGAATACTTGGTCGAAGCAAACAAAATGAATCCGTTTTCTAAACTGACCAAGGCATTGACTTCGCCCCCTGGTGAAGACCAACTTCATATCCTGGTGGTCGTACCTGAACGTTCTCAATCGAACAAGAAACAACGTCAGGATGGCAGAGTGTTTGTTTCTCTGGAAGGTATTCAAGCCGTCGATCCTGCAAGTTATCAGCCGAACATTTGGATTGATACTCAAGAAATTAGCAAGGTGACAGACTTTCCAACCGAATATTTCGTTCGCAAACAATCAATCGATGTATTCAAAAAACTCAAAGCCCGAACAAAACAAATTGTCTTGGTGGGCTCGCCTGGTGTTGGAAAAAGTATGCTTTTGGTGCTGTACTCGTTCTGGAAGGCGATTGAAGGAAAAAAATATGTACTGCTGGTTCGCCATGTCAAAGGGAAAGGCTTGTTTATGATCTTTTTGAATGGGCAGAAACTTTCAGAAAGTTGGAAGTTTGAACGAATGAATGATTATGAAATTGCACCACTTGTGCAGCAATGGATTCGACGTTTTCCAAGTTGTGAATTGTGTCTGGATGGTTTCCTTCAAAAATTTCTCAATGAACACTTGGGAGTTCTCACGGAATTTTCAGCACTAGCAACCTCTGCCCAATTTAAAAAAAAGCAAGACGACGCAGGAGTTGTTGACCTCTGTCTTGTTCCGTTTTGGTCCCTTTCAGATTTGAAACTGGTGGGAAAACATCACACTTGGGATGACGAGTCGATTGACAAGAAATACTATTTTTCAGGAGGAAGTTTGCGATTGTTTTTGATGTCCGAAGAAGGCGCCGAGAGTGCAGCGGAGGAGGCCTTTCTAGATGTGGATATTGCCTCTGCACAGTTGCTCAACACGCAATATGGTACCAATTCCGATAGACAAATCGATCAGATTCGAATGGTGACTCTCCTTGACACGTCTGATTTGAGCAATTACAATCGTCCTGGCAAATGGTCGTATGTCATCTGCTCTGGATTTGCGTTGAGGAAGCTTGGTAAACGTGTAACACTGGAATATTACAAGGATCTATGTCACAAGGCGTACATGATAAACGACTTTGGCTTGTTTGGGATTGCATTTGAGAATTATTTCCACGCCATGGCAAGGGAGAAACAATCCATCCAACTCAAGGTACGAGAATACGACAGCAACAAGGCACACGGCCACGAGTATTCAGTTCGGACGTTCACAAGCGACAAGCATTTGCTGAAAGGAAAAGACCAAGCAGAATTCGAAAATGTGATGAAAGCGTGGCCAAGTGATTTGGATTATTGGTATCCGGAAAGCCGTTCTCTCAAGACAATAGATTCGATTGCAAAGATTGGTGGTGAATATTTGTTGTTGCAACTGACAAGGTCGAAAACGCACTCCATTGATACTGGATACCTCAAGACAATATCTAAATGCTTTCCACCCAACAGCAGCATTGCCTATATGGCGGTCGTGCCAAACAAGGCCATCTGTGACGAGTTTCGACTGAGTCCTGCAGATCCAGTTAAGCAAATCCCGTTGCGTGTTGCTTACGTGGACGATGATTTCTTTAACTTCGGCAAGTCTATGGAATGATGATTTATCTTTTTAATGCGTAGATTTCCAGTAATCTTCATATTTAATTACGACTAGGCTCGTACTTTGATATCTTCTTACTACGTCCAAGGGCCTGACATATGCACACATTGTCTCGACATTGAATCGTCTCGTCGATGCTCAAAAGCTGCCTCACTTGCACTTCTACGGACATCCTGGGAATGGAAGAACGTCCATGGTTCTAGCTGCTGCACGGCGATTCTACGGCAACAACTCTGCGTCGATCGTGTTGGAATTGAACGCATCCATGGGATCAATGTTGTCCGCGATCAAAAATATTTGCAGGAACGAAGAAATTGTCAAGCAGCACAAGCCGAAGGAGAGATCTTTTGTGCAAAGTTGGGAGACGATTTCATTGAATCTGGCCATCAAACTTTTTCAGACAAGAAACCGAGCCATTATTTCCTCGACACTTGGCAAACAAAGATGGAGGTGATCTTTCTGTCCTCGCATTTTCGCTTCTTGCTCGGCTCGTGATCTGAAAGAATTGCAACACGATAAACTCGCTTTCCAACTTAAGAAATCGAACTTCCATTGACAAGACGCCTGATGCAACTGAACCACCTGGACGAAACTTGTGGGAGCCAATACTTTGCCCCTCGTTTTGGTTTGAAGGTTGGAACAATTTCAATGGCCACCAGTGAATTATTTCTAGCAAAGGATTTTTGCAAAACACCATGAGATACTGATCGAATCGAGTTTTACAATAGTCTGTTGGAGACGTTGTAAATTGAGTTTTTACGATCAACATTGACATTGTGCATACAAGTTTTGACAGGCTTCTGATTTCTAAATTTCAAAAAAGAGTTTCCAACTGATGTTCATTTCCGAAAATGCTAACTTTGGTTTGTGTCGTTGTCGGCGACGGCAGTCCGTTTCCTGTCGAGATAGATGCCGATCAATCTGTCGGTGATCTCAAGGACAAGATCAAGGCAACAAATCCAAATTCAATTCTTTGTGTTGCGAAGGATTTAGATCTTTATTTGGCGTTGAAGGACAATGCGTGGTTGGAATCGACAAATCCGCTCGCTCTGCAGTTGATAAAGGGCGAAACACCCGATGAAATGCAGAATTACTTGGGCAAAGTCATGAGAATGAATCCATTTTCATCACTGGATGAGGCATTGCCGACCCGTCCTGGTCTAGACCAACTTCATATCTTGGTGGTTGTACCTGAACGTGTAGCCATTCCGTCCGATATTGAGCCGAGCAAGAAGAGAAAACTCGACGACTTGGCCAAGGAAATATCCACTCCATCTTTGTTTGCCAACTGTCGAGGACGCAATAGCTGGATTTTTCAGCTCCAAAAGTTTGATGGACAGATTCAATGTCATCGTCTTCCACCTTCCGACAAGAGATCTCTCCTTCCGCTTGTGCTGCTTCATGAAACCTTTGCAACCTTTGACGCCAATTGCAAAACCATTGCGTTTGGCCGGCGAGATTGTGATTTTTTCGTTGCGTTTTGCAATGCCATGTCCGATCAAGTCGACGCAGAGACGGCACGGAATATGCTGGAAAGCTATTTGCATTGTGACTGTGCTGTTGGTGGATCCTCTGTGCTTGACAAAGCACTCTACGTGGCAGTTGAAACAGGAGACGGCGGTGGCGACCCGACGATGTACAACCTTGCGAATTACATCCAGCATTTGCCCAACAAGATTGATCGTGCCATGCCATGCTATTTGGTGGACATTTGCGGTCCGCTGCTGAGCGTCTTTGGCATTGTCAACGTACTAATGAGTATGCTCTGTGCGAACCTCTTGTGACGAGTATTCCGTTGCTTTTCTTCGACAATGTTGGGCTCATGACGACTGGAGTCCGTGTATTTGCGTCGTTAAAAGCTGCGTTGCAAGACCTGACCAGTTCGCCTAATGGTGCTCCGAGTGATTTAAATCAAAGTAGATTTCCGTACCATGATTCAGCTGTGCTTGACGGGGAGACGGTCAAGATCCGCTACTGCAAACAGTTGGAACGTTTTCTGTTTTCAGCCAAAGTTGGCCACTCTGGTCGTGAAATTGTTGTCAAGTTTGCAAAGCAATATGGAAGAGACGTTCACGAATATTGTGCTGGTCATGGCTTTGCTCCAAAATTGCTATACTTAAAAGTCCTTCCTAGCAATTGGATATTCGTTGTGATGGAGAAACTGGAGCTTGAACCGATTTTGAACGCTCCTGTCGATGCAAAAGTCATTCGTGAGCAGGTGTTGCAGGCCAAAACTCGACTTGGAGATGCCAAGCTTGTGCATGGGGACCTTCGCCAAGCCAATATCTTGTGGGACTCTTTGAATCGTCGTGTGGTGTTGGTGGATTTCGACTGGTCGGGGAAGACGGGTGTAGCTCGGTACCCGCCATTTATGAATCCTGATATTCTGTGGCCGGAAGGAGCCGAAACGAACAAGCCTCTTTGCACTCAGCACGACGAGTGGTGGATTGATTTGTTGCTGTCCAATTTAGAGAAGAAATAAGCTCAATTTTGTATATATCCAAGTTACACTTCACGTATTTCTTTGTCAACTTGACATTTCAAGGGTATTTTTGCATGATGTGGTTGAAGACATACGACGCAATTTGAACAATGTTTTGATGCATGAATTCCTACATGGCCATCGTTTCCAGCAGAGGATTCCAAAAGCACGACATGTCAGTTGCATTTGGTTCGATAGGAGGAGCATCTTCCCTCTTGAGGTGCCGACGAAATGCCGATAACTACGACGTTGCCATCTCGAGCACGAAACTTGGTCGTGAACTTGCTTGATTCTTAGCTCAATGGAAGCATCTACCAAATCACAATCGTCCAATTTTACATGTTAATAATAATGAATATATTGGAATCGAAAGATGTCGTCGTCGCAACGGTTGCCTCCATTTTTCTTTGACGCTTGACATATAACTGCGACTATGGTAGACTACCATCGCTTTTGCGTCGCAATAAACTGTATTTGGCTTTTATACCTTGATCTAGTCCTTGAGATGTCCGACAGGCTCATTGACAGCAATATTCCAGTCCCAGGGGTCCGTAGAAGAGCAACGTAGTAAGAAGATATCAAAGTATGAGTCCAGTCGTAAATATGAAGATTACTGGAAACGTAGGATAAATCATCCTTCCATAGAATTGCCAAACTTGGTAAAGAAATCATCGTCCACATAAGCAACACGCAACGGAAATTGCGTAACTGGATCTGCAGGACTCAGTCGAAATTCGTCGCAGATGGCCTTGTTTGGCACGACCGCCATATAGGCAATGCTACTGTTGGGCGGAAAGCATTTCGATATTGTCTCGAGGTATTCCGTATCGATGGAAGGCGTTGTCGACCTTGTCAGTTGCAACAGCAAATATTCACCATCAAGCTTTGCAATCGAATCAATTGGACAACGGCTGTCTGGATACCAATAATCCAACTCACTTGGCCACGTTTTCATCGCCTTTTCAAAGTCTGTTTGGTCTTTTCCTTTCAGCAAATGCTTGGCACTTGTAAACGTCAAAACGGAATACTCGCGTGGCTTGGTGCTGTCGTATTCTCGTACCTTGAGTTGAATGGATTGTTTCTCCCTTGCCATGGCGTGGAAATAATTCTCAAATGCAATCCCAAACAAGCCAACGTCGTTGATCATGTACGCCTTGTGGCATAAATCCTTGTAATATTCCAGTGTTACACGGTCACCAAGCTTCCTCAACGCAAATCCAGAGCAGACGACATACGACCATTTGCCAGGACGATTGTAGTTGCTCAAATCCGACGTGTCCAGAGTCGCCATTTGAATCCAACCGATTTGTTTGTCAAACCTCGAGCCATTTTGCGTGTTGAGCAACTTTACAGAGGCAAGATCCACCTTGCAAAAGGCCAGCTCCGCTGCAATCTTGGCGTCCATTTCCGACACCAAAAACAATCGCAAACTTCCTCCCGAAAAATAGTATTTCTTCTCCATCGACTCGTCGTCCCAAGTGTAATGTTGTCCCACCAGTTTCAAATCGGAAAACGACCAAAACGGAACCAGACAGAGATCGAGAATGCCAGCGTCGTCTTGCTTTGTTTTATATGGACCAGAGGCTGCTAGTACTGAAAACGCCATGAGAACTCCCATGTGGTTTTTTAGAAATGATTGTTGAAAACCATCCAGACACAATTCACACTTTGGAAATCGTCGCATGCATTGCTGCACTAGTGGTGCAATTTCATCAGCACTCATTCGTTCCAACTTCCAATTGTCCGATAGATTCTGTCCATTCAAAAAGATCAAAGACAAGCCTTTCCCTTCGACAAGGCGAACCAGCACCACACATTTTTTCCCTTCAATCGCCATCCAGAACGAGGTCAACACCAAAAGCAAACTTTTTCCAACACCAGGCGAGCCCTCCAAGACAATTTGTCTCGTGGTTCGGGCTTTGAGTAGATGAAACACGTCGATGGATTCATTGCGAACGAAATAGTCGGCAGGAAAGGCTGTCACCTTGCTGATTTCTTGACAATCCAACCAAACGTTCGGCTGACAACTTGCAGGATCGACGGCTTGAATACCTTCCAGAGAAAAAAACACCCTGCCATCCAGACGTTGTTTCTTCTTTGGTAGAGAATCAACTTGACGTTCAGGTACAACCACCAAGACGTGAATCTCGTTTCGACCAAGGGGGAGCGTCAATGCCTCATCCAGTGTAGAAAATGGACTCATTTTGTTGGTTTGGACCAAGTATTCGTGTATCTCGTCGGGTGTCTCGCCCTTCATCAACCGTTCAACAAGCGGACTTGTCGATTCTATCCACACTTTATCCTTCAACGCCAAGTAGAGCAGTAATTCTCTCGCGTCACATTTCAAAGAGTTTGAATTTTCTTCCTTGATCTTGTTCTTGAGATGATCGACATATTTATTAGCATCAATGTGCACAGGAAAAGAAGTTCCCTTGCCGACGACAAGACAGAACAAAATTGGCATTTTTGGAAATGAACATCCGTTGGAAACTTCCTTTGAAATTTAGAAAACAGAATGCTGTCAAAACTTATACGACCAATAGCCACGTTGCTGCTGCTGAAAAAACGTCGTCTCAAGGACAAGACGAAGGAAGAAATGGAGTTCACTGGACGTGCAATGGATTGAGATCTCTCTTTGAAGTGGTTGTCTGCCAAAGTCAGCATAGTCGGAAATAAACCTTGGCGATATAAACTCACTTTCCAACTTGATCGATTTGACTTCAATTGACAAGACGCAACAATGACATAAAAGATTTTCACAGAATTCCGTGTATTCTGTTGCAAAAGTTGAAAATTGAGTTGACGATCCACGTTCATTTCCAAATATGCTGACTTTGTTCTGTGTCGTTGTCGGTGACGGAAGTCCGTTTCCTGTCGAGATGGATGCTGATCAATCTGTTGGTGATCTCAAGGACAAGATCAAGACAAAAAACCCAAATTCATTTCATTGCGTCGCAAAGGATCTCGATCTTTATGTCGCGTTCAAGGACAATGCGTGGTTGGAATCGACAAATCCGCTCGCTCTTCAGTTGATAGAGGGCGACACTCCCTATGAAATGCAGAAATACCTGGTCAAAGGCATGAAAATGAATCCATTTTCATCACTTGCTGAGGCATTGCCGGCCCCTCCTGGTCAAGACCAACTTCATATCTTGGTGGTGGTTCCAAAAAGTGCAGTCAGCGCTGCAACTTTGCGTACTACTTGTGATCTTCTTCAGGTAATTCTTCCGCATGTCCTGATGGGATCTCGTAACACCATTTCTGACCGGAATTCCAACTTCAAAGCCAACTTGTGCTCCTTTTATGACTGTCGTCGTCAACAAAAGAGATGGATCCGATGTCTTGTGCTCGATATCTTGTTTCCTGCGTCACTGGTGGCAGCCACACATTTGATTCGTAACACATATCTGGCGTTCCCCATGATGCAAATCTCGGATATCGACGATGTACGCAATGGATTGTTGCTGTTTCAACCATTGAAAGATGCATTTGACCATTGCCACATCAGTTTTATCTACGACAAGCGCGACGACAGCTTTTATCTCAAGTTGTTTGACCCGTCCATTCGAAACACACCTCTCATTGACTTCATGCGCGATCCCAAGCAAAGGCAAGTGCTGATGGACGCGATTTCTATTGCCAAAGAGCCTTGCAGATATGACCCCCAGACAACGTTTGGTGATTTGGAAGGCCAAGCACTGAAATTCACGTCGCTGAATCGTCCATACAATCGGTGTTTGAACGTGCAGGCAAGATTGGCCCATGGAACGGCATTGAAGAAGCAAGATATTGACCCATCGTACAACTTCGACGATTTCTGGTCAGAGGGATTTTCCTTGTAGGACAAAATGACCATATTTCGCCAAAGCATTGAAGATTGTGACCACGTATGATCTTTCGGTCGACATCTTCAGTTGTAGTTGGTTAAACCATTGATTGTTTTCTTGTGGGGGGTCTTGTTCCATGTCGAGAGGGTAGTAATTTGGACAAAAATACTGATACCACCTGAGCAAGGTATGCAAAGATGTAGAGTGGCATTTGGGGGGGAAGATATTTACAGCCAAGACTGTCGTGAGGGGTTGAATATCTCTATCCAAAGACGAGCCCCATGCAGAATCGTGTCTTCTCTCGCTCGAAGCCAGCCGCACGTTGTCCAAGACGGTCCATAAATGTCTGCATCGCGCCATGACCACGATAGAGTTACGAGAGCTGTGGTGGTAATAATGGAACGCCAGTTCTAGCAGAGACGCCGCTTGTATATCGCAGTCTCAATCAGTGCCAGCGCAAGAATGCGCGCGAATCAACGAGGGGACGAGAGGCGTTGAAGTGTTGGCCAATACTAGTAGATCTCAATACAAAAAATACATACATTCGGAGCTCTGTTGTATCTTGACTGAAAAGTCCATTTTCCAACTTGCCAGGCATGGGTCAACGCCAGACAAGTGCCGCAGATCCGCCCGATCCAAGCCTCTTCAAGCGCACGGATGCTTTGAAAGAGTATATTCATCCATCCAATGTGTCGTCTTCAGCAGCGTCCATGGCCATCCCGACGAATAAGTGGTGGGGAAATCTCTTGTCGTGCAATGGGACTGGCAACCTTGATCCCGTCTACCCCAGCCCGTATGCAGTGTTCATCGACAAATTGGCTGGAAACATTGCTTGCAGTTATCTCTACGAGTCCATGCATCGAGGCCCGAAGAATGCGAATGGTGCGACGAGTTATTACTACTTTCCACGAGAATCCAACTTGATTTTTACCCACGACGACCGTCACGCCGTCCAATTTGAAGTGGAAAAATGGGACGATTTGACTGTTCAGATTGCTCTGAAAAACAACGACAAGCATCTCCGCTCAGTTATGGCTCTCGGCCAAGCGTTCATGACAATCGAGCATGTTAATTTGCCAGTGTGTGTTTCATCCGAGCACGGAATTGCCACCGTGGATGGAAAACCAGTCGATGTATTGGAATCGATTCGAGGAACGTGTTTTCATTCAAAAATCGGCCAATTTGTCTTGGGATTGCACAATGGGCAGACATGGCTCGTGAGCTGGAGTAGTTCTACAGCCGTAGATTTGCAATTCACCTATGATAAAGCCAGCAAAACGCTCCGATCGTCAACGCCATTTTCGGGAATCGTCCAAGCCGCTGTGGTGACGTCCAAGGAGACGTTGACGACACTCCAGCAATTTACTGGTATGAATTTCCCTCCCAATAACCTTGTGAATAATTTTCCTTCTATAGGTCGCTATATTGAAGGCGGTATGGTTGAAATGGATGGTATTCATGGATTTAAATACGTTTGGAAGGTCAAGCAAATAGTCGAGCCGAATCAGCCCGTGTTACATTTTGCCATGGAACATCACAAGTCGATTTTGACATTTGCATCACAGATTGTCCATTTGTCCTTGCATTCACACACGAGAGGGCTCATGCAAGCGTATACGATCGACGGTTCAAACTATGAATGGCAATTTTGTTTTCCCGATGAAGAAGAAACAAAACTTGCACAGTGTGCACAATTTGATGCACCGCGGGATCCAAGTCCTGATGATTTGACAACGTTTTGTGTACGCGAGATTTTGCACGACGAAATTTACGGTGGATGGGAAATGCCACTCAGTTACTATTTCAAAGGCAAAGCACTTCAAAAACATGCCACGATGTGTCTATTAGCCGCGAAGCTCGCGTCGATCGACAAGACTCCTGCTGCAGCTGAACTCGCGTCCAATGCATTGAAGAAATTGAAGCAATTGTTGGACGTTGTGGGGGCCAATACTTCCACCTTTCCTTTGGTGTATGATGAAGGTATGAACGTCTTAATGGTCAGGCTTTATAACCGTTCATAGTCTACAAGGGAATTGTTTCCAGTGAAGGATTTGCAAAGCACGACATTAATGTCGAATTCGGTAGGATTTTGAGGAGCATGTTCCATCTTGATTTGTGCGCCTAGGAAATGCTGTATACAACGATCACCACTATCATTATGGCTATTTCATCACAGGTACAGATTGAAAAGTTCAGCTCGTCTTAATTTTCATTGAAATAGCCGTGGCAATTGCGTACCATTTAGACCCATCGTATATACAAACCAATCCGACATTGTTTCACTGGACTTCGACATTAATCCGAGACGTACTGAATGCGTCCTTGGATGATATCTCCTTTCCTCGATTTCGACATTTTGATTGGTTTTATGGTCATTCATATTCTCATGGCGTGACGTGCATGGTGGATGGCAAAGACGAAGAGAGCACGTCGGAAGAAATCAATTGTCTCTACGGTGTAAATTTATGGGCTCAAGTGACTCAAAATGCAGCGTATGAGATATCCACCCGCTATTTCCCCACTGAATTGCTTGTAGGTTGTTGGAATTGAGTCATGTCATGCTCAAATTAGCAGCACTGTCGCATCGGACGTATTTTTTGCTCTCGTCGTCGAATGTGTCGCATCCACCTGATTTCATTCCAAACAAAGTATCTGGCATTCTCTTTGACAACAAGTCGGACTATGCGACTTGGTTCAGTCCGAATCGTGAATGTATTCATGGCATTCAAATGCTTCCCGTCTCGCCGATTCTCGAATACTCGCGTCCAATCTCGTTTATCCGTGAAGAATGGGACGCCATCTTGTCGAAATTAAAATTGGAGCCAACGAATGCGTGGGTATCTCTACTCCAATGCAACTACAGCTCGCTGTCTCCAAAAGAAGCGTGCCAGCAGCTTGAAAATTGTGCAATGGACGATGGCCTCAGTCGAGCTTACGCTTTGTATTACGCGATGACTCGCCCGATTTAAATTTTTGGACAGCTCATGAGACAACGGTATGTCGTCCTCTACTCCGTTGCTAAATCCTCGTAGCAACCATTTTGTTTGAATCTCATTGCGCAAGCAATTTCACGAAAGCCTATATTTTTATCCACTTTATCCCTCGAATCAATTTCGTAAGTAATTTGATTAACAACTTTTGAATTCTTTGAGTCGCTTGCACATCACAACGACGAAAAAGTATGTCTATCGTGCAAAAAAGAGCTCTTTCGTGTTCGATATATTTGCAAAATGCTTTGCAAAGTAGAAGTTTGTCACACACACTGAGCGCAAAGCCTGGCTAAATACATGAGGAAATGCGCTATCCCAGCCATATTTCGTGCGTATTTCATTGTGCAACGCATGGTCAAACCGACCAAGATATTCATCCTATAGATGCAATGTTGGACAATGACTCTTTGTCTTTCCTGCGGTTGTTCGACCACAACAAGGGCGAGAAGCATCGATTGAATACCTTCTGGCTAGTCATGGCCTTAAACTTGCATGACTCGCCCTTTTTTCATTCTTGGAATAGAATTTGAGTTGTGAAGTTGTGCCAATATTCAAAGCACCAAAGCACATTCAGACACCAATACTATATCATAACAGCCTTTTTAGTTTGATGCTCGATTCGTTGCCACGAGTTTGCCATTTTTTCCAGGTCTCATTGACTGTGAAGCGAACTGCTCATTGTCTTTCATCACCGCTTTGTTCAAATCGAACTCTGTTGTGCACACTCGTTCAGTCGACGATCGGCGATACGCCAGTTTAAAAGAGGAAATGTTTGGCACCAGGCAATCCATCCTCGACGACTGCGTTGTCAGGGTACCAAGCCAGCGAAATCCACAGCGCTTTGAGGTGTTTCCTAGGACAAGCGTGTCATTGCAAATAACGTCATCGATCTTGTTATTTCCCTTCTTTACTGGCCATGAGCTGGCGAGCTACAATGAAAACAGACACGAGGGACATCAATTGCAGCGTCTCGGACGTTCCAGTTGCCAGTCGGTGTTCCAAATGTGCCAATTGGTCGTAAATGTACATGCGAGCTGCTGGTGGAAGCTCGAGCTCGTTGGTTTTGTTGTACACTTGGTCCAATAAATCCATCGTGGCATATCCTTTCAGTTTTTGCAGCTCCAAGCATTGACGGACGCAATCTTCAAAGCTTTCCGTCCACAGCCAGTTGCACATGGCGGTGATATCTGCAGGAAGCGGATTCCCAGTGCATAAGTAGACCTACAAATCGCATGAAGTCGTGCAAAAATCCGAAGGTATTACGTTGGCTTCGTTGACTACGTCATGGGCCATGTTGGTGGCTTGAAAAATGTTCGCAAGTCGCCTTTGCAGCAAAATTGCCATCCGGGGACGGTCTTGCTCACGCAGTTGCATATCAAGCAGAAACGAGCGTTCATCGTGCACTTTTCAATAATTATGACACGGCCATTAGCACGTCGACTCGATCGTGAACCTGTCCTGCATGTTAGGTCCATGGACGTAGTAAGATCATATGAAAGCATGAATAATATTACTGGAAATCTACTCATTTAGAAGATAAATCATCCTTCCATAGAATTGCCAAACTTGGTAAAGAAATCATCGTCCACATAAGCAACACGCATTGGAGGTTGCGTAACTGGATCTGCAGGACGCAGTCGAAATTCGTCGCAGATGGCCTTGTTTGGCACGACCGCCATATAGGCAATGATGCTGTTGGGCGGAAAGCATTTCGATATTGTCTCGAGGTATTCCGTATCAATGGAATGCGTTGTCGACCTTGTCAGTTGCAACAGCAAATATTCACCATCAAGCTTTGCAATCGAATCAATTGGACAACGGCTGTCTGGATACCAATAATCCAACTCACTTGGCCACGTTTTCAGCAGAATTTCAAAGTCTGTTTGGTCTTTTCCTTTCAGCAAATGCTTGGCACTTGTAAACGTCAAAACGAAATACTCGTGTGCCTTGGTGCTGTCGTACTCTCGTACCTTGAGTTGGATCGATTGTTTCTCCCTTGCCATGGCGTGGAAATAATTCTCAAATGCAATCCCAAACAAGCCAACGTCGTTGATCATGTACGCCTTGTGGCATAAATCCTTGTAATATTCCAGTGTTACACGGTTACCAAGCTTCCTCAACGCAAATCCAGAGCAAACGACATACGACCATTTGCCAGGACGATTGTAATTGCTCAAATCCGACGTGTCCAGAGTCGCCATTTGAATCCAACCGATTTGTTTATCAAACCTGGAGTCATTTTGCGTGTTGAGCAACTTTACAGAGGCAAGATCCACCTTGCAAATGGCCAGCTCCGCTGCAAACTTGGCGTCCATTTCGGACACCAAAAACAATCGCAAACTTCCTCCTGAAAAATAGTATTTCTTCTCCATCGACTCGGCATCCCAAGTGTAATGTTGTCCCACCAGTTTTAAATCGGAAAACGACCAAAACGGAACCAGACAGAGATCGAGAATGCCAGCGTCGTCTTGCTTTGTTTTATATGGACCAGAGGCTGCTAGTACTGAAAACTCCATGAGAACTCCCATGTGGTCATTGAGAAATGATTGAAGAAGACCATCCAGACACAATTCACACTTTGGAAATCGTCGCATGCATTGCTGCACTAGTGGTGCAATTTCATCAGCACTCATTCGTTCCAACTTCCAATTGTCCGATAGATTCTGTCCATTCAAAAAGATCAAAGACAAGCCTTTCCCTTCGACAAGGCGAACCAGCACCACACATTTTTTCCCTTCAATCGCCATCCAGAACGAGGTCAACACCAAAAGCAAACTTTTTCCAACACCAGGCGAGCCCTCCAAGACAATTTGTCTCGTGGTTCGGGCTTTGAGTAGATGAAACACGTCGATGGATTCATTGCGAACGAAATAGTCGGCAGGAAAGGCTGTCACCTTGCTGATTTCTTGACAATCCAACCAAACGTTCGGCTGACAACTTGCAGGATCGACGGCTTGAATACCTTCCAGAGAAAAAAACACCCTGCCATCCAGACGTTGTTTCTTCTTTGGTAGAGAATCAACTTGACGTTCAGGTACAACCACCAAGACGTGAATCTCGTTTCGACCAAGGGGGAGCGTCAATGCCTCATCCAGTGTAGAAAATAGACTCATTTTGTTGGTTTGGACCAAGTATTCGTGTATCTCGTCGGGTGTCTCGCCCTTCATCAACCGTTCAACAAGCGGACTTGTCGATCCTATCCACACTTTATCCTTCAACGCCAAGTAGAGCTGTAGTTCTCTCGCGTCGCAATTCAAAGAGTTTGAATTTTCTTCCTTGATCTTGTTCTTGAAATGTCCAACAATCTCATTCGCACCATGTGCACAGGAAAAGATGTTACCTTGCCGACGACATGACAGACCAAAATTGGCATTTTTGGAAATGAACATCCGTTGGAAACTTCCTTTGAAACTTAGAAAACAGAATGCTGTCAAAACTTATACGACCAATAGCCACGTTGCTGCTGATTAAAGAACGTCGTCTCAAGGACAAGACGAAGGAAGAAATGGAGTTCACTGGACGTGCAATGGATTGAGATCTCTCTTTGAAGTGGTTGTCTGCCAAAGTCAGCATAGTCGGAAATAAACCTTGGCGATATAAACTCACTTTCCAACTTGATCGATTTGACTTCAATTGACAAGACGCAACAATGACATAAAAGATTTTCACAGAATTCCGTGTATTCTGTTGCAAAAGTTGAAAATTGAGTTGACGATCCACGTTCATTTCCAAATATGCTGACTTTGTTCTGTGTCGTTGTCGGTGACGGAAGTCCGTTTCCTGTCGAGATGGATGCTGATCAATCTGTTGGTGATCTCAAGGACAAGATCAAGACAAAAAACCCAAATTCATTTCATTGCGTCGCAAAGGATCTCGATCTTTATGTCGCGTTCAAGGACAATGCGTGGTTGGAATCGACAAATCCGCTCGCTCTTCAGTTGATAGAGGGCGACACTCCCTATGAAATGCAGAAATACCTGGTCAAAGGCATGAAAATGAATCCATTTTCATCACTTGCTGAGGCATTGCCGGCCCCTCCTGGTCAAGACCAACTTCATATCTTGGTGGTGGTTCCAAAAAGTGCAGTCAGCGCTGCAACTTTGCGTACTACTTGTGATCTTCTTCAGGTAATTCTTCCGCATGTCCTGATGGGATCTCGTAACACCATTTCTGACCGGAATTCCAACTTCAAAGCCAACTTGTGCTCCTTTTATGACTGTCGTCGTCAACAAAAGAGATGGATCCGATGTCTTGTGCTCGATATCTTGTTTCCTGCGTCACTGGTGGCAGCCACACATTTGATTCGTAACACATATCTGGCGTTCCCCATGATGCAAATCTCGGATATCGACGATGTACGCAATGGATTGTTGCTGTTTCAACCATTGAAAGATGCATTTGACCATTGCCACATCAGTTTTATCTACGACAAGCGCGACGACAGCTTTTATCTCAAGTTGTTTGACCCGTCCATTCGAAACACACCTCTCATTGACTTCATGCGCGATCCCAAGCAAAGGCAAGTGCTGATGGACGCGATTTCTATTGCCAAAGAGCCTTGCAGATATGACCCCCAGACAACGTTTGGTGATTTGGAAGGCCAAGCACTGAAATTCACGTCGCTGAATCGTCCATACAATCGGTGTTTGAACGTGCAGGCAAGATTGGCCCATGGAACGGCATTGAAGAAGCAAGATATTGACCCATCGTACAACTTCGACGATTTCTGGTCAGAGGGATTTTCCTTGGAGGACAAAATGACCATATTTCGCCAAAGCTTTGAAGATTGTGACCACGTATGATCTTTCGGTCGACATCTTCATTTGTAGTTGGTTAAATCATTGATTGTTTTCTTGTGGGGGGTCTTATTCCATGTCGAGAGGGTAGAATTGAGTGTAATTTTGACAAAAATACTGATCCCACCTGAGCGAGGTATGCAAAGATGTAGAGTGACATTGAAGGGGGGAAGATATTTACAGCCAGGACTGTCGTGAGGGGCTGAATATCTCTATCCAAAGACGAGCTCCATGCAGAATCGTCTCTTCTCTCGCTCGAAGCCAGCCGCTGAAACTCACGCTGTCCAAGACGGTCCATAAATGTGTGCATCGCGCCATGACCACGATAGAGTTACGAGAGCTGTGGTGGTAATAATGGAACGCCAGTTCTAGCAGAGACGCCGCTTGTACATCGCAGTCTCAGTCAGTGCCAGCGCAAGAATGCGCGCGAATCAACGAGGGGACGAGAGGCGTTGAAGTGTTGGCCAATACTAGTAGATCTCAATACAAAAAATACATACATTCTTTGTTGTATCTTGACTGGAAAGGCCATTTTTTAAAATGGACTTTCTGGTCTGTCAAAGATTTGACATATTGTTCATACTCCATTTTGGAAACGGCCATAACTCCATAGTTTTCAATATTTATTATTTTTGCTTGATTAAATTTCATAGGTTCCAATATTATTAAGTTTGTTGTGGATCCTGTATTAATTAATACCTGAAGCAATTTATACTTTTAGCAGGTTTCCAAAGTAGAGGGACATCAGTATCAGTTTTTACAGTATTCAGTTCTGCAGGTTTTCTAAATTTCAAAGTGAGTTTCGAACTGATGTTCATTTCCAAATATGCTCACTCTGTTCTGTCTTGTCGTCGGCGAGAGAACACCTTTCTCTGTGGACGTTGCTGCGAATGAGACTGTGGGCGATCTCAAGAAAATGATCAAGGAAGAAAATTCAAACACTTTGACATGTGATGCGAAAGAATTACAGCTCTACTTGGCGTTGAAGGGTCATGCGTGGTTGGAATCGACGAGTCTGCTTGTTGAACGGTTGATGAAGGGCGAGACACCCGATGAAATCCACGAATACTTGGTCGAAGCAAACAAAATGAATCCGTTTTCTAAACTTACCAAGGCATTGAATCCCCCCCTGGTGAAGACCAACTTCATATCTTGGTGGTGGTCCCAGAAGAAGGCGCATTCAGCGCTGCGAATGTGCGTGTTGGCTTTGAACTTCTCAATTTAGTTCTCCCCCACGCTCTGACGGATTGTCCTACCACCATGTCTGACCGGAGTCCAAACTTCAAAGCCAACTTGTGCTTGTATTATGACTGTCATCGTCGAAAGAAGACATGGATCCGATGTATCCTACTCGATATCTCGTTTCCTGCGTCGCTGGTGACAGCTGCGCATTTGTTCCGACGAAGTAACGAATATCTGGCGTTCCCCATGATGCAAATCTCGGATATCGATGATGAACGAAATGGGTTGTTGTTGTCCAAACCATTGAAAGTTGCATTCGACCATTTCCAAATCAGTTTTATTTACAACCATAGCAACGACTGCTTTTATCTCAAGCTGTTTGACCAATCCATTCGAAACACACGTCTCGTGGATGCCATGCGCAATGCCAAACAAAAGCAAGTGCTGATGAACGCTGTTTCAAGAGCCAAACGACCATGCAAATTTGACATGAAAACAACATTTGGTCATTTGGATGGCAAAGCCTTGAAATTCAGATCTCCCGGCCGTCCTTTCAAACGGTGTTTAAACTTGCAGGCAAGATTGGCCTATGCAAAGGCGTTGAAGAAGCAAGATATTGACCCATCGTACAACTTCGACGATTTCTGGTCAGAGGGATTTTCCTTGGACAAAATGACCCTATTTCGCCAAAGCATAGCAAATTGTGGCCAAATAGGATTGTCTACTGTAACTAATCATTTATAGCTGGGTTTCTGCTGAGAATGCATTGCTTGTTTTCTTGTTGGACCTTCGATTCAGCTCTGAAGAAGCGCAAGGAATGTGTTGAAAGCAAGTTTAAAACCTCGTATCGCGCTCGAGAAGGCGACATATCGATGCTTATTACTCTTATCATGGTGGATTGTTGGATGGAAGAACGATGGGCCAGCATTCGGCAATACTTGGCCTAGCTGATTCGGTGGTCGACAACCCTGAAAGTGGCAAGGGAGAGAGTTCTATCCTTTTGATGCGAATCGACTCAATTCTTCGCTGAATGCAAGTGCAGATTGGCACAAGCCTAGGTTTTTCAAGCACGTCGAGTCCAAGTTGATTGCCTCCCAAGCAAGATGCAAAAGACATTTCTCTCCGCGACGATTTCCACCGTCACTCACGTCGCATCTTTTGGGAATTTCAAGACGATTCTTCCACTTGGCAACACCATTTTCTTGAGATTTTTAGTTGGCTAGATGTTCTCCCCAAGTTGTCGTTGCTCAAGTTGACAGAAGAGATGCAATCAAGGCATTGTACGACCATACCACCACGTTGTCCATGACATTTTTTGGTCCCCATCACGGCATTGAAAGCGTCGCTCAAAGTCGTTGACCGCCATATAAAGATTTATCCGCTTTGGCTCTTTGTTTATAAAAGCACACCGTGTGGAAAATGGGTACAACAAAATGGGTATGACATATTTGTGTCGATCTATTCAAAGTTGACTTGTTTCCTGTAGCTTCCAGATGTCACGCCGATTCAGACCTGATGGAGGAACAACTTGAAAGGATGGTCGACCATACAATGTACAACGAAATGCCGAGAATAAGTTGACGCTCTTTTGTCAATAATTGAATGCTTCTGATTTCTTTTTTTATTTGATGGACATGGTCTCGCCAAGGCCATGTCCATGATGACTCCACCGGGCTGAATAAAATAGCCACAATGGTCGTGGTGATCACTATGACGGCGGCTCCAAAGCGCATCAAGCATTGCGAATTTTTGAAACAATGCCCTAAATTTAACTCTCAGTGGAATGCTACAAAGAAACATGAAGCAGCATAAATAGTGAACTTATTTCTTGTCCACCTTTGTCAGGAACTGATGGAGCCACCACTCGTCGTGCTCAATCCGAAGAGGCTTGTTCGTCTCAGCCTCTGGTGGCCACGTAATGTCAGGATTCATGAATGGCGGGTAACAAGTGTCCCCCTCCTATCCAGACCAGTCGAAATCGATCAACACCACGCGATCCTTGGTGTAGTCCCAAAAGATGTTGGCGTCACGGAGATCCCCATGAACAAGCTTGGCAGCTGCCAGTCGATTTTTTATCTCCAGTACCTGCCGACGAATGACTTTTGCATCGACTTTTGCATTGACTTTTGAATCACCTTTTGCATCGGTCAAAGCTAGCAAAATCGGTTCAAGCTCAAGTTTCTCCATCACAACGAATATCCAATTGCTTGGAAGGACTTCAAAGTATAACAATTTCGGAGCAAATCCGTGACCGGCACAATATTCGTGGACTTCTCTTCCATATTGCTTTGCAAACTTGACAACAACTTCATGGCCAGCTTGGACAACCATGGCACAAAACACATAACGTTCCAACTGTTTGCAGTACCGAATCTTGACCTTCTCTCCGTCAATCACAGCTAAATCATGGTACGGAAATCGACTTGGATTTAAATCACGCCCAGTAAAAGCATACAAGCTGGTCAGGTCTCGCAACGCAGCTTTCAAAGACGCACACACACGGACTCCCGTCGTCATGAGCCCGACATTGTCGAAGAAAAGCAACGGAATACTCGTCACAAGAGGTTCGCACAGAGCATACTCATTAGTAACGTTGACAATGCCAAATACGCTCAGAAGCGGACCACAAATGTCCAATAAATAGCATGGCAAGACACGATCAATCGGTTTGGGCAAATGCTTGACGTAATACGCGATATTTTGCATCGTCGGGTCGCCATCTCCATCTCCTTTTTGACCTTTGACTTGCAAGTTCAGCAATAATGTGTTGTCAAAAATATAGGATCCGTCTGAAGTAGAATTGTCGACTTGAGCTGGGACCATGCTTGCACCACGAGGGCAATCAGAAAGGATATAGCGTCCTAGAGTATTCAATGCCGCGTTTGCAAGTGTTTCTTCTTTTTCATGCCCACCGGATACGGCATCGCAAAACTTGACGAAAAAATCACAATCTGGCTTGCCAAAAGCAATAGTTTTGCAATTGCTTTCAAATGTTGCAAAGGTTTCGTGAAGCAGCACAAGCGGAAGGAGAGATCTCTCGTCGGAAGTTGGAAGACGATGGCATTCAATAACTCCATCAAACTCTTTGAGCTGAAAAATCCAACTATCGCTTCCTCGACACTTCGCAAACAAAGATGGAGCTGCGATTGCATTTGTAAAGTCGTCGAGTTTTCTCTTCTTGCTCGGCTGATAATCTAAAGGAGCTGCAACACGTTCAGGTTCAACCACCAAGACGTGAATTTTGTCGTCGTCGCAATACGCGGGGTACTTTTCACTCTTCTCCACAAAAAAGATCTTGGAAAGTTTGTTGGTTGCCTTCATTTTTCTTTCGCGCTTGACATACAATGCCTTCCATGCGTTTCCTTCAGCGGGTTGGGAAAGTCCTTCCAAATCGTCGTCGTCCACAGACAACCACGCATTATCCTTCACCGCCACATAAAGCTGTAGATCCATGGCACGTCTAGTATAATGCGTTTCCTCCTTGATCTTTTCCTTGAGATCGCCCACAGTCTCATTCGCAGCAACACGCACTGGGAACGGTTCGACCTCGCCGACGACAAGACAGAACAAAGTTCGCATATTTGAAAATGAAATTTAGAAAACAGAATGCTGTCAAAACTTATACAAACAAGATCTCTCCTCAAGAAAGGACGTCGTCTCAAGGACAAGACGACGGAAGAAATGGAGTCCACTGGACGTGTAATGGATCTAGATGTCTATTTGGAGTTTGTGGTTGTCTGCCGAAGACCCTGATGTGGACTTAACCTGCTGAAGGAAACGCCGAGAGATGAGTACCCCTCATATATTGCGACGACGACAACAAAAACCATGTTGCTCTGATCAAACAGTTTGATGGACAGATTGAATGCCAGCGTCTTCCAACCTCCAACGAAAGGTCTCTCCTTCTGCGCTTGATTTCGGCAAACTCCAGTAGATGGTGATGTTTTCGTCGAGTTTTGCAATGCCATGTCCGATGAAGTTGAAGCGCCACTTGCAGAGACGGCACGAAACATGCTGGAAAGCTATTTGCCGAATGTCGACGCAAACTACGGGCTTATCCATCGACGAGATGTTGTACATGCGTCAAGCTCGACTACCATCCCGTGAAGTCTCTCGACAAAGCGTATGAAGTAGTTGAAGCCGTAACGAATGCGGGCGACAAGCATCAACAAGCTTGAAAGTGGCAAGGTACGGAGTTCTATCCTTTTGAAGCGAATGGACTTGTGTCCTAGCTGGGAAATGCCGCCGAGTTACGCAAAGCACGTCTGAAACATGGCACGATATGTCTACTAGCAGCGAAGACTGAGCTGGCCTCCAACGCATTGACGAAGCAACTGTTGGATGTTGTGGGGGCCAAATACGTCGACCTTCCCCTTGATCAATGATTCTATGTCCATCAAGTAAAAAAAGAAGTAATGAGCGCTCGATTGATATGCAAAACGGCCGACAAAAAGAGAAGCGTGTCCGATTATTCTCGCACCGAGCGCGAGACCTTGCCAAACACACGAGGAAAGGCGCCGTCGCAGCCATATTTCTTGCGCATTTCGTTGTACAACGAATGGTCAAACATGCTTTCGAATTCTTCTTCCGTCAGGTATGAATCGGCGTAGAGCATTTGGAACCTAGAGGAAAGAACACATCAACACATTGATATGGGTCGATCATGTCGTACCCATTATGTTCACGCACGAATTTTTCCACGCGGCGTGTCGTGTGGATTGGATGAAAGTTCGACACTTGCGGCACACCGTAGGCGCCAATATCGACAAACATCTTGTCCGATTCCGATGACTTGAGCATGCCAGGCTCCGACGGAAGCTTAAAGGGACAGATCCACAGCGGATAAATCTTCACTTCGCGGTCAAAGACTTCAAGTGACTCTTTCAAGGACGTAATGGGGACCAGCATGTCTTGGATGAAGTGATGGTTGTCGTACAATTCCTTGATGGCATCGCTTTGAGTCAACTTGAGCAACGAGACCTTGGGGGGAACCATCCAGCCCAACAAGAATCGGAACAAAATATTGTTGCCAAAGGGAATGATGTCTTGAATTTCCCAAAAGATGCTCCGCGAATGACGGTGGAAATAGTCGCGGAGAGGAATGTACTCCGTATGATGCTTGGAGGCAATCAACTTGGACTCGACGTGCTTGAAAAACCAAGGCTTGTGCCAATCTCCGATTGCGTTCAGCTAGGAAACGAGTTAATTCGCTTCAAAAAGGGTAGAATTCGATACCTTGTCACTCTCAGGCTTGTCAACCATCGAACCAGTCATAACCACGCCGCTGTGCAAGCCATACATCAACATTTCAACGAAGTGATGCTTGTCGCCCGCATTCGCCGCCGCTTCAAATACTTCGTACGCTTCGTCGAGAGACTTCACGGGATGGTAGTCGAGCTTGACATATCTACAACAGCTCGTCGATGAATAAATTCGTAGGTTGCATCGAAGTACGGTTTAATTGGAACAATTTCGATCTCAACGGCGGTCAAAAAGCCCAATGTGCCATACGACCATGGAACCGAATAAAACAAGTCGGGGTTTTCGTCCTAAGCGCGTAGAACTTAAGAAAAAAATACAGCGCCAAGATTGCATACCTTGGAACAAGTCGTCAAGGTTCCATCGGCAAGAACCAACTCATACGACTTGCAAATGTGTTGAAACAATCCAAAGCGGTGTGACGACGTTTCAATACCTGTTCCCATCACCAAACCGCCTGAAATGCATGAGAAAGTACAAAAAGATCATGATGGTGGACGTACCGACAGTCAAATCGTCTAGCTCGGCGACAATGGCAATGGCCCAGCCCATGGGACTAAGCATAGCCGAAAGCTGGCCCATGGTAACGAGTGGCTCTACGCGAACAGTCTATGCCATTTTGTAATTTTCAAATTGTGTCGTTGAAACAAACTCACCCGAGCCGTCGTATTGACTTCCAAAATATCCATCATATTGATGCTAATGTTGGACAAAGTCTTCTTGTATTTTCCGCGTCGATACGAGATATTTTGCCAGCCAGGGCGAGCAGTACACATGGGGGATTTCCTTCCATCCTTGCTCCATCGAATAATCTACCATGACAAGCGTGATAAGTATCGATACGTTGCCTTCTCGGGCGCGACACCTGGTCTTGAACTTGCTTGACACGTTCCTTGTGCTTGCTCGGAGCCGAGTTCAAGTAGAAGATCGCTTTGCTGCGCAAGTAGAACAAGAAATCGTACAGAAAGGACACGGGCAGCAAGAAAAAGCACACGAGCACCCAGCGATAGTTGATCAAAATATACGCAAGCCACGACTTCGTTTGAGGAGGAGCTATCTTGCCCGCAGCGTCGGCAACTTCTCTCGTTTCGTCCTCCACCTTGCGGCGGCCCACGTTTCGTCGTTGGACGCTTGTCATCGGCTTCGTCAACACAAAAGTGACCACAAACAGTTTCAATGGATTTTTTACTGGAAAATTAAAATAAAAATTAAATACAATTAATCGAAATTTGAAATAGATTTATTTAATTTGACGGCCCTTGAATGAAGACACAAACCACATGTTTCTTTGTTTACCACTTGACGATAAGTTCGAATTTACTTGACGCATACAAACTGGACAACTTGACGACAAAAACCCGTGCATTTTACGTCAAGTGTACCAGTCATTTACTTGACACAGTTGACACTTTACATGTTTTTATACGTAAAGTGTAAAGTCTGACATATCACGACCTGAGACAACTTGGATACGCTCCAAGGAAGATCGGTGAAGTCAACTTTCTGCTGGAAATGCAATCTTCACGCCTGCTATCGCCGTGAAGCGCGGATCTTGGTAAGTGTCTTTAAAGGTAGTGTTAAAGATGTCTGTAGAGCTATCTGGGAGTCGCTCAGTTTGTCGAGACGCAAGGACTTCAACACAATTTCGAACCACGCCATGACACAGATTTCCGACGGCTCTGGCTACCACTTCTCCGTCGGCCAGCCAAGAGCAGAAATGAATGAATGAGGAGCTGCAATGAGCTGCAAACGTGGTTGGAAACACGTATCGAAGTTCGACTTGCGATGGGATGCCCGCCTACCCTTATCAAGCATCAACGATATAGCAACGTCGGCTGGTAGGAACCTCAGAGGCATCCTTGTGGACTGACGATAATCCAGATGCAATTGTATATGTGTCAACCACGCGCGTATGGGCGAACGCGAACGAAAGGCATCACCCATTTCCGATTTCACCGGCAAGAGCTATTGCGCCGTATATCGCTGTGGACTTGGAACTGTGTCATTCTTTGGTGGACGTAACAAATACCTTCAAGAATTGGCAATGTGAAAGGAAACAGCGCTCGTATCTTGGCCTTCTGGAGCCGCAAACCATGCTTGCTACCGTTGTTGGACCTCAATTCCTCACGGAGCGACTTGGGTATTGATGGTCTCGTGCTGTGTCCAAAGGATCGACACTGCAAGATGTTCCCTGGTGGATCTATCAAGCAAGTTTGTTTCTCCTTGAGGGGAAACGAAGTCGTGGCATTCATGAGCGCGCCATTGTCGGTCCTCTCGAAAGCAGCGAACGCTCGAGGAATGTCTGAAGCTGGTAGAAATTCAACGGCAGTAGATGTCTTGGGTGGGCAATTTCATCGTGAGGTGCATGTGGCGCAGTCGCAGTCTGCCCCTGGTTGAATATGCGTTCAACTTGGGGATGGATTCTATGGCTCACAGTGACCGTCAGAGGCTCCAGCACGCATGGAAGGGATGTTCAAGAGGATGGAATGCACCTCCAGTATGGAGAGAGCTGTGAATCTAAACACGGCGGTCTGCTATCCCGTTGACGGCCATGACTGTCACCAAGTACGTCATGTGGAGATAGATACCCAGGGAGACCGAATTCCAACACGACATGGCCCATGGCGTACATGTTTCCATGGCTGGATCTCCGCTTCGTCATTGTGCAGCTCTCTCAGTAGTGTGTACCGCCTCCAAGCATTGGCTTTACGTGTTGGAATCGGAATCGCTCGCGGTGACATCCATGCATCTCCCGTCTGCTGGCTGAGATCATGAAAGCTCCACGGGAACGTTGGTTTGCTCCGTGTCGAGTGCAAATCTCAACTGATTCCACAGCAGATGTCCATGATAGGCTCAAACTGCGCACGTCAAAGCATAAGGTGACAATGTGTGCGAGTCTTCAATGTTATCAAGGGCGCACCTAGATGCAAGCCGCATACGACCAGCCGACCAGACGGGAAGCAGATACTGTAGATCAGGCAACCACATAGGAAGACGCTTGCAGCAGTGTCATCTTGAGCCCGCGCTGCAAAGTCTTTGGGAGATTCCAGTGGCTCTCCAACGCTCGCTGCTGTGGAGGGATGCAATTGCCCAAGTTGGACAACCCCTAAACCCCTAAACCCCCCAAATCTTTTTGCGCGCCAAACGATCTGGCGCGCCTTGTCGCGATGGCGCACCCAGGAAAGTCTCCAAACCGCCGCTGCGTGGAAAGACGATCTTCCCCATTACGTTATCACGGTCGGCACAATTGACGATTCGCACCGAGTTTCTCCACCACAAAGCGGCGCGTGTGTAACCATTCTTTTTTTCGCGTAAAGTGCATTTGATCGCGGAAGTCTCCCACGCACCGTCGACCAATGTTGAAGACTCGACATGTCACTGTAAGATACACGAAGAGGAGGAGGATAACGTGGAGCCACCTGCCATTGCACTTTTGTCCACGACTGGTTGGATGGTTCTCCCCGTGCCACTGCCGTCCGATTATTTCACATGCCCGCCGCTCTCCAAGCGCGACATCGACTACTTCATTGAGATTGGAAGGCAAAGCATGGAAGCATTGGTACAGAAAGCCGACCTCTTTGGCGGCACGTACGACTGGAAACTGCTCAAGGACGAGTCGGAGCTCAAGATCTACAAAGGACACAGCGCGACGGAAGACTCGATGCTTCACTGCGGCGTGATGCAAGTCGTGGGCGATCTCGATGAAAATATGGCCTTGCACCGCGACGACACGACCGAGCAAGCCCGCGAATACATTCGGCGGTTTGGCCGTATTTATGCTGATGTTATCAACTTGTACACGGTGGTGCCGCGTCGTCCAGATCGACCGAACGATGCCGTGCAGATCAAGTGGATTTTAGCCAAGAATCCGCTCAATGGAGTCGTCGCGAGGCGCGATTTCGTCATGCTCGAGTCGGAAATGGAGTTCCAAGTCGGCGGCAAGAGAGCGTGGGTCCGTTCCTATCGTTCCATTGAGCTTGCTGCCGTCCCTGACATGCGCAAAGAGCTCAACTGCATCCGAGCGTCCATGCACGACACGGGTTTCATCGTCGTGGAATCCGACCGACCTGGATATCTCGACGTGACGTACTTGGCCGACTTGGACATCAAAGGCCATGCTCCGGCGTGGATCGTCGACCAAACGCTCAAGTTTTGGCTGCGTTCGATGCATGACATCGATCGCTTCATGCGGGAGAACCGCCTCAGTCGGTCGCACTTTCTAGCCAAAGACCAGCTCTGTCCGCTGTATGCATGCCGCAGTTGCGCGCTCTGTCGACGCAAGTTTGGTCCTCTCCGCAAGAAAACCCACTGCCAAAAGTGCGGCGAGGTACGCGACGGATGCTGAACTCAGTGTCTGAGAGATTGGCGTAGGTGCTCTGCACGTCTTGCAATCGACTCTGGAACGTCAACATCAACGGCATGGAGGCTCAAGTGCGGGCTTGCGTGACGTGTTCCCTACGCACATCCACTGTCGGAGCGAGGAAGGCGAGCTATGCATCCAGAATCAACCTGTCGCCGACGCGATGGGCGCTTCTAGTGTCGACAGGGCCACGGTCAGAACTGCAAGCTTCAACTGTGGACGACGATGCCGTGTCTGTGGACTTGTCGGCCTTTGTCTAGTCTGAATTCGACCCTCCCTCTGGACATCCCCAAGCTATAGCTGCAACACTGCGATCACCACAGAGGTTGCCGTCGTGACGTCAAAGTCGAAAGGGGGAACAGACTGGTCGGCCAGCATGACTGGTAATTTTATCCGTAGTTTTAATACTGAGGAGTACAGTACTGGGCATGAAGGCTTCGTTCTGGTCGCTGAACTTTTTTGTTTGCAAATTGAAAGATGAACGGACGAGACCACACACGAATGGACATTGCGTTGGTGGAGTCGCCTTTTCGTGTTGAATGTTACTCTTAGCGACGAAACATGCAGTACTGTGCCGTAATCTCTGGCTTAAAACTCTGCAGTCACTACTGCATCTCGGCATTTCACATGATTCACTGCCAGTATGTACAGCACTGTATGTACGGGAAAATTCGTCCTCGGTGGTACTCTTGAATTCAATTAAGGGAAATGATCCGTGCACCACAATTTTTTATACGTGCACCCTCCGGATAATTATCCAGATAAGTTCTCATTGAAAATGCCTCAGCTACGTACGGATAATTATCCGGACGTATAAGGCACTCTTTGATGTTGGGTTGTTGGATGAACAGACAACCCAACAACCGAGATTAAATGGACTGGCCGCTACGATGTAAACCTTATCTCTAAGAAAAGTTTGGTTTTTCACCATGACTCTGGACAAATCGGACGATATTTTGCCCGGATAATTATCCGGAGGGTGCACGTATAAAAAATTGGGGTGCACGGATCATTTCCCTTCATTAATTTTACAAATTGTCCGAAGTAAAATATTGAATTTGATTGGATATTAATTGATAAATTTTGATTCAAATTATCTGACCAGTGATTGGCCGGATTCAAATTGAATTCAAGCGCCAATTTCAAATGACTGACACCCCGAGAAGCCACTACCGCCGATACACCAACCGCGAACACAAGACTCTTCTCCTGGAGTTTCATGAGACTCCCTACGCCAGCGATCTCAATTTTTGTCAAGTCAAAGGAATCCCTCGATCAACATGGCGTACATGGAGGGCCAAAGAGACCAAGATCATCCAACCGAGACGCGACGGGGGACACCCGACTCTGGGTGGACAAGGCAAGAAAACTATAATTCCGTTTCAGGACGATCTTTTCACCTTCACGAGGGCATGGCGCGAAGAGGAGCGATATCTGCGTGACTATCACATGATGAATTGGATCAAACGCAACCAAAAACCTTGGCTTGAACAGTACATCCAAGCAAAAAAGAGCGAAGCAACAGCATACGACTCTCTTGGCCGACTGCTCCGACGTCTTTTCGAACGTCATCGCTACACGCAACGCGTCCCGTGTCCAAGCTGAGTGCTGCAATGCGTCCTAGATGAAGTGTGGCTCAGTTACGCTGCTCTATTTTGGTCAAAATATTCACAGTATCCGCCGTCCCGTATACTCAACGCGGGGTGTACTTTGATATGCCATCAGGGAAAACATACGCAGAAATCAGCAAGTCATCGAAAGTGAACAAAACATCAAAACACTCCGAAAGGAACACGGTTGTGTTAACCATTCGAGCTGATGGTGCCTTGTCATGTCGACTCATCAACTCACCTTGTATATAGGCGGCAAGCTGCCGTTCCTCTTCATTGTCAAAGGTCTGCCTGGTGGAGTCATTGAGTCAAGGGAGCTCCAGGCGTACCCGGCACCACATGCCTATGCGGTGGGTCAGGAGAACGCCTGGATGAATGATCGTGTATGGTGCCTCTACATGCGTCAAGTGCTGACGTCCAGTGTCCACGACTCCTCTGTCCTCCTTGTCGACAACTTGGAGTGTCACGTCTCAGAGCAGTCGCATGATATGGCTACTGACAAACTTCAGTGTGATTGAGCCCCTCCCACCCAACTCTACAAGTCGATGCCAACCCTTGGATGTTGGTATTATGGGTCCTTTGAAAGCCATGCTGAAGACAGAATTGCTTCGTGAAGATTATGATCATGAGGGTGGCGATACCCTTACAGCGCAAGAAAAGCAATTGCTGTGTGGGAGAAAATTGCATTTGAAAAGTCCATTCCATCAGTGCTTGAAGTGTAGTCGATTTAAGTATCATGCAATATTGCAAAATCACTCGCAATGGATGCTGTGCGCGTGTTAAAGACGGTAGGAGGGTTGTCGGGGTAAACCCCCTCCTGATCACGATTCTGGTGTCAAAATCAACGCCACGTCACTTTCGTCCGAATTTGTGACATGACGGGTGTATCGTTACAAAGGACAAACATTAATTGTATCCGGTATATATCAGTCTTGTAGACAAGGGCTTTGACTGTTCAATCAAATGCTTGATAGATCTTATGGAAGAGAAGAAAGAAGACTTTGACACTGTTACCTTGACGATTTCAAAGCTAGAGAGCTCTTGGTTTGTTTGGATTTGATCCTAGATCTTCTTGCAGACGTTGAGAGGGACCAGACTGCACAATGTGAGCGCTTGAAAAAACAAGGGCGGCTTTGGCCGAGCGGTCTACGTATCCGACACGGCGCAAATCCAAACGGGATTGAACCACGTGAGTTCAAATCCCACAGCGCGCGCTGTTTTCCCCACGACATCGCGACAACTCCGTACGTCGTTTCCAGCGCGTTCTTTCCACCCGAGAAATACATTTCGAGGAGACTCTGTTCAATCAGATGCTTGATAGATCTTATGGAAGAGAAGAAAGAAGACTTTGACACTGTTACCTTGACGATTTCAAAGCTAGAGAGCTCTTGGTTTGTTTGGATTTGATCCTAGATCTTCTTGCAGACGTTGAGAGGGACCAGACTGCACAATGTGAGCGCTTGAAAAAACAAGGGCGGCTTTGGCCGAGCGGTCTACGTATCCGACACGGCGCAAATCCAAACGGGATTGAACCACGTGAGTTCAAATCCCACAGCGCGCGCTGTTTTCCCCACGACATCGCGACAACTCCGTACGTCGTTTCCAGCGCGTTCTTTCCACCCGAGAAATACATTTCGAGGAGACTCTGTTCAATCAGATGCTTGATAGATCTTATGGAAGAGAAGAAAGAAGACTTTGACACTGTTACCTTGACGATTTCAAAGCTAGAGAGCTCTTGGTTTGTTTGGATTTGATCCTAGATCTTCTTGCAGACGTTGAGAGGGACCAGACTGCACAATGTGAGCGCTTGAAAAAACAAGGGCGGCTTTGGCCGAGCGGTCTACGTATCCGACACGGCGCAAATCCAAACGGGATTGAACCACGTGAGTTCAAATCCCACAGCGCGCGCTGTTTTCCCCACGACATCGCGACAACTCCGTACGTCGTTTCCAGCGCGTTCTTTCCACCCGAGAAATACATTTCGAGGAGACTCTGTTCAATCAGATGCTTGATAGATCTTATGGAAGAGAAGAAAGAAGACTTTGACACTGTTACCTTGACGATTTCAAAGCTAGAGAGCTCTTGGTTTGTTTGGATTTGATCCTAGATCTTCTTGCAGACGTTGAGAGGGACCAGACTGCACAATGTGAGCGCTTGAAAAAACAAGGGCGGCTTTGGCCGAGCGGTCTACGTATCCGACACGGCGCAAATCCAAACGGGATTGAACCACGTGAGTTCAAATCCCACAGCGCGCGCTGTTTTCCCCACGACATCGCGACAACTCCGTACGTCGTTTCCAGCGCGTTCTTTCCACCCGAGAAATACATTTCGAGGAGACTCTGTTCAATCAGATGCTTGATAGATCTTATGGAAGAGAAGAAAGAAGACTTTGACACTGTTACCTTGACGATTTCAAAGCTAGAGAGCTCTTGGTTTGTTTGGATTTGATCCTAGATCTTCTTGCAGACGTTGAGAGGGACCAGACTGCACAATGTGAGCGCTTGAAAAAACAAGGGCGGCTTTGGCCGAGCGGTCTACGTATCCGACACGGCGCAAATCCAAACGGGATTGAACCACGTGAGTTCAAATCCCACAGCGCGCGCTGTTTTCCCCACGACATCGCGACAACTCCGTACGTCGTTTCCAGCGCGTTCTTTCCACCCGAGAAATACATTTCGAGGAGACTCTGTTCAATCAGATGCTTGATAGATCTTATGGAAGAGAAGAAAGAAGACTTTGACACTGTTACCTTGACGATTTCAAAGCTAGAGAGCTCTTGGTTTGTTTGGATTTGATCCTAGATCTTCTTGCAGACGTTGAGAGGGACCAGACTGCACAATGTGAGCGCTTGAAAAAACAAGGGCGGCTTTGGCCGAGCGGTCTACGTATCCGACACGGCGCAAATCCAAACGGGATTGAACCACGTGAGTTCAAATCCCACAGCGCGCGCTGTTTTCCCCACGACATCGCGACAACTCCGTACGTCGTTTCCAGCGCGTTCTTTCCACCCGAGAAATACATTTCGAGGAGACTCTGTTCAATCAGATGCTTGATAGATCTTATGGAAGAGAAGAAAGAAGACTTTGACACTGTTACCTTGACGATTTCAAAGCTAGAGAGCTCTTGGTTTGTTTGGATTTGATTTGTCGAGCATATTTCGTGCAACATCCTATGGAGTTGTCGTATGTCCAAAGGTGACATCTACAGAGTTCGTGACTTGTCAATTTTCAAAAGACGAGAATTTCGTGCCACCCATGACGGAGTTGTTCGCCCTATTCACTGTTCATACCGAGTACAGGTCGATGATCATTGGGTACAACATGAGCACAAGTCGTTGATTGTTAAAAGTGTGCTGGCACGTTTGGAACTGAGAGTTCCAAATGTTCAAGCACAGTTGATTGACACACTACCGATTGTTGTGTGGCGGTATTTCACGACGACGATCACAGTCGGATGTCTCTCATAACGTGGGGCAAATCCGAGTGACGATGCCGAGATTTGTCGAGCATATGTCGTGCAACATCCTATGGAGTTGTCGTATGTCCAAAGGTGACATCTACAGAGTTCGTGACTTGTCAATTTTCAAAAGACGAGAATTTCGTGCCACCCATGACGGAGTTGTTCGCCCTATTCACTGTTCATACCGAGTACAGGTCGATGATCATTGGGTACAACATGAGCACAAGTCGTTGATTGTTAAAAGTGTGCTGGCACGTTTGGAACTGAGAGTTCCAAATGTTCAAGCACAGTTGATTGACACACTACCGATTGTTGTGTGGCGGTATTTCACGACGACGATCACAGTCGGATGTCTCTCATAACGTGGGGCAAATCCGAGTGACGATGCCGAGATTTGTCGAGCATATGTCGTGCAACATCCTATGGAGTTGTCGTATGTCCAAAGGTGACATCTACAGAGTTCGTGACTTGTCAATTTTCAAAAGACGAGAATTTCGTGCCACCCATGACGGAGTTGTTCGCCCTATTCACTGTTCATACCGAGTACAGGTCGATGATCATTGGGTACAACATGAGCACAAGTCGTTGATTGTTAAAAGTGTGCTGGCACGTTTGGAACTGAGAGTTCCAAATGTTCAAGCACAGTTGATTGACACACTACCGATTGTTGTGTGGCGGTATTTCACGACGACGATCACAGTCGGATGTCTCTCATAACGTGGGGCAAATCCGAGTGACGATGCCGAGATTTGTCGAGCATATGTCGTGCAACATCCTATGGAGTTGTCGTATGTCCAAAGGTGACATCTACAGAGTTCGTGACTTGTCAATTTTCAAAAGACGAGAATTTCGTGCCACCCATGACGGAGTTGTTCGCCTATTCACTGTTCATACGAGTACAGGTCGATGATCATTGGGTACAACATGAGCACAAGTCGTTGATTGTTAAAAGTGTGCTGGCACGTTTGGAACTGAGAGTTCCAAATGTTCAAGCACAGTTGATTGACACACTACCGATTGTTGTGTGGCGGTATTTCACGACGACGATCACAGTCGGATGTCTCTCATAACGTGGGGCAAATCCGAGTGACGATGCCGAGATTTGTCGAGCATATGTCGTGCAACATCCTATGGAGTTGTCGTATGTCCAAAGGTGACATCTACAGAGTTCGTGACTTGTCAATTTTCAAAAGACGAGAATTTCGTGCCACCCATGACGGAGTTGTTCGCCCTATTCACTGTTCATACCGAGTACAGGTCGATGATCATTGGGTACAACATGAGCACAAGTCGTTGATTGTTAAAAGTGTGCTGGCACGTTTGGAACTGAGAGTTCCAAATGTTCAAGCACAGTTGATTGACACACTACCGATTGTTGTGTGGCGGTATTTCACGACGACGATCACAGTCGGATGTCTCTCATAACGTGGGGCAAATCCGAGTGACGATGCCGAGATTTGTCGAGCATATGTCGTGCAACATCCTATGGAGTTGTCGTATGTCAGGTGAATCTACAGAGTTCGTGACTTGTCAATTTCAAAAGACGAGAATTTCGTGACGGAGTTGTTCGCCTATTCACTGTTCATACCGAGTACAGGTCGATGATCATTGGTACACATGAGCAATCGTTGATTGTTAAGTGTGCTGCACGTTTGAACTGAGTTCAATTTCAGCACAGTTGATTGACACTCGATTGTTGTGTGCGGTATTTCACGACGACGATCACAGTCGATGTCTCTCATAACGTGATCGATGCCGAGATTTGTCGAGCATATGTCGTGCAACATCCTATGGAGTTGTCGTATGTCCAAAGGTGACATCTACAGAGTTCGTGACTTGTCAATTTTCAAAAGACGAGAATTTCGTGCCACCCATGACGGAGTTGTTCGCCCTATTCACTGTTCATACCGAGTACAGGTCGATGATCATTGGGTACAACATGAGCACAAGTCGTTGATTGTTAAAAGTGTGCTGGCACGTTTGGAACTGAGAGTTCCAAATGTTCAAGCACAGTTGATTGACACACTACCGATTGTTGTGTGGCGGTATTTCACGACGACGATCACAGTCGGATGTCTCTCATAACGTGGGGCAAATCCGAGTGACGATGCCGAGATTTGTCGAGCATATGTCGTGCAACATCCTATGGAGTTGTCGTATGTCCAAAGGTGACATCTACAGAGTTCGTGACTTGTCAATTTTCAAAAGACGAGAATTTCGTGCCACCCATGACGGAGTTGTTCGCCCTATTCACTGTTCATACCGAGTACAGGTCGATGATCATTGGGTACAACATGAGCACAAGTCGTTGATTGTTAAAAGTGTGCTGGCACGTTTGGAACTGAGAGTTCCAAATGTTCAAGCACAGTTGATTGACACACTACCGATTGTTGTGTGGCGGTATTTCACGACGACGATCACAGTCGGATGTCTCTCATAACGTGGGGCAAATCCGAGTGACGATGCCGAGATTTGTCGAGCATATGTCGTGCAACATCCTATGGAGTTGTCGTATGTCCAAAGGTGACATCTACAGAGTTCGTGACTTGTCAATTTTCAAAAGACGAGAATTTCGTGCCACCCATGACGGAGTTGTTCGCCCTATTCACTGTTCATACCGAGTACAGGTCGATGATCATTGGGTACAACATGAGCACAAGTCGTTGATTGTTAAAAGTGTGCTGGCACGTTTGGAACTGAGAGTTCCAAATGTTCAAGCACAGTTGATTGACACACTACCGATTGTTGTGTGGCGGTATTTCACGACGACGATCACAGTCGGATGTCTCTCATAACGTGGGGCAAATCCGAGTGACGATGCCGAGATTTGTCGAGCATATGTCGTGCAACATCCTATGGAGTTGTCGTATGTCCAAAGGTGACATCTACAGAGTTCGTGACTTGTCAATTTTCAAAAGACGAGAATTTCGTGCCACCCATGACGGAGTTGTTCGCCCTATTCACTGTTCATACCGAGTACAGGTCGATGATCATTGGGTACAACATGAGCACAAGTCGTTGATTGTTAAAAGTGTGCTGGCACGTTTGGAACTGAGAGTTCCAAATGTTCAAGCACAGTTGATTGACACACTACCGATTGTTGTGTGGCGGTATTTCACGACGACGATCACAGTCGGATGTCTCTCATAACGTGGGGCAAATCCGAGTGACGATGCCGAGATTTGTCGAGCATATGTCGTGCAACATCCTATGGAGTTGTCGTATGTCCAAAGGTGACATCTACAGAGTTCGTGACTTGTCAATTTTCAAAAGACGAGAATTTCGTGCCACCCATGACGGAGTTGTTCGCCCTATTCACTGTTCATACCGAGTACAGGTCGATGATCATTGGGTACAACATGAGCACAAGTCGTTGATTGTTAAAAGTGTGCTGGCACGTTTGGAACTGAGAGTTCCAAATGTTCAAGCACAGTTGATTGACACACTACCGATTGTTGTGTGGCGGTATTTCACGACGACGATCACAGTCGGATGTCTCTCATAACGTGGGGCAAATCCGAGTGACGATGCCGAGATTTGTCGAGCATATGTCGTGCAACATCCTATGGAGTTGTCGTATGTCCAAAGGTGACATCTACAGAGTTCGTGACTTGTCAATTTTCAAAAGACGAGAATTTCGTGCCACCCATGACGGAGTTGTTCGCCCTATTCACTGTTCATACCGAGTACAGGTCGATGATCATTGGGTACAACATGAGCACAAGTCGTTGATTGTTAAAAGTGTGCTGGCACGTTTGGAACTGAGAGTTCCAAATGTTCAAGCACAGTTGATTGACACACTACCGATTGTTGTGTGGCGGTATTTCACGACGACGATCACAGTCGGATGTCTCTCATAACGTGGGGCAAATCCGAGTGACGATGCCGAGATTTGTCGAGCATATGTCGTGCAACATCCTATGGAGTTGTCGTATGTCCAAAGGTGACATCTACAGAGTTCGTGACTTGTCAATTTTCAAAAGACGAGAATTTCGTGCCACCCATGACGGAGTTGTTCGCCCTATTCACTGTTCATACCGAGTACAGGTCGATGATCATTGGGTACAACATGAGCACAAGTCGTTGATTGTTAAAAGTGTGCTGGCACGTTTGGAACTGAGAGTTCCAAATGTTCAAGCACAGTTGATTGACACACTACCGATTGTTGTGTGGCGGTATTTCACGACGACGATCACAGTCGGATGTCTCTCATAACGTGGGGCAAATCCGAGTGACGATGCCGAGATTTGTCGAGCATATGTCGTGCAACATCCTATGGAGTTGTCGTATGTCCAAAGGTGACATCTACAGAGTTCGTGACTTGTCAATTTTCAAAAGACGAGAATTTCGTGCCACCCATGACGGAGTTGTTCGCCCTATTCACTGTTCATACCGAGTACAGGTCGATGATCATTGGGTACAACATGAGCACAAGTCGTTGATTGTTAAAAGTGTGCTGGCACGTTTGGAACTGAGAGTTCCAAATGTTCAAGCACAGTTGATTGACACACTACCGATTGTTGTGTGGCGGTATTTCACGACGACGATCACAGTCGGATGTCTCTCATAACGTGGGGCAAATCCGAGTGACGATGCCGAGATTTGTCGAGCATATGTCGTGCAACATCCTATGGAGTTGTCGTATGTCCAAAGGTGACATCTACAGAGTTCGTGACTTGTCAATTTTCAAAAGACGAGAATTTCGTGCCACCCATGACGGAGTTGTTCGCCCTATTCACTGTTCATACCGAGTACAGGTCGATGATCATTGGGTACAACATGAGCACAAGTCGTTGATTGTTAAAAGTGTGCTGGCACGTTTGGAACTGAGAGTTCCAAATGTTCAAGCACAGTTGATTGACACACTACCGATTGTTGTGTGGCGGTATTTCACGACGACGATCACAGTCGGATGTCTCTCATAACGTGGGGCAAATCCGAGTGACGATGCCGAGATTTGTCGAGCATATGTCGTGCAACATCCTATGGAGTTGTCGTATGTCCAAAGGTGACATCTACAGAGTTCGTGACTTGTCAATTTTCAAAAGACGAGAATTTCGTGCCACCCATGACGGAGTTGTTCGCCCTATTCACTGTTCATACCGAGTACAGGTCGATGATCATTGGGTACAACATGAGCACAAGTCGTTGATTGTTAAAAGTGTGCTGGCACGTTTGGAACTGAGAGTTCCAAATGTTCAAGCACAGTTGATTGACACACTACCGATTGTTGTGTGGCGGTATTTCACGACGACGATCACAGTCGGATGTCTCTCATAACGTGGGGCAAATCCGAGTGACGATGCGAGATTGTCGAGCATATGTCGTGCAACATCCTATGGAGTTGTGTATGTCCAAAGGTGACATCTACAGAGTCGTGACTTGTCAATTTCAAAAGACGAGAATTTCGTGCCACCCATGACGGAGTTGTTCGCCCTATTCACTGTTCATACCGAGTACAGGTCGATGATCATTGGGTACAGGACAGTGTGAGCAGGCAACACAAGTCGTTGATTGTTAAAAGTGTGCTGGCACGTTTGGAACTGAGAGTTCCAAATGTTCAAGCACAGTTGATTGACACACTACCGATTGTTGTGTGGCGGTATTTCACGACGACGATCACAGTCGGATGTCTCTCATAACGTGGGGCAAATCCGAGTGACGATGCCGAGATTTGTCGAGCATATGTCGTGCAACATCCTATGGAGTTGTCGTATGTCCAAAGGTGACATCTACAGAGTTCGTGACTTGTCAATTTTCAAAAGACGAGAATTTCGTGCCACCCATGACGGAGTTGTTCGCCCTATTCACTGTTCATACCGAGTACAGGTCGATGATCATTGGGTACAACATGAGCACAAGTCGTTGATTGTTAAAAGTGTGCTGGCACGTTTGGAACTGAGAGTTCCAAATGTTCAAGCACAGTTGATTGACACACTACCGATTGTTGTGTGGCGGTATTTCACGACGACGATCACAGTCGGATGTCTCTCATAACGTGGGGCAAATCCGAGTGACGATGCCGAGATTTGTCGAGCATATGTCGTGCAACATCCTATGGAGTTGTCGTATGTCCAAAGGTGACATCTACAGAGTTCGTGACTTGTCAATTTTCAAAAGACGAGAATTTCGTGCCACCCATGACGGAGTTGTTCGCCCTATTCACTGTTCATACCGAGTACAGGTCGATGATCATTGGGTACAACATGAGCACAAGTCGTTGATTGTTAAAAGTGTGCTGGCACGTTTGGAACTGAGAGTTCCAAATGTTCAAGCACAGTTGATTGACACACTACCGATTGTTGTGTGGCGGTATTTCACGACGACGATCACAGTCGGATGTCTCTCATAACGTGGGGCAAATCCGAGTGACGATGCCGAGATTTGTCGAGCATATGTCGTGCAACATCCTATGGAGTTGTCGTATGTCCAAAGGTGACATCTACAGAGTTCGTGACTTGTCAATTTTCAAAAGACGAGAATTTCGTGCCACCCATGACGGAGTTGTTCGCCCTATTCACTGTTCATACCGAGTACAGGTCGATGATCATTGGGTACAACATGAGCACAAGTCGTTGATTGTTAAAAGTGTGCTGGCACGTTTGGAACTGAGAGTTCCAAATGTTCAAGCACAGTTGATTGACACACTACCGATTGTTGTGTGGCGGTATTTCACGACGACGATCACAGTCGGATGTCTCTCATAACGTGGGGCAAATCCGAGTGACGATGCCGAGATTTGTCGAGCATATGTCGTGCAACATCCTATGGAGTTGTCGTATGTCCAAAGGTGACATCTACAGAGTTCGTGACTTGTCAATTTTCAAAAGACGAGAATTTCGTGCCACCCATGACGGAGTTGTTCGCCCTATTCACTGTTCATACCGAGTACAGGTCGATGATCATTGGGTACAACATGAGCACAAGTCGTTGATTGTTAAAAGTGTGCTGGCACGTTTGGAACTGAGAGTTCCAAATGTTCAAGCACAGTTGATTGACACACTACCGATTGTTGTGTGGCGGTATTTCACGACGACGATCACAGTCGGATGTCTCTCATAACGTGGGGCAAATCCGAGTGACGATGCCGAGATTTGTCGAGCATATGTCGTGCAACATCCTATGGAGTTGTCGTATGTCCAAAGGTGACATCTACAGAGTTCGTGACTTGTCAATTTTCAAAAGACGAGAATTTCGTGCCACCCATGACGGAGTTGTTCGCCCTATTCACTGTTCATACCGAGTACAGGTCGATGATCATTGGGTACAACATGAGCACAAGTCGTTGATTGTTAAAAGTGTGCTGGCACGTTTGGAACTGAGAGTTCCAAATGTTCAAGCACAGTTGATTGACACACTACCGATTGTTGTGTGGCGGTATTTCACGACGACGATCACAGTCGGATGTCTCTCATAACGTGGGGCAAATCCGAGTGACGATGCCGAGATTTGTCGAGCATATGTCGTGCAACATCCTATGGAGTTGTCGTATGTCCAAAGGTGACATCTACAGAGTTCGTGACTTGTCAATTTTCAAAAGACGAGAATTTCGTGCCACCCATGACGGAGTTGTTCGCCCTATTCACTGTTCATACCGAGTACAGGTCGATGATCATTGGGTACAACATGAGCACAAGTCGTTGATTGTTAAAAGTGTGCTGGCACGTTTGGAACTGAGAGTTCCAAATGTTCAAGCACAGTTGATTGACACACTACCGATTGTTGTGTGGCGGTATTTCACGACGACGATCACAGTCGGATGTCTCTCATAACGTGGGGCAAATCCGAGTGACGATGCCGAGATTTGTCGAGCATATGTCGTGCAACATCCTATGGAGTTGTCGTATGTCCAAAGGTGACATCTACAGAGTTCGTGACTTGTCAATTTTCAAAAGACGAGAATTTCGTGCCACCCATGACGGAGTTGTTCGCCCTATTCACTGTTCATACCGAGTACAGGTCGATGATCATTGGGTACAACATGAGCACAAGTCGTTGATTGTTAAAAGTGTGCTGGCACGTTTGGAACTGAGAGTTCCAAATGTTCAAGCACAGTTGATTGACACACTACCGATTGTTGTGTGGCGGTATTTCACGACGACGATCACAGTCGGATGTCTCTCATAACGTGGGGCAAATCCGAGTGACGATGCCGAGATTTGTCGAGCATATGTCGTGCAACATCCTATGGAGTTGTCGTATGTCCAAAGGTGACATCTACAGAGTTCGTGACTTGTCAATTTTCAAAAGACGAGAATTTCGTGCCACCCATGACGGAGTTGTTCGCCCTATTCACTGTTCATACCGAGTACAGGTCGATGATCATTGGGTACAACATGAGCACAAGTCGTTGATTGTTAAAAGTGTGCTGGCACGTTTGGAACTGAGAGTTCCAAATGTTCAAGCACAGTTGATTGACACACTACCGATTGTTGTGTGGCGGTATTTCACGACGACGATCACAGTCGGATGTCTCTCATAACGTGGGGCAAATCCGAGTGACGATGCCGAGATTTGTCGAGCATATGTCGTGCAACATCCTATGGAGTTGTCGTATGTCCAAAGGTGACATCTACAGAGTTCGTGACTTGTCAATTTTCAAAAGACGAGAATTTCGTGCCACCCATGACGGAGTTGTTCGCCCTATTCACTGTTCATACCGAGTACAGGTCGATGATCATTGGGTACAACATGAGCACAAGTCGTTGATTGTTAAAAGTGTGCTGGCACGTTTGGAACTGAGAGTTCCAAATGTTCAAGCACAGTTGATTGACACACTACCGATTGTTGTGTGGCGGTATTTCACGACGACGATCACAGTCGGATGTCTCTCATAACGTGGGGCAAATCCGAGTGACGATGCCGAGATTTGTCGAGCATATGTCGTGCAACATCCTATGGAGTTGTCGTATGTCCAAAGGTGACATCTACAGAGTTCGTGACTTGTCAATTTTCAAAAGACGAGAATTTCGTGCCACCCATGACGGAGTTGTTCGCCCTATTCACTGTTCATACCGAGTACAGGTCGATGATCATTGGGTACAACATGAGCACAAGTCGTTGATTGTTAAAAGTGTGCTGGCACGTTTGGAACTGAGAGTTCCAAATGTTCAAGCACAGTTGATTGACACACTACCGATTGTTGTGTGGCGGTATTTCACGACGACGATCACAGTCGGATGTCTCTCATAACGTGGGGCAAATCCGAGTGACGATGCCGAGATTTGTCGAGCATATGTCGTGCAACATCCTATGGAGTTGTCGTATGTCCAAAGGTGACATCTACAGAGTTCGTGACTTGTCAATTTTCAAAAGACGAGAATTTCGTGCCACCCATGACGGAGTTGTTCGCCCTATTCACTGTTCATACCGAGTACAGGTCGATGATCATTGGGTACAACATGAGCACAAGTCGTTGATTGTTAAAAGTGTGCTGGCACGTTTGGAACTGAGAGTTCCAAATGTTCAAGCACAGTTGATTGACACACTACCGATTGTTGTGTGGCGGTATTTCACGACGACGATCACAGTCGGATGTCTCTCATAACGTGGGGCAAATCCGAGTGACGATGCCGAGATTTGTCGAGCATATGTCGTGCAACATCCTATGGAGTTGTCGTATGTCCAAAGGTGACATCTACAGAGTTCGTGACTTGTCAATTTTCAAAAGACGAGAATTTCGTGCCACCCATGACGGAGTTGTTCGCCCTATTCACTGTTCATACCGAGTACAGGTCGATGATCATTGGGTACAACATGAGCACAAGTCGTTGATTGTTAAAAGTGTGCTGGCACGTTTGGAACTGAGAGTTCCAAATGTTCAAGCACAGTTGATTGACACACTACCGATTGTTGTGTGGCGGTATTTCACGACGACGATCACAGTCGGATGTCTCTCATAACGTGGGGCAAATCCGAGTGACGATGCCGAGATTTGTCGAGCATATGTCGTGCAACATCCTATGGAGTTGTCGTATGTCCAAAGGTGACATCTACAGAGTTCGTGACTTGTCAATTTTCAAAAGACGAGAATTTCGTGCCACCCATGACGGAGTTGTTCGCCCTATTCACTGTTCATACCGAGTACAGGTCGATGATCATTGGGTACAACATGAGCACAAGTCGTTGATTGTTAAAAGTGTGCTGGCACGTTTGGAACTGAGAGTTCCAAATGTTCAAGCACAGTTGATTGACACACTACCGATTGTTGTGTGGCGGTATTTCACGACGACGATCACAGTCGGATGTCTCTCATAACGTGGGGCAAATCCGAGTGACGATGCCGAGATTTGTCGAGCATATGTCGTGCAACATCCTATGGAGTTGTCGTATGTCCAAAGGTGACATCTACAGAGTTCGTGACTTGTCAATTTTCAAAAGACGAGAATTTCGTGCCACCCATGACGGAGTTGTTCGCCCTATTCACTGTTCATACCGAGTACAGGTCGATGATCATTGGGTACAACATGAGCACAAGTCGTTGATTGTTAAAAGTGTGCTGGCACGTTTGGAACTGAGAGTTCCAAATGTTCAAGCACAGTTGATTGACACACTACCGATTGTTGTGTGGCGGTATTTCACGACGACGATCACAGTCGGATGTCTCTCATAACGTGGGGCAAATCCGAGTGACGATGCCGAGATTTGTCGAGCATATGTCGTGCAACATCCTATGGAGTTGTCGTATGTCCAAAGGTGACATCTACAGAGTTCGTGACTTGTCAATTTTCAAAAGACGAGAATTTCGTGCCACCCATGACGGAGTTGTTCGCCCTATTCACTGTTCATACCGAGTACAGGTCGATGATCATTGGGTACAACATGAGCACAAGTCGTTGATTGTTAAAAGTGTGCTGGCACGTTTGGAACTGAGAGTTCCAAATGTTCAAGCACAGTTGATTGACACACTACCGATTGTTGTGTGGCGGTATTTCACGACGACGATCACAGTCGGATGTCTCTCATAACGTGGGGCAAATCCGAGTGACGATGCCGAGATTTGTCGAGCATATGTCGTGCAACATCCTATGGAGTTGTCGTATGTCCAAAGGTGACATCTACAGAGTTCGTGACTTGTCAATTTTCAAAAGACGAGAATTTCGTGCCACCCATGACGGAGTTGTTCGCCCTATTCACTGTTCATACCGAGTACAGGTCGATGATCATTGGGTACAACATGAGCACAAGTCGTTGATTGTTAAAAGTGTGCTGGCACGTTTGGAACTGAGAGTTCCAAATGTTCAAGCACAGTTGATTGACACACTACCGATTGTTGTGTGGCGGTATTTCACGACGACGATCACAGTCGGATGTCTCTCATAACGTGGGGCAAATCCGAGTGACGATGCCGAGATTTGTCGAGCATATGTCGTGCAACATCCTATGGAGTTGTCGTATGTCCAAAGGTGACATCTACAGAGTTCGTGACTTGTCAATTTTCAAAAGACGAGAATTTCGTGCCACCCATGACGGAGTTGTTCGCCCTATTCACTGTTCATACCGAGTACAGGTCGATGATCATTGGGTACAACATGAGCACAAGTCGTTGATTGTTAAAAGTGTGCTGGCACGTTTGGAACTGAGAGTTCCAAATGTTCAAGCACAGTTGATTGACACACTACCGATTGTTGTGTGGCGGTATTTCACGACGACGATCACAGTCGGATGTCTCTCATAACGTGGGGCAAATCCGAGTGACGATGCCGAGATTTGTCGAGCATATGTCGTGCAACATCCTATGGAGTTGTCGTATGTCCAAAGGTGACATCTACAGAGTTCGTGACTTGTCAATTTTCAAAAGACGAGAATTTCGTGCCACCCATGACGGAGTTGTTCGCCCTATTCACTGTTCATACCGAGTACAGGTCGATGATCATTGGGTACAACATGAGCACAAGTCGTTGATTGTTAAAAGTGTGCTGGCACGTTTGGAACTGAGAGTTCCAAATGTTCAAGCACAGTTGATTGACACACTACCGATTGTTGTGTGGCGGTATTTCACGACGACGATCACAGTCGGATGTCTCTCATAACGTGGGGCAAATCCGAGTGACGATGCCGAGATTTGTCGAGCATATGTCGTGCAACATCCTATGGAGTTGTCGTATGTCCAAAGGTGACATCTACAGAGTTCGTGACTTGTCAATTTTCAAAAGACGAGAATTTCGTGCCACCCATGACGGAGTTGTTCGCCCTATTCACTGTTCATACCGAGTACAGGTCGATGATCATTGGGTACAACATGAGCACAAGTCGTTGATTGTTAAAAGTGTGCTGGCACGTTTGGAACTGAGAGTTCCAAATGTTCAAGCACAGTTGATTGACACACTACCGATTGTTGTGTGGCGGTATTTCACGACGACGATCACAGTCGGATGTCTCTCATAACGTGGGGCAAATCCGAGTGACGATGCCGAGATTTGTCGAGCATATGTCGTGCAACATCCTATGGAGTTGTCGTATGTCCAAAGGTGACATCTACAGAGTTCGTGACTTGTCAATTTTCAAAAGACGAGAATTTCGTGCCACCCATGACGGAGTTGTTCGCCCTATTCACTGTTCATACCGAGTACAGGTCGATGATCATTGGGTACAACATGAGCACAAGTCGTTGATTGTTAAAAGTGTGCTGGCACGTTTGGAACTGAGAGTTCCAAATGTTCAAGCACAGTTGATTGACACACTACCGATTGTTGTGTGGCGGTATTTCACGACGACGATCACAGTCGGATGTCTCTCATAACGTGGGGCAAATCCGAGTGACGATGCCGAGATTTGTCGAGCATATGTCGTGCAACATCCTATGGAGTTGTCGTATGTCCAAAGGTGACATCTACAGAGTTCGTGACTTGTCAATTTTCAAAAGACGAGAATTTCGTGCCACCCATGACGGAGTTGTTCGCCCTATTCACTGTTCATACCGAGTACAGGTCGATGATCATTGGGTACAACATGAGCACAAGTCGTTGATTGTTAAAAGTGTGCTGGCACGTTTGGAACTGAGAGTTCCAAATGTTCAAGCACAGTTGATTGACACACTACCGATTGTTGTGTGGCGGTATTTCACGACGACGATCACAGTCGGATGTCTCTCATAACGTGGGGCAAATCCGAGTGACGATGCCGAGATTTGTCGAGCATATGTCGTGCAACATCCTATGGAGTTGTCGTATGTCCAAAGGTGACATCTACAGAGTTCGTGACTTGTCAATTTTCAAAAGACGAGAATTTCGTGCCACCCATGACGGAGTTGTTCGCCCTATTCACTGTTCATACCGAGTACAGGTCGATGATCATTGGGTACAACATGAGCACAAGTCGTTGATTGTTAAAAGTGTGCTGGCACGTTTGGAACTGAGAGTTCCAAATGTTCAAGCACAGTTGATTGACACACTACCGATTGTTGTGTGGCGGTATTTCACGACGACGATCACAGTCGGATGTCTCTCATAACGTGGGGCAAATCCGAGTGACGATGCCGAGATTTGTCGAGCATATGTCGTGCAACATCCTATGGAGTTGTCGTATGTCCAAAGGTGACATCTACAGAGTTCGTGACTTGTCAATTTTCAAAAGACGAGAATTTCGTGCCACCCATGACGGAGTTGTTCGCCCTATTCACTGTTCATACCGAGTACAGGTCGATGATCATTGGGTACAACATGAGCACAAGTCGTTGATTGTTAAAAGTGTGCTGGCACGTTTGGAACTGAGAGTTCCAAATGTTCAAGCACAGTTGATTGACACACTACCGATTGTTGTGTGGCGGTATTTCACGACGACGATCACAGTCGGATGTCTCTCATAACGTGGGGCAAATCCGAGTGACGATGCCGAGATTTGTCGAGCATATGTCGTGCAACATCCTATGGAGTTGTCGTATGTCCAAAGGTGACATCTACAGAGTTCGTGACTTGTCAATTTTCAAAAGACGAGAATTTCGTGCCACCCATGACGGAGTTGTTCGCCCTATTCACTGTTCATACCGAGTACAGGTCGATGATCATTGGGTACAACATGAGCACAAGTCGTTGATTGTTAAAAGTGTGCTGGCACGTTTGGAACTGAGAGTTCCAAATGTTCAAGCACAGTTGATTGACACACTACCGATTGTTGTGTGGCGGTATTTCACGACGACGATCACAGTCGGATGTCTCTCATAACGTGGGGCAAATCCGAGTGACGATGCCGAGATTTGTCGAGCATATGTCGTGCAACATCCTATGGAGTTGTCGTATGTCCAAAGGTGACATCTACAGAGTTCGTGACTTGTCAATTTTCAAAAGACGAGAATTTCGTGCCACCCATGACGGAGTTGTTCGCCCTATTCACTGTTCATACCGAGTACAGGTCGATGATCATTGGGTACAACATGAGCACAAGTCGTTGATTGTTAAAAGTGTGCTGGCACGTTTGGAACTGAGAGTTCCAAATGTTCAAGCACAGTTGATTGACACACTACCGATTGTTGTGTGGCGGTATTTCACGACGACGATCACAGTCGGATGTCTCTCATAACGTGGGGCAAATCCGAGTGACGATGCCGAGATTTGTCGAGCATATGTCGTGCAACATCCTATGGAGTTGTCGTATGTCCAAAGGTGACATCTACAGAGTTCGTGACTTGTCAATTTTCAAAAGACGAGAATTTCGTGCCACCCATGACGGAGTTGTTCGCCCTATTCACTGTTCATACCGAGTACAGGTCGATGATCATTGGGTACAACATGAGCACAAGTCGTTGATTGTTAAAAGTGTGCTGGCACGTTTGGAACTGAGAGTTCCAAATGTTCAAGCACAGTTGATTGACACACTACCGATTGTTGTGTGGCGGTATTTCACGACGACGATCACAGTCGGATGTCTCTCATAACGTGGGGCAAATCCGAGTGACGATGCCGAGATTTGTCGAGCATATGTCGTGCAACATCCTATGGAGTTGTCGTATGTCCAAAGGTGACATCTACAGAGTTCGTGACTTGTCAATTTTCAAAAGACGAGAATTTCGTGCCACCCATGACGGAGTTGTTCGCCCTATTCACTGTTCATACCGAGTACAGGTCGATGATCATTGGGTACAACATGAGCACAAGTCGTTGATTGTTAAAAGTGTGCTGGCACGTTTGGAACTGAGAGTTCCAAATGTTCAAGCACAGTTGATTGACACACTACCGATTGTTGTGTGGCGGTATTTCACGACGACGATCACAGTCGGATGTCTCTCATAACGTGGGGCAAATCCGAGTGACGATGCCGAGATTTGTCGAGCATATGTCGTGCAACATCCTATGGAGTTGTCGTATGTCCAAAGGTGACATCTACAGAGTTCGTGACTTGTCAATTTTCAAAAGACGAGAATTTCGTGCCACCCATGACGGAGTTGTTCGCCCTATTCACTGTTCATACCGAGTACAGGTCGATGATCATTGGGTACAACATGAGCACAAGTCGTTGATTGTTAAAAGTGTGCTGGCACGTTTGGAACTGAGAGTTCCAAATGTTCAAGCACAGTTGATTGACACACTACCGATTGTTGTGTGGCGGTATTTCACGACGACGATCACAGTCGGATGTCTCTCATAACGTGGGGCAAATCCGAGTGACGATGCCGAGATTTGTCGAGCATATGTCGTGCAACATCCTATGGAGTTGTCGTATGTCCAAAGGTGACATCTACAGAGTTCGTGACTTGTCAATTTTCAAAAGACGAGAATTTCGTGCCACCCATGACGGAGTTGTTCGCCCTATTCACTGTTCATACCGAGTACAGGTCGATGATCATTGGGTACAACATGAGCACAAGTCGTTGATTGTTAAAAGTGTGCTGGCACGTTTGGAACTGAGAGTTCCAAATGTTCAAGCACAGTTGATTGACACACTACCGATTGTTGTGTGGCGGTATTTCACGACGACGATCACAGTCGGATGTCTCTCATAACGTGGGGCAAATCCGAGTGACGATGCCGAGATTTGTCGAGCATATGTCGTGCAACATCCTATGGAGTTGTCGTATGTCCAAAGGTGACATCTACAGAGTTCGTGACTTGTCAATTTTCAAAAGACGAGAATTTCGTGCCACCCATGACGGAGTTGTTCGCCCTATTCACTGTTCATACCGAGTACAGGTCGATGATCATTGGGTACAACATGAGCACAAGTCGTTGATTGTTAAAAGTGTGCTGGCACGTTTGGAACTGAGAGTTCCAAATGTTCAAGCACAGTTGATTGACACACTACCGATTGTTGTGTGGCGGTATTTCACGACGACGATCACAGTCGGATGTCTCTCATAACGTGGGGCAAATCCGAGTGACGATGCCGAGATTTGTCGAGCATATGTCGTGCAACATCCTATGGAGTTGTCGTATGTCCAAAGGTGACATCTACAGAGTTCGTGACTTGTCAATTTTCAAAAGACGAGAATTTCGTGCCACCCATGACGGAGTTGTTCGCCCTATTCACTGTTCATACCGAGTACAGGTCGATGATCATTGGGTACAACATGAGCACAAGTCGTTGATTGTTAAAAGTGTGCTGGCACGTTTGGAACTGAGAGTTCCAAATGTTCAAGCACAGTTGATTGACACACTACCGATTGTTGTGTGGCGGTATTTCACGACGACGATCACAGTCGGATGTCTCTCATAACGTGGGGCAAATCCGAGTGACGATGCCGAGATTTGTCGAGCATATGTCGTGCAACATCCTATGGAGTTGTCGTATGTCCAAAGGTGACATCTACAGAGTTCGTGACTTGTCAATTTTCAAAAGACGAGAATTTCGTGCCACCCATGACGGAGTTGTTCGCCCTATTCACTGTTCATACCGAGTACAGGTCGATGATCATTGGGTACAACATGAGCACAAGTCGTTGATTGTTAAAAGTGTGCTGGCACGTTTGGAACTGAGAGTTCCAAATGTTCAAGCACAGTTGATTGACACACTACCGATTGTTGTGTGGCGGTATTTCACGACGACGATCACAGTCGGATGTCTCTCATAACGTGGGGCAAATCCGAGTGACGATGCCGAGATTTGTCGAGCATATGTCGTGCAACATCCTATGGAGTTGTCGTATGTCCAAAGGTGACATCTACAGAGTTCGTGACTTGTCAATTTTCAAAAGACGAGAATTTCGTGCCACCCATGACGGAGTTGTTCGCCCTATTCACTGTTCATACCGAGTACAGGTCGATGATCATTGGGTACAACATGAGCACAAGTCGTTGATTGTTAAAAGTGTGCTGGCACGTTTGGAACTGAGAGTTCCAAATGTTCAAGCACAGTTGATTGACACACTACCGATTGTTGTGTGGCGGTATTTCACGACGACGATCACAGTCGGATGTCTCTCATAACGTGGGGCAAATCCGAGTGACGATGCCGAGATTTGTCGAGCATATGTCGTGCAACATCCTATGGAGTTGTCGTATGTCCAAAGGTGACATCTACAGAGTTCGTGACTTGTCAATTTTCAAAAGACGAGAATTTCGTGCCACCCATGACGGAGTTGTTCGCCCTATTCACTGTTCATACCGAGTACAGGTCGATGATCATTGGGTACAACATGAGCACAAGTCGTTGATTGTTAAAAGTGTGCTGGCACGTTTGGAACTGAGAGTTCCAAATGTTCAAGCACAGTTGATTGACACACTACTGATTGTTGTGTGGCGGTATTTCACGACGACGATCACAGTCGGATGTCTCTCATAACGTGGGGCAAATCCGAGTGACGATGCCGAGATTTGTCGAGCATATGTCGTGCAACATCCTATGGAGTTGTCGTATGTCCAAAGGTGACATCTACAGAGTTCGTGACTTGTCAATTTTCAAAAGACGAGAATTTCGTGCCACCCATGACGGAGTTGTTCGCCCTATTCACTGTTCATACCGAGTACAGGTCGATGATCATTGGGTACAACATGAGCACAAGTCGTTGATTGTTAAAAGTGTGCTGGCACGTTTGGAACTGAGAGTTCCAAATGTTCAAGCACAGTTGATTGACACACTACCGATTGTTGTGTGGCGGTATTTCACGACGACGATCACAGTCGGATGTCTCTCATAACGTGGGGCAAATCCGAGTGACGATGCCGAGATTTGTCGAGCATATGTCGTGCAACATCCTATGGAGTTGTCGTATGTCCAAAGGTGACATCTACAGAGTTCGTGACTTGTCAATTTTCAAAAGACGAGAATTTCGTGCCACCCATGACGGAGTTGTTCGCCCTATTCACTGTTCATACCGAGTACAGGTCGATGATCATTGGGTACAACATGAGCACAAGTCGTTGATTGTTAAAAGTGTGCTGGCACGTTTGGAACTGAGAGTTCCAAATGTTCAAGCACAGTTGATTGACACACTACCGATTGTTGTGTGGCGGTATTTCACGACGACGATCACAGTCGGATGTCTCTCATAACGTGGGGCAAATCCGAGTGACGATGCCGAGATTTGTCGAGCATATGTCGTGCAACATCCTATGGAGTTGTCGTATGTCCAAAGGTGACATCTACAGAGTTCGTGACTTGTCAATTTTCAAAAGACGAGAATTTCGTGCCACCCATGACGGAGTTGTTCGCCCTATTCACTGTTCATACCGAGTACAGGTCGATGATCATTGGGTACAACATGAGCACAAGTCGTTGATTGTTAAAAGTGTGCTGGCACGTTTGGAACTGAGAGTTCCAAATGTTCAAGCACAGTTGATTGACACACTACCGATTGTTGTGTGGCGGTATTTCACGACGACGATCACAGTCGGATGTCTCTCATAACGTGGGGCAAATCCGAGTGACGATGCCGAGATTTGTCGAGCATATGTCGTGCAACATCCTATGGAGTTGTCGTATGTCCAAAGGTGACATCTACAGAGTTCGTGACTTGTCAATTTTCAAAAGACGAGAATTTCGTGCCACCCATGACGGAGTTGTTCGCCCTATTCACTGTTCATACCGAGTACAGGTCGATGATCATTGGGTACAACATGAGCACAAGTCGTTGATTGTGAAAAGTGTGCTGGCACGTTTGGAACTGAGAGTTCCAAATGTTCAAGCACAGTTGATTGACACACTACCGATTGTTGTGTGGCGGTATTTCACGACGACGATCACAGTCGGATGTCTCTCATAACGTGGGGCAAATCCGAGTGACGATGCCGAGATTTGTCGAGCATATGTCGTGCAACATCCTATGGAGTTGTCGTATGTCCAAAGGTGACATCTACAGAGTTCGTGACTTGTCAATTTTCAAAAGACGAGAATTTCGTGCCACCCATGACGGAGTTGTTCGCCCTATTCACTGTTCATACCGAGTACAGGTCGATGATCATTGGGTACAACATGAGCACAAGTCGTTGATTGTTAAAAGTGTGCTGGCACGTTTGGAACTGAGAGTTCCAAATGTTCAAGCACAGTTGATTGACACACTACCGATTGTTGTGTGGCGGTATTTCACGACGACGATCACAGTCGGATGTCTCTCATAACGTGGGGCAAATCCGAGTGACGATGCCGAGATTTGTCGAGCATATGTCGTGCAACATCCTATGGAGTTGTCGTATGTCCAAAGGTGACATCTACAGAGTTCGTGACTTGTCAATTTTCAAAAGACGAGAATTTCGTGCCACCCATGACGGAGTTGTTCGCCCTATTCACTGTTCATACCGAGTACAGGTCGATGATCATTGGGTACAACATGAGCACAAGTCGTTGATTGTTAAAAGTGTGCTGGCACGTTTGGAACTGAGAGTTCCAAATGTTCAAGCACAGTTGATTGACACACTACCGATTGTTGTGTGGCGGTATTTCACGACGACGATCACAGTCGGATGTCTCTCATAACGTGGGGCAAATCCGAGTGACGATGCCGAGATTTGTCGAGCATATGTCGTGCAACATCCTATGGAGTTGTCGTATGTCCAAAGGTGACATCTACAGAGTTCGTGACTTGTCAATTTTCAAAAGACGAGAATTTCGTGCCACCCATGACGGAGTTGTTCGCCCTATTCACTGTTCATACCGAGTACAGGTCGATGATCATTGGGTACAACATGAGCACAAGTCGTTGATTGTTAAAAGTGTGCTGGCACGTTTGGAACTGAGAGTTCCAAATGTTCAAGCACAGTTGATTGACACACTACCGATTGTTGTGTGGCGGTATTTCACGACGACGATCACAGTCGGATGTCTCTCATAACGTGGGGCAAATCCGAGTGACGATGCCGAGATTTGTCGAGCATATGTCGTGCAACATCCTATGGAGTTGTCGTATGTCCAAAGGTGACATCTACAGAGTTCGTGACTTGTCAATTTTCAAAAGACGAGAATTTCGTGCCACCCATGACGGAGTTGTTCGCCCTATTCACTGTTCATACCGAGTACAGGTCGATGATCATTGGGTACAACATGAGCACAAGTCGTTGATTGTTAAAAGTGTGCTGGCACGTTTGGAACTGAGAGTTCCAAATGTTCAAGCACAGTTGATTGACACACTACCGATTGTTGTGTGGCGGTATTTCACGACGACGATCACAGTCGGATGTCTCTCATAACGTGGGGCAAATCCGAGTGACGATGCCGAGATTTGTCGAGCATATGTCGTGCAACATCCTATGGAGTTGTCGTATGTCCAAAGGTGACATCTACAGAGTTCGTGACTTGTCAATTTTCAAAAGACGAGAATTTCGTGCCACCCATGACGGAGTTGTTCGCCCTATTCACTGTTCATACCGAGTACAGGTCGATGATCATTGGGTACAACATGAGCACAAGTCGTTGATTGTTAAAAGTGTGCTGGCACGTTTGGAACTGAGAGTTCCAAATGTTCAAGCACAGTTGATTGACACACTACCGATTGTTGTGTGGCGGTATTTCACGACGACGATCACAGTCGGATGTCTCTCATAACGTGGGGCAAATCCGAGTGACGATGCCGAGATTTGTCGAGCATATGTCGTGCAACATCCTATGGAGTTGTCGTATGTCCAAAGGTGACATCTACAGAGTTCGTGACTTGTCAATTTTCAAAAGACGAGAATTTCGTGCCACCCATGACGGAGTTGTTCGCCCTATTCACTGTTCATACCGAGTACAGGTCGATGATCATTGGGTACAACATGAGCACAAGTCGTTGATTGTTAAAAGTGTGCTGGCACGTTTGGAACTGAGAGTTCCAAATGTTCAAGCACAGTTGATTGACACACTACCGATTGTTGTGTGGCGGTATTTCACGACGACGATCACAGTCGGATGTCTCTCATAACGTGGGGCAAATCCGAGTGACGATGCCGAGATTTGTCGAGCATATGTCGTGCAACATCCTATGGAGTTGTCGTATGTCCAAAGGTGACATCTACAGAGTTCGTGACTTGTCAATTTTCAAAAGACGAGAATTTCGTGCCACCCATGACGGAGTTGTTCGCCCTATTCACTGTTCATACCGAGTACAGGTCGATGATCATTGGGTACAACATGAGCACAAGTCGTTGATTGTTAAAAGTGTGCTGGCACGTTTGGAACTGAGAGTTCCAAATGTTCAAGCACAGTTGATTGACACACTACCGATTGTTGTGTGGCGGTATTTCACGACGACGATCACAGTCGGATGTCTCTCATAACGTGGGGCAAATCCGAGTGACGATGCCGAGATTTGTCGAGCATATGTCGTGCAACATCCTATGGAGTTGTCGTATGTCCAAAGGTGACATCTACAGAGTTCGTGACTTGTCAATTTTCAAAAGACGAGAATTTCGTGCCACCCATGACGGAGTTGTTCGCCCTATTCACTGTTCATACCGAGTACAGGTCGATGATCATTGGGTACAACATGAGCACAAGTCGTTGATTGTTAAAAGTGTGCTGGCACGTTTGGAACTGAGAGTTCCAAATGTTCAAGCACAGTTGATTGACACACTACCGATTGTTGTGTGGCGGTATTTCACGACGACGATCACAGTCGGATGTCTCTCATAACGTGGGGCAAATCCGAGTGACGATGCCGAGATTTGTCGAGCATATGTCGTGCAACATCCTATGGAGTTGTCGTATGTCCAAAGGTGACATCTACAGAGTTCGTGACTTGTCAATTTTCAAAAGACGAGAATTTCGTGCCACCCATGACGGAGTTGTTCGCCCTATTCACTGTTCATACCGAGTACAGGTCGATGATCATTGGGTACAACATGAGCACAAGTCGTTGATTGTTAAAAGTGTGCTGGCACGTTTGGAACTGAGAGTTCCAAATGTTCAAGCACAGTTGATTGACACACTACCGATTGTTGTGTGGCGGTATTTCACGACGACGATCACAGTCGGATGTCTCTCATAACGTGGGGCAAATCCGAGTGACGATGCCGAGATTTGTCGAGCATATGTCGTGCAACATCCTATGGAGTTGTCGTATGTCCAAAGGTGACATCTACAGAGTTCGTGACTTGTCAATTTTCAAAAGACGAGAATTTCGTGCCACCCATGACGGAGTTGTTCGCCCTATTCACTGTTCATACCGAGTACAGGTCGATGATCATTGGGTACAACATGAGCACAAGTCGTTGATTGTTAAAAGTGTGCTGGCACGTTTGGAACTGAGAGTTCCAAATGTTCAAGCACAGTTGATTGACACACTACCGATTGTTGTGTGGCGGTATTTCACGACGACGATCACAGTCGGATGTCTCTCATAACGTGGGGCAAATCCGAGTGACGATGCCGAGATTTGTCGAGCATATGTCGTGCAACATCCTATGGAGTTGTCGTATGTCCAAAGGTGACATCTACAGAGTTCGTGACTTGTCAATTTTCAAAAGACGAGAATTTCGTGCCACCCATGACGGAGTTGTTCGCCCTATTCACTGTTCATACCGAGTACAGGTCGATGATCATTGGGTACAACATGAGCACAAGTCGTTGATTGTTAAAAGTGTGCTGGCACGTTTGGAACTGAGAGTTCCAAATGTTCAAGCACAGTTGATTGACACACTACCGATTGTTGTGTGGCGGTATTTCACGACGACGATCACAGTCGGATGTCTCTCATAACGTGGGGCAAATCCGAGTGACGATGCCGAGATTTGTCGAGCATATGTCGTGCAACATCCTATGGAGTTGTCGTATGTCCAAAGGTGACATCTACAGAGTTCGTGACTTGTCAATTTTCAAAAGACGAGAATTTCGTGCCACCCATGACGGAGTTGTTCGCCCTATTCACTGTTCATACCGAGTACAGGTCGATGATCATTGGGTACAACATGAGCACAAGTCGTTGATTGTTAAAAGTGTGCTGGCACGTTTGGAACTGAGAGTTCCAAATGTTCAAGCACAGTTGATTGACACACTACCGATTGTTGTGTGGCGGTATTTCACGACGACGATCACAGTCGGATGTCTCTCATAACGTGGGGCAAATCCGAGTGACGATGCCGAGATTTGTCGAGCATATGTCGTGCAACATCCTATGGAGTTGTCGTATGTCCAAAGGTGACATCTACAGAGTTCGTGACTTGTCAATTTTCAAAAGACGAGAATTTCGTGCCACCCATGACGGAGTTGTTCGCCCTATTCACTGTTCATACCGAGTACAGGTCGATGATCATTGGGTACAACATGAGCACAAGTCGTTGATTGTTAAAAGTGTGCTGGCACGTTTGGAACTGAGAGTTCCAAATGTTCAAGCACAGTTGATTGACACACTACCGATTGTTGTGTGGCGGTATTTCACGACGACGATCACAGTCGGATGTCTCTCATAACGTGGGGCAAATCCGAGTGACGATGCCGAGATTTGTCGAGCATATGTCGTGCAACATCCTATGGAGTTGTCGTATGTCCAAAGGTGACATCTACAGAGTTCGTGACTTGTCAATTTTCAAAAGACGAGAATTTCGTGCCACCCATGACGGAGTTGTTCGCCCTATTCACTGTTCATACCGAGTACAGGTCGATGATCATTGGGTACAACATGAGCACAAGTCGTTGATTGTTAAAAGTGTGCTGGCACGTTTGGAACTGAGAGTTCCAAATGTTCAAGCACAGTTGATTGACACACTACCGATTGTTGTGTGGCGGTATTTCACGACGACGATCACAGTCGGATGTCTCTCATAACGTGGGGCAAATCCGAGTGACGATGCCGAGATTTGTCGAGCATATGTCGTGCAACATCCTATGGAGTTGTCGTATGTCCAAAGGTGACATCTACAGAGTTCGTGACTTGTCAATTTTCAAAAGACGAGAATTTCGTGCCACCCATGACGGAGTTGTTCGCCCTATTCACTGTTCATACCGAGTACAGGTCGATGATCATTGGGTACAACATGAGCACAAGTCGTTGATTGTTAAAAGTGTGCTGGCACGTTTGGAACTGAGAGTTCCAAATGTTCAAGCACAGTTGATTGACACACTACCGATTGTTGTGTGGCGGTATTTCACGACGACGATCACAGTCGGATGTCTCTCATAACGTGGGGCAAATCCGAGTGACGATGCCGAGATTTGTCGAGCATATGTCGTGCAACATCCTATGGAGTTGTCGTATGTCCAAAGGTGACATCTACAGAGTTCGTGACTTGTCAATTTTCAAAAGACGAGAATTTCGTGCCACCCATGACGGAGTTGTTCGCCCTATTCACTGTTCATACCGAGTACAGGTCGATGATCATTGGGTACAACATGAGCACAAGTCGTTGATTGTTAAAAGTGTGCTGGCACGTTTGGAACTGAGAGTTCCAAATGTTCAAGCACAGTTGATTGACACACTACCGATTGTTGTGTGGCGGTATTTCACGACGACGATCACAGTCGGATGTCTCTCATAACGTGGGGCAAATCCGAGTGACGATGCCGAGATTTGTCGAGCATATGTCGTGCAACATCCTATGGAGTTGTCGTATGTCCAAAGGTGACATCTACAGAGTTCGTGACTTGTCAATTTTCAAAAGACGAGAATTTCGTGCCACCCATGACGGAGTTGTTCGCCCTATTCACTGTTCATACCGAGTACAGGTCGATGATCATTGGGTACAACATGAGCACAAGTCGTTGATTGTTAAAAGTGTGCTGGCACGTTTGGAACTGAGAGTTCCAAATGTTCAAGCACAGTTGATTGACACACTACCGATTGTTGTGTGGCGGTATTTCACGACGACGATCACAGTCGGATGTCTCTCATAACGTGGGGCAAATCCGAGTGACGATGCCGAGATTTGTCGAGCATATGTCGTGCAACATCCTATGGAGTTGTCGTATGTCCAAAGGTGACATCTACAGAGTTCGTGACTTGTCAATTTTCAAAAGACGAGAATTTCGTGCCACCCATGACGGAGTTGTTCGCCCTATTCACTGTTCATACCGAGTACAGGTCGATGATCATTGGGTACAACATGAGCACAAGTCGTTGATTGTTAAAAGTGTGCTGGCACGTTTGGAACTGAGAGTTCCAAATGTTCAAGCACAGTTGATTGACACACTACCGATTGTTGTGTGGCGGTATTTCACGACGACGATCACAGTCGGATGTCTCTCATAACGTGGGGCAAATCCGAGTGACGATGCCGAGATTTGTCGAGCATATGTCGTGCAACATCCTATGGAGTTGTCGTATGTCCAAAGGTGACATCTACAGAGTTCGTGACTTGTCAATTTTCAAAAGACGAGAATTTCGTGCCACCCATGACGGAGTTGTTCGCCCTATTCACTGTTCATACCGAGTACAGGTCGATGATCATTGGGTACAACATGAGCACAAGTCGTTGATTGTGAAAAGTGTGCTGGCACGTTTGGAACTGAGAGTTCCAAATGTTCAAGCACAGTTGATTGACACACTACCGATTGTTGTGTGGCGGTATTTCACGACGACGATCACAGTCGGATGTCTCTCATAACGTGGGGCAAATCCGAGTGACGATGCCGAGATTTGTCGAGCATATGTCGTGCAACATCCTATGGAGTTGTCGTATGTCCAAAGGTGACATCTACAGAGTTCGTGACTTGTCAATTTTCAAAAGACGAGAATTTCGTGCCACCCATGACGGAGTTGTTCGCCCTATTCACTGTTCATACCGAGTACAGGTCGATGATCATTGGGTACAACATGAGCACAAGTCGTTGATTGTGAAAAGTGTGCTGGCACGTTTGGAACTGAGAGTTCCAAATGTTCAAGCACAGTTGATTGACACACTACCGATTGTTGTGTGGCGGTATTTCACGACGACGATCACAGCCGGATGTCTCTCATAACGTGGGGCAAATCCGAGTGACGATGCCGAGATTTGTCGAGCATCGTCACTCGGATTTGTCAAGGACAAATGCTTATACTGCCACAAACCTGGTCATCTTGTCGCTGAGTGCCGCTACAAGAAACGAGATGTGACCAAGGGTATTCAGCGCAAATGTCTTCCAAACGATGATGAAGAAGTCAACGTCCTCGAGCAAGCAGAAGAAGGATTCATCCTGGTTACCACTGACCAAGACCGACTTGACATCGGGAACAAATGGATCCTCGACAGCGGTTGTACAACTGACGTCACTGGTGACAAGACTCTGTTTTCCAAGCTGACAAGAAGTGGTCAAGTCTCTCTCCGAATGGCTAATGACACTTCAGTCAAGTCGACTCAGTCTGGATCGGTCAAGATCCGCGTTGACAACGATCAAATCCTCGACCGACCTTGGGTCATGTATGTTCCAGGACTGACGAAGAACCTTCTCTCGTTGCGTCGCCTACTCCAAGATGGATTTGCAATTCCCAAGTGGACGGCAGACTCTGCCGTTCTCATCAAGAACACACTTGCACTCAGGTTTCATGTGCATCAAGGCCTGTTCGTTCTTTCCGCAAGTCAAGACGAGCAAGTCAATGCTTTTACCATTCGCAAGTCTATGCCTAAACTAGTGCAATGGCACCTTCGACTGGCAAGCAAGCTGCAAAAGACGGCGTTGTTGATGGTCTTTCTCTGTCCAAGAGCGACCTTGTTGGGTCGTACAGTTGCGACGCATGCGAAATTGCCAAGGCTAGACGGATGAGCTACAAGTACACCCACCCGTACCGTGCTCAAGTTCCTTTGGAGCGAGTCCACATCGACAAGGGTGGTCCTATCACTCCACCAACCTTCGATGGGATGGTCTATTATGAGCTCTACGTGGACGAAGCCTCCAGATTCAAGTGGCTCTTTCTCTTGAAGTCCAAATCAGAGACTCTGGACAACTTCAAGAAGTTTCACGTATACGCTGAGCGCCAATTTGGTCGGAAAATCAAGACTATCATGACTGACAACGCCCAAGAATATCTTGCCAAGGCTCTCACCGCGTATTGTTCAAGCGTTGGCATCGAGCAACTATACACCAACGTGTACTCTCCTGAGGAGAACTGCATTGCCGAGCAGCCCAACAACGTCCTCATGAACAAGGTTCGGTGCCTCCTCCAAGACACAGGCCTCGATTATCAATATTGGGGAGAAGCGCTCAACTACGTCGTGTACACCGAAAATCGAAGTCCCAACAAAGCGCTCGGAGGAAGGACGCCATTCCAAGCCATTTATGGTCGGCGGCCCAACATCGAACACTTGAGGTCATTTGGCTGCGTGGCATATGCATTCATCGACAAATCGAAGCGATCCAAGTTGGAACCTCGAGCGACCAAGTGTATCTTTCTTGGCTATGCAAGTCAGCGCAAGAGTTATCGACTTCAAGATTGTGAATCTGGACGGACTTTCGAGTGTCGATCAGTCAAATTCGTCGAAGATGGCACCGCCGACGACAACCCCAAGTCTGTTCAAGTTGACCATTCTTACACCCAACCACCAGGACCTCAAGTAGTTGAAGATCCCGAAGACGCTGACGACATCGATGACCAACCTGAGCAGTCGCCTCCAAGGCACCAAGTCACATTTACTGACGACGTCACTATACGAAATTCTCCTTCAGCAAATCCAGCCCAAGTTGAGTCACCACATCCGGAAGATCCAACTTCGGCTGATGACGAAGAAGGAAGCATGAGCGACTCGGATGTCCAAGTTCCTGAGCCAGGCAGCCTCGAAGCTATCTCCGGGGGATTCCATCAGAGCTACAGCGTTCAAGTTGTCAACGAGACACCAGTGTCCTTTGCAGATATCGAGAAGAGCCCCAATCGACTGAAATGGCTCAGGTCGAATACGACTCACTCATTGAAAATGGCACTTGGACGCTGACGGACCTCCCACCCGGCCGTGAAGCCCTCGAGTGCAAGTGGCTTTGGCGGATGAAGTTCGATGCCGATGGCAAGTTGACCAAGTACAAGGCACGTCTTGTCCTCAAAGGCTACATGCAACAGTACGGGATCGACTATCTCGAGATTTTCGCTCCGGTACTTCGGATGAACGCTTTACGTCTACTACTCTGTTTGGTGGCACACCACGCATGGAAGATCCGACAAATGGATGTCAAGACAGCTTTTCTCAACGGCACCTTGGACACCGACACAGTCATTTTTATGGAGCAGCCCCCTGGATTTGCTATTCAAGGTGAAGAATCCAAGGTTTGCCGCCTGATTAAATCAATCTACGGTCTCAAGCTAGCGCCAAGATGTTGGTATCTGACGTTGCACTCCTTTCTCGTCCGAATTGGCTTCGAGCGTTGTGTCCAAAAAGTCTGCCTTTACACCAAAAGAGTGGGAGACTCTGTGGTACTTTTGAGTGTATACGTCGACGACATTACAATCACGGGCAACAACGACCAAGACATCGAGAAGGCCTGCAACGCACTCAAGGACGAGTTTAAAATGACCGACCTCGGTGAGCTCAAGTCAATCCTCGGGATCAAAGTCGAAACTCATGGGCATGTTGTCACGATGTCCCAACAAGGCTATGTTGAGGTCCTACTCGACAAGTTCAACATGGCTGACGGCAAACCTGTGTCGACACCTGAAGTCGTTGGTCATGCGCTCGTGCCGACATCTAAAAGTCAAGATGAAGTCAAGGCACTCAACTTGCCATACCGCGAACTTGTCGGTAGTCTCCAGTACCTCGTGACAGCCACAAGACCAGACATCGCCAACGCAGTACGGAACCTCAGCAAACACTTGTCAAAGTACGACGATACCCACTGGAAGCAAGCACAGCGAATGCTCAAGTACCTCAAGGGATCCAAATCACCAAGTCTCGAGATCGACGGTCGAGGTCAAGTGGGAGACTTGCAGCTCAGTGCGTACTGCGATGCCGACTTCGCAAACGGAGAAGACCGCAAGTCGATCAGTGGCTATTGTAGAGTGAGGAGGGCTTGCACTTGAGTAGTTGAAGGTAAATTCAATTGTGAGGTTTTGTCTGCTAGACTTGGTTCTAATAATATCTTTGGTTCTTGGGATTGGCTGAACTATTCTTATCTATATCCGGACGGTTGCTGCAGTTTAATAACTACTAGCATAAATATAGATCTTGATGCAAAGATATAGTGTTGAAGTTTCAGCACATAAATAGTGTTGCGCTAGAAGTGCACTACGCTGGTGCTGGAAGTGCACCATGCATTATGCTGGAAGTGCGCAATGTATGAGTGCTAGAAGTACACCATACACAAACACTTTTGTCGCAGGATAAGTAGGTCTAGAACCTACTGAGTCCTTGACAAATCATCATTGTATTTATGCAATCCAATAAGGCCTGACTTTGCCATGTCTAACACTCCCACTCAATACGAGTCTTCTGTGAGTCCCAACTTGGAACGCAGGATTTTGAATTGCTCACGCGGAGTGGCCTTGGTGAGGATGTCAGCGATCATCATCTTGCTTGGACAGTACTGAAGCTTTATGACTTCCTTCTCGACATTGTCCCGTACAAAATGGTACTTGGTGCTGATGTGTTTGGTCCTCTCATGTTGGCCAGGGTTCTTCGCGATGGCAATTGCACTCTGGTTGTCGCAATGCACCAGGATAGTCTTTTGGGGAAACCCAAGTTCTTCCAATAGTTCTGAGAACCAGAGGAGCTCTTTGACACAGTCTGCCAAGGCAATGTACTCGGCTTCTGCTGTGGACAGTGCCACGATGGTTTGCTTCCTCGAGCGATAGGAGAGTTCGCATGAGCCGTACTTAACGACGTAGCCTGTTAGAAATGGCAAAGTCAAGCCTTATTGGATTGCATACATACAATGTTGATGTGTCAAGGACTCAGTAGGTTCTAGACCTACTTATCCTGCGACAAAAGTGTTTGTGTATGGTGTACTTCTAGCACTCATACATTGCGCACTTCCAGCATAATGCATGGTGCACTTCCAGCACCAGCGTAGTGCACTTCTAGCGCAACACTATTTATGTGCTGAAACTTCAACACTATATCTTTGCATCAAGATCTATATTTATGCTAGTAGTTATTAAACTGCAGCAACCGTCCGGATATAGATAAGAATAGTTCAGCCAATCCCAAGAACCAAAGATATTATTAGAACCAAGTCTAGCAGACAAAACCTCACAATTGAATTTACCTTCAACTACTCAAGTGCAAGCCCTCCTCACTCTACAATAGCCACTGATCGACTTGCGGTCTTCTCCGTTTGCGAAGTCGGCATCGCAGTACGCACTGAGCTGCTAGTCTCCCACTTGACCTCGACCGTCGATCTCGAGACTTGGTGATTTGGATCCCTTGAGGTACTTGAGCATTCGCTGTGCTTGCTTCCAGTGGGTATCGTCGTACTTTGACAAGTGTTTGCTGAGGTTCCGTACTGCGTTGGCGATGTCTGGTCTTGTGGCTGTCACGAGGTACTGGAGACTACCGACAAGTTCGCGGTATGGCAAGTTGAGTGCCTTGACTTCATCTTGACTTTTAGATGTCGGCACGAGCGCATGACCAACGACTTCAGGTGTCGACACAGGTTTGCCGTCAGCCATGTTGAACTTGTCGAGTAGGACCTCAACATAGCCTTGTTGGGACATCGTGACAACATGCCCATGAGTTTCGACTTTGATCCCGAGGATTGACTTGAGCTCACCGAGGTCGGTCATTTTAAACTCGTCCTTGAGTGCGTTGCAGGCCTTCTCGATGTCTTGGTCGTTGTTGCCCGTGATTGTAATGTCGTCGACGTATACACTCAAAAGTACCACAGAGTCTCCCACTCTTTTGGTGTAAAGGCAGACTTTTTGGACACAACGCTCGAAGCCAATTCGGACGAGAAAGGAGTGCAACGTCAGATACCAACATCTTGGCGCTAGCTTGAGACCGTAGATTGATTTAATCAGGCGGCAAACCTTGGATTCTTCACCTTGAATAGCAAATCCAGGGGCTGCTCCATAAAAATGACTGTGTCGGTGTCCAAGGTGCCGTTGAGAAAAGCTGTCTTGACATCCATTTGTCGGATCTTCCATGCGTGGTGTGCCACCAAACAGAGTAGTAGACGTAAAGCGTTCATCCGAAGTACCGGAGCGAAAATCTCGAGATAGTCGATCCCGTACTGTTGCATGTAGCCTTTGAGGACAAGACGTGCCTTGTACTTGGTCAACTTGCCATCGGCATCGAACTTCATCCGCCAAAGCCACTTGCACTTGAGGGCTTCACGGCCGGGTGGGAGGTCCGTCAGCGTCCAAGTGCCATTTTCAATGAGTGAGTCGTATTCGACCTGAGCCATTTCAGTCGATTGGGGCTCTTCTCGATATCTGCAAAGGACACTGGTGTCTCGTTGACAACTTGAACGCTGTAGCTCTGATGGAATCCCCCGGAGATGGCTTCGAGGCTGCCTGGCTCAGGAACTTGGACATCCGAGTCGCTCATGCTTCCTTCTTCGTCATCAGCCGAAGTTGGATCTTCCGGATGTGGTGACTCAACTTGGGCTGGATTTGCTGAAGGAGAATTTCGTATAGTGACGTCGTCAGTAAATGTGACTTGGTGCCTTGGAGGCGACTGCTCAGGTTGGTCATCGATGTCGTCAGCGTCTTCGGGATCTTCAACTACTTGAGGTCCTGGTGGTTGGGTGTAAGAATGGTCAACTTGAACAGACTTGGGGTTGTCGTCGGCGGTGCCATCTTCGACGAATTTGACTGATCGACACTCGAAAGTCCGTCCAGATTCACAATCTTGAAGTCGATAACTCTTGCGCTGACTTGCATAGCCAAGAAAGATACACTTGGTCGCTCGAGGTTCCAACTTGGATCGCTTCGATTTGTCGATGAATGCATATGCCACGCAGCCAAATGACCTCAAGTGTTCGATGTTGGGCCGCCGACCATAAATGGCTTGGAATGGCGTCCTTCCTCCGAGCGCTTTGTTGGGACTTCGATTTTCGGTGTACACGACGTAGTTGAGCGCTTCTCCCCAATATTGATAATCGAGGCCTGTGTCTTGGAGGAGGCACCGAACCTTGTTCATGAGGACGTTGTTGGGCTGCTCGGCAATGCAGTTCTCCTCAGGAGAGTACACGTTGGTGTATAGTTGCTCGATGCCAACGCTTGAACAATACGCGGTGAGAGCCTTGGCAAGATATTCTTGGGCGTTGTCAGTCATGATAGTCTTGATTTTCCGACCAAATTGGCGCTCAGCGTATACGTGAAACTTCTTGAAGTTGTCCAGAGTCTCTGATTTGGACTTCAAGAGAAAGAGCCACTTGAATCTGGAGGCTTCGTCCACGTAGAGCTCATAATAGACCATCCCATCGAAGGTTGGTGGAGTGATAGGACCACCCTTGTCGATGTGGACTCGCTCCAAAGGAACTTGAGCACGGTACGGGTGGGTGTTCTTGTAGCTCATCCGTCTAGCCTTGGCAATTTCGCATGCGTCGCAACTGTACGACCCAACAAGGTCGCTCTTGGACAGAGAAAGACCATCAACAACGCCGTCTTTTGCAGCTTGCTTGCCAGTCGAAGGTGCCATTGCACTAGTTTAGGCATAGACTTGCGAATGGTAAAAGCATTGACTTGCTCGTCTTGACTTGCGGAAAGAACGAACAGGCCTTGATGCACATGAAACCTGAGTGCAAGTGTGTTCTTGATGAACTCTGCCGTCCACTTGGGAATTGCAAATCCATCTTGGAGTAGGCGACGCAACGAGAGAAGGTTCTTCGTCAGTCCTGGAACATACATGACCCAAGGTCGGTCGAGGATTTGATCGTTGTCAACGCGGATCTTGACCGATCCAGACTGAGTCGACTTGACTGAAGTGTCATTAGCCATTCGGAGAGAGACTTGACCACTTCTTGTCAGCTTGGAAAACAGAGTCTTGTCACCAGTGACGTCAGTTGTACAACCGCTGTCGAGGATCCATTTGTTCCCGATGTCAAGTCGGTCTTGGTCAGTGGTAACCAGGATGAATCCTTCTTCTGCTTGCTCGAGGACGTTGACTTCTTCATCATCGTTTGGAAGACATTTGCGCTGAATACCCTTGGTCACATCTCGTTTCTTGTAGCGGCACTCAGCGACAAGATGACCAGGTTTGTGGCAGTATAAGCATTTGTCCTTGACACGCAGCTTCTATGGTTTGCGTTTGCTATCCTTGGCAGCGTACAGGACTTGATTCGTCGGACGGAGCCTTGCGCTTGGTTGTACTGCGCTCTTCTTCGCTTTCCCTGGATAGGAGGCGATCAATGACTTGTTGAAGAGTTGGCGCAGGCTCACGGTTGCGGAGGATTTCGACAGTTGTCGGGAAGACTTCCTTGACACTGGTGAGGAGGATTCTTCCAAGCATGTCGTCGTCCACGCGTGTCCCCATGTACATGAGCTTCTGTTGGAGGACGCGCATGTCAGTGATGTGAGACTGCATCGACTTTCCAACTTCATACGTCTTCGTGTGCAGCTCGTGGATGACATTGGATACGTCAGCATAGGTTCGCGCTTCTTAGCGTTCAATGAGCAACTTCCACACGGCAGCAGACGTCGTCACATGTGCCACGTAGGCGAGATTGTCATCATCCAATGCGTTGACGAGTATCGTGAATGCCTTGGCTTCCTTGGCGTCGAAATCGCTGGTGCTTCCTGCATCCGATCCCGTAGTATTGCCGCTGACAATAGTCCATAATCCCTTGCTACGCAGCTTTTCTTGAATTCGCAGTTTAAAGATGTTGACATTCTTGCCGCGGAAGACAATGGCTTCTTGCTTGGAATCGTCGGTCTTGATCGTTGGGCTCATAACCTTGTAGAGTGATGAGGGCTTGCACTTGAGTAGTTGAAGGTAAATTCAATTGTGAGGTTTAGTCTGCTAGACTTGGTTCTAATAATATCTTTGGTTCTTAGGATTGGCTGAACTATTCTTATCTATATCCGGACGGTTGCTGCAGTTTCATAACTGCTGGCATAAATATAGATCTTGATGCATAAATATAGTGTTGAAGATTCAACACATAAATAGTGTTGCGCTAGAAGTGCACTACGCTGGTGCTGGAAGTGCACCATGCATTATGCTGGAAGTGCGCAATGTATGAGTGCTAGAAGTACACCATACACAAACACTTTTGTCGCAGGATAAGTAGGTCTAGAACCTACTGAGTCCTTGACACATCAACATTGTATGTATGCAATCCAATAAGGCTTGACTTTGCCATTTCTAACAGGCTACGTCGTTATGTACGGCTCATGCGAACTCTCCTATCGCTCGAGGAAGCAAACCATCGTGGCACTGTCCACAGCAGAAGCCGAGTACATTGCCTTGGCAGACTGTGTCAAAGAGCTCCTCTGGTTCTCAGAACTATTGGAAGAACTTGGGTTTCCCCAAAAGACTATCCTGGTGCATTGCGACAACCAGAGTGCAATTGCCATCGCGAAGAACCCTGGCCAACATGAGAGGACCAAACACATCAGCACCAAGTACCATTTTGTACGGGACAATGTCGAGAAGGAAGTCATAAAGCTTCAGTACTGTCCAAGCAAGATGATGATCGCTGACATCCTCACCAAGGCCACTCCGCGTGAGCAATTCAAAATCCTGCGTTCCAAGTTGGGACTCACAGAAGACTCGTATTGAGTGGGAGTGTTAGACATGGCAAAGTCAGGCCTTATTGGATTGCATAAATACAATGATGATTTGTCAAGGACTCAGTAGGTTCTAGACCTACTTATCCTGCGACAAAAGTGTTTGTGTATGGTGTACTTCTAGCACTCATACATTGCGCACTTCCAGCATAATGCATGGTGCACTTCCAGCACCAGCGTAGTGCACTTCTAGCGCAACACTATTTATGTGTTGAATCTTCAACACTATATTTATGCATCAAGATCTATATTTATGCCAGCAGTTATGAAACTGCAGCAACCGTCCGGATATAGATAAGAATAGTTCAGCCAATCCTAAGAACCAAAGATATTATTAGAACCAAGTCTAGCAGACTAAACCTCACAATTGAATTTACCTTCAACTACTCAAGTGCAAGCCCTCATCACTCTACAAGGTTATGAGCCCAACGATCAAGACCGACGATTCCAAGCAAGAAGCCATTGTCTTCCGCGGCAAGAATTTCAACATCTTTAAACTGCGAATTCAAGCAAAGCTGCGTAGCAAGGGATTATGGACTATTGTCAGCGGCAATACTACGGGATCGGATGCAGGAAGCACCAGCGATTTCGACGCCAAGGAAGCCAAGGCATTCACGATACTCGTCAACGCATTGGATGATGACAATCTCGCCTACGTGGCACATGTGACGACGTCTGCTGCCGTGTGGAAGTTGCTCATTGAACGCTAAGAAGCGCGAACCTATGCTGACGTATCCAATGTCATCCACGAGCTGCACACGAAGACGTATGAAGTTGGAAAGTCGATGCAGTCTCACATCACTGACATGCGCGTCCTCCAACAGAAGCTCATGTACATGGGGACACGCGTGGACGACGACATGCTTGGAAGAATCCTCCTCACCAGTGTCAAGGAAGTCTTCCCGACAACTGTCGAAATCCTCCGCAACCGTGAGCCTGCGCCAACTCTTCAACAAGTCATTGATCGCCTCCTATCCAGGGAAAGCGAAGAAGAGCGCAGTACAACCAAGCGCAAGGCTCCGTCCGACGAATCAAGTCCTGTACGCTGCCAAGGATAGCAAACGCAAACCATAGAAGCTGCGTGTCAAGGACAAATGCTTATACTGCCACAAACCTGGTCATCTTGTCGCTGAGTGCCGCTACAAGAAACGAGATGTGACCAAGGGTATTCAGCGCAAATGTCTTCCAAACGATGATGAAGAAGTCAACGTCCTCGAGCAAGCAGAAGAAGGATTCATCCTGGTTACCACTGACCAAGACCGACTTGACATCGGGAACAAATGGATCCTCGACAGCGGTTGTACAACTGACGTCACTGGTGACAAGACTCTGTTTTCCAAGCTGACAAGAAGTGGTCAAGTCTCTCTCCGAATGGCTAATGACACTTCAGTCAAGTCGACTCAGTCTGGATCGGTCAAGATCCGCGTTGACAACGATCAAATCCTCGACCGACCTTGGGTCATGTATGTTCCAGGACTGACGAAGAACCTTCTCTCGTTGCGTCGCCTACTCCAAGATGGATTTGCAATTCCCAAGTGGACGGCAGACTCTGCCGTTCTCATCAAGAACACACTTGCACTCAGGTTTCATGTGCATCAAGGCCTGTTCGTTCTTTCCGCAAGTCAAGACGAGCAAGTCAATGCTTTTACCATTCGCAAGTCTATGCCTAAACTAGTGCAATGGCACCTTCGACTGGCAAGCAAGCTGCAAAAGACGGCGTTGTTGATGGTCTTTCTCTGTCCAAGAGCGACCTTGTTGGGTCGTACAGTTGCGACGCATGCGAAATTGCCAAGGCTAGACGGATGAGCTACAAGTACACCCACCCGCACCGTGCTCAAGTTCCTTTGGAGCGAGTCCACATCGACAAGGGTGGTCCTATCACTCCACCAACCTTCGATGGGATGGTCTATTATGAGCTCTACGTGGACGAAGCCTCCAGATTCAAGTGGCTCTTTCTCTTGAAGTCCAAATCAGAGACTCTGGACAACTTCAAGAAGTTTCACGTATACGCTGAGCGCCAATTTGGTCGGAAAATCAAGACTATCATGACTGACAACGCCCAAGAATATCTTGCCAAGGCTCTCACCGCGTATTGTTCAAGCGTTGGCATCGAGCAACTATACACCAACGTGTACTCTCCTGAGGAGAACTGCATTGCCGAGCAGCCCAACAACGTCCTCATGAACAAGGTTCGGTGCCTCCTCCAAGACACAGGCCTCGATTATCAATATTGGGGAGAAGCGCTCAACTACGTCGTGTACACCGAAAATCGAAGTCCCAACAAAGCGCTCGGAGGAAGGACGCCATTCCAAGCCATTTATGGTCGGCGGCCCAACATCGAACACTTGAGGTCATTTGGCTGCGTGGCATATGCATTCATCGACAAATCGAAGCGATCCAAGTTGGAACCTCGAGCGACCAAGTGTATCTTTCTTGGCTATGCAAGTCAGCGCAAGAGTTATCGACTTCAAGATTGTGAATCTGGACGGACTTTCGAGTGTCGATCAGTCAAATTCGTCGAAGATGGCACCGCCGACGACAACCCCAAGTCTGTTCAAGTTGACCATTCTTACACCCAACCACCAGGACCTCAAGTAGTTGAAGATCCCGAAGACGCTGACGACATCGATGACCAACCTGAGCAGTCGCCTCCAAGGCACCAAGTCACATTTACTGACGACGTCACTATACGAAATTCTCCTTCAGCAAATCCAGCCCAAGTTGAGTCACCACATCCGGAAGATCCAACTTCGGCTGATGACGAAGAAGGAAGCATGAGCGACTCGGATGTCCAAGTTCCTGAGCCAGGCAGCCTCGAAGCCATCTCCGGGGGATTCCATCAGAGCTACAGCGTTCAAGTTGTCAACGAGACACCAGTGTCCTTTGCAGATATCGAGAAGAGCCCCAATCGACTGAAATGGCTCAGGTCGAATACGACTCACTCATTGAAAATGGCACTTGGACGCTGACGGACCTCCCACCCGGCCGTGAAGCCCTCAAGTGCAAGTGGCTTTGGCGGATGAAGTTCGATGCCGATGGCAAGTTGACCAAGTACAAGGCACGTCTTGTCCTCAAAGGCTACATGCAACAGTACGGGATCGACTATCTCGAGATTTTCGCTCCGGTACTTCGGATGAACGCTTTACGTCTACTACTCTGTTTGGTGGCACACCACGCATGGAAGATCCGACAAATGGATGTCAAGACAGCTTTTCTCAACGGCACCTTGGACACCGACACAGTCATTTTTATGGAGCAGTCCCCTGGATTTGCTATTCAAGGTGAAGAATCCAAGGTTTTCCGCCTGATTAAATCAATCTACGGTCTCAAGCTAGCGCCAAGATGTTGGTATCTGACGTTGCACTCCTTTCTCGTCCGAATTGGCTTCGAGCGTTGTGTCCAAAAAGTCTGCCTTTACACCAAAAGAGTGGGAGACTCTGTGGTACTTTTGAGTGTATACGTCGACGACATTACAATCACGGGCAACAACGACCAAGACATCGAGAAGGCCTGCAACGCACTCAAGGACGAGTTTAAAATGACCGACCTCGGTGAGCTCAAGTCAATCCTCGGGATCAAAGTCGAAACTCATGGGCATGTTGTCACGATGTCCCAACAAGGCTATGTTGAGGTCCTACTCGACAAGTTCAACATGGCTGACGGCAAACCTGTGTCGACACCTGAAGTCGTTGGTCATGCGCTCGTGCCGACATCTAAAAGTCAAGATGAAGTCAAGGCACTCAACTTGCCATACCGCGAACTTGTCGGTAGTCTCCAGTACCTCGTGACAGCCACAAGACCAGACATCGCCAACGCAGTACGGAACCTCAGCAAACACTTGTCAAAGTACGACGATACCCACTGGAAGCAAGCACAGCGAATGCTCAAGTACCTCAAGGGATCCAAATCACCAAGTCTCGAGATCGACGGTCGAGGTCAAGTGGGAGACTAGCAGCTCAGTGCGTACTGCGATGCCGACTTCGCAAACGGAGAAGACCGCAAGTCGATCAGTGGCTATTGTAGAGTGAGGAGGGCTTGCACTTGAGTAGTTGAAGGTAAATTCAATTGTGAGGTTTTGTCTGCTAGACTTGGTTCTAATAATATCTTTGGTTCTTGGGATTGGCTGAACTATTCTTATCTATATCCGGACGGTTGCTGCAGTTTAATAACTACTAGCATAAATATAGATCTTGATGCAAAGATATAGTGTTGAAGTTTCAGCACATAAATAGTGTTGCGCTAGAAGTGCACTACGCTGGTGCTGGAAGTGCACCATGCATTATGCTGGAAGTGCGCAATGTATGAGTGCTAGAAGTACACCATACACAAACACTTTTGTCGCAGGATAAGTAGGTCTAGAACCTACTGAGTCCTTGACAAATCATCATTGTATTTATGCAATCCAATAAGGCCTGACTTTGCCATGTCTAACACTCCCACTCAATACGAGTCTTCTGTGAGTCCCAACTTGGAACGCAGGATTTTGAATTGCTCACGCGGAGTGGCCTTGGTGAGGATGTCAGCGATCATCATCTTGCTTGGACAGTACTGAAGCTTTATGACTTCCTTCTCGACATTGTCCCGTACAAAATGGTACTTGGTGCTGATGTGTTTGGTCCTCTCATGTTGGCCAGGGTTCTTCGCGATGGCAATTGCACTCTGGTTGTCGCAATGCACCAGGATAGTCTTTTGGGGAAACCCAAGTTCTTCCAATAGTTCTGAGAACCAGAGGAGCTCTTTGACACAGTCTGCCAAGGCAATGTACTCGGCTTCTGCTGTGGACAGTGCCACGATGGTTTGCTTCCTCGAGCGATAGGAGAGTTCGCATGAGCCGTACATAACGACGTAGCCTGTTAGAAATGGCAAAGTCAAGCCTTATTGGATTGCATACATACAATGTTGATGTGTCAAGGACTCAGTAGGTTCTAGACCTACTTATCCTGCGACAAAAGTGTTTGTGTATGGTGTACTTCTAGCACTCATACATTGCGCACTTCCAGCATAATGCATGGTGCACTTCCAGCACCAGCGTAGTGCACTTCTAGCGCAACACTATTTATGTGTTGAATCTTCAACACTATATTTATGCATCAAGATCTATATTTATGCCAGCAGTTATGAAACTGCAGCAACCGTCCGGATATAGATAAGAATAGTTCAGCCAATCCTAAGAACCAAAGATATTATTAGAACCAAGTCTAGCAGACTAAACCTCACAATTGAATTTACCTTCAACTACTCAAGTGCAAGCCCTCATCACTCTACAAGGTTATGAGCCCAACGATCAAGACCGACGATTCCAAGCAAGAAGCCATTGTCTTCCGCGGCAAGAATTTCAACATCTTTAAACTGCGAATTCAAGCAAAGCTGCGTAGCAAGGGATTATGGACTATTGTCAGCGGCAATACTACGGGATCGGATGCAGGAAGCACCAGCGATTTCGACGCCAAGGAAGCCAAGGCATTCACGATACTCGTCAACGCATTGGATGATGACAATCTCGCCTACGTGGCACATGTGACGACGTCTGCTGCCGTGTGGAAGTTGCTCATTGAACGCTAAGAAGCGCGAACCTATGCTGACGTATCCAATGTCATCCACGAGCTGCACACGAAGACGTATGAAGTTGGAAAGTCGATGCAGTCTCACATCACTGACATGCGCGTCCTCCAACAGAAGCTCATGTACATGGGGACACGCGTGGACGACGACATGCTTGGAAGAATCCTCCTCACCAGTGTCAAGGAAGTCTTCCCGACAACTGTCGAAATCCTCCGCAACCGTGAGCCTGCGCCAACTCTTCAACAAGTCATTGATCGCCTCCTATCCAGGGAAAGCGAAGAAGAGCGCAGTACAACCAAGCGCAAGGCTCCGTCCGACGAATCAAGTCCTGTACGCTGCCAAGGATAGCAAACGCAAACCATAGAAGCTGCGTGTCAAGGACAAATGCTTATACTGCCACAAACCTGGTCATCTTGTCGCTGAGTGCCGCTACAAGAAACGAGATGTGACCAAGGGTATTCAGCGCAAATGTCTTCCAAACGATGATGAAGAAGTCAACGTCCTCGAGCAAGCAGAAGAAGGATTCATCCTGGTTACCACTGACCAAGACCGACTTGACATCGGGAACAAATGGATCCTCGACAGCGGTTGTACAACTGACGTCACTGGTGACAAGACTCTGTTTTCCAAGCTGACAAGAAGTGGTCAAGTCTCTCTCCGAATGGCTAATGACACTTCAGTCAAGTCGACTCAGTCTGGATCGGTCAAGATCCGCGTTGACAACGATCAAATCCTCGACCGACCTTGGGTCATGTATGTTCCAGGACTGACGAAGAACCTTCTCTCGTTGCGTCGCCTACTCCAAGATGGATTTGCAATTCCCAAGTGGACGGCAGACTCTGCCGTTCTCATCAAGAACACACTTGCACTCAGGTTTCATGTGCATCAAGGCCTGTTCGTTCTTTCCGCAAGTCAAGACGAGCAAGTCAATGCTTTTACCATTCGCAAGTCTATGCCTAAACTAGTGCAATGGCACCTTAGACTGGCAAGCAAGCTGCAAAAGACGGCGTTGTTGATGGTCTTTCTCTGTCCAAGAGCGACCTTGTTGGGTCGTACAGTTGCGACGCATGCGAAATTGCCAAGGCTAGACGGATGAGCTACAAGAACACCCACCCGTACCGTGCTCAAGTTCCTTTGGAGCGAGTCCACATCGACAAGGGTGGTCCTATCACTCCACCAACCTTCGATGGGATGGTCTATTATGAGCTCTACGTGGACGAAGCCTCCAGATTCAAGTGGCTCTTTCTCTTGAAGTCCAAATCAGAGACTCTGGACAACTTCAAGAAGTTTCACGTATACGCTGAGCGCCAATTTGGTCGGAAAATCAAGACTATCATGACTGACAACGCCCAAGAATATCTTGCCAAGGCTCTCACCGCGTATTGTTCAAGCGTTGGCATCGAGCAACTATACACCAACGTGTACTCTCCTGAGGAGAACTGCATTGCCGAGCAGCCCAACAACGTCCTCATGAACAAGGTTCGGTGCCTCCTCCAAGACACAGGCCTCGATTATCAATATTGGGGAGAAGCGCTCAACTACGTCGTGTACACCGAAAATCGAAGTCCCAACAAAGCGCTCGGAGGAAGGACGCCATTCCAAGCCATTTATGGTCGGCGGCCCAACATCGAACACTTGAGGTCATTTGGCTGCGTGGCATATGCATTCATCGACAAATCGAAGCGATCCAAGTTGGAACCTCGAGCGACCAAGTGTATCTTTCTTGGCTATGCAAGTCAGCGCAAGAGTTATCGACTTCAAGATTGTGAATCTGGACGGACTTTCGAGTGTCGATCAGTCAAATTCGTCGAAGATGGCACCGCCGACGACAACCCCAAGTCTGTTCAAGTTGACCATTCTTACACCCAACCACCAGGACCTCAAGTAGTTGAAGATCCCGAAGACGCTGACGACATCGATGACCAACCTGAGCAGTCGCCTCCAAGGCACCAAGTCACATTTACTGACGACGTCACTATACGAAATTCTCCTTCAGCAAATCCAGCCCAAGTTGAGTCACCACATCCGGAAGATCCAACTTCGGCTGATGACGAAGAAGGAAGCATGAGCGACTCGGATGTCCAAGTTCCTGAGCCAGGCAGCCTCGAAGCCATCTCCGGGGGATTCCATCAGAGCTACAGCGTTCAAGTTGTCAACGAGACACCAGTGTCCTTTGCAGATATCGAGAAGAGCCCCAATCGACTGAAATGGCTCAGGTCGAATACGACTCACTCATTGAAAATGGCACTTGGACGCTGACGGACCTCCCACCCGGCCGTGAAGCCCTCAAGTGCAAGTGGCTTTGGCGGATGAAGTTCGATGCCGATGGCAAGTTGACCAAGTACAAGGCACGTCTTGTCCTCAAAGGCTACATGCAACAGTACGGGATCGACTATCTCGAGATTTTCGCTCCGGTACTTCGGATGAACGCTTTACGTCTACTACTCTGTTTGGTGGCACACCACGCATGGAAGATCCGACAAATGGATGTCAAGACAGCTTTTCTCAACGGCACCTTGGACACCGACACAGTCATTTTTATGGAGCAGTCCCCTGGATTTGCTATTCAAGGTGAAGAATCCAAGGTTTTCCGCCTGATTAAATCAATCTACGGTCTCAAGCTAGCGCCAAGATGTTGGTATCTGACGTTGCACTCCTTTCTCGTCCGAATTGGCTTCGAGCGTTGTGTCCAAAAAGTCTGCCTTTACACCAAAAGAGTGGGAGACTCTGTGGTACTTTTGAGTGTATACGTCGACGACATTACAATCACGGGCAACAACGACCAAGACATCGAGAAGGCCTGCAACGCACTCAAGGACGAGTTTAAAATGACCGACCTCGGTGAGCTCAAGTCAATCCTCGGGATCAAAGTCGAAACTCATGGGCATGTTGTCACGATGTCCCAACAAGGCTATGTTGAGGTCCTACTCGACAAGTTCAACATGGCTGACGGCAAACCTGTGTCGACACCTGAAGTCGTTGGTCATGCGCTCGTGCCGACATCTAAAAGTCAAGATGAAGTCAAGGCACTCAACTTGCCATACCGCGAACTTGTCGGTAGTCTCCAGTACCTCGTGACAGCCACAAGACCAGACATCGCCAACGCAGTACGGAACCTCAGCAAACACTTGTCAAAGTACGACGATACCCACTGGAAGCAAGCACAGCGAATGCTCAAGTACCTCAAGGGATCCAAATCACCAAGTCTCGAGATCGACGGTCGAGGTCAAGTGGGAGACTAGCAGCTCAGTGCGTACTGCGATGCCGACTTCGCAAACGGAGAAGACCGCAAGTCGATCAGTGGCTATTGTAGAGTGAGGAGGGCTTGCACTTGAGTAGTTGAAGGTAAATTCAATTGTGAGGTTTTGTCTGCTAGACTTGGTTCTAATAATATCTTTGGTTCTTGGGATTGGCTGAACTATTCTTATCTATATCCGGACGGTTGCTGCAGTTTAATAACTACTAGCATAAATATAGATCTTGATGCAAAGATATAGTGTTGAAGTTTCAGCACATAAATAGTGTTGCGCTAGAAGTGCACTACGCTGGTGCTGGAAGTGCACCATGCATTATGCTGGAAGTGCGCAATGTATGAGTGCTAGAAGTACACCATACACAAACACTTTTGTCGCAGGATAAGTAGGTCTAGAACCTACTGAGTCCTTGACAAATCATCATTGTATTTATGCAATCCAATAAGGCCTGACTTTGCCATGTCTAACACTCCCACTCAATACGAGTCTTCTGTGAGTCCCAACTTGGAACGCAGGATTTTGAATTGCTCACGCGGAGTGGCCTTGGTGAGGATGTCAGCGATCATCATCTTGCTTGGACAGTACTGAAGCTTTATGACTTCCTTCTCGACATTGTCCCGTACAAAATGGTACTTGGTGCTGATGTGTTTGGTCCTCTCATGTTGGCCAGGGTTCTTCGCGATGGCAATTGCACTCTGGTTGTCGCAATGCACCAGGATAGTCTTTTGGGGAAACCCAAGTTCTTCCAATAGTTCTGAGAACCAGAGGAGCTCTTTGACACAGTCTGCCAAGGCAATGTACTCGGCTTCTGCTGTGGACAGTGCCACGATGGTTTGCTTCCTCGAGCGATAGGAGAGTTCGCATGAGCCGTACATAACGACGTAGCCTGTTAGAAATGGCAAAGTCAAGCCTTATTGGATTGCATACATACAATGTTGATGTGTCAAGGACTCAGTAGGTTCTAGACCTACTTATCCTGCGACAAAAGTGTTTGTGTATGGTGTACTTCTAGCACTCATACATTGCGCACTTCCAGCATAATGCATGGTGCACTTCCAGCACCAGCGTAGTGCACTTCTAGCGCAACACTATTTATGTGTTGAATCTTCAACACTATATTTATGCATCAAGATCTATATTTATGCCAGCAGTTATGAAACTGCAGCAACCGTCCGGATATAGATAAGAATAGTTCAGCCAATCCTAAGAACCAAAGATATTATTAGAACCAAGTCTAGCAGACTAAACCTCACAATTGAATTTACCTTCAACTACTCAAGTGCAAGCCCTCATCACTCTACAAGGTTATGAGCCCAACGATCAAGACCGACGATTCCAAGCAAGAAGCCATTGTCTTCCGCGGCAAGAATTTCAACATCTTTAAACTGCGAATTCAAGAAAAGCTGCGTAGCAAGGGATTATGGACTATTGTCAGCGGCAATACTACGGGATCGGATGCAGGAAGCACCAGCGATTTCGACGCCAAGGAAGCCAAGGCATTCACGATACTCGTCAACGCATTGGATGATGACAATCTCGCCTACGTGGCACATGTGACGACGTCTGCTGCCGTGTGGAAGTTGCTCATTGAACGCTAAGAAGCGCGAACCTATGCTGACGTATCCAATGTCATCCACGAGCTGCACACGAAGACGTATGAAGTTGGAAAGTCGATGCAGTCTCACATCACTGACATGCGCGTCCTCCAACAGAAGCTCATGTACATGGGGACACGCGTGGACGACGACATGCTTGGAAGAATCCTCCTCACCAGTGTCAAGGAAGTCTTCCCGACAACTGTCGAAATCCTCCGCAACCGTGAGCCTGCGCCAACTCTTCAACAAGTCATTGATCGCCTCCTATCCAGGGAAAGCGAAGAAGAGCGCAGTACAACCAAGCGCAAGGCTCCGTCCGACGAATCAAGTCCTGTACGCTGCCAAGGATAGCAAACGCAAACCATAGAAGCTGCGTGTCAAGGACAAATGCTTATACTGCCACAAACCTGGTCATCTTGTCGCTGAGTGCCGCTACAAGAAACGAGATGTGACCAAGGGTATTCAGCGCAAATGTCTTCCAAACGATGATGAAGAAGTCAACGTCCTCGAGCAAGCAGAAGAAGGATTCATCCTGGTTACCACTGACCAAGACCGACTTGACATCGGGAACAAATGGATCCTCGACAGCGGTTGTACAACTGACGTCACTGGTGACAAGACTCTGTTTTCCAAGCTGACAAGAAGTGGTCAAGTCTCTCTCCGAATGGCTAATGACACTTCAGTCAAGTCGACTCAGTCTGGATCGGTCAAGATCCGAGTTGACAACGATCAAATCCTCGACCGACCTTGGGTCATGTATGTTCCAGGACTGACGAAGAACCTTCTCTCGTTGCGTCGCCTACTCCAAGATGGATTTGCAATTCCCAAGTGGACGGCAGACTCTGCCGTTCTCATCAAGAACACACTTGCACTCAGGTTTCATGTGCATCAAGGCCTGTTCGTTCTTTCCGCAAGTCAAGACGAGCAAGTCAATGCTTTTACCATTCGCAAGTCTATGCCTAAACTAGTGCAATGGCACCTTCGACTGGCAAGCAAGCTGCAAAAGACGGCGTTGTTGATGGTCTTTCTCTGTCCAAGAGCGACCTTGTTGGGTCGTACAGTTGCGACGCATGCGAAATTGCCAAGGCTAGACGGATGAGCTACAAGAACACCCACCCGTACCGTGCTCAAGTTCCTTTGGAGCGAGTCCACATCGACAAGGGTGGTCCTATCACTCCACCAACCTTCGATGGGATGGTCTATTATGAGCTCTACGTGGACGAAGCCTCCAGATTCAAGTGGCTCTTTCTCTTGAAGTCCAAATCAGAGACTCTGGACAACTTCAAGAAGTTTCACGTATACGCTGAGCGCCAATTTGGTCGGAAAATCAAGACTATCATGACTGACAACGCCCAAGAATATCTTGCCAAGGCTCTCACCGCGTATTGTTCAAGCGTTGGCATCGAGCAACTATACACCAACGTGTACTCTCCTGAGGAGAACTGCATTGCCGAGCAGCCCAACAACGTCCTCATGAACAAGGTTCGGTGCCTCCTCCAAGACACAGGCCTCGATTATCAATATTGGGGAGAAGCGCTCAACTACGTCGTGTACACCGAAAATCGAAGTCCCAACAAAGCGCTCGGAGGAAGGACGCCATTCCAAGCCATTTATGGTCGGCGGCCCAACATCGAACACTTGAGGTCATTTGGCTGCGTGGCATATGCATTCATCGACAAATCGAAGCGATCCAAGTTGGAACCTCGAGCGACCAAGTGTATCTTTCTTGGCTATGCAAGTCAGCGCAAGAGTTATCGACTTCAAGATTGTGAATCTGGACGGACTTTCGAGTGTCGATCAGTCAAATTCGTCGAAGATGGCACCGCCGACGACAACCCCAAGTCTGTTCAAGTTGACCATTCTTACACCCAACCACCAGGACCTCAAGTAGTTGAAGATCCCGAAGACGCTGACGACATCGATGACCAACCTGAGCAGTCGCCTCCAAGGCACCAAGTCACATTTACTGACGACGTCACTATACGAAATTCTCCTTCAGCAAATCCAGCCCAAGTTGAGTCACCACATCCGGAAGATCCAACTTCGGCTGATGACGAAGAAGGAAGCATGAGCGACTCGGATGTCCAAGTTCCTGAGCCAGGCAGCCTCGAAGCCATCTCCGGGGGATTCCATCAGAGCTACAGCGTTCAAGTTGTCAACGAGACACCAGTGTCCTTTGCAGATATCGAGAAGAGCCCCAATCGACTGAAATGGCTCAGGTCGAATACGACTCACTCATTGAAAATGGCACTTGGACGCTGACGGACCTCCCACCCGGCCGTGAAGCCCTCAAGTGCAAGTGGCTTTGGCGGATGAAGTTCGATGCCGATGGCAAGTTGACCAAGTACAAGGCACGTCTTGTCCTCAAAGGCTACATGCAACAGTACGGGATCGACTATCTCGAGATTTTCGCTCCGGTACTTCGGATGAACGCTTTACGTCTACTACTCTGTTTGGTGGCACACCACGCATGGAAGATCCGACAAATGGATGTCAAGACAGCTTTTCTCAACGGTTAAATGAGTTGTATTAACCTTATTTTTGAGCAAAGGCCCTAATGACTTACTAATTTGCCTCGTACTGTATAAATAGAGTTTGGTAAACAGAATATGGCAAAGTGGTCATTGAACAGGAGTGGAGGAGGGTGAATCGTCATGCTCACTCATGAAACGGTGCTGTCAGGAATGACATGTTGACGTAACCAGGGGTCCGAAGATAGACGTTTGAGCACATTGAATACTTTGGCGTATCCCTTCTTGAGAGGGAGATCAACCAGGAGCTGTTGTAGATGTAGCTTGATCAAAGAGGCAGCATGAATGGCAACTTCCATCGGACTCTTCGCTGTGAGGTCGGGTCGAAAGGTGCGATCGGCGCGTTGGAGCCATATTTGATAATACACACAGGCTCGGACAATCGGCCAGATCTTCAGATATCCACGGATGTAGTATCCATCGGCCGGCTTGGGTGTCTCGTAGAACATTTCCAGACACGTGGACGGAAAGGAACACTCGAGCAGTCGCTGGATTGCCTTGAAGTAATACCAAACAGATTGGCCGTATCCACAAGAGAACAGGAAATGTTCGTATGTCTCATTGACACGACAGAAGACACACGTTGGCTTGGGGTCTTGGTACTGAAACAGATATTGCATGGCGTTGGCGCGGAGCAGGGTCTTGAAAATGAACTCTCCATATCGAGGGAGAATATGGTCGGGTTGGAGGTAGGCGGCAAGTTGGGTAAGGCGCTTGGGGTCTTCGTAAAAGTTGGATGGCAGGTTGAGATGCTTGGTAGGAAGAATGGACGAGTTGACAGCTGGAGAAGCTCTGATCTTAGCCGATTTCGGAGTCGCAAGCGATAACAAGATCGGACTCGAGTCAGGGTGAATCATCCAGTGCCATTCCATCCATTCAGAGTTAGGCGTGGGCAAGTGGAAAACCGGAGCATCCTCTTCAGAAACAATATCAAACAATCGTGATAACTTGGTCACCAAGATTGAGATCCATTGTTTCGTTGGAGGGACAAAATTGGCTTGGCGGCAGGCACGGTTGATTTTGTCGAACAAGATCGAAGCTGGCCACACTCGCTGACACGGAGTCAACAAATGCGACAACTTCGTGATGTGAAGCGAAGCCAATACATTGGCTTGGTCTTGCGTCGATGTTGAGCACTGATCGTATAGGTCTTCGAGTCCAGGCAGATACGAGTTGTGCCAAAGGGGAACATCCAAGGATGAGATGTGATTTGGACAGCCGTACGGAGTCCAGCGGGAATCAAACCAGCTACTCAATAAGGCTTTCCACATTGGAGTGATATTGGGATTCTTGTACAGTTGACGGATGAATGCAGAAGTACCATTTGCCAAGAGGAGATCTCGGGGGGAACCCCATGGATGAAAAGCATGCTCGAGGAGAGTATAACCCGGCGTAATCCAGGCAGACATGGCAGACTTGCGGGGTGGAGTGGTGATGGCTTGCATGCATCTGATCATGACAGAGCAGTTGTGTTGTTGCCATAAGGCCAGTGCATGATGCAGGCCGAAGCCACCGGACTTCTTCGGCATGAATATGATCTCCTTCTTGATCAAGCGGAGGCCATGAACAGAGGATGATGGGTTGATTTCTTCACCATGCATAAATTGAAGCATGACCTTGTCGATCTTTTTGGCCAGGTCTTTGTCAGCTGGGACAAAAGCCAGTTGGTACCACAACACAGGCAGACATATGCTGTGCAGGATAGTGACCTTTCCGGCCATGGTTCGAGCCTTGTAGAGCCACAAAGACAAGCGAGCCACAAACTTCTCAAACACGTAATTGAAACGTGCCAATGGAGAAAGATTGGGCGCGACCAAGATACCAAGAGCCTTCACAGGACTGTCGGAAGTAACTTGTAGTGAGGCAAGGGTCCCATTCAACTGGCTGTAGGTCAGAATCTGGGTCTTGTCTACGTTGAGTCGGAAACCAGACTTGTCGCAAAAGGTTCGAACCAATGCAAGCTGCCGGTGGAGGCACGTCTCATTTGCAGCATAGAGTTGCGAGTCGTCGGCAAAGTAACTCCCAGTGTGGTAGCGATCCCCACACTTGATGCCATAGTTGGAGTGTTGCCGGAGGAGTTGGCACATGGGTTCCAAAGCGATCACAAACAGAAGTGGCGACAGTGGATCACCTTGCAACACACCGCGTGAGATGTGAACTGGCTTGGACAAGAAGCCGTTCACCAAGATGCGAGATTTTCGGCCCGAGTACAGTACGCGAACCATGTCAACAAACGTTTCGGGAAAGCCATAGTGACGGAGGACACGGAGCAAGTACGCGTGGTCCACGCGATCGAAAGCTTTCTCAAAGTCGAGCAGTGCCACCATCGAGGACGGACTGTGTAGTTTGATGTGGTGCAGCATGTCATCCAGTCGTGCAATGTTGGTTTGGATATTGCTTCGACGGATAAAGCCTTGCTGGTCCGGGTGGATGATGTGTCGAATGTGGCGCTGGAGTCGATAAGCCAGAATACTCGTCAGGATTTTCACATCCGTGTTGAGTAGGCTAATGGGCCGATAGTTCTTGGCTTGTGACTTGGGGCCTTTCTTGTGCAGCAACACGAGCGTACTGACAAGTTGCATGGGAGTCAAGCGAGGGTGAGAATGGAGCTGGTGTGTGAATAGCAGCTCCAATACCAACGACCACTTGTGAGGTGCAAGTTTGAGGACTTCGAATGGCAAAGCGTTGGGACCTGGCGCTGAGTTCGAACTGCTGTGTCGAATAGCATGATAGAACTCGTTGGCGCGCAAGGGAGCCGACAGCTCTTGCTGGGCTTGCTCTGGCAGTTGCTTGTGTCGAGTCAATGGGGTTAGAAATGACGAAACTTCGTCTCCAGGTCGCAGCACCTCGGGAGCTGCAAACAAGTCCTTGTAGTAGTCGACCAGGACGCCAGACATGCCTTGCTGATTGGAGACAATATTTCCATTGACATCCACCAACTCTTTGAAGACTGTCTTCTTCAAGGGGGTGGGGACAGGGGACATGAAGTGGAACTTGGACGAGCGCTCTGCTTTGTACAAGTGAAGTTGGAACGTCTGGTCTTGTCGAAACTGCTTGTCACGATCCTGCAGCTCGTGGATTTGCTTTTGAAGATCGCGCACTCGTTCCACCAGCACTGAATCTTGACGCATGTTAGGGACTTGCAAAAGTGAAGCGATCTCAACAGCTAACTGCTTCAACGGCAAACGTTGTTTCTCCAAGCGTTGAGAATGGAATTCTTTGAGTTGGGAGCGGATATCATTGACCAGCATGTCGTAGGCCTTGGAGATATTGTGGAATGATGGAGACTTGTCCAAAAATCGATCCAGACATCCATGAACAATCTCGGCTGCTCGTGGTAGACGAAGTAGCCAAGTTGGAGCTTTCCATGATCCAGAGCCATGGCGCAGTGTTTGACGCTTTGTGATGATACGACAAGCCACGTGGTCAGCCTGTGGAACGTGTGGCATGTGCGTCGCCTTCCAATGACGAAGACCCGCCAATGTGGACGAACAAAAGATGTAGTCGAGTCGGTTGGTGAGTGTAGGACTTGTGAAGGCTCGTGCCAAGGGGTTTTGACGGCGAAACAGATCCACCAGAGACAAGCTATGCATCCATTGTTCGAGTTGAAGGGTGCCAGCCATGGTGGAGGTACTGGGTCTCAACGAATCCAAATCTTTGTTGAGAGTGCAGTTGAAATCTCCTCCAACAATGTGGAGCGCATGTGGAGGAAAGTCGCGTGGCAATTCTTCGAAGTAACTTGCTCGTTCTTGGAAGGCTGCCGGCGCGTAGATATTGTGGAGAACGACTGTCAGTGGACCCAGAGTACATCGCACTTGTAGATAACGACCACGAAGCACTGGGTTGTCATGGGCGACTTGAGTGGCGTTCTTCAAAGGAGAGTGAGGATGAATCAACGTAGCCAGACCTCCAGTGGCTGGCGATGTGGATACTTCAGGGTAAATAGGCTCTTCAAAGAACAAAGAGCCTTCGTGGTTTGTGATGCGTTGCCAATGGAATGCAACACGGTCGTGGAAACTTGGCGTGCGGAAACGGGTTTCTTGGATAAAGGAAACGTCGTGAACACTTGACAGTTTGTCAAGGATGTACCGATGACTGTTGGAGAAGCCATTGGTGTTGAGGGAGATGATTTGTGGGTCCCAGTCCACGAGTTCAGTTGGGACATTGGAGAAGTTGTTGTCAATCATCACGAGTACAGATGAAATTGAGTAGAATGGAGGGGTCAGAGGGGAGGTTGAAATGGATTGAAGCAGGGGATAGAAGCCTTAGAGTTGATCGTCCTCCAAATCGAGGGAATCAATTTCGTCGGCGTTCATGAAATGGTGAGCTTTGCTGCAGAGCTCGTCGATGTGGTAATTGTTGGTGATGCTTTTGAGCATCGAGATGGCCGACAAGACGGGAGCCGGCAAAGTGAACTTCTCGAGATTGTCGCTGAAGTTTTCGATCAAAGCAAACAGCGACCAGTCCGTCAAGCAGTTGGTGTCAGGCAATCTTGTTGCTTCTTGGTTCAATAGAACAGTCAGCGCCTCCGAGTTTGTGTAGAGGTCTGGGGCCCGATTTGAGAGGAATAAGTCAACCGTAGCAAGTGCAAAGAGGATGCGCTTGATCTCTGGTATGTCCGTGGTCAATTCTTCCAGGATTTCTGCCGGGTGAATCTTGGATTGAGCCATGAAGTTGACGTGATGTTTGTAGTTGTGAGGCTTGTCTTGAGCTTTTAACAAAACCATCTTGCGCTCAATAGTCTTGGTTGCAACAAGTGACTGAAACAAACTGAGGTCTTCTTCGTCTTGTGCGTACATAGCATGTGCAACCAGCTGAGGGTCATCTCGCAAAATGCGTTGACATTCGGTGATACTGCCTTCGACCTTCTTGTCTCGAATAATCTTCTTCGCCAGTTCGAGGTGGGCCGCAGCAGACTTGTTAAGTCGTTGTTTCTTCGCTTTGCCTTTGGTCTTTTTCGGGCGTGGCGCACTTGAATCTTCCAACACAATTCGAGGCACTGCAAAGTCTTCAAACGAGAGTTCCACGTCTTCTTCTTCGAGGATATGAAAACGGTTGGATGTCGGCAGGGGGTCCAAACGTGGGGACGAAGGCAAAGTACGTTTTGGAGCTGGCCCAGACCGGTAGCCCGTTACCAATTGAAGGTCCAGCGAGTTCATAGGCTGCTCATTTGGTGGAGCAGGAGCGGGCGGTTCGTTGGTAGACATTTCCACATCTTCTTGTTGTTTGTCTTGCCCATTATTGTCAGGGCCAGGGGGATCGCTGTCACCAGACATATCGACATCAGAGTTATGAGAAGTAGCTGTTGGCTGTGGTTGTTCGTCTTGACGATCTCCAGATGCCTCAGATGAGTCGGCGTTGCCTTCCGCATTTGTTCCGGGGTCTTGATCATGATCGTCGCCATCATGTTCAGGTTCTTTTTCTTCTGACGGAGGGGATTTTGCCTCTGCCTTGGTCGCTTTTGCCTTCGCTTTTTCAGCCTTGGCCTCTGCACGTCGTGAAGCAATGGACGGAGGCAATTTCTTGTTCAGAGCAGCGATCTTGTGCTGAAAGACAACAACAAAAGGCTGACCCGACGGGTCCGTAATGGTGATTTCGCGTAGTGCGTCGCCGGATTTTGGCACCAACACTGCAGGAGGCGCAGAAGACTTGAAAATGACTCTCAAATGCGGCGACTTGATGTTCTGACCGGCAGTAGGGTTGAATGCTGCTATCACGGACTTGGTCAATGCAGCCATTTTCTTGACAATTGCCTTGGCCATCGAAGGGTGACTGACCTTGTTGAACGTAACGTAGTAGTTGTTGCCATAACGCGAGTACTTGGGAACCAGGAAATCTTTGCCACCAAGACGAAACGTTGTGCCTCCCATTTCCACGCACGTAGACAAGTTGTAACTTGAGATCACAATGGTCTGTGGGTTTTTCTTGTGGATCAAGATGTTCGGAAATTTGGAGCCCCATAACGAACCAGGATTTTCCTTGACAAATTGATCGCAGATGATTTTTTCGGACCAGTCCTTGTAGCCTTCGCCCAACTTGACTGTGAGCTCGTACACTTGGGACTGGGGAGTGAGCAAAATGTTTTCAATGAAGGCGTCCATGTCACCAGAGTCTTTGTAGAATGCGTCCGCCATGGCCTCGCATCGCGCAATATCGTCATCGGCAATAGCATGAGCACCAATGTTGCGATGTTTCGCGCCTTTGGGGGCATTGCCTTGCTTGGAATCTTTCTTGGACGAAGCTGATTCCTTGCCGGAAGCCTTTTGCGTCCATGCATTGGCCTTTTCAGCATTTTGTTGCTCTTGATCACCTTGTGCTTTGTCTGCCGCGGAAGGAGGGTCAACAACGCCATTTCCTTGAGCAACGGATTTGTCGACAGTGTCTTGATTTGACTGTTCATTGTCTTTGTTTGTGGATTGCTCCTCTTGAATAACTTTTCCAGGAGTATCACACGGCTTCTCTTGGCCGTTAATGTCGCCTGACCCATCAACCTCAGAGTGAATTTGAGTATTTCCCTCATCAGTTAAGGCCTCGGTTTCAGAAGAATCCTTCCCCTCGGCGTCTCCAGAGACCATATCCACGTCCTCTTGAGATTTTTCTTCTTCCTCTCCCGTTCTAGGAGGCTCAGCACAGGGGGCGACGCGGTTGGTGGCTACTGGCTCAGTCCCATTGGTCACGAGAAAGGCCGGGGCCAGACCCCCAGTGACAGGGGTAGAAGGGGAATCCATGCCATCCCCGCAGCACGGTGACTGGGGTACACCATTGCTCCGGCGAGAACCCAAATCGGGATACCGCCCCCGCCCCTCCGAAGAGGCCCCTGGGGGGAAGTAGACAGAACCGCAGGGTGTGCCCATAGGGGGGGCCCTCGTAGCCTCTAGGGCTAGCATGGACCCCGTTTTCTCGCCGCCTTCACTGGGGATCGACTCCAATTGGAGTCCGGGGAAGCAGCCACCACAGGCACAAGGTCCCAGTGGTTCGCCCTCCTGAGTGAGGGCTTCGCTAGACACGTTAACGATAGTGGTCTGGGGGTCAACCACTGACCCACTGAGGTTGACCCCCCTGGAACTCCGGCGAGTGGAGCACCAGGTGAAGCGCTGGTGGAGCGAGACGCAGATTGGTCTCCAGGGACGCTGTTGGGGTCAAAATCGACCTCCACTTCGGCCCTAGGGTTAGGTGTAGAGACATTACTCACACCACTTCCGCCATCCTGATTGGACGACGGAAGTGGGTGAGGTGATACAATACCTGGAATGATGGTAACTCCGTGAGTGTTGGTCTCATGGAGCTCGGAACAGCTGTTGGCGTTGGACATTTTGAGCGCGGCGGCACTTGGTAACTTCTTGACTTGAGGGGTACGAGGCAAATGCGGAAGTCCGCGAACTTGTCGGTAGTCTCCAGTACCTCGTGACAGCCACAAGACCAGACATCGCCAACGCAGTACGGAACCTCAGCAAACACTTGTCAAAGTACGACGATACCCACTGGAAGCAAGCACAGCGAATGCTCAAGTACCTCAAGGGATCCAAATCACCAAGTCTCGAGATCGACGGTCGAGGTCAAGTGGGAGACTTGCAGCTCAGTGCGTACTGCGATGCCGACTTCGCAAACGGAGAAGACCGCAAGTCGATCAGTGGCTATTGTAGAGTGAGGAGGGCTTGCACTTGAGTAGTTGAAGGTAAATTCAATTGTGAGGTTTTGTCTGCTAGACTTGGTTCTAATAATATCTTTGGTTCTTGGGATTGGCTGAACTATTCTTATCTATATCCGGACGGTTGCTGCAGTTTAATAACTACTAGCATAAATATAGATCTTGATGCAAAGATATAGTGTTGAAGTTTCAGCACATAAATAGTGTTGCGCTAGAAGTGCACTACGCTGGTGCTGGAAGTGCACCATGCATTATGCTGGAAGTGCGCAATGTATGAGTGCTAGAAGTACACCATACACAAACACTTTTGTCGCAGGATAAGTAGGTCTAGAACCTACTGAGTCCTTGACAAATCATCATTGTATTTATGCAATCCAATAAGGCCTGACTTTGCCATGTCTAACACTCCCACTCAATACGAGTCTTCTGTGAGTCCCAACTTGGAACGCAGGATTTTGAATTGCTCACGCGGAGTGGCCTTGGTGAGGATGTCAGCGATCATCATCTTGCTTGGACAGTACTGAAGCTTTATGACTTCCTTCTCGACATTGTCCCGTACAAAATGGTACTTGGTGCTGATGTGTTTGGTCCTCTCATGTTGGCCAGGGTTCTTCGCGATGGCAATTGCACTCTGGTTGTCGCAATGCACCAGGATAGTCTTTTGGGGAAACCCAAGTTCTTCCAATAGTTCTGAGAACCAGAGGAGCTCTTTGACACAGTCTGCCAAGGCAATGTACTCGGCTTCTGCTGTGGACAGTGCCACGGTGGTTTGCTTCCTCGAGAGATAGGAGAGTACGCATGAACCGTACGTAACGACGTAGCCACTCATCGATTAAATGAGTTGTATTAACCTTATTTTTGAGCAAAGGCCCTAATGACTTACTAATTTGCCTCGTACTGTATAAATAGAGTTTGGTAAACAGAATATGGCAAAGTGGTCATTGAACAGGAGTGGAGGAGGGTGAATCGTCATGCTCACTCATGAAACGGTGCTGTCAGGAATGACATGTTGACGTAACCAGGGGTCCGAAGATAGACGTTTGAGCACATTGAATACTTTGGCGTATCCCTTCTTGAGAGGGAGATCAACCAGGAGCTGTTGTAGATGTAGCTTGATCAAAGAGGCAGCATGAATGGCAACTTCCATCGGACTCTTCGCTGTGAGGTCGGGTCGAAAGGTGCGATCGGCGCGTTGGAGCCATATTTGATAATACACACAGGCTCGGACAATCGGCCAGATCTTCAGATATCCACAGATGTAGTATCCATCGGCCGGCTTGGGTGTCTCGTAGAACATTTCCAGACACGTGGACGGAAAGGAACACTCGAGCAGTCGCTGGATTGCCTTGAAGTAATACCAAACAGATTGGCCGTATCCACAAGAGAACAGGAAATGTTCGTATGTCTCATTGACACGACAGAAGACACACGTTGGCTTGGGGTCTTGGTACTGAAACAGATATTGCATGGCGTTGGCGCGGAGCAGGGTCTTGAAAATGAACTCTCCATATCGAGGGAGAATATGGTCGGGTTGGAGGTAGGCGGCAAGTTGGGTAAGGCGCTTGGGGTCTTCGTAAAAGTTGGATGGCAGGTTGAGATGCTTGGTAGGAAGAATGGACGAGTTGACAGCTGGAGAAGCTCTGATCTTAGCCGATTTCGGAGTCGCAAGCGATAACAAGATCGGACTCGAGTCAGGATGAATCATCCAGTGCCATTCCATCCATTCAGAGTTAGGCGTGGGCAAGTGGAAAACCGGAGCATCCTCTTCAGAAACAATATCAAACAATCGTGATAACTTGGTCACCAAGATTGAGATCCATTGTTTCGTTGGAGGGACAAAATTGGCTTGGCGGCAGGCACGGTTGATTTTGTCGAACAAGATCGAAGCTGGCCACACTCGCTGACACGGAGTCAACAAATGCGACAACTTCGTGATGTGAAGCGAAGCCAATACATTGGCTTGGTCTTGCGTCGATGTTGAGCACTGATCGTATAGGTCTTCGAGTCCAGGCAGATACGAGTTGTGCCAAAGGGGAACATCCAAGGATGAGATGTGATTTGGACAGCCGTACGGAGTCCAGCGGGAATCAAACCAGCTACTCAATAAGGCTTTCCACATTGGAGTGATATTGGGATTCTTGTACAGTTGACGGATGAATGCAGAAGTACCATTTGCCAAGAGGAGATCTCGGGGGAACCCCATGGATGAAAAGCATGCTCGAGGAGAGTATAACCCGGCGTAATCCAGGCAGACATGGCAGACTTGCGGGGTGGAGTGGTGATGGCTTGCATGCATCTGATCATGACAGAGCGGTTGTGTTGTTGCCATAAGGCCAGTGCATGATGCAGGCCGAAGCCACCGGACTTCTTCGGCATGAATATGATCTCCTTCTTGATCAAGCGGAGGCCATGAACAGAGGATGATGGGTTGATTTCTTCACCATGCATAAATTGAAGCATGACCTTGTCGATCTTTTTGGCCAGGTCTTTGTCAGCTGGGACAAAAGCCAGTTGGTACCACAACACAGGCAGACATATGCTGTGCAGGATAGTGACCTTTCCGGCCATGGTTCGAGCCTTGTAGAGCCACAAAGACAAGCGAGCCACAAACTTCTCAAACACGTAATTGAAACGTGCCAATGGAGAAAGATTGGGCGCGACCAAGATACCAAGAGCCTTCACAGGACTGTCGGAAGTAACTTGTAGTGAGGCAAGGGTCCCATTCAACTGGCTGTAGGTCAGAATCTGGGTCTTGTCTACGTTGAGTCGGAAACCAGACTTGTCGCAAAAGGTTCGAACCAATGCAAGCTGCCGGTGGAGGCACGTCTCATTTGCAGCATAGAGTTGCGAGTCGTCGGCAAAGTAACTCCCAGTGTGGTAGCGATCCCCACACTTGATGCCATAGTTGGAGTGTTGCCGGAGGAGTTGGCACATGGGTTCCAAAGCGATCACAAACAGAAGTGGCGACAGTGGATCACCTTGCAACACACCGCGTGAGATGTGAACTGGCTTGGACAAGAAGCCGTTCACCAAGATGCGAGATTTTCGGCCCGAGTACAGTACGCGAACCATGTCAACAAACGTTTCGGGAAAGCCATAGTGACGGAGGACACGGAGCAAGTACGCGTGGTCCACGCGATCGAAAGCTTTCTCAAAGTCGAGCAGTGCCACCATCGAGGACGGACTGTGTAGTTTGATGTGGTGCAGCATGTCATCCAGTCGTGCAATGTTGGTTTGGATATTGCTTCGACGGATAAAGCCTTGCTGGTCCGGGTGGATGATGTGTCGAATGTGGCGCTGGAGTCGATAAGCCAGAATACTCGTCAGGATTTTCACATCCGTGTTGAGTAGGCTAATGGGCCGATAGTTCTTGGCTTGTGACTTGGGGCCTTTCTTGTGCAGCAACACGAGCGTACTGACAAGTTGCATGGGAGTCAAGCGAGGGTGAGAATGGAGCTGGTGTGTGAATAGCAGCTCCAATACCAACGACCACTTGTGAGGTGCGAGTTTGAGGACTTCGAATGGCAAAGCGTTGGGACCTGGCGCTGAGTTCGAACTGCTGTGTCGAATAGCATGATAGAACTCGTTGGCGCGCAAGGGAGCCGACAGCTCTTGCTGGGCTTGCTCTGGCAGTTGCTTGTGTCGAGTCAATGGGGTTAGAAATGACGAAACTTCGTCTCCAGGTCGCAGCACCTCGGGAGCTGCAAACAAGTCCTTGTAGTAGTCGACCAGGACGCCAGACATGCCTTGCTGATTGGAGACAATATTTCCATTGACATCCACCAACTCTTTGAAGACTGTCTTCTTCAAGGGGGTGGGGACAGGGGACATGAAGTGGAACTTGGACGAGCGCTCTGCTTTGTACAAGTGAAGTTGGAACGTCTGGTCTTGTCGAAACTGCTTGTCACGATCCTGCAGCTCGTGGATTTGCTTTTGAAGATCGCGCACTCGTTCCACCAGCACTGAATCTTGACGCATGTTAGGGACTTGCAAAAGTGAAGCGATCTCAACAGTTAACTGCTTCAACGGCAAACGTTGTTTCTCCAAGCGTTGAGAATGGAATTCTTTGAGTTGGGAGCGGATATCATTGACCAGCATGTCGTAGGCCTTGGAGATATTGTGGAATGATGGAGACTTGTCCAAAAATCGATCCAGACATCCATGAACAATCTCGGTCTATTTCGCCGTCAAAACCCCTTGGCACGAGCCTTCACAAGTCCTACACTCACCAACCGACTCGACTACATCTTTTGTTCGTCCACATTGGCGGGTCTTCGTCATTGGAAGGCGACGCACATGCCACACGTTCCACAGGCTGACCACGTGGCTTGTCGTATCATCACAAAGCGTCAAACACTGCGCCATGGCTCTGGATCATGGAAAGCTCCAACTTGGCTACTTCGTCTACCACGAGCAGCCGAGATTGTTCATGGATGTCTGGATCGATTTTTGGACAAGTCTCCATCATTCCACAATATCTCCAAGGCCTACGACATGCTGGTCAATGATATCCGCTCCCAACTCAAAGAATTCCATTCTCAACGCTTGGAGAAACAACGTTTGCCGTTGAAGCAGTTAACTGTTGAGATCGCTTCACTTTTGCAAGTCCCTAACATGCGTCAAGATTCAGTGCTGGTGGAACGAGTGCGCGATCTTCAAAAGCAAATCCACGAGCTGCAGGATCGTGACAAGCAGTTTCGACAAGACCAGACGTTCCAACTTCACTTGTACAAAGCAGAGCGCTCGTCCAAGTTCCACTTCATGTCCCCTGTCCCCACCCCCTTGAAGAAGACAGTCTTCAAAGAGTTGGTGGATGTCAATGGAAATATTGTCTCCAATCAGCAAGGCATGTCTGGCGTCCTGGTCGACTACTACAAGGACTTGTTTGCAGCTCCCGAGGTGCTGCGACCTGGAGACGAAGTTTCGTCATTTCTAACCCCATTGACTCGACACAAGCAACTGCCAGAGCAAGCCCAGCAAGAGCTGTCGGCTCCCTTGCGCGCCAACGAGTTCTATCATGCTATTCGACACAGCAGTTCGAACTCAGCGCCAGGTCCCAACGCTTTGCCATTCGAAGTCCTCAAACTTGCACCTCACAAGTGGTCGTTGGTATTGGAGCTGCTATTCACACACCAGCTCCATTCTCACCCTCGCTTGACTCCCATGCAACTTGTCAGTACGCTCGTGTTGCTGCACAAGAAAGGCCCCAAGTCACAAGCCAAGAACTATCGGCCCATTAGCCTACTCAACACGGATGTGAAAATCCTGACGAGTATTCTGGCTTATCGACTCCAGCGCCACATTCGACACATCATCCACCCGGACCAGCAAGGCTTTATCCGTCGAAGCAATATCCAAACCAACATTGCACGACTGGATGACATGCTGCACCACATCAAACTACACAGTCCGTCCTCGATGGTGGCACTGCTCGACTTTGAGAAAGCTTTCGATCGCGTGGACCACGCGTACTTGCTCCGTGTCCTCCGTCACTATGGCTTTCCCGAAACGTTTGTTGACATGGTTCGCGTACTGTACTCGGGCCGAAAATCTCGCATCTTGGTGAACGGCTTCTTGTCCAAGCCAGTTCACATCTCACGCGGTGTGTTGCAAGGTGATCCACTGTCGCCACTTCTGTTTGTGATCGCTTTGGAACCCATGTGCCAACTCCTCCGGCAACACTCCAACTATGGCATCAAGTGTGGGGATCGCTACCACACTGGGAGTTACTTTGCCGACGACTCGCAACTCTATGCTGCAAATGAGACGTGCCTCCACCGGCAGCTTGCATTGGTTCGAACCTTTTGCGACAAGTCTGGTTTCCGACTCAACGTAGACAAGACCCAGATTCTGACCTACAGCCAGTTGAATGGGACCCTTGCCTCACTACAAGTTACTTCCGACAGTCCTGTGAAGGCTCTTGGTATCTTGGTCGCGCCCAATCTTTCTCCATTGGCACGTTTCAATTACGTGTTTGAGAAGTTTGTGGCTCGCTTGTCTTTGTGGCTCTACAAGGCTCGAACCATGGCCGGAAAGGTCACTATCCTGCACAGCATATGTCTGCCTGTGTTGTGGTACCAACTGGCTTTTGTCCCAGCTGACAAAGACCTGGCCAAAAAGATCGACAAGGTCATGCTTCAATTTATGCATGGTGAAGAAATCAACCCATCATCCTCTGTTCATGGCCTCCGCTTGATCAAGAAGGAGATCATATTCATGCCGAAGAAGTCCGGTGGCTTCGGCCTGCATCATGCACTGGCCTTATGGCAACAACACAACCGCTCTGTCATGATCAGATGCATGCAAGCCATCACCACTCCACCCCGCAAGTCTGCCATGTCTGCCTGGATTGCGCCGGGTTATACTCTCCTCGAGCATGCTTTTCATCCATGGGGTTCCCCCCGAGATCTCCTCTTGGCAAATGGTACTTCTGCATTCATCCGTCAACTGTACAAGAATCCCAATATCACTCCAATGTGGAAAGCCTTATTGAGTAGCTGGTTTGATTCCCGCTGGACTCCGTACGGCTGTCCAAATCACATCTCATCCTTGGATGTTCCCCTTTGGCACAACTCGTATCTGCCTGGACTCGAAGACCTATACGATCAGTGCTCAACATCGACGCAAGACCAAGCCAATGTATTGGCTTCGCTTCACATCACGAAGTTGTCGCATTTGTTGACTCCGTGTCAGCGAGTGTGGCCAGCTTCGATCTTGTTCGACAAAATCAACCGTGCCTGCCGCCAAGCCAATTTTGTCCCTCCAACGAAACAATGGATCTCAATCTTGGTGACCAAGTTATCACGATTGTTTGATATTGTTTCTGAAGAGGATGCTCCGGTTTTCCACTTGCCCACGCCTAACTCTGAATGGATGGAATGGCACTGGATGATTCACCCTGACTCGAGTCCGATCTTGTTATCGCTTGCGACTCCGAAATCGGCTAAGATCAGAGCTTCTCCAGCTGTCAACTCGTCCATTCTTCCTACCAAGCATCTCAACCTGCCATCCAACTTTTACGAAGACCCCAAGCGCCTTACCCAACTTGCCGCCTACCTCCAACCCGACCATATTCTCCCTCGATATGGAGAGTTCATTTTCAAGACCCTGCTCCGCGCCAACGCCATGCAATATCTGTTTCAGTACCAAGACCCCAAGCCAACGTGTGTCTTCTGTCGTGTCAATGAGACATACGAACATTTCCTGTTCTCTTGTGGATACGGCCAATCTGTTTGGTATTACTTCAAGGCAATCCAGCGACTGCTCGAGTGTTCCTTTCCGTCCACGTGTCTGGAAATGTTCTACGAGACACCCAAGCCGGCCGATGGATACTACATCCGTGGATATCTGAAGATCTGGCCGATTGTCCGAGCCTGTGTGTATTATCAAATATGGCTCCAACGCGCCGATCGCACCTTTCGACCCGACCTCACAGCGAAGAGTCCGATGGAAGTTGCCATTCATGCTGCCTCTTTGATCAAGCTACATCTACAACAGCTCCTGGTTGATCTCCCTCTCAAGAAGGGATACGCCAAAGTATTCAATGTGCTCAAACGTCTATCTTCGGACCCCTGGTTACGTCAACATGTCATTCCTGACAGCACCGTTTCATGAGTGAGCATGACGATTCACCCTCCTCCACTCCTGTTCAATGACCACTTTGCCATATTCTGTTTACCAAACTCTATTTATACAGTACGAGGCAAATTAGTAAGTCATTAGGGCCTTTGCTCAAAAATAAGGTTAATACAACTCATTTAACCATGAACAATCTCGGCTGCTCGTGGCAGACGAAGTAGCCAAGTTGGAGCTTTCCATGATCCAGAGCCATGGCGCAGTGTTTGACGCTTTGTGATGATACGACAAGCCACGTGGTCAGCCTGTGGAACGTGTGGCATGTGCGTCGCCTTCCAATGACGAAGACCCGCCAATGTGGACGAACAAAAGATGTAGTCGAGTCGGTTGGTGAGTGTAGGACTTGTGAAGGCTCGTGCCAAGGGGTTTTGACGGCGAAACAGATCCACCAGAGACAAGCTATGCATCCATTGTTCGAGTTGAAGGGTGCCAGCCATGGTGGAGGTACTGGGTCTCAACGAATCCAAATCTTTGTTGAGAGTGCAGTTGAAATCTCCTCCAACAATGTGGAGCGCATGTGGAGGAAAGTCGCGTGGCAATTCTTCGAAGTAACTTGCTCGTTCTTGGAAGGCTGCCGGCGCGTAGATATTGTGGAGAACGACTGTCAGTGGACCCAGAGTACATCGCACTTGTAGATAACGACCACGAAGCACTGGGTTGTCATGGGGGACTTGAGTGGCGTTCTTCAAAGGAGAGTGAGGATGAATCAACGTAGCCAGACCTCCAGTGGCTGGCGATGTGGATACTTCAGGGTAAATAGGCTCTTCAAAGAACAAAGAGCCTTCGTGGTTTGTGATGCGTTGCCAATGGAATGCAACACGGTCGTGGAAACTTGGCGTGCGGAAACGGGTTTCTTGGATAAAGGAAACGTCGTGAACACTTGACAGTTTGTCAAGGATGTACCGATGACTGTTGGAGAAGCCATTGGTGTTGAGGGAGATGATTTGTGGGTCCCAGTCCACGAGTTCAGTTGGGACATTGGAGAAGTTGTTGTCAATCATCACGAGTACAGATGAAATTGAGTAGAATGGAGGGGTCAGAGGGTAGGTTGCAATGGATTGAAGCAGGGGATAGAAGCCTTAGAGTTGATCGTCCTCCAAATCGAGGGGATCAATTTCGTCGGCGTTCATGAAATGGTGAGCTTTGCTGCAGAGCTCGTCGATGTGGTAATTGTTGGTGATGCTTTTGAGCATCGAGATGGCCGACAAGACGGGAGCCGGCAAAGTGAACTTCTCGAGATTGTCGCTGAAGTTTTCGATCAAAGCAAACAGCGACCAGTCCGTCAAGCAGTTGGTGTCAGGCAATCTTGTTGCTTCTTGGTTCAATAGAACAGTCAGCGCCTCCGAGTTTGTGTAGAGGTCTGGGGCCCGATTTGAGAGGAATAAGTCAACCGTAGCAAGTGCAAAGAGGATGCGCTTGATCTCTGGTATGTCCGTGGTCAATTCTTCCAGGATTTCTGCCGGGCGAATCTTGGATTGAGCCATGAAGTTGACGTGATGTTTGTAGTTGTGAGGCTTGCCTTGAGCTTTTAACAAAACCATCTTGCGCTCAATAGTCTTGGTTGCAACAAGTGACTGAAACAAACTGAGGTCTTCTTCGTCTTGTGCGTACATAGCATGTGCAACCAGCTGAGGGTCATCTCGCAAAATGCGTTGACATTCGGTGATACTGCCTTCGACCTTCTTGTCTCGAATAATCTTCTTCGCCAGTTCGAGGTGGGCCGCAGCAGACTTGTTAAGTCGTTGTTTCTTCGCTTTGCCTTTGGTCTTTTTCGGGCGTGGCGCACTTGAATCTTCCAACACAATTCGAGGCACTGCAAAGTCTTCAAACGAGAGTTCCACGTCTTCTTCTTCGAGGATATGAAAACGGTTGGATGTCGGGGTAGCCACTCATCGACTTGCGGTCTTCTCCGTTTGCGAAGTCGGCATCGCAGTACGCACTGAGCTGCAAGTCTCCCACTTGACCTCGACCGTCGATCTCGAGACTTGGTGATTTGGATCCCTTGAGGTACTTGATTGATATTGTTTCTGAAGAGGATGCCCCGGTTTTCCACTTGCCCACGCCTAACTCTGAATGGATGGAATGGCACTGGATGATTCACCCTGACTCGAGTCCGATCTTGTTATCGCTTGCGACTTCGAAATCGGCTAAGATCAGAGCTTCTCCAGCTGTCAACTCGTCCATTCTTCCTACCAAGCATCTCAACCTGCCATCCAACTTTTACGAAGACCCCAAGCGCCTTACCCAACTTGCCGCCTACCTCCAACCCGACCATATTCTCCCTCGATATGGAGAGTTCATTTTCAAGACCCTGCTCCGCGCCAACGCCATGCAATATCTGTTTCAGTACCAAGACCCCAAGCCAACGTGTGTCTTCTGTCGTGTCAATGAGACATACGAACATTTCCTGTTCTCTTGTGGATACGGCCAATCTGTTTGGTATTACTTCAAGGCAATCCAGCGACTGCTCGAGTGTTCCTTTCCGTCCACGTGTCTGGAAATGTTCTACGAGACACCCAAGCCGGCCGATGGATACTACATCCGTGGATATCTGAAGATCTGGCCGATTGTCCGAGCCTGTGTGTATTATCAAATATGGCTCCAACGCGCCGATCGCACCTTTCGACCCGACCTCACAGCGAAGAGTCCGATGGAAGTTGCCATTCATGCTGCCTCTTTGATCAAGCTACATCTACAACAGCTCCTGGTTGATCTCCCTCTCAAGAAGGGATACGCCAAAGTATTCAATGTGCTCAAACGTCTATCTTCGGACCCCTGGTTACGTCAACATGTCATTCCTGACAGCACCGTTTCATGAGTGAGCATGACGATTCACCCTCCTCCACTCCTGTTCAATGACCACTTTGCCATATTCTGTTTACCAAACTCTATTTATACAGTACGAGGCAAATTAGTAAGTCATTAGGGCCTTTGCTCAAAAGTAAGGTTAATACAACTCATTTAATCGATGAGTGGCTACGTCGTTACGTACGGTTCATGCGTACTCTCCTATCTCTCGAGGAAGCAAACCACCGTGGCACTGTCCACAGCAGAAGCCGAGTACATTGCCTTGGCAGACTGTGTCAAAGAGCTCCTCTGGTTCTCAGAACTATTGGTTAAATGAGTTGTATTAACCTTATGTTTGAGCAAAGGCCCTAATGACTTACTAATTTGCCTCGTACTGTATAAATAGAGTTTGGTAAACAGAATATGGCAAAGTGGTCATTGAACAGGAGTGGAGGAGGGTGAATCGTCATGCTCACTCATGAAACGGTGCTGTCAGGAATGACATGTTGACGTAACCAGGGGTCCGAAGATAGACGTTTGAGCACATTGAATACTTTGGCGTATCCCTTCTTGAGAGGGAGATCAACCAGGAGCTGTTGTAGATGTAGCTTGATCAAAGAGGCAGCATGAATGGCAACTTCCATCGGACTCTTCGCTGTGAGGTCGGGTCGAAAGGTGCGATCGGCGCGTTGGAGCCATATTTGATAATACACACAGGCTCGGACAATCGGCCAGATCTTCAGATATCCACGGATGTAGTATCCATCGGCCGGCTTGGGTGTCTCGTAGAACATTTCCAGACACGTGGACGGAAAGGAACACTCGAGCAGTCGCTGGATTGCCTTGAAGTAATACCAAACAGATTGGCCATATCCACAAGAGAACAGGAAATGTTCGTATGTCTCATTGACACGACAGAAGACACACGTTGGCTTGGGGTCTTGGTACTGAAACAGATATTGCATGGCGTTGGCGCGGAGCAGGGTCTTGAAAATGAACTCTCCATATCGAGGGAGAATATGGTCGGGTTGGAGGTAGGCGGCAAGTTGGGTAAGGCGCTTGGGGTCTTCGTAAAAGTTGGATGGCAGGTTGAGATGCTTGGTAGGAAGAATGGACGAGTTGACAGCTGGAGAAGCTCTGATCTTAGCCGATTTCGGAGTCGCAAGCGATAACAAGATCGGACTCGAGTCAGGATGAATCATCCAGTGCCATTCCATCCATTCAGAGTTAGGCGTGGGCAAGTGGAAAACCGGAGCATCCTCTTCAGAAACAATATCAAACAATCGTGATAACTTGGTCACCAAGATTGAGATCCATTGTTTCGTTGGAGGGACAAAATTGGCTTGGCGGCAGGCACGGTTGATTTTGTCGAACAAGATCGAAGCTGGCCACACTCGCTGACACGGAGTCAACAAATGCGACAACTTCGTGATGTGAAGCGAAGCCAATACATTGGCTTGGTCTTGCGTCGATGTTGAGCACTGATCGTATAGGTCTTCGAGTCCAGGCAGATACGAGTTGTGCCAAAGGGGAACATCCAAAGATGAGATGTGATTTGGACAGCCGTACGGAGTCCAGCGGGAATCAAACCAGCTACTCAATAAGGCTTTCCACATTGGAGTGATATTGGGATTCTTGTACAGTTGACGGATGAATGCAGAAGTACCATTTGCCAAGAGGAGATCTCGGGGGGAACCCCATGGATGAAAAGCATGCTCGAGGAGAGTATAACCCGGCGCAATCCAGGCAGACATGGCAGACTTGCGGGGTGGAGTGGTGATGGCTTGCATGCATCTGATCATGACAGAGCGGTTGTGTTGTTGCCATAAGGCCAGTGCATGATGCAGGCCGAAGCCACCGGACTTCTTCGGCATGAATATGATCTCCTTCTTGATCAAGCGGAGGCCATGAACAGAGGATGATGGGTTGATTTCTTCACCATGCATAAATTGAAGCATGACCTTGTCGATCTTTTTGGCCAGGTCTTTGTCAGCTGGGACAAAAGCCAGTTGGTACCACAACACAGGCAGACATATGCTGTGCAGGATAGTGACCTTTCCGGCCATGGTTCGAGCCTTGTAGAGCCACAAAGACAAGCGAGCCACAAACTTCTCAAACACGTAATTGAAACGTGCCAATGGAGAAAGATTGGGCGCGACCAAGATACCAAGAGCCTTCACAGGACTGTCGGAAGTAACTTGTAGTGAGGCAAGGGTCCCATTCAACTGGCTGTAGGTCAGAATCTGGGTCTTGTCTACGTTGAGTCGGAAACCAGACTTGTCGCAAAAGGTTCGAACCAATGCAAGCTGCCGGTGGAGGCACGTCTCATTTGCAGCATAGAGTTGCGAGTCGTCGGCAAAGTAACTCCCAGTGTGGTAGCGATCCCCACACTTGATGCCATAGTTGGAGTGTTGCCGGAGGAGTTGGCACATGGGTTCCAAAGCGATCACAAACAGAAGTGGCGACAGTGGATCACCTTGCAACACACCGCGTGAGATGTGAACTGGCTTGGACAAGAAGCCGTTCACCAAGATGCGAGATTTTCGGCCCGAGTACAGTACGCGAACCATGTCAACAAACGTTTCGGGAAAGCCATAGTGACGGAGGACACGGAGCAAGTACGCGTGGTCCACGCGATCGAAAGCTTTCTCAAAGTCGAGCAGTGCCACCATCGAGGACGGACTGTGTAGTTTGATGTGGTGCAGCATGTCATCCAGTCGTGCAATGTTGGTTTGGATATTGCTTCGACGGATAAAGCCTTGCTGGTCCGGGTGGATGATGTGTCGAATGTGGCGCTGGAGTCGATAAGCCAGAATACTCGTCAGGATTTTCACATCCGTGTTGAGTAGGCTAATGGGCCGATAGTTCTTGGCTTGTGACTTGGGGCCTTTCTTGTGCAGCAACACGAGCGTACTGACAAGTTGCATGGGAGTCAAGCGAGGGTGAGAATGGAGCTGGTGTGTGAATAGCAGCTCCAATACCAACGACCACTTGTGAGGTGCAAGTTTGAGGACTTCGAATGGCAAAGCGTTGGGACCTGGCGCTGAGTTCGAACTGCTGTGTCGAATAGCATGATAGAACTCGTTGGCGCGCAAGGGAGCCGACAGCTCTTGCTGGGCTTGCTCTGGCAGTTGCTTGTGTCGAGTCAATGGGGTTAGAAATGACGAAACTTCGTCTCCAGGTCGCAGCACCTCGGGAGCTGCAAACAAGTCCTTGTAGTAGTCGACCAGGACGCCAGACATGCCTTGCTGATTGGAGACAATATTTCCATTGACATCCACCAACTCTTTGAAGACTGTCTTCTTCAAGGGGGTGGGGACAGGGGACATGAAGTGGAACTTGGACGAGCGCTCTGCTTTGTACAAGTGAAGTTGGAACGTCTGGTCTTGTCGAAACTGCTTGTCACGATCCTGCAGCTCGTGGATTTGCTTTTGAAGATCGCGCACTCGTTCCACCAGCACTGAATCTTGACGCATGTTAGGGACTTGCAAAAGTGAAGCGATCTCAACAGTTAACTGCTTCAACGGCAAACGTTGTTTCTCCAAGCGTTGAGAATGGAATTCTTTGAGTTGGGAGCGGATATCATTGACCAGCATGTCGTAGGCCTTGGAGATATTGTGGAATGATGGAGACTTGTCCAAAAATCGATCCAGACATCCATGAACAATCTCGGCTGCTCGTGGTAGACGAAGTAGCCAAGTTGGAGCTTTCCATGATCCAGAGCCATGGCGCAGTGTTTGACGCTTTGTGATGATACGACAAGCCACGTGGTCAGCCTGTGGAACGTGTGGCATGTGCGTCGCCTTCCAATGACGAAGACCCGCCAATGTGGACGAACAAAAGATGTAGTCGAGTCGGTTGGTGAGTGTAGGACTTGTGAAGGCTCGTGCCAAGGGGTTTTGACGGCGAAACAGATCCACCAGAGACAAGCTATGCATCCATTGTTCGAGTTGAAGGGTGCCAGCCATGGTGGAGGTACTGGGTCTCAACGAATCCAAATCTTTGTTGAGAGTGCAGTTGAAATCTCCTCCAACAATGTGGAGCGCATGTGGAGGAAAGTCGCGTGGCAATTCTTCGAAGTAACTTGATCGTTCTTGGAAGGCTGCCGGCGCGTAGATATTGTGGAGAACGACTGTCAGTGGACCCAGAGTACATCGCACTTGTAGATAACGACCACGAAGCACTGGGTTGTCATGGGGGACTTGAGTGGCGTTCTTCAAAGGAGAGTGAGGATGAATCAACGTAGCCAGACCTCCAGTGGCTGGCGATGTGGATACTTCAGGGTAAATAGGCTCTTCAAAGAACAAAGAGCCTTCGTGGTTTGTGATGCGTTGCCAATGGAATGCAACACGGTCGTGGAAACTTGGCGTGCGGAAACGGGTTTCTTGGATAAAGGAAACGTCGTGAACACTTGACAGTTTGTCAAGGATGTACCGATGACTGTTGGAGAAGCCATTGGTGTTGAGGGAGATGATTTGTGGGTCCCAGTCCACGAGTTCAGTTGGGACATTGGAGAAGTTGATGTCAATCATCACGAGTACAGATGAAATTGAGTAGAATGGAGGGGTCAGAGGGTAGGTTGCAATGGATTGAAGCAGGGGATAGAAGCCTTAGAGTTGATCGTCCTCCAAATCGAGGGGATCAATTTCGTCAGCGTTCATGAAATGGTGAGCTTTGCTGCAGAGCTCGTCGATGTGGTAATTGTTGGTGATGCTTTTGAGCATCGAGATGGCCGACAAGACGGGAGCCGGCAAAGTGAACTTCTCGAGATTGTCGCTGAAGTTTTCGATCAAAGCAAACAGCGACCAGTCCGTCAAGCAGTTGGTGTCAGGCAATCTTGTTGCTTCTTGGTTCAATAGAACAGTCAGCGCCTCCGAGTTTGTGTAGAGGTCTGGGGCCCGATTTGAGAGGAATAAGTCAACCGTAGCAAGTGCAAAGAGGATGCGCTTGATCTCTGGTATGTCCGTGGTCAATTCTTCCAGGATTTCTGCCGGGCGAATCTTGGATTGAGCCATGAAGTTGACGTGATGTTTGTAGTTGTGAGGCTTGCCTTGAGCTTTTAACAAAACCATCTTGCGCTCAATAGTCTTGGTTGCAACAAGTGACTGAAACAAACTGAGGTCTTCTTCGTCTTGTGCGTACATAGCATGTGCAACCAGCTGAGGGTCATCTCGCAAAATGCGTTGACATTCGGTGATACTGCCTTCGACCTTCTTGTCTCGAATAATCTTCTTCGCCAGTTCGAGGTGGGCCGCAGCAGACTTGTTAAGTCGTTGTTTCTTCGCTTTGCCTTTGGTCTTTTTCGGGCGTGGCGCACTTGAATCTTCCAACACAATTCGAGGCACTGCAAAGTCTTCAAACGAGAGTTCCACGTCTTCTTCTTCGAGGATATGAAAACGGTTGGATGTCGGCAGGGGGTCCAAACGTGGGGACGAAGGCAAAGTACGTTTTGGAGCTGGCCCAGACCGGTAGCCCGTTACCAATTGAAGGTCCAGCGAGTTCATAGGCTGCTCATTTGGTGGAGCAGGAGCGGGCGGTTCGTTGGTAGACATTTCCACATCTTCTTGTTGTTTGTCTTGCCCATTATTGTCAGGGCCAGGGGGATCGCTGTCACCAGACATATCGACATCAGAGTTATGAGAAGTAGCTGTTGGCTGTGGTTGTTCGTCTTGACGATCTCCAGATGCCTCAGATGAGTCGGCGTTGCCTTCCGCATTTGTTCCGGGGTCTTGATCATGATCGTCGCCATCATGTTCAGGTTCTTTTTCTTCTGACGGAGGGGATTTTGCCTCTGCCTTGGTCGCTTTTGCCTTCGCTTTTTCAGCCTTGGCCTCTGCACGTCGTGAAGCAATGGACGGAGGCAATTTCTTGTTCAGAGCAGCGATCTTGTGCTGAAAGACAACAACAAAAGGCTGACCCGACGGGTCCGTAATGGTGATTTCGCGTAGTGCGTCGCCGGATTTTGGCACCAACACTGCAGGAGGCGCAGAAGACTTGAAAATGACTCTCAAATGCGGCGACTTGATGTTCTGACCGGCAGTAGGGTTGAATGCTGCTATCACTGACTTGGTCAATGCAGCCATTTTCTTGACAATTGCCTTGGCCATCGAAGGGTGACTGACCTTGTTGAACGTAACGTAGTAGTTGTTGCCATAACGCGAGTACTTGGGAACCAGGAAATCTTTGCCACCAAGACGAAACGTTGTGCCTCCCATTTCCACGCACGTAGACAAGTTGTAACTTGAGATCACAATGGTCTGTGGGTTTTTCTTGTGGATCAAGATGTTCGGAAATTTGGAGCCCCATAACGAACCAGGATTTTCCTTGACAAATTGATCGCAGATAATTTTTTCGGACCAGTCCTTGTAGCCTTCGCCCAACTTGACTGTGAGCTCGTACACTTGGGACTGGGGAGTGAGCAAAATGTTTTCAATGAAGGCGTCCATGTCACCAGAGTCTTTGTAGAATGCGTCCGCCATGGCCTCGCATCGCGCAATATCGTCATCGGCAATAGCATGAGCACCAATGTTGCGATGTTTCGCGCCTTTGGGGGCATTGCCTTGCTTGGAATCTTTCTTGGACGAAGCTGATTCCTTGCCGGAAGCCTTTTGCGTCCATGCATTGGCCTTTTCAGCATTTTGTTGCTCTTGATCACCTTGTGCTTTGTCTGCCGCGGAAGGAGGGTCAACAACGCCATTTCCTTGAGCAACGGATTTGTCGACAGTGTCTTGATTTGACTGTTCATTGTCTTTGTTTGTGGATTGCTCCTCTTGAATAACTTTTCCAGGAGTATCACACGGCTTCTCTTGGCCGTTAATGTCGCCTGACCCATCAACCTCAGAGTGAATTTGAGTATTTCCCTCATCAGTTAAGGCCTCGGTTTCAGAAGAATCCTTCCCCTCGGCGTCTCCAGAGACCATATCCACGTCCTCTTGAGATTTTTCTTCTTCCTCTCCCGTTCTAGGAGGCTCAGCACAGGGGGCGACGCGGTTGGTGGCTACTGGCTCAGTCCCATTGGTCACGAGAAAGGCCGGGGCCAGACCCCCAGTGACAGGGGTAGAAGGGGAATCCATGCCATCCCCGCAGCACGGTGACTGGGGTACACCATTGCTCCGGCGAGAACCCAAATCGGGATACCGCCCCCGCCCCTCCGAAGAGGCCCCTGGGGGGAAGTAGACAGAACCGCAGGGTGTGCCCATAGGGGGGGCCCTCGTAGCCTCTAGGGCTAGCATGGACCCCGTTTTCTCGCCGCCTTCACTGGGGATCGACTCCAATTGGAGTCCGGGGAAGCAGCCACCACAGGCACAAGGTCCCAGTGGTTCGCCCTCCTGAGTGAGGGCTTCGCTAGACACGTTAACGATAGTGGTCTGGGGGTCAACCACTGACCCACTGAGGTTGACCCCCCCTGGAACTCCGGCGAGTGGAGCACCAGGTGAAGCGCTGGTGGAGCGAGACGCAGATTGGTCTCCAGGGACGCTGTTGGGGTCAAAATCGACCTCCACTTCGGCCCTAGGGTTAGGTGTACAGACATTACTCACACCACTTCCGCCATCCTGATTGGACGACGGAAGTGGGTGAGGTGATACAATACCTGGAATGATGGTAACTCCGTGAGTGTTGGTCTCATGGAGTTCGGAACAGCTGTTGGCGTTGGACATTTTGAGCGCGGCGGCACTTGGTAACTTCTTGACTTGAGGGGTACGAGGCAAATGCGGAAGTCTCAGAACTATTGGAAGAACTTGGGTTTCCCCAAAAGACTATCCTGGTGCATTGCGACAACCAGAGTGCAATTGCCATCGCGAAGAACCCTGGCCAACATGAGAGGACCAAACACATCAGCACCAAGTACCATTTTGTACGGGACAATGTCGAGAAGGAAGTCATAAAGCTTCAGTACTGTCCAAGCAAGATGATGATCGCTGACATCCTCACCAAGGCCACTCCGCGTGAGCAATTCAAAATCCTGCGTTCCAAGTTGGGACTCACAGAAGACTCGTATTGAGTGGGAGTGTTAGACATGGCAAAGTCAGGCCTTATTGGATTGCATAAATACAATGATGATTTGTCAAGGACTCAGTAGGTTCTAGACCTACTTATCCTGCGACAAAAGTGTTTGTGTATGGTGTACTTCTAGCACTCATACATTGCGCACTTCCAGCATAATGCATGGTGCACTTCCAGCACCAGCGTAGTGCACTTCTAGCGCAACACTATTTATGTGCTGAAACTTCAACACTATATCTTTGCATCAAGATCTATATTTATGCTAGTAGTTATTAAACTGCAGCAACCGTCCGGATATAGATAAGAATAGTTCAGCCAATCCCAAGAACCAAAGATATTATTAGAACCAAGTCTAGCAGACAAAACCTCACAATTGAATTTACCTTCAACTACTCAAGTGCAAGCCCTCCTCACTCTACAATAGCCACTGATCGACTTGCGGTCTTCTCCGTTTGCGAAGTCGGCATCGCAGTACGCACTGAGCTGCAAGTCTCCCACTTGACCTCGACCGTCGATCTCGAGACTTGGTGATTTGGATCCCTTGAGGTACTTGAGCATTCGCTGTGCTTGCTTCCAGTGGGTATCGTCGTACTTTGACAAGTGTTTGCTGAGGTTCCGTACTGCGTTGGCGATGTCTGGTCTTGTGGCTGTCACGAGGTACTGGAGACTACCGACAAGTTCGCGGTATGGCAAGTTGAGTGCCTTGACTTCATCTTGACTTTTAGATGTCGGCACGAGCGCATGACCAACGACTTCAGGTGTCGACACAGGTTTGCCGTCAGCCATGTTGAACTTGTCGAGTAGGACCTCAACATAGCCTTGTTGGGACATCGTGACAACATGCCCATGAGTTTCGACTTTGATCCCGAGGATTGACTTGAGCTCACCGAGGTCGGTCATTTTAAACTCGTCCTTGAGTGCGTTGCAGGCCTTCTCGATGTCTTGGTCGTTGTTGCCCGTGATTGTAATGTCGTCGACGTATACACTCAAAAGTACCACAGAGTCTCCCACTCTTTTGGTGTAAAGGCAGACTTTTTGGACACAACGCTCGAAGCCAATTCGGACGAGAAAGGAGTGCAACGTCAGATACCAACATCTTGGCGCTAGCTTGAGACCGTAGATTGATTTAATCAGGCGGCAAACCTTGGATTCTTCACCTTGAATAGCAAATCCAGGGGGCTACTCCATAAAAATGACTGTGTCGGTGTCCAAGGTGCCGTTGAGAAAAGCTGTCTTGACATCCATTTGTCGGATCTTCCATGCGTGGTGTGCCACCAAACAGAGTAGTAGACGTAAAGCGTTCATCCGAAGTACCGGAGCGAAAATCTCGAGATAGTCGATCCCGTACTGTTGCATGTAGCCTTTGAGGACAAGACGTGCCTTGTACTTGGTCAACTTGCCATCGGCATCGAACTTCATCCGCCAAAGCCACTTGCACTTGAGGGCTTCACGGCCGGGTGGGAGGTCCGTCAGCGTCCAAGTGCCATTTTCAATGAGTGAGTCGTATTCGACCTGAGCCATTTCAGTCGATTGGGGCTCTTCTCGATATCTGCAAAGGACACTGGTGTCTCGTTGACAACTTGAACGCTGTAGCTCTGATGGAATCCCCCGGAGATGGCTTCGAGGCTGCCTGGCTCAGGAACTTGGACATCCGAGTCGCTCATGCTTCCTTCTTCGTCATCAGCCGAAGTTGGATCTTCCGGATGTGGTGACTCAACTTGGGCTGGATTTGCTGAAGGAGAATTTCGTATAGTGACGTCGTCAGTAAATGTGACTTGGTGCCTTGGAGGCGACTGCTCAGGTTGGTCATCGATGTCGTCAGCGTCTTCGGGATCTTCAACTACTTGAGGTCCTGGTGGTTGGGTGTAAGAATGGTCAACTTGAACAGACTTGGGGTTGTCGTCGGCGGTGCCATCTTCGACGAATTTGACTGATCGACACTCGAAAGTCCGTCCAGATTCACAATCTTGAAGTCGATAACTCTTGCGCTGACTTGCATAGCCAAGAAAGATACACTTGGTCGCTCGAGGTTCCAACTTGGATCGCTTCGATTTGTCGATGAATGCATATGCCACGCAGCCAAATGACCTCAAGTGTTCGATGTTGGGCCGCCGACCATAAATGGCTTGGAATGGCGTCCTTCCTCCGAGCGCTTTGTTGGGACTTCGATTTTCGGTGTACACGACGTAGTTGAGCGCTTCTCCCCAATATTGATAATCGAGGCCTGTGTCTTGGAGGAGGCACCGAACCTTGTTCATGAGGACGTTGTTAGGCTGCTCGGCAATGCAGTTCTCCTCAGGAGAGTACACGTTGGTGTATAGTTGCTCGATGCCAACGCTTGAACAATACGCGGTGAGAGCCTTGGCAAGATATTCTTGGGCGTTGTCAGTCATGATAGTCTTGATTTTCCGACCAAATTGGCGCTCAGCGTATACGTGAAACTTCTTGAAGTTGTCCAGAGTCTCTGATTTGGACTTCAAGAGAAAGAGCCACTTGAATCTGGAGGTTAAATGAGTTGTATTAACCTTATTTTTGAGCAAAGGCCCTAATGACTTACTAATTTGCCTCGTACTGTATAAATAGAGTTTGGTAAACAGAATATGGCAAAGTGGTCATTGAACAGGAGTGGAGGAGGGTGAATCGTCATGCTCACTCATGAAACGGTGCTGTCAGGAATGACATGTTGACGTAACCAGGGGTCCGAAGATAGACGTTTGAGCACATTGAATACTTTGGCGTATCCCTTCTTGAGAGGGAGATCAACCAGGAGCTGTTGTAGATGTAGCTTGATCAAAGAGGCAGCATGAATGGCAACTTCCATCGGACTCTTCGCTGTGAGGTCGGGTCGAAAGGTGCGATCGGCGCGTTGGAGCCATATTTGATAATACACACAGGCTCGGACAATCGGCCAGATCTTCAGATATCCACGGATGTAGTATCCATCGGCCGGCTTGGGTGTCTCGTAGAACATTTCCAGACACGTGGACGGAAAGGAACACTCGAGCAGTCGCTGGATTGCCTTGAAGTAATACCAAACAGATTGGCCGTATCCACAAGAGAACAGGAAATGTTCGTATGTCTCATTGACACGACAGAAGACACACGTTGGCTTGGGGTCTTGGTACTGAAACAGATATTGCATGGCGTTGGCGCGGAGCAGGGTCTTGAAAATGAACTCTCCATATCGAGGGAGAATATGGTCGGGTTGGAGGTAGGCGGCAAGTTGGGTAAGGCGCTTGGGGTCTTCGTAAAAGTTGGATGGCAGGTTGAGATGCTTGGTAGGAAGAATGGACGAGTTGACAGCTGGAGAAGCTCTGATCTTAGCCGATTTCGGAGTCGCAAGCGATAACAAGATCGGACTCGAGTCAGGATGAATCATCCAGTGCCATTCCATCCATTCAGAGTTAGGCGTGGGCAAGTGGAAAACCGGAGCATCCTCTTCAGAAACAATATCAAACAATCGTGATAACTTGGTCACCAAGATTGAGATCCATTGTTTCGTTGGAGGGACAAAATTGGCTTGGCGGCAGGCACGGTTGATTTTGTCGAACAAGATCGAAGCTGGCCACACTCGCTGACACGGAGTCAACAAATGCGACAACTTCGTGATGTGAAGCGAAGCCAATACATTGGCTTGGTCTTGCGTCGATGTTGAGCACTGATCGTATAGGTCTTCGAGTCCAGGCAGATACGAGTTGTGCCAAAGGGGAACATCCAAGGATGAGATGTGATTTGGACAGCCGTACGGAGTCCAGCGGGAATCAAACCAGCTACTCAATAAGGCTTTCCACATTGGAGTGATATTGGGATTCTTGTACAGTTGTCGGATGAATGCAGAAGTACCATTTGCCAAGAGGAGATCTCGGGGGGAACCCCATGGATGAAAAGCATGCTCGAGGAGAGTATAACCCGGCGTAATCCAGGCAGACATGGCAGACTTGCGGGGTGGAGTGGTGATGGCTTGCATGCATCTGATCATGACAGAGCGGTTGTGTTGTTGCCATAAGGCCAGTGCATGATGCAGGCCGAAGCCACCGGACTTCTTCGGCATGAATATGATCTCCTTCTTGATCAAGCGGAGGCCATGAACAGAGGATGATGGGTTGATTTCTTCACCATGCATAAATTGAAGCATGACCTTGTCGATCTTTTTGGCCAGGTCTTTGTCAGCTGGGACAAAAGCCAGTTGGTACCACAACACAGGCAGACATATGCTGTGCAGGATAGTGACCTTTCCGGCCATGGTTCGAGCCTTGTAGAGCCACAAAGACAAGCGAGCCACAAACTTCTCAAACACGTAATTGAAACGTGCCAATGGAGAAAGATTGGGCGCGACCAAGATACCAAGAGCCTTCACAGGACTGTCGGAAGTAACTTGTAGTGAGGCAAGGGTCCCATTCAACTGGCTGTAGGTCAGAATCTGGGTCTTGTCTACGTTGAGTCGGAAACCAGACTTGTCGCAAAAGGTTCGAACCAATGCAAGCTGCCGGTGGAGGCACGTCTCATTTGCAGCATAGAGTTGCGAGTCGTCGGCAAAGTAACTCCCAGTGTGGTAGCGATCCCCACACTTGATGCCATAGTTGGAGTGTTGCCGGAGGAGTTGGCACATGGGTTCCAAAGCGATCACAAACAGAAGTGGCGACAGTGGATCACCTTGCAACACACCGCGTGAGATGTGAACTGGCTTGGACAAGAAGCCGTTCACCAAGATGCGAGATTTTCGGCCCGAGTACAGTACGCGAACCATGTCAACAAACGTTTCGGGAAAGCCATAGTGACGGAGGACACGGAGCAAGTACGCGTGGTCCACGCGATCGAAAGCTTTCTCAAAGTCGAGCAGTGCCACCATCGAGGACGGACTGTGTAGTTTGATGTGGTGCAGCATGTCATCCAGTCGTGCAATGTTGGTTTGGATATTGCTTCGACGGATAAAGCCTTGCTGGTCCGGGTGGATGATGTGTCGAATGTGGCGCTGGAGTCGATAAGCCAGAATACTCGTCAGGATTTTCACATCCGTGTTGAGTAGGCTAATGGGCCGATAGTTCTTGGCTTGTGACTTGGGGCCTTTCTTGTGCAGCAACACGAGCGTACTGACAAGTTGCATGGGAGTCAAGCGAGGGTGAGAATGGAGCTGGTGTGTGAATAGCAGCTCCAATACCAACGACCACTTGTGAGGTGCAAGTTTGAGGACTTCGAATGGCAAAGCGTTGGGACCTGGCGCTGAGTTCGAACTGCTGTGTCGAATAGCATGATAGAACTCGTTGGCGCGCAAGGGAGCCGACAGCTCTTGCTGGGCTTGCTCTGGCAGTTGCTTGTGTCGAGTCAATGGGGTTAGAAATGACGAAACTTCGTCTCCAGGTCGCAGCACCTCGGGAGCTGCAAACAAGTCCTTGTAGTAGTCGACCAGGACGCCAGACATGCCTTGCTGATTGGAGACAATATTTCCATTGACATCCACCAACTCTTTGAAGACTGTCTTCTTCAAGGGGGTGGGGACAGGGGACATGAAGTGGAACTTGGACGAGCGCTCTGCTTTGTACAAGTGAAGTTGGAACGTCTGGTCTTGTCGAAACTGCTTGTCACGATCCTGCAGCTCGTGGATTTGCTTTTGAAGATCGCGCACTCGTTCCACCAGCACTGAATCTTGACGCATGTTAGGGACTTGCAAAAGTGAAGCGATCTCAACAGCTAACTGCTTCAACGGCAAACGTTGTTTCTCCAAGCGTTGAGAATGGAATTCTTTGAGTTGGGAGCGGATATCATTGACCAGCATGTCGTAGGCCTTGGAGATATTGTGGAATGATGGAGACTTGTCCAAAAATCGATCCAGACATCCATGAACAATCTCGGCTGCTCGTGGTAGACGAAGTAGCCAAGTTGGAGCTTTCCATGATCCAGAGCCATGGCGCAGTGTTTGACGCTTTGTGATGATACGACAAGCCACGTGGTCAGCCTGTGGAACGTGTGGCATGTGCGTCGCCTTCCAATGACGAAGACCCGCCAATGTGGACGAACAAAAGATGTAGTCGAGTCGGTTGGTGAGTGTAGGACTTGTGAAGGCTCGTGACAAGGGGTTTTGACGGCGAAACAGATCCACCAGAGACAAGCTATGCATCCATTGTTCGAGTTGAAGGGTGCCAGCCATGGTGGAGGTACTGGGTCTCAACGAATCCAAATCTTTGTTGAGAGTGCAGTTGAAATCTCCTCCAACAATGTGGAGCGCATGTGGAGGAAAGTCGCGTGGCAATTCTTCGAAGTAACTTGCTCGTTCTTGGAAGGCTGCCGGCGCGTAGATATTGTGGAGAACGACTGTCAGTGGACCCAGAGTACATCGCACTTGTAGATAACGACCACGAAGCACTGGGTTGTCATGGGGGACTTGAGTGGCGTTCTTCAAAGGAGAGTGAGGATGAATCAACGTAGCCAGACCTCCAGTGGCTGGCGATGTGGATACTTCAGGGTAAATAGGCTCTTCAAAGAACAAAGAGCCTTCGTGGTTTGTGATGCGTTGCCAATGGAATGCAACACGGTCGTGGAAACTTGGCGTGCGGAAACGGGTTTCTTGGATAAAGGAAACGTCGTGAACACTTGACAGTTTGTCAAGGATGTACCGATGACTGTTGGAGAAGCCATTGGTGTTGAGGGAGATGATTTGTGGGTCCCAGTCCACGAGTTCAGTTGGGACATTGGAGAAGTTGATGTCAATCATCACGAGTACAGATGAAATTGAGTAGAATGGAGGGGTCAGAGGGTAGGTTGCAATGGATTGAAGCAGGGGATAGAAGCCTTAGAGTTGATCGTCCTCCAAATCGAGGGGATCAATTTCGTCGGCGTTCATGAAATGGTGAGCTTTGCTGCAGAGCTCGTCGATGTGGTAATTGTTGGTGATGCTTTTGAGCATCGAGATGGCCGACAAGACGGGAGCCGGCAAAGTGAACTTCTCGAGATTGTCGCTGAAGTTTTCGATCAAAGCAAACAGCGACCAGTCCGTCAAGCAGTTGGTGTCAGGCAATCTTGTTGCTTCTTGGTTCAATAGAACAGTCAGCGCCTCCGAGTTTGTGTAGAGGTCTGGGGCCCGATTTGAGAGGAATAAGTCAACCGTAGCAAGTGCAAAGAGGATGCGCTTGATCTCTGGTATGTCCGTGGTCAATTCTTCCAGGATTTCTGCCGGGCGAATCTTGGATTGAGCCATGAAGTTGACGTGATGTTTGTAGTTGTGAGGCTTGCCTTGAGCTTTTAACAAAACCATCTTGCGCTCAATAGTCTTGGTTGCAACAAGTGACTGAAACAAACTGAGGTCTTCTTCGTCTTGTGCGTACATAGCATGTGCAACCAGCTGAGGGTCATCTCGCAAAATGCGTTGACATTCGGTGATACTGCCTTCGACCTTCTTGTCTCGAATAATCTTCTTCGCCAGTTCGAGGTGGGCCGCAGCAGACTTGTTAAGTCGTTGTTTCTTCGCTTTGCCTTTGGTCTTTTTCGGGCGTGGCGCACTTGAATCTTCCAACACAATTCGAGGCACTGCAAAGTCTTCAAACGAGAGTTCCACGTCGTCTTCTTCGAGGATATGAAAACGGTTGGATGTCGGCAGGGGGTCCAAACGTGGGGACGAAGGCAAAGTACGTTTTGGAGCTGGTCCAGACCGGTAGCCCGTTACCAATTGAAGGTCCAGCGAGTTCATAGGCTGCTCATTTGGTGGAGCAGGAGCGGGCGGTTCGTTGGTAGACATTTCCACATCTTCTTGTTGTTTGTCTTGCCCATTATTGTCAGGGCCAGGGGGATCGCTGTCACCAGACATATCGACATCAGAGTTATGAGAAGTAGCTGTTGGCTGTGGTTGTTCGTCTTGACGATCTCCAGATGCCTCAGATGAGTCGGCGTTGCCTTCCGCATGTGTTCCGGGGTCTTGATCATGATCGTCGCCATCATGTTCAGGTTCTTTTTCTTCTGACGGAGGGGATTTTGCCTCTGCCTTGGTCGCTTTTGCCTTCGCTTTTTCAGCCTTGGCCTCTGCACGTCGTGAAGCAATGGACGGAGGCAATTTCTTGTTCAGAGCAGCGATCTTGTGCTGAAAGACAACAACAAAAGGCTGACCCGACGGGTCCGTAATGGTGATTTCGCGTAGTGCGTCGCCGGATTTTGGCACCAACACTGCAGGAGGCGCAGAAGACTTGAAAATGACTCTCAAATGCGGCGACTTGATGTTCTGACCGGCAGTAGGGTTGAATGCTGCTATCACTGACTTGGTCAATGCAGCCATTTTCTTGACAATTGCCTTGGCCATCGAAGGGTGACTGACCTTGTTGAACGTAACGTAGTAGTTGTTGCCATAACGCGAGTATTTGGGAACCAGGAAATCTTTGCCACCAAGACGAAACGTTGTGCCTCCCATTTCCACGCACGTAGACAAGTTGTAACTTGAGATCACAATGGTCTGTGGGTTTTTCTTGTGGATCAAGATGTTCGGAAATTTGGAGCCCCATAACGAACCAGGATTTTCCTTGACAAATTGATCGCAGATGATTTTTTCGGACCAGTCCTTGTAGCCTTCGCCCAACTTGACTGTGAGCTCGTACACTTGGGACTGGGGAGTGAGCAAAATGTTTTCAATGAAGGCGTCCATGTCACCAGAGTCTTTGTAGAATGCGTCCGCCATGGCCTCGCATCGCGCAATATCGTCATCGGCAATAGCATGAGCACCAATGTTGCGATGTTTCGCGCCTTTGGGGGCATTGCCTTGCTTGGAATCTTTCTTGGACGAAGCTGATTCCTTGCCGGAAGCCTTTTGCGTCCATGCATTGGCCTTTTCAGCATTTTGTTGCTCTTGATCACCTTGTGCTTTGTCTGCTGCGGAAGGAGGGTCAACAACGCCTTTTCCTTGAGCAACGGATTTGTCGACAGTGTCTTGATTTGACTGTTTATTGTCTTTGTTTGTGGATTGCTCCTCTTGAATAACTTTTCCAGGAGTATCACACGGCTTCTCTTGGCCGTTAATGTCGCCTGACCCATCAACCTCAGAGTGAATTTGAGTATTTCCCTCATCAGTTAAGGCCTCGGTTTCAGAAGAATCCTTCCCCTCGGCGTCTCCAGAGACCATATCCACGTCCTCTTGAGATTTTTCTTCTTCCTCTCCCGTTCTAGGAGGCTCAGCACAGGGGGCGACGCGGTTGGTGGCTACTGGCTCAGTCCCATTGGTCACGAGAAAGGCCGGGGCCAGACCCCCAGTGACAGGGGTAGAAGGGGAATCCATGCCATCCCCGCAGCACGGTGACTGGGGTACACCATTGCTCCGGCGAGAACCCAAATCGGGATACCGCCCCCGCCCCTCCGAAGAGGCCCCTGGGGGGAAGTAGACAGAACCGCAGGGTGTGCCCATAGGGGGGGCCCTCGTAGCCTCTAGGGCTAGCATGGACCCCGTTTTCTCGCCGCCTTCACTGGGGATCGACTCCAATTGGAGTCCGGGGAAGCAGCCACCACAGGCACAAGGTCCCAGTGGTTCGCCCTCCTGAGTGAGGGCTTCGCTAGACACGTTAACGATAGTGGTCTGGGGGTCAACCACTGACCCACTGAGGTTGACCCCCCCTGGAACTCCGGCGAGTGGAGCACCAGGTGAAGCGCTGGTGGAGCGAGACGCAGATTGGTCTCCAGGGACGCTGTTGGGGTCAAAATCGACCTCCACTTCGGCCCTAGGGTTAGGTGTACAGACATTACTCACACCACTTCCGCCATCCTGATTGGACGACGGAAGTGGGTGAGGTGATACAATACCTGGAATGATGGTAACTCCGTGAGTGTTGGTCTCATGGAGTTCGGAACAGCTGTTGGCGTTGGACATTTTGAGCGCGGCGGCACTTGGTAACTTCTTGACTTGAGGGGTACGAGGCAAATGCGGAAGTCTTGACTTGAATCTGGAGGCTTCGTCCACGTAGAGCTCATAATAGACCATCCCATCGAAGGTTGGTGGAGTGATAGGACCACCCTTGTCGATGTGGACTCGCTCCAAAGGAACTTGAGCACGGTACGGGTGGGTGTTCTTGTAGCTCATCCGTCTAGCCTTGGCAATTTCGCATGCGTCGCAACTGTACGACCCAACAAGGTCGCTCTTGGACAGAGAAAGACCATCAACAACGCCGTCTTTTGCAGCTTGCTTGCCAGTCGAAGGTGCCATTGCACTAGTTTAGGCATAGACTTGCGAATGGTAAAAGCATTGACTTGCTCGTCTTGACTTGCGGAAAGAACGAACAGGCCTTGATGCACATGAAACCTGAGTGCAAGTACACACCAGCTCCATTCTCACCCTCGCTTGACTCCCATGCAACTTGTCAGTACGCTCGTGTTGCTGCACAAGAAAGGCCCCAAGTCACAAGCCAAGAACTATCGGCCCATTAGCCTACTCAACACGGATGTGAAAATCCTGACGAGTATTCTGGCTTATCGACTCCAGCGCCACATTCGACACATCATCCACCCGGACCAGCAAGGCTTTATCCGTCGAAGCAATATCCAAACCAACATTGCACGACTGGATGACATGCTGCACCACATCAAACTACACAGTCCGTCCTCGATGGTGGCACTGCTCGACTTTGAGAAAGCTTTCGATCGCGTGGACCACGCGTACTTGCTCCGTGTCCTCCGTCACTATGGCTTTCCCGAAACGTTTGTTGACATGGTTCGCGTACTGTACTCGGGCCGAAAATCTCGCATCTTGGTGAACGGCTTCTTGTCCAAGCCAGTTCACATCTCACGCGGTGTGTTGCAAGGTGATCCACTGTCGCCACTTCTGTTTGTGATCGCTTTGGAACCCATGTGCCAACTCCTCCGGCAACACTCCAACTATGGCATCAAGTGTGGGGATCGCTACCACACTGGGAGTTACTTTGCCGACGACTCGCAACTCTATGCTGCAAATGAGACGTGCCTCCACCGGCAGCTTGCATTGGTTCGAACCTTTTGCGACAAGTCTGGTTTCCGACTCAACGTAGACAAGACCCAGATTCTGACCTACAGCCAGTTGAATGGGACCCTTGCCTCACTACAAGTTACTTCCGACAGTCCTGTGAAGGCTCTTGGTATCTTGGTCGCGCCCAATCTTTCTCCATTGGCACGTTTCAATTACGTGTTTGAGAAGTTTGTGGCTCGCTTGTCTTTGTGGCTCTACAAGGCTCGAACCATGGCCGGAAAGGTCACTATCCTGCACAGCATATGTCTGCCTGTGTTGTGGTACCAACTGGCTTTTGTCCCAGCTGACAAAGACCTGGCCAAAAAGATCGACAAGGTCATGCTTCAATTTATGCATGGTGAAGAAATCAACCCATCATCCTCTGTTCATGGCCTCCGCTTGATCAAGAAGGAGATCATATTCATGCCGAAGAAGTCCGGTGGCTTCGGCCTGCATCATGCACTGGCCTTATGGCAACAACACAACCGCTCTGTCATGATCAGATGCATGCAAGCCATCACCACTCCACCCCGCAAGTCTGCCATGTCTGCCTGGATTACGCCGGGTTATACTCTCCTCGAGCATGCTTTTCATCCATGGGGTTCCCCCCGAGATCTCCTCTTGGCAAATGGTACTTCTGCATTCATCCGTCAACTGTACAAGAATCCCAATATCACTCCAATGTGGAAAGCCTTATTGAGTAGCTGGTTTGATTCCCGCTGGACTCCGTACGGCTGTCCAAATCACATCTCATCCTTGGATGTTCCCCTTTGGCACAACTCGTATCTGCCTGGACTCGAAGACCTATACGATCAGTGCTCAACATCGACGCAAGACCAAGCCAATGTATTGGCTTCGCTTCACATCACGAAGTTGTCGCATTTGTTGACTCCGTGTCAGCGAGTGTGGCCAGCTTCCCCTTTGGCACAACTCGTATCTGCCTGGACTCGAAGACCTATACGATCAGTGCTCAACATCGACGCAAGACCAAGCCAATGTATTGGCTTCGCTTCACATCACGAAGTTGTCGCATTTGTTGACTCCGTGTCAGCGAGTGTGGCCAGCTTCGATCTTGTTCGACAAAATCAACCGTGCCTGCCGCCAAGCCAATTTTGTCCCTCCAACGAAACAATGGATCTCAATCTTGGTGACCAAGTTATCACGATTGTTTGATATTGTTTCTGAAGAGGATGCTCCGGTTTTCCACTTGCCCACGCCTAACTCTGAATGGATGGAATGGCACTGGATGATTCACCCTGACTCGAGTCCGATCTTGTTATCGCTTGCGACTTCGAAATCGGCTAAGATCAGAGCTTCTCCAGCTGTCAACTCGTCCATTCTTCCTACCAAGCATCTCAACCTGCCATCCAACTTTTACGAAGACCCCAAGCGCCTTACCCAACTTGCCGCCTACCTCCAACCCGACCATATTCTCCCTCGATATGGAGAGTTCATTTTCAAGACCCTGCTCCGCGCCAACGCCATGCAATATCTGTTTCAGTACCAAGACCCCAAGCCAACGTGTGTCTTCTGTCGTGTCAATGAGACATACGAACATTTCCTGTTCTCTTGTGGATATGGCCAATCTGTTTGGTATTACTTCAAGGCAATCCAGCGACTGCTCGAGTGTTCCTTTCCGTCCACGTGTCTGGAAATGTTCTACGAGACACCCAAGCCGGCCGATGGATACTACATCCGTGGATATCTGAAGATCTGGCCGATTGTCCGAGCCTGTGTGTATTATCAAATATGGCTCCAACGCGCCGATCGCACCTTTCGACCCGACCTCACAGCGAAGAGTCCGATGGAAGTTGCCATTCATGCTGCCTCTTTGATCAAGCTACATCTACAACAGCTCCTGGTTGATCTCCCTCTCAAGAAGGGATACGCCAAAGTATTCAATGTGCTCAAACGTCTATCTTCGGACCCCTGGTTACGTCAACATGTCATTCCTGACAGCACCGTTTCATGAGTGAGCATGACGATTCACCCTCCTCCACTCCTGTTCAATGACCACTTTGCCATATTCTGTTTACCAAACTCTATTTATACAGTACGAGGCAAATTAGTAAGTCATTAGGGCCTTTGCTCAAAAATAAGGTTAATACAACTCATTTAATCGATGAGTGGCTACGTCGTTACGTACGGTTCATGCGTACTCTCCTATCTCTCGAGGAAGCAAACCACCGTGGCACTGTCCACAGCAGAAGCCGAGTACATTGCCTTGGCAGACTGTGTCAAAGAGCTCCTCTGGTTCTCAGAACTATTGGAAGAACTTGGGTTTCCCCAAAAGACTATCCTGGTGCATTGCGACAACCAGAGTGCAATTGCCATCGCGAAGAACCCTGGCCAACATGAGAGGACCAAACACATCAGCACCAAGTACCATTTTGTACGGGACAATGTCGAGAAGGAAGTCATAAAGCTTCAGTACTGTCCAAGCAAGATGATGATCGCTGACATCCTCACCAAGGCCACTCCGCGTGAGCAATTCAAAATCCTGCGTTCCAAGTTGGGACTCACAGAAGACTCGTATTGAGTGGGAGTGTTAGACATGGCAAAGTCAGGCCTTATTGGATTGCATAAATACAATGATGATTTGTCAAGGACTCAGTAGGTTCTAGACCTACTTATCCTGCGACAAAAGTGTTTGTGTATGGTGTACTTCTAGCACTCATACATTGCGCACTTCCAGCATAATGCATGGTGCACTTCCAGCACCAGCGTAGTGCACTTCTAGCGCAACACTATTTATGTGCTGAAACTTCAACACTATATCTTTGCATCAAGATCTATATTTATGCTAGTAGTTATTAAACTGCAGCAACCGTCCGGATATAGATAAGAATAGTTCAGCCAATCCCAAGAACCAAAGATACTGTCAACTCGTCCATTCTTCCTACCAAGCATCTCAACCTGCCATCCAACTTTTACGAAGACCCCAAGCGCCTTACCCAACTTGCCGCCTACCTCCAACCCGACCATATTCTCCCTCGATATGGAGAGTTCATTTTCAAGACCCTGCTCCGCGCCAACGCCATGCAATATCTGTTTCAGTACCAAGACCCCAAGCCAACGTGTGTCTTCTGTCGTGTCAATGAGACATACGAACATTTCCTGTTCTCTTGTGGATACGGCCAATCTGTTTGGTATTACTTCAAGGCAATCCAGCGACTGCTCGAGTGTTCCTTTCCGTCCACGTGTCTGGAAATGTTCTACGAGACACCCAAGCCGGCCGATGGATACTACATCCGTGGATATCTGAAGATCTGGCCGATTGTCCGAGCCTGTGTGTATTATCAAATATGGCTCCAACGCGCCGATCGCACCTTTCGACCCGACCTCACAGCGAAGAGTCCGATGGAAGTTGCCATTCATGCTGCCTCTTTGATCAAGCTACATCTACAACAGCTCCTGGTTGATCTCCCTCTCAAGAAGGGATACGCCAAAGTATTCAATGTGCTCAAACGTCTATCTTCGGACCCCTGGTTACGTCAACATGTCATTCCTGACAGCACCGTTTCATGAGTGAGCATGACGATTCACCCTCCTCCACTCCTGTTCAATGACCACTTTGCCATATTCTGTTTACCAAACTCTATTTATACAGTACGAGGCAAATTAGTAAGTCATTAGGGCCTTTGCTCAAAAATAAGGTTAATACAACTCATTTAATCGATGAGTGGCTACGTCGTTACGTACGGTTCATGCGTACTCTCCTATCTCTCGAGGAAGCAAACCACCGTGGCACTGTCCACAGCAGAAGCCGAGTACATTGCCTTGGCAGACTGTGTCAAAGAGCTCCTCTGGTTCTCAGAACTATTGGAAGAACTTGGGTTTCCCCAAAAGACTATCCTGGTGCATTGCGACAACCAGAGTGCAATTGCCATCGCGAAGAACCCTGGCCAACATGAGAGGACCAAACACATCAGCACCAAGTACCATTTTGTACGGGACAATGTCGAGAAGGAAGTCATAAAGCTTCAGTACTGTCCAAGCAAGATGATGATCGCTGACATCCTCACCAAGGCCACTCCGCGTGAGCAATTCAAAATCCTGCGTTCCAAGTTGGGACTCACAGAAGACTCGTATTGAGTGGGAGTGTTAGACATGGCAAAGTCAGGCCTTATTGGATTGCATAAATACAATGATGATTTGTCAAGGACTCAGTAGGTTCTAGACCTACTTATCCTGCGACAAAAGTGTTTGTGTATGGTGTACTTCTAGCACTCATACATTGCGCACTTCCAGCATAATGCATGGTGCACTTCCAGCACCAGCGTAGTGCACTTCTAGCGCAACACTATTTATGTGCTGAAACTTCAACACTATATCTTTGCATCAAGATCTATATTTATGCTAGTAGTTATTAAACTGCAGCAACCGTCCGGATATAGATAAGAATAGTTCAGCCAATCCCAAGAACCAAAGATACTGTCAACTCGTCCATTCTTCCTACCAAGCATCTCAACCTGCCATCCAACTTTTACGAAGACCCCAAGCGCCTTACCCAACTTGCCGCCTACCTCCAACCCGACCATATTCTCCCTCGATATGGAGAGTTCATTTTCAAGACCCTGCTCCGCGCCAACGCCATGCAATATCTGTTTCAGTACCAAGACCCCAAGCCAACGTGTGTCTTCTGTCGTGTCAATGAGACATACGAACATTTCCTGTTCTCTTGTGGATATGGCCAATCTGTTTGGTATTACTTCAAGGCAATCCAGCGACTGCTCGAGTGTTCCTTTCCGTCCACGTGTCTGGAAATGTTCTACGAGACACCCAAGCCGGCCGATGGATACTACATCCGTGGATATCTGAAGATCTGGCCGATTGTCCGAGCCTGTGTGTATTATCAAATATGGCTCCAACGCGCCGATCGCACCTTTCGACCCGACCTCACAGCGAAGAGTCCGATGGAAGTTGCCATTCATGCTGCCTCTTTGATCAAGCTACATCTACAACAGCTCCTGGTTGATCTCCCTCTCAAGAAGGGATACGCCAAAGTATTCAATGTGCTCAAACGTCTATCTTCGGACCCCTGGTTACGTCAACATGTCATTCCTGACAGCACCGTTTCATGAGTGAGCATGACGATTCACCCTCCTCCACTCCTGTTCAATGACCACTTTGCCATATTCTGTTTACCAAACTCTATTTATACAGTACGAGGCAAATTAGTAAGTCATTAGGGCCTTTGCTCAAAAATAAGGTTAATACAACTCATTTAACCAAGAACCAAAGATATTATTAGAACCAAGTCTAGCAGACAAAACCTCACAATTGAATTTACCTTCAACTACTCAAGTGCAAGCCCTCCTCACTCTACAATAGCCACTGATCGACTTGCGGTCTTCTCCGTTTGCGAAGTCGGCATCGCAGTACGCACTGAGCTGCAAGTCTCCCACTTGACCTCGACCGTCGATCTCGAGACTTGGTGATTTGGATCCCTTGAGGTACTTGAGCATTCGCTGTGCTTGCTTCCAGTGGGTATCGTCGTACTTTGACAAGTGTTTGCTGAGGTTCCGTACTGCGTTGGCGATGTCTGGTCTTGTGGCTGTCACGAGGTACTGGAGACTACCGACAAGTTCGCGGTATGGCAAGTTGAGTGCCTTGACTTCATCTTGACTTTTAGATGTCGGCACGAGCGCATGACCAACGACTTCAGGTGTCGACACAGGTTTGCCGTCAGCCATGTTGAACTTGTCGAGTAGGACCTCAACATAGCCTTGTTGGGACATCGTGACAACATGCCCATGAGTTTCGACTTTGATCCCGAGGATTGACTTGAGCTCACCGAGGTCGGTCATTTTAAACTCGTCCTTGAGTGCGTTGCAGGCCTTCTCGATGTCTTGGTCGTTGTTGCCCGTGATTGTAATGTCGTCGACGTATACACTCAAAAGTACCACAGAGTCTCCCACTCTTTTGGTGTAAAGGCAGACTTTTTGGACACAACGCTCGAAGCCAATTCGGACGAGAAAGGAGTGCAACGTCAGATACCAACATCTTGGCGCTAGCTTGAGACCGTAGATTGATTTAATCAGGCGGCAAACCTTGGATTCTTCACCTTGAATAGCAAATCCAGGGGGCTACTCCATAAAAATGACTGTGTCGGTGTCCAAGGTGCCGTTGAGAAAAGCTGTCTTGACATCCATTTGTCGGATCTTCCATGCGTGGTGTGCCACCAAACAGAGTAGTAGACGTAAAGCGTTCATCCGAAGTACCGGAGCGAAAATCTCGAGATAGTCGATCCCGTACTGTTGCATGTAGCCTTTGAGGACAAGACGTGCCTTGTACTTGGTCAACTTGCCATCGGCATCGAACTTCATCCGCCAAAGCCACTTGCACTTGAGGGCTTCACGGCCGGGTGGGAGGTCCGTCAGCGTCCAAGTGCCATTTTCAATGAGTGAGTCGTATTCGACCTGAGCCATTTCAGTCGATTGGGGCTCTTCTCGATATCTGCAAAGGACACTGGTGTCTCGTTGACAACTTGAACGCTGTAGCTCTGATGGAATCCCCCGGAGATGGCTTCGAGGCTGCCTGGCTCAGGAACTTGGACATCCGAGTCGCTCATGCTTCCTTCTTCGTCATCAGCCGAAGTTGGATCTTCCGGATGTGGTGACTCAACTTGGGCTGGATTTGCTGAAGGAGAATTTCGTATAGTGACGTCGTCAGTAAATGTGACTTGGTGCCTTGGAGGCGACTGCTCAGGTTGGTCATCGATGTCGTCAGCGTCTTCGGGATCTTCAACTACTTGAGGTCCTGGTGGTTGGGTGTAAGAATGGTCAACTTGAACAGACTTGGGGTTGTCGTCGGCGGTGCCATCTTCGACGAATTTGACTGATCGACACTCGAAAGTCCGTCCAGATTCACAATCTTGAAGTCGATAACTCTTGCGCTGACTTGCATAGCCAAGAAAGATACACTTGGTCGCTCGAGGTTCCAACTTGGATCGCTTCGATTTGTCGATGAATGCATATGCCACGCAGCCAAATGACCTCAAGTGTTCGATGTTGGGCCGCCGACCATAAATGGCTTGGAATGGCGTCCTTCCTCCGAGCGCTTTGTTGGGACTTCGATTTTCGGTGTACACGACGTAGTTGAGCGCTTCTCCCCAATATTGATAATCGAGGCCTGTGTCTTGGAGGAGGCACCGAACCTTGTTCATGAGGACGTTGTTGGGCTGCTCGGCAATGCAGTTCTCCTCAGGAGAGTACACGTTGGTGTATAGTTGCTCGATGCCAACGCTTGAACAATACGCGGTGAGAGCCTTGGCAAGATATTCTTGGGCGTTGTCAGTCATGATAGTCTTGATTTTCCGACCAAATTGGCGCTCAGCGTATACGTGAAACTTCTTGAAGTTGTCCAGAGTCTCTGATTTGGACTTCAAGAGAAAGAGCCACTTGAATCTGGAGGCTTCGTCCACGTAGAGCTCATAATAGACCATCCCATCGAAGGTTGGTGGTTAAATGAGTTGTATTAACCTTATTTTTGAGCAAAGGCCCTAATGACTTACTAATTTGCCTCGTACTGTATAAATAGAGTTTGGTAAACAGAATATGGCAAAGTGGCCATTGAACAGGAGTGGAGGAGGGTGAATCGTCATGCTCACTCATGAAACGGTGCTGTCAGGAATGACATGTTGACGTAACCAGGGGTCCGAAGATAGACGTTTGAGCACATTGAATACTTTGGCGTATCCCTTCTTGAGAGGGAGATCAACCAGGAGCTGTTGTAGATGTAGCTTGATCAAAGAGGCAGCATGAATGGCAACTTCCATCGGACTCTTCGCTGTGAGGTCGGGTCGAAAGGTGCGATCGGCGCGTTGGAGCCATATTTGATAATACACACAGGCTCGGACAATCGGCCAGATCTTCAGATATCCACGGATGTAGTATCCATCGGCCGGCTTGGGTGTCTCGTAGAACATTTCCAGACACGTGGACGGAAAGGAACACTCGAGCAGTCGCTGGATTGCCTTGAAGTAATACCAAACAGATTGGCCGTATCCACAAGAGAACAGGAAATGGTCGTATGTCTCATTGACACGACAGAAGACACACGTTGGCTTGGGGTCTTGGTACTGAAACAGATATTGCATGGCGTTGGCGCGGAGCAGGGTCTTGAAAATGAACTCTCCATATCGAGGGAGAATATGGTCGGGTTGGAGGTAGGCGGCAAGTTGGGTAAGGCGCTTGGGGTCTTCGTAAAAGTTGGATGGCAGGTTGAGATGCTTGGTAGGAAGAATGGACGAGTTGACAGCTGGAGAAGCTCTGAGCTTAGCCGATTTCGAAGTCGCAAGCGATAACAAGATCGGACTCGAGTCAGGGTGAATCATCCAGTGCCATTCCATCCATTCAGAGTTAGGCGTGGGCAAGTGGAAAACCGGAGCATCCTCTTCAGAAACAATATCAAACAATCGTGATAACTTGGTCACCAAGATTGAGATCCATTGTTTCGTTGGAGGGACAAAATTGGCTTGGCGGCAGGCACGGTTGATTTTGTCGAACAAGATCGAAGCTGGCCACACTCGCTGACACGGAGTCAACAAATGCGACAACTTCGTGATGTGAAGCGAAGCCAATACATTGGCTTGGTCTTGCGTCGATGTTGAGCACTGATCATATAGGTCTTCGAGTCCAGGCAGATACGAGTTGTGCCAAAGGGGAACATCCAAGGATGAGATGTGATTTGGACAGCCGTACGGAGTCCAGCGGGAATCAAACCAGCTACTCAATAAGGCTTTCCACATTGGAGTGATATTGGGATTCTTGTACAGTTGACGGATGAATGCAGAAGTACCATTTGCCAAGAGGAGATCTCGGGGGGAACCCCATGGATGAAAAGCATGCTCGAGGAGAGTATAACCCGGCGTAATCCAGGCAGACATGGCAGACTTGCGGGGTGGAGTGGTGATGGCTTGCATGCATCTGATCATGACAGAGCGGTTGTGTTGTTGCCATAAGGCCAGTGCATGATGCAGGCCGAAGCCACCGGACTTCTTCGGCATGAATATGATCTCCTTCTTGATCAAGCGGAGGCCATGAACAGAGGATGATGGGTTGATTTCTTCACCATGCATAAATTGAAGCATGACCTTGTCGATCTTTTTGGCCAGGTCTTTGTCAGCTGGGACAAAAGCCAGTTGGTACCACAACACAGGCAGACATATGCTGTGCAGGATAGTGACCTTTCCGGCCATGGTTCGAGCCTTGTAGAGCCACAAAGACAAGCGAGCCACAAACTTCTCAAACACGTAATTGAAACGTGCCAATGGAGAAAGATTGGGCGCGACCAAGATACCAAGAGCCTTCACAGGACTGTCGGAAGTAACTTGTAGTGAGGCAAGGGTCCCATTCAACTGGCTGTAGGTCAGAATCTGGGTCTTGTCTACGTTGAGTCGGAAACCAGACTTGTCGCAAAAGGTTCGAACCAATGCAAGCTGCCGGTGGAGGCACGTCTCATTTGCAGCATAGAGTTGCGAGTCGTCGGCAAAGTAACTCCCAGTGTGGTAGCGATCCCCACACTTGATGCCATAGTTGGAGTGTTGCCGGAGGAGTTGGCACATGGGTTCCAAAGCGATCACAAACAGAAGTGGCGACAGTGGATCACCTTGCAACACACCGCGTGAGATGTGAACTGGCTTGGACAAGAAGCCGTTCACCAAGATGCGAGATTTTCGGCCCGAGTACAGTACGCGAACCATGTCAACAAACGTTTCGGGAAAGCCATAGTGACGGAGGACACGGAGCAAGTACGCGTGGTCCACGCGATCGAAAGCTTTCTCAAAGTCGAGCAGTGCCACCATCGAGGACGGACTGTGTAGTTTGATGTGGTGCAGCATGTCATCCAGTCGTGCAATGTTGGTTTGGATATTGCTTCGACGGATAAAGCCTTGCTGGTCCGGGTGGATGATGTGTCGAATGTGGCGCTGGAGTCGATAAGCCAGAATACTCGTCAGGATTTTCACATCCGTGTTGAGTAGGCTAATGGGCCGATAGTTCTTGGCTTGTGACTTGGGGCCTTTCTTGTGCAGCAACACGAGCGTACTGACAAGTTGCATGGGAGTCAAGCGAGGGTGAGAATGGAGCTGGTGTGTGAATAGCAGCTCCAATACCAACGACCACTTGTGAGGTGCGAGTTTGAGGACTTCGAATGGCAAAGCGTTGGGACCTGGCGCTGAGTTCGAACTGCTGTGTCGAATAGCATGATAGAACTCGTTGGCGCGCAAGGGAGCCGACAGCTCTTGCTGGGCTTGCTCTGGCAGTTGCTTGTGTCGAGTCAATGGGGTTAGAAATGACGAAACTTCGTCTCCAGGTCGCAGCACCTCGGGAGCTGCAAACAAGTCCTTGTAGTAGTCGACCAGGACGCCAGACATGCCTTGCTGATTGGAGACAATATTTCCATTGACATCCACCAACTCTTTGAAGACTGTCTTCTTCAAGGGGGTAGGGACAGGGGACATGAAGTGGAACTTGGACGAGCGCTCTGCTTTGTACAAGTGAAGTTGGAACGCCTGGTCTTGTCGAAACTGCTTGTCACGATCCTGCAGCTCGTGGATTTGCTTTTGAAGATCGCGCACTCGTTCCACCAGCACTGAATCTTGACGCATGTTAGGGACTTGCAAAAGTGAAGCGATCTCAACAGTTAACTGCTTCAACGGCAAACGTTGTTTCTCCAAGCGTTGAGAATGGAATTCTTTGAGTTGGGAGCGGATATCATTGACCAGCATGTCGTAGGCCTTGGAGATATTGTGGAATGATGGAGACTTGTCCAAAAATCGATCCAGACATCCATGAACAATCTCGGCTGCTCGTGGTAGACGAAGTAGCCAAGTTGGAGCTTTCCATGATCCAGAGCCATGGCGCAGTGTTTGACGCTTTGTGATGATACGACAAGCCACGTGGTCAGCCTGTGGAACATGTGGCATGTGCGTCGCCTTCCAATGACGAAGACCCGCCAATGTGGACGAACAAAAGATGTAGTCGAGTCGGTTGGTGAGTGTAGGACTTGTGAAGGCTCGTGCCAAGGGGTTTTGACGGCGAAACAGATCCACCAGAGACAAGCTATGCATCCATTGTTCGAGTTGAAGGGTGCCAGCCATGGTGGAGGTACTGGGTCTCAACGAATCCAAATCTTTGTTGAGAGTGCAGTTGAAATCTCCTCCAACAATGTGGAGCGCATGTGGAGGAAAGTCGCGTGGCAATTCTTCGAAGTAACTTGCTCGTTCTTGGAAGGCTGCCGGCGCGTAGATATTGTGGAGAACGACTGTCAGTGGACCCAGAGTACATCGCACTTGTAGATAACGACCACGAAGCACTGGGTTGTCATGGGGGACTTGAGTGGCGTTCTTCAAAGGAGAGTGAGGATGAATCAACGTAGCCAGACCTCCAGTGGCTGGCGATGTGGATACTTCAGGGTAAATAGGCTCTTCAAAGAACAAAGAGCCTTCGTGGTTTGTGATGCGTTGCCAATGGAATGCAACACGGTCGTGGAAACTTGGCGTGCGGAAACGGGTTTCTTGGATAAAGGAAACGTCATGAACACTTGACAGTTTGTCAAGGATGTACCGATGACTGTTGGAGAAGCCATTGGTGTTGAGGGAGATGATTTGTGGGTCCCAGTCCACGAGTTCAGTTGGGACATTGGAGAAGTTGTTGTCAATCATCGCGAGTACAGATGAAATTGAGTAGAATGGAGGGGTCAGAGGGTAGGTTGCAATGGATTGAAGCAGGGGATAGAAGCCTTAGAGTTGATCGTCCTCCAAATCGAGGGGATCAATTTCGTCAGCGTTCATGAAATGGTGAGCTTTGCTGCAGAGCTCGTCGATGTGGTAATTGTTGGTGATGCTTTTGAGCATCGAGATGGCCGACAAGACGGGAGCCGGCAAAGTGAACTTCTCGAGATTGTCGCTGAAGTTTTCGATCAAAGCAAACAGCGACCAGTCCGTCAAGCAGTTGGTGTCAGGCAATCTTGTTGCTTCTTGGTTCAATAGAACAGTCAGCGCCTCCGAGTTTGTGTAGAGGTCTGGGGCCCGATTTGAGAGGAATAAGTCAACCGTAGCAAGTGCAAAGAGGATGCGCTTGATCTCTGGTATGTCCGTGGTCAATTCTTCCAGGATTTCTGCCGGGTGAATCTTGGATTGAGCCATGAAGTTGACGTGATGTTTGTAGTTGTGAGGCTTGCCTTGAGCTTTTAACAAAACCATCTTGCGCTCAATAGTCTTGGTTGCAACAAGTGACTGAAACAAACTGAGGTCTTCTTCGTCTTGTGCGTACATAGCATGTGCAACCAGCTGAGGGTCATCTCGCAAAATGCGTTGACATTCGGTGATACTGCCTTCGACCTTCTTGTCTCGAATAATCTTCTTCGCCAGTTCGAGGTGGGCCGCAGCAGACTTGTTAAGTCGTTGTTTCTTCGCTTTGCCTTTGGTCTTTTTCGGGCGTGGCGCACTTGAATCTTCCAACACAATTCGAGGCACTGCAAAGTCTTCAAACGAGAGTTCCACGTCGTCTTCTTCGAGGATATGAAAACGGTTGGATGTCGGCAGGGGGTCCAAACGTGGGGACGAAGGCAAAGTACGTTTTGGAGCTGGTCCAGACCGGTAGCCCGTTACCAATTGAAGGTCCAGCGAGTTCATAGGCTGCTCATTTGGTGGAGCAGGAGCGGGCGGTTCGTTGGTAGACATTTCCACATCTTCTTGTTGTTTGTCTTGCCCATTATTGTCAGGGCCAGGGGGATCGCTGTCACCAGACATATCGACATCAGAGTTATGAGAAGTAGCTGTTGGCTGTGGTTGTTCGTCTTGACGATCTCCAGATGCCTCAGATGAGTCGGCGTTGCCTTCCGCATGTGTTCCGGGGTCTTGATCATGATCGTCGCCATCATGTTCAGGTTCTTTTTCTTCTGACGGAGGGGATTTTGCCTCTGCCTTGGTCGCTTTTGCCTTCGCTTTTTCAGCCTTGGCCTCTGCACGTCGTGAAGCAATGGACGGAGGCAATTTCTTGTTCAGAGCAGCGATCTTGTGCTGAAAGACAACAACAAAAGGCTGACCCGACGGGTCCGTAATGGTGATTTCGCGTAGTGCGTCGCCGGATTTTGGCACCAACACTGCAGGAGGCGCAGAAGACTTGAAAATGACTCTCAAATGCGGCGACTTGATGTTCTGACCGGCAGTAGGGTTGAATGCTGCTATCACTGACTTGGTCAATGCAGCCATTTTCTTGACAATTGCCTTGGCCATCGAAGGGTGACTGACCTTGTTGAACGTAACGTAGTAGTTGTTGCCATAACGCGAGTACTTGGGAACCAGGAAATCTTTGCCACCAAGACGAAACGTTGTGCCTCCCATTTCCACGCACGTAGACAAGTTGTAACTTGAGATCACAATGGTCTGTGGGTTTTTCTTGTGGATCAAGATGTTCGGAAATTTGGAGCCCCATAACGAACCAGGATTTTCCTTGACAAATTGATCGCAGATAATTTTTTCGGACCAGTCCTTGTAGCCTTCGCCCAACTTGACTGTGAGCTCGTACACTTGGGACTGGGGAGTGAGCAAAATGTTTTCAATGAAGGCGTCCATGTCACCAGAGTCTTTGTAGAATGCGTCCGCCATGGCCTCGCATCGCGCAATATCGTCATCGGCAATAGCATGAGCACCAATGTTGCGATGTTTCGCGCCTTTGGGGGCATTGCCTTGCTTGGAATCTTTCTTGGACGAAGCTGATTCCTTGCCGGAAGCCTTTTGCGTCCATGCATTGGCCTTTTCAGCATTTTGTTGCTCTTGATCACCTTGTGCTTTGTCTGCCGCGGAAGGAGGGTCAACAACGCCATTTCCTTGAGCAACGGATTTGTCGACAGTGTCTTGATTTGACTGTTCATTGTCTTTGTTTGTGGATTGCTCCTCTTGAATAACTTTTCCAGGAGTATCACACGGCTTCTCTTGGCCGTTAATGTCGCCTGACCCATCAACCTCAGAGTGAATTTGAGTATTTCCCTCATCAGTTAAGGCCTCGGTTTCAGAAGAATCCTTCCCCTCGGCGTCTCCAGAGACCATATCCACGTCCTCTTGAGATTTTTCTTCTTCCTCTCCCGTTCTAGGAGGCTCAGCACAGGGGGCGACGCGGTTGGTGGCTACTGGCTCAGTCCCATTGGTCACGAGAAAGGCCGGGGCCAGACCCCCAGTGACAGGGGTAGAAGGGGAATCCATGCCATCCCCGCAGCACGGTGACTGGGGTACACCATTGCTCCGGCGAGAACCCAAATCGGGATACCGCCCCCGCCCCTCCGAAGAGGCCCCTGGGGGGAAGTAGACAGAACCGCAGGGTGTGCCCATAGGGGGGGCCCTCGTAGCCTCTAGGGCTAGCATGGACCCCGTTTTCTCGCCGCCTTCACTGGGGATCGACTCCAATTGGAGTCCGGGGAAGCAGCCACCACAGGCACAAGGTCCCAGTGGTTCGCCCTCCTGAGTGAGGGCTTCGCTAGACACATTAACGATAGTGGTCTGGGGGTCAACCACTGACCCACTGAGGTTGACCCCCCCTGGAACTCCGGCGAGTGGAGCACCAGGTGAAGCGCTGGTGGAGTGAGACGCAGATTGGTCTCCAGGGACGCTGTTGGGGTCAAAATCGACCTCCACTTCGGCCCTAGGGTTAGGTGTAGAGACATTACTCACACCACTTCCGCCATCCTGATTGGACGACGGAAGTCCATCGAAGGTTGGTGGAGTGATAGGACCACCCTTGTCGATGTGGACTCGCTCCAAAGGAACTTGAGCACGGTACGGGTGGGTGTTCTTGTAGCTCATCCGTCTAGCCTTGGCAATTTCGCATGCGTCGCAACTGTACGACCCAACAAGGTCGCTCTTGGACAGAGAAAGACCATCAACAACGCCGTCTTTTGCAGCTTGCTTGCCAGTCGAAGGTGCCATTGCACTAGTTTAGGCATAGACTTGCGAATGGTAAAAGCATTGACTTGCTCGTCTTGACTTGCGGAAAGAACGAACAGGCCTTGATGCACATGAAACCTGAGTGCAAGTACACACCAGCTCCATTCTCACCCTCGCTTGACTCCCATGCAACTTGTCAGTACGCTCGTGTTGCTGCACAAGAAAGGCCCCAAGTCACAAGCCAAGAACTATCGGCCCATTAGCCTACTCAACACGGATGTGAAAATCCTGACGAGTATTCTGGCTTATCGACTCCAGCGCCACATTCGACACATCATCCACCCGGACCAGCAAGGCTTTATCCGTCGAAGCAATATCCAAACCAACATTGCACGACTGGATGACATGCTGCACCACATCAAACTACACAGTCCGTCCTCGATGGTGGCACTGCTCGACTTTGAGAAAGCTTTCGATCGCGTGGACCACGCGTACTTGCTCCGTGTCCTCCGTCACTATGGCTTTCCCGAAACGTTTGTTGACATGGTTCGCGTACTGTACTCGGGCCGAAAATCTCGCATCTTGGTGAACGGCTTCTTGTCCAAGCCAGTTCACATCTCACGCGGTGTGTTGCAAGGTGATCCACTGTCGCCACTTCTGTTTGTGATCGCTTTGGAACCCATGTGCCAACTCCTCCGGCAACACTCCAACTATGGCATCAAGTGTGGGGATCGCTACCACACTGGGAGTTACTTTGCCGACGACTCGCAACTCTATGCTGCAAATGAGACGTGCCTCCACCGGCAGCTTGCATTGGTTCGAACCTTTTGCGACAAGTCTGGTTTCCGACTCAACGTAGACAAGACCCAGATTCTGACCTACAGCCAGTTGAATGGGACCCTTGCCTCACTACAAGTTACTTCCGACAGTCCTGTGAAGGCTCTTGGTATCTTGGTCGCGCCCAATCTTTCTCCATTGGCACGTTTCAATTACGTGTTTGAGAAGTTTGTGGCTCGCTTGTCTTTGTGGCTCTACAAGGCTCGAACCATGGCCGGAAAGGTCACTATCCTGCACAGCATATGTCTGCCTGTGTTGTGGTACCAACTGGCTTTTGTCCCAGCTGACAAAGACCTGGCCAAAAAGATCGACAAGGTCATGCTTCAATTTATGCATGGTGAAGAAATCAACCCATCATCCTCTGTTCATGGCCTCCGCTTGATCAAGAAGGAGATCATATTCATGCCGAAGAAGTCCGGTGGCTTCGGCCTGCATCATGCACTGGCCTTATGGCAACAACACAACCGCTCTGTCATGATCAGATGCATGCAAGCCATCACCACTCCACCCCGCAAGTCTGCCATGTCTGCCTGGATTACGCCGGGTTATACTCTCCTCGAGCATGCTTTTCATCCATGGGGTTCCCCCCGAGATCTCCTCTTGGCAAATGGTACTTCTGCATTCATCCGACAACTGTACAAGAATCCCAATATCACTCCAATGTGGAAAGCCTTATTGAGTAGCTGGTTTGATTCCCGCTGGACTCCGTACGGCTGTCCAAATCACATCTCATCCTTGGATGTTCCCCTTTGGCACAACTCGTATCTGCCTGGACTCGAAGACCTATACGATCAGTGCTCAACATCGACGCAAGACCAAGCCAATGTATTGGCTTCGCTTCACATCACGAAGTTGTCGCATTTGTTGACTCCGTGTCAGCGAGTGTGGCCAGCTTCGATCTTGTTCGACAAAATCAACCGTGCCTGCCGCCAAGCCAATTTTGTCCCTCCAACGAAACAATGGATCTCAATCTTGGTGACCAAGTTATCACGATTGTTTGATATTGTTTCTGAAGAGGATGCTCCGGTTTTCCACTTGCCCACGCCTAACTCTGAATGGATGGAATGGCACTGGATGATTCATCCTGACTCGAGTCCGATCTTGTTATCGCTTGCGACTCCGAAATCGGCTAAGATCAGAGCTTCTCCAGCTGTCAACTCGTCCATTCTTCCTACCAAGCATCTCAACCTGCCATCCAACTTTTACGAAGACCCCAAGCGCCTTACCCAACTTGCCGCCTACCTCCAACCCGACCATATTCTCCCTCGATATGGAGAGTTCATTTTCAAGACCCTGCTCCGCGCCAACGCCATGCAATATCTGTTTCAGTACCAAGACCCCAAGCCAACGTGTGTCTTCTGTCGTGTCAATGAGACATACGAACATTTCCTGTTCTCTTGTGGATACGGCCAATCTGTTTGGTATTACTTCAAGGCAATCCAGCGACTGCTCGAGTGTTCCTTTCCGTCCACGTGTCTGGAAATGTTCTACGAGACACCCAAGCCGGCCGATGGATACTACATCCGTGGATATCTGAAGATCTGGCCGATTGTCCGAGCCTGTGTGTATTATCAAATATGGCTCCAACGCGCCGATCGCACCTTTCGACCCGACCTCACAGCGAAGAGTCCGATGGAAGTTGCCATTCATGCTGCCTCTTTGATCAAGCTACATCTACAACAGCTCCTGGTTGATCTCCCTCTCAAGAAGGGATACGCCAAAGTATTCAATGTGCTCAAACGTCTATCTTCGGACCCCTGGTTACGTCAACATGTCATTCCTGACAGCACCGTTTCATGAGTGAGCATGACGATTCACCCTCCTCCACTCCTGTTCAATGACCACTTTGCCATATTCTGTTTACCAAACTCTATTTATACAGTACGAGGCAAATTAGTAAGTCATTAGGGCCTTTGCTCAAAAATAAGGTTAATACAACTCATTTAACCAAGAACCAAAGATATTATTAGAACCAAGTCTAGCAGACAAAACCTCACAATTGAATTTACCTTCAACTACTCAAGTGCAAGCCCTCCTCACTCTACAATAGCCACTGATCGACTTGCGGTCTTCTCCGTTTGCGAAGTCGGCATCGCAGTACGCACTGAGCTGCAAGTCTCCCACTTGACCTCGACCGTCGATCTCGAGACTTGGTGATTTGGATCCCTTGAGGTACTTGAGCATTCGCTGTGCTTGCTTCCAGTGGGTATCGTCGTACTTTGACAAGTGTTTGCTGAGGTTCCGTACTGCGTTGGCGATGTCTGGTCTTGTGGCTGTCACGAGGTACTGGAGACTACCGACAAGTTCGCGGTTAAATGAGTTGTATTAACCTTATTTTTGAGCAAAGGCCCTAATGACTTACTAATTTGCCTCGTACTGTATAAATAGAGTTTGGTAAACAGAATATGGCAAAGTGGTCATTGAACAGGAGTGGAGGAGGGTGAATCGTCATGCTCACTCATGAAACGGTGCTGTCAGGAATGACATGTTGACGTAACCAGGGGTCCGAAGATAGACGTTTGAGCACATTGAATACTTTGGCGTATCCCTTCTTGAGAGGGAGATCAACCAGGAGCTGTTGTAGATGTAGCTTGATCAAAGAGGCAGCATGAATGGCAACTTCCATCGGACTCTTCGCTGTGAGGTCGGGTCGAAAGGTGCGATCGGCGCGTTGGAGCCATATTTGATAATACACACAGGCTCGGACAATCGGCCAGATCTTCAGATATCCACGGATGTAGTATCCATCGGCCGGCTTGGGTGTCTCGTAGAACATTTCCAGACACGTGGACGGAAAGGAACACTCGAGCAGTCGCTGGATTGCCTTGAAGTAATACCAAACAGATTGGCCGTATCCACAAGAGAACAGGAAATGTTCGTATGTCTCATTGACACGACAGAAGACACACGTTGGCTTGGGGTCTTGGTACTGAAACAGATATTGCATGGCGTTGGCGCGGAGCAGGGTCTTGAAAATGAACTCTCCATATCGAGGGAGAATATGGTCGGGTTGGAGGTAGGCGGCAAGTTGGGTAAGGCGCTTGGGGTCTTCGTAAAAGTTGGATGGCAGGTTGAGATGCTTGGTAGGAAGAATGGACGAGTTGACAGCTGGAGAAGCTCTGATCTTAGCCGATTTCGGAGTCGCAAGCGATAACAAGATCGGACTCGAGTCAGGGTGAATCATCCAGTGCCATTCCATCCATTCAGAGTTAGGCGTGGGCAAGTGGAAAACCGGAGCATCCTCTTCAGAAACAATATCAAACAATCGTGATAACTTGGTCACCAAGATTGAGATCCATTGTTTCGTTGGAGGGACAAAATTGGCTTGGCGGCAGGCACGGTTGATTTTGTCGAACAAGATCGAAGCTGGCCACACTCGCTGACACGGAGTCAACAAATGCGACAACTTCGTGATGTGAAGCGAAGCCAATACATTGGCTTGGTCTTGCGTCGATGTTGAGCACTGATCGTATAGGTCTTCGAGTCCAGGCAGATACGAGTTGTGCCAAAGGGGAACATCCAAGGATGAGATGTGATTTGGACAGCCGTACGGAGTCCAGCGGGAATCAAACCAGCTACTCAATAAGGCTTTCCACATTGGAGTGATATTGGGATTCTTGTACAGTTGTCGGATGAATGCAGAAGTACCATTTGCCAAGAGGAGATCTCGGGGGGAACCCCATGGATGAAAAGCATGCTCGAGGAGAGTATAACCCGGCGTAATCCAGGCAGACATGGCGGACTTGCGGGGTGGAGTGGTGATGGCTTGCATGCATCTGATCATGACAGAGCGGTTGTGTTGTTGCCATAAGGCCAGTGCATGATGCAGGCCGAAGCCACCGGACTTCTTCGGCATGAATATGATCTCCTTCTTGATCAAGCGGAGGCCATGAACAGAGGATGATGGGTTGATTTCTTCACCATGCATAAATTGAAGCATGACCTTGTCGATCTTTTTGGCCAGGTCTTTGTCAGCTGGGACAAAAGCCAGTTGGTACCACAACACAGGCAGACATATGCTGTGCAGGATAGTGACCTTTCCGGCCATGGTTCGAGCCTTGTAGAGCCACAAAGACAAGCGAGCCACAAACTTCTCAAACACGTAATTGAAACGTGCCAATGGAGAAAGAGTGGGCGCGACCAAGATACCAAGAGCCTTCACAGGACTGTCGGAAGTAACTTGTAGTGAGGCAAGGGTCCCATTCAACTGGCTGTAGGTCAGAATCTGGGTCTTGTCTACGTTGAGTCGGAAACCAGACTTGTCGCAAAAGGTTCGAACCAATGCAAGCTGCCGGTGGAGGCACGTCTCATTTGCAGCATAGAGTTGCGAGTCGTCGGCAAAGTAACTCCCAGTGTGGTAGCGATCCCCACACTTGATGCCATAGTTGGAGTGTTGCCGGAGGAGTTGGCACATGGGTTCCAAAGCGATCACAAACAGAAGTGGCGACAGTGGATCACCTTGCAACACACCGCGTGAGATGTGAACTGGCTTGGACAAGAAGCCGTTCACCAAGATGCGAGATTTTCGGCCCGAGTACAGTACGCGAACCATGTCAACAAACGTTTCGGGAAAGCCATAGTGACGGAGGACACGGAGCAAGTACGCGTGGTCCACGCGATCGAAAGCTTTCTCAAAGTCGAGCAGTGCCACCATCGAGGACGGACTGTGTAGTTTGATGTGGTGCAGCATGTCATCCAGTCGTGCAATGTTGGTTTGGATATTGCTTCGACGGATAAAGCCTTGCTGGTCCGGGTGGATGATGTGTCGAATGTGGCGCTGGAGTCGATAAGCCAGAATACTCGTCAGGATTTTCACATCCGTGTTGAGTAGGCTAATGGGCCGATAGTTCTTGGCTTGTGACTTGGGGCCTTTCTTGTGCAGCAACACGAGCGTACTGACAAGTTGCATGGGAGTCAAGCGAGGGTGAGAATGGAGCTGGTGTGTGAATAGCAGCTCCAATACCAACGACCACTTGTGAGGTGCGAGTTTGAGGACTTCGAATGGCAAAGCGTTGGGACCTGGCGCTGAGTTCGAACTGCTGTGTCGAATAGCATGATAGAACTCGTTGGCGCGCAAGGGAGCCGACAGCTCTTGCTGGGCTTGCTCTGGCAGTTGCTTGTGTCGAGTCAATGGGGTTAGAAATGACGAAACTTCGTCTCCAGGTCGCAGCACCTCGGGAGCTGCAAACAAGTCCTTGTAGTAGTCGACCAGGACGCCAGACATGCCTTGCTGATTGGAGACAATATTTCCATTGACATCCACCAACTCTTTGAAGACTGTCTTCTTCAAGGGGGTGGGGACAGGGGACATGAAGTGGAACTTGGACGAGCGCTCTGCTTTGTACAAGTGAAGTTGGAACGTCTGGTCTTGTCGAAACTGCTTGTCACGATCCTGCAGCTCGTGGATTTGCTTTTGAAGATCGCGCACTCGTTCCACCAGCACTGAATCTTGACGCATGTTAGGGACTTGCAAAAGTGAAGCGATCTCAACAGCTAACTGCTTCAACGGCAAACGTTGTTTCTCCAAGCGTTGAGAATGGAATTCTTTGAGTTGGGAGCGGATATCATTGACCAGCATGTCGTAGGCCTTGGAGATATTGTGGAATGATGGAGACTTGTCCAAAAATCGATCCAGACATCCATGAACAATCTCGGCTGCTCGTGGTAGACGAAGTAGCCAAGTTGGAGCTTTCCATGATCCAGAGCCATGGCGCAGTGTTTGACGCTTTGTGATGATACGACAAGCCACGTGGTCAGCCTGTGGAACGTGTGGCATGTGCGTCGCCTTCCAATGACGAAGACCCGCCAATGTGGACGAACAAAAGATGTAGTCGAGTCGGTTGGTGAGTGTAGGACTTGTGAAGGCTCGTGCCAAGGGGTTTTGACGGCGAAACAGATCCACCAGAGACAAGCTATGCATCCATTGTTCGAGTTGAAGGGTGCCAGCCATGGTGGAGGTACTGGGTCTCAACGAATCCAAATCTTTGTTGAGAGTGCAGTTGAAATCTCCTCCAACAATGTGGAGCGCATGTGGAGGAAAGTCGCGTGGCAATTCTTCGAAGTAACTTGCTCGTTCTTGGAAGGCTGCCGGCGCGTAGATATTGTGGAGAACGACTGTCAGTGGACCCAGAGTACATCGCACTTGTAGATAACGACCACGAAGCACTGGGTTGTCATGGGGGACTTGAGTGGCGTTCTTCAAAGGAGAGTGAGGATGAATCAACGTAGCCAGACCTCCAGTGGCTGGCGATGTGGATACTTCAGGGTAAATAGGCTCTTCAAAGAACAAAGAGCCTTCGTGGTTTGTGATGCGTTGCCAATGGAATGCAACACGGTCGTGGAAACTTGGCGTGCGGAAACGGGTTTCTTGGATAAAGGAAACGTCGTGAACACTTGACAGTTTGCCGACAAGTTCGCGGTATGGCAAGTTGAGTGCCTTGACTTCATCTTGACTTTTAGATGTCGGCACGAGCGCATGACCAACGACTTCAGGTGTCGACACAGGTTTGCCGTCAGCCATGTTGAACTTGTCGAGTAGGACCTCAACATAGCCTTGTTGGGACATCGTGACAACATGCCCATGAGTTTCGACTTTGATCCCGAGGATTGACTTGAGCTCACCGAGGTCGGTCATTTTAAACTCGTCCTTGAGTGCGTTGCAGGCCTTCTCGATGTCTTGGTCGTTGTTGCCCGTGATTGTAATGTCGTCGACGTATACACTCAAAAGTACCACAGAGTCTCCCACTCTTTTGGTGTAAAGGCAGACTTTTTGGACACAACGCTCGAAGCCAATTCGGACGAGAAAGGAGTGCAACGTCAGATACCAACATCTTGGCGCTAGCTTGAGACCGTAGATTGATTTAATCAGGCGGCAAACCTTGGATTCTTCACCTTGAATAGCAAATCCAGGGGGCTACTCCATAAAAATGACTGTGTCGGTGTCCAAGGTGCCGTTGAGAAAAGCTGTCTTGACATCCATTTGTCGGATCTTCCATGCGTGGTGTGCCACCAAACAGAGTAGTAGACGTAAAGCGTTCATCCGAAGTACCGGAGCGAAAATCTCGAGATAGTCGATCCCGTACTGTTGCATGTAGCCTTTGAGGACAAGACGTGCCTTGTACTTGGTCAACTTGCCATCGGCATCGAACTTCATCCGCCAAAGCCACTTGCACTTGAGGGCTTCACGGCCGGGTGGGAGGTCCGTCAGCGTCCAAGTGCCATTTTCAATGAGTGAGTCGTATTCGACCTGAGCCATTTCAGTCGATTGGGGCTCTTCTCGATATCTGCAAAGGACACTGGTGTCTCGTTGACAACTTGAACGCTGTAGCTCTGATGGAATCCCCCGGAGATGGCTTCGAGGCTGCCTGGCTCAGGAACTTGGACATCCGAGTCGCTCATGCTTCCTTCTTCGTCATCAGCCGAAGTTGGATCTTCCGGATGTGGTGACTCAACTTGGGCTGGATTTGCTGAAGGAGAATTTCGTATAGTGACGTCGTCAGTAAATGTGACTTGGTGCCTTGGAGGCGACTGCTCAGGTTGGTCATCGATGTCGTCAGCGTCTTCGGGATCTTCAACTACTTGAGGTCCTGGTGGTTGGGTGTAAGAATGGTCAACTTGAACAGACTTGGGGTTGTCGTCGGCGGTGCCATCTTCGACGAATTTGACTGATCGACACTCGAAAGTCCGTCCAGATTCACAGACTTCCGCATTTGCCTCGTACCCCTCAAGTCAAGAAGTTACCAAGTGCCGCCGCGCTCAAAATGTCCAACGCCAACAGCTGTTCCGAACTCCATGAGACCAACACTCACGGAGTTACCATCATTCCAGGTATTGTATCACCTCACCCACTTCCGTCGTCCAATCAGGATGGCGGAAGTGGTGTGAGTAATGTCTGTACACCTAACCCTAGGGCCGAAGTGGAGGTCGATTTTGACCCCAACAGCGTCCCTGGAGACCAATCTGCGTCTCGCTCCACCAGCGCTTCACCTGGTGCTCCACTCGCCGGAGTTCCAGGGGGGGTCAACCTCAGTGGGTCAGTGGTTGACCCCCAGACCACTATCGTTAACGTGTCTAGCGAAGCCCTCACTCAGGAGGGCGAACCACTGGGACCTTGTGCCTGTGGTGGCTGCTTCCCCGGACTCCAATTGGAGTCGATCCCCAGTGAAGGCGGCGAGAAAACGGGGTCCATGCTAGCCCTAGAGGCTACGAGGGCCCCCCCTATGGGCACACCCTGCGGTTCTGTCTACTTCCCCCCAGGGGCCTCTTCGGAGGGGCGGGGGCGGTATCCCGATTTGGGTTCTCGCCGGAGCAATGGTGTACCCCAGTCACCGTGCTGCGGGGATGGCATGGATTCCCCTTCTACCCCTGTCACTGGGGGTCTGGCCCCGGCCTTTCTCGTGACCAATGGGACTGAGCCAGTAGCCACCAACCGCGTCGCCCCCTGTGCTGAGCCTCCTAGAACGGGAGAGGAAGAAGAAAAATCTCAAGAGGACGTGGATATGGTCTCTGGAGACGCCGAGGGGAAGGATTCTTCTGAAACCGAGGCCTTAACTGATGAGGGAAATACTCAAATTCACTCTGAGGTTGATGGGTCAGGCGACATTAACGGCCAAGAGAAGCCGTGTGATACTCCTGGAAAAGTTATTCAAGAGGAGCAATCCACAAACAAAGACAATAAACAGTCAAATCAAGACACTGTCGACAAATCCGTTGCTCAAGGAAAAGGCGTTGTTGACCCTCCTTCCGCAGCAGACAAAGCACAAGGTGATCAAGAGCAACAAAATGCTGAAAAGGCCAATGCATGGACGCAAAAGGCTTCCGGCAAGGAATCAGCTTCGTCCAAGAAAGATTCCAAGCAAGGCAATGCCCCCAAAGGCGCGAAACATCGCAACATTGGTGCTCATGCTATTGCCGATGACGATATTGCGCGATGCGAGGCCATGGCGGACGCATTCTACAAAGACTCTGGTGACATGGACGCCTTCATTGAAAACATTTTGCTCACTCCCCAGTCCCAAGTGTACGAGCTCACAGTCAAGTTGGGCGAAGGCTACAAGGACTGGTCCGAAAAAATCATCTGCGATCAATTTGTCAAGGAAAATCCTGGTTCGTTATGGGGCTCCAAATTTCCGAACATCTTGATCCACAAGAAAAACCCACAGACCATTGTGATCTCAAGTTACAACTTGTCTACGTGCGTGGAAATGGGAGGCACAACGTTTCGTCTTGGTGGCAAAGATTTCCTGGTTCCCAAATACTCGCGTTATGGCAACAACTACTACGTTACGTTCAACAAGGTCAGTCACCCTTCGATGGCCAAGGCAATTGTCAAGAAAATGGCTGCATTGACCAAGTCAGTGATAGCAGCATTCAACCCTACTGCCGGTCAGAACATCAAGTCGCCGCATTTGAGAGTCATTTTCAAGTCTTCTGCGCCTCCTGCAGTGTTGGTGCCAAAATCCGGCGACGCACTACGCGAAATCACCATTACGGACCCGTCGGGTCAGCCTTTTGTTGTTGTCTTTCAGCACAAGATCGCTGCTCTGAACAAGAAATTGCCTCCGTCCATTGCTTCACGACGTGCAGAGGCCAAGGCTGAAAAAGCGAAGGCAAAAGCGACCAAGGCAGAGGCAAAATCCCCTCCGTCAGAAGAAAAAGAACCTGAACATGATGGCGACGATCATGATCAAGACCCCGGAACACATGCGGAAGGCAACGCCGACTCATCTGAGGCATCTGGAGATCGTCAAGACGAACAACCACAGCCAACAGCTACTTCTCATAACTCTGATGTCGATATGTCTGGTGACAGCGATCCCCCTGGCCCTGACAATAATGGGCAAGACAAACAACAAGAAGATGTGGAAATGTCTACCAACGAACCGCCCGCTCCTGCTCCACCAAATGAGCAGCCTATGAACTCGCTGGACCTTCAATTGGTAACGGGCTACCGGTCTGGACCAGCTCCAAAACGTACTTTGCCTTCGTCCCCACGTTTGGACCCCCTGCCGACATCCAACCGTTTTCATATCCTCGAAGAAGACGACGTGGAACTCTCGTTTGAAGACTTTGCAGTGCCTCGAATTGTGTTGGAAGATTCAAGTGCGCCACGCCCGAAAAAGACCAAAGGCAAAGCGAAGAAACAACGACTTAACAAGTCTGCTGCGGCCCACCTCGAACTGGCGAAGAAGATTATTCGAGACAAGAAGGTCGAAGGCAGTATCACCGAATGTCAACGCATTTTGCGAGATGACCCTCAGCTGGTTGCACATGCTATGTACGCACAAGACGAAGAAGACCTCAGTTTGTTTCAGTCACTTGTTGCAACCAAGACTATTGAGCGCAAGATGGTTTTGTTAAAAGCTCAAGGCAAGCCTCACAACTACAAACATCACGTCAACTTCATGGCTCAATCCAAGATTCACCCGGCAGAAATCCTGGAAGAATTGACCACGGACATACCAGAGATCAAGCGCATCCTCTTTGCACTTGCTACGGTTGACTTATTCCTCTCAAATCGGGCCCCAGACCTCTACACAAACTCGGAGGCGCTGACTGTTCTATTGAACCAAGAAGCAACAAGATTGCCTGACACCAACTGCTTGACGGACTGGTCGCTGTTTGCTTTGATCGAAAACTTCAGCGACAATCTCGAGAAGTTCACTTTGCCGGCTCCCGTCTTGTCGGCCATCTCGATGCTCAAAAGCATCACCAACAATTACCACATCGACGAGCTCTGCAGCAAAGCTCACCATTTCATGAACGCCGACGAAATTGATCCCCTCGATTTGGAGGACGATCAACTCTAAGGCTTCTATCCCCTGCTTCAATCCATTGCAACCTACCCTCTGACCCCTCCATTCTACTCAATTTCATCTGTACTCGTGATGATTGACATCAACTTCTCCAATGTCCCAACTGAACTCGTGGACTGGGACCCACAAATCATCTCCCTCAACACCAATGGCTTCTCCAACAGTCATCGGTACATCCTTGACAAACTGTCAAGTGTTCACGACGTTTCCTTTATCCAAGAAACCCGTTTCCGCACGCCAAGTTTCCACGACCGTGTTGCATTCCATTGGCAACGCATCACAAACCACGAAGGCTCTTTGTTCTTTGAAGAGCCTATTTACCCTGAAGTATCCACATCGCCAGCCACTGGAGGTCTGGCTACGTTGATTCATCCTCACTCTCCTTTGAAGAACGCCACTCAAGTCCCCCATGACAACCCAGTGCTTCGTGGTCGTTATCTACAAGTGCGATGTACTCTGGGTCCACTGACAGTCGTTCTCCACAATATCTACGCGCCGGCAGCCTTCCAAGAACGAGCAAGTTACTTCGAAGAATTGCCACGCGACTTTCCTCCACATGCGCTCCACATTGTTGGAGGAGATTTCAACTGCACTCTCAACAAAGATTTGGATTCGTTGAGACCCAGTACCTCCACCATGGCTGGCACCCTTCAACTCGAACAATGGATGCATAGCTTGTCTCTGGTGGATCTGTTTCGCCGTCAAAACCCCTTGGCACGAGCCTTCACAAGTCCTACACTCACCAACCGACTCGACTACATCTTTTGTTCGTCCACATTGGCGGGTCTTCGTCATTGGAAGGCGACGCACATGCCACACGTTCCACAGGCTGACCACGTGGCTTGTCGTATCATCACAAAGCGTCAAACACTGCGCCATGGCTCTGGATCATGGAAAGCTCCAACTTGGCTACTTCGTCTACCACGAGCAGCCGAGATTGTTCATGGATGTCTGGATCGATTTTTGGACAAGTCTCCATCATTCCACAATATCTCCAAGGCCTACGACATGCTGGTCAATGATATCCGCTCCCAACTCAAAGAATTCCATTCTCAACGCTTGGAGAAACAACGTTTGCCGTTGAAGCAGTTAGCTGTTGAGATCGCTTCACTTTTGCAAGTCCCTAACATGCGTCAAGATTCAGTGCTGGTGGAACGAGTGCGCGATCTTCAAAAGCAAATCCACGAGCTGCAGGATCGTGACAAGCAGTTTCGACAAGACCAGACGTTCCAACTTCACTTGTACAAAGCAGAGCGCTCGTCCAAGTTCCACTTCATGTCCCCTGTCCCCACCCCCTTGAAGAAGACAGTCTTCAAAGAGTTGGTGGATGTCAATGGAAATATTGTCTCCTATCAGCAAGGCATGTCTGGCGTCCTGGTCGACTACTACAAGGACTTGTTTGCAGCTCCCGAGGTGCTGCGACCTGGAGACGAAGTTTCGTCATTTCTAACCCCATTGACTCGACACAAGCAACTGCCAGAGCAAGCCCAGCAAGAGCTGTCGGCTCCCTTGCGCGCCAACGAGTTCTATCATGCTATTCGACACAGCAGTTCGAACTCAGCGCCAGGTCCCAACGCTTTGCCATTCGAAGTCCTCAAACTTGCACCTCACAAGTGGTCGTTGGTATTGGAGCTGCTATTCACACACCAGCTCCATTCTCACCCTCGCTTGACTCCCATGCAACTTGTCAGTACGCTCGTGTTGCTGCACAAGAAAGGCCCCAAGTCACAAGCCAAGAACTATCGGCCCATTAGCCTACTCAACACGGATGTGAAAATCCTGACGAGTATTCTGGCTTATCGACTCCAGCGCCACATTCGACACATCATCCACCCGGACCAGCAAGGCTTTATCCGTCGAAGCAATATCCAAACCAACATTGCACGACTGGATGACATGCTGCACCACATCAAACTACACAGTCCGTCCTCGATGGTGGCACTGCTCGACTTTGAGAAAGCTTTCGATCGCGTGGACCACGCGTACTTGCTCCGTGTCCTCCGTCACTATGGCTTTCCCGAAACGTTTGTTGACATGGTTCGCGTACTGTACTCGGGCCGAAAATCTCGCATCTTGGTGAACGGCTTCTTGTCCAAGCCAGTTCACATCTCACGCGGTGTGTTGCAAGGTGATCCACTGTCGCCACTTCTGTTTGTGATCGCTTTGGAACCCATGTGCCAACTCCTCCGGCAACACTCCAACTATGGCATCAAGTGTGGGGATCGCTACCACACTGGGAGTTACTTTGCCGACGACTCGCAACTCTATGCTGCAAATGAGACGTGCCTCCACCGGCAGCTTGCATTGGTTCGAACCTTTTGCGACAAGTCTGGTTTCCGACTCAACGTAGACAAGACCCAGATTCTGACCTACAGCCAGTTGAATGGGACCCTTGCCTCACTACAAGTTACTTCCGACAGTCCTGTGAAGGCTCTTGGTATCTTGGTCGCGCCCAATCTTTCTCCATTGGCACGTTTCAATTACGTGTTTGAGAAGTTTGTGGCTCGCTTGTCTTTGTGGCTCTACAAGGCTCGAACCATGGCCGGAAAGGTCACTATCCTGCACAGCATATGTCTGCCTGTGTTGTGGTACCAACTGGCTTTTGTCCCAGCTGACAAAGACCTGGCCAAAAAGATCGACAAGGTCATGCTTCAATTTATGCATGGTGAAGAAATCAACCCATCATCCTCTGTTCATGGCCTCCGCTTGATCAAGAAGGAGATCATATTCATGCCGAAGAAGTCCGGTGGCTTCGGCCTGCATCATGCACTGGCCTTATGGCAACAACACAACCGCTCTGTCATGATCAGATGCATGCAAGCCATCACCACTCCACCCCGCAAGTCTGCCATGTCTGCCTGGATTACGCCGGGTTATACTCTCCTCGAGCATGCTTTTCATCCATGGGGTTCCCCCCGAGATCTCCTCTTGGCAAATGGTACTTCTGCATTCATCCGACAACTGTACAAGAATCCCAATATCACTCCAATGTGGAAAGCCTTATTGAGTAGCTGGTTTGATTCCCGCTGGACTCCGTACGGCTGTCCAAATCACATCTCATCCTTGGATGTTCCCCTTTGGCACAACTCGTATCTGCCTGGACTCGAAGACCTATACGATCAGTGCTCAACATCGACGCAAGACCAAGCCAATGTATTGGCTTCGCTTCACATCACGAAGTTGTCGCATTTGTTGACTCCGTGTCAGCGAGTGTGGCCAGCTTCGATCTTGTTCGACAAAATCAACCGTGCCTGCCGCCAAGCCAATTTTGTCCCTCCAACGAAACAATGGATCTCAATCTTGGTGACCAAGTTATCACGATTGTTTGATATTGTTTCTGAAGAGGATGCTCCGGTTTTCCACTTGCCCACGCCTAACTCTGAATGGATGGAATGGCACTGGATGATTCATCCTGACTCGAGTCCGATCTTGTTATCGCTTGCGACTCCGAAATCGGCTAAGATCAGAGCTTCTCCAGCTGTCAACTCGTCCATTCTTCCTACCAAGCATCTCAACCTGCCATCCAACTTTTACGAAGACCCCAAGCGCCTTACCCAACTTGCCGCCTACCTCCAACCCGACCATATTCTCCCTCGATATGGAGAGTTCATTTTCAAGACCCTGCTCCGCGCCAACGCCATGCAATATCTGTTTCAGTACCAAGACCCCAAGCCAACGTGTGTCTTCTGTCGTGTCAATGAGACATACGAACATTTCCTGTTCTCTTGTGGATACGGCCAATCTGTTTGGTATTACTTCAAGGCAATCCAGCGACTGCTCGAGTGTTCCTTTCCGTCCACGTGTCTGGAAATGTTCTACGAGACACCCAAGCCGGCCGATGGATACTACATCCGTGGATATCTGAAGATCTGGCCGATTGTCCGAGCCTGTGTGTATTATCAAATATGGCTCCAACGCGCCGATCGCACCTTTCGACCCGACCTCACAGCGAAGAGTCCGATGGAAGTTGCCATTCATGCTGCCTCTTTGATCAAGCTACATCTACAACAGCTCCTGGTTGATCTCCCTCTCAAGAAGGGATACGCCAAAGTATTCAATGTGCTCAAACGTCTATCTTCGGACCCCTGGTTACGTCAACATGTCATTCCTGACAGCACCGTTTCATGAGTGAGCATGACGATTCACCCTCCTCCACTCCTGTTCAATGACCACTTTGCCATATTCTGTTTACCAAACTCTATTTATACAGTACGAGGCAAATTAGTAAGTCATTAGGGCCTTTGCTCAAAAATAAGGTTAATACAACTCATTTAACCGTCCAGATTCACAATCTTGAAGTCGATAACTCTTGCGCTGACTTGCATAGCCAAGAAAGATACACTTGGTCGCTCGAGGTTCCAACTTGGATCGCTTCGATTTGTCGATGAATGCATATGCCACGCAGCCAAATGACCTCAAGTGTTCGATGTTGGGCCGCCGACCATAAATGGCTTGGAATGGCGTCCTTCCTCCGAGCGCTTTGTTGGGACTTCGATTTTCGGTGTACACGACGTAGTTGAGCGCTTCTCCCCAATATTGATAATCGAGGCCTGTGTCTTGGAGGAGGCACCGAACCTTGTTCATGAGGACGTTGTTGGGCTGCTCGGCAATGCAGTTCTCCTCAGGAGAGTACACGTTGGTGTATAGTTGCTCGATGCCAACGCTTGAACAATACGCGGTGAGAGCCTTGGCAAGATATTCTTGGGCGTTGTCAGTCATGATAGTCTTGATTTTCCGACCAAATTGGCGCTCAGCGTATACGTGAAACTTCTTGAAGTTGTCCAGAGTCTCTGATTTGGACTTCAAGAGAAAGAGCCACTTGAATCTGGAGGCTTCGTCCACGTAGAGCTCATAATAGACCATCCCATCGAAGGTTGGTGGAGTGATAGGACCACCCTTGTCGATGTGGACTCGCTCCAAAGGAACTTGAGCACGGTACGGGTGGGTGTTCTTGTAGCTCATCCGTCTAGCCTTGGCAATTTCGCATGCGTCGCAACTGTACGACCCAACAAGGTCGCTCTTGGACAGAGAAAGACCATCAACAACGCCGTCTTTTGCAGCTTGCTTGCCAGTCGAAGGTGCCATTGCACTAGTTTAGGCATAGACTTGCGAATGGTAAAAGCATTGACTTGCTCGTCTTGACTTGCGGAAAGAACGAACAGGCCTTGATGCACATGAAACCTGAGTGCAAGTACACACCAGCTCCATTCTCACCCTCGCTTGACTCCCATGCAACTTGTCAGTACGCTCGTGTTGCTGCACAAGAAAGGCCCCAAGTCACAAGCCAAGAACTATCGGCCCATTAGCCTACTCAACACGGATGTGAAAATCCTGACGAGTATTCTGGCTTATCGACTCCAGCGCCACATTCGACACATCATCCACCCGGACCAGCAAGGCTTTATCCGTCGAAGCAATATCCAAACCAACATTGCACGACTGGATGACATGCTGCACCACATCAAACTACACAGTCCGTCCTCGATGGTGGCACTGCTCGACTTTGAGAAAGCTTTCGATCGCGTGGACCACGCGTACTTGCTCCGTGTCCTCCGTCACTATGGCTTTCCCGAAACGTTTGTTGACATGGTTCGCGTACTGTACTCGGGCCGAAAATCTCGCATCTTGGTGAACGGCTTCTTGTCCAAGCCAGTTCACATCTCACGCGGTGTGTTGCAAGGTGATCCACTGTCGCCACTTCTGTTTGTGATCGCTTTGGAACCCATGTGCCAACTCCTCCGGCAACACTCCAACTATGGCATCAAGTGTGGGGATCGCTACCACACTGGGAGTTACTTTGCCGACGACTCGCAACTCTATGCTGCAAATGAGACGTGCCTCCACCGGCAGCTTGCATTGGTTCGAACCTTTTGCGACAAGTCTGGTTTCCGACTCAACGTAGACAAGACCCAGATTCTGACCTACAGCCAGTTGAATGGGACCCTTGCCTCACTACAAGTTACTTCCGACAGTCCTGTGAAGGCTCTTGGTATCTTGGTCGCGCCCAATCTTTCTCCATTGGCACGTTTCAATTACGTGTTTGAGAAGTTTGTGGCTCGCTTGTCTTTGTGGCTCTACAAGGCTCGAACCATGGCCGGAAAGGTCACTATCCTGCACAGCATATGTCTGCCTGTGTTGTGGTACCAACTGGCTTTTGTCCCAGCTGACAAAGACCTGGCCAAAAAGATCGACAAGGTCATGCTTCAATTTATGCATGGTGAAGAAATCAACCCATCATCCTCTGTGCATGGCCTCCGCTTGATCAAGAAGGAGATCATATTCATGCCGAAGAAGTCCGGTGGCTTCGGCCTGCATCATGCACTGGCCTTATGGCAACAACACAACCGCTCTGTCATGATCAGATGCATGCAAGCCATCACCACTCCACCCCGCAAGTCTGCCATGTCTGCCTGGATTACGCCGGGTTATACTCTCCTCGAGCATGCTTTTCATCCATGGGGTTCCCCCGAGATCTCCTCTTGGCAAATGGTACTTCTGCATTCATCCGACAACTGTACAAGAATCCCAATATCACTCCAATGTGGAAAGCCTTATTGAGTAGCTGGTTTGATTCCCGCTGGACTCCGTACGGCTGTCCAAATCACATCTCATCCTTGGATGTTCCCCTTTGGCACAACTCGTATCTGCCTGGACTCGAAGACCTATACGATCAGTGCTCAACATCGACGCAAGACCAAGCCAATGTATTGGCTTCGCTTCACATCACGAAGTTGTCGCATTTGTTGACTCCGTGTCAGCGAGTGTGGCCAGCTTCGATCTTGTTCGACAAAATCAACCGTGCCTGCCGCCAAGCCAATTTTGTCCCTCCAACGAAACAATGGATCTCAATCTTGGTGACCAAGTTATCACGATTGTTTGATATTGTTTCTGAAGAGGATGCTCCGGTTTTCCACTTGCCCACGCCTAACTCTGAATGGATGGAATGGCACTGGATGATTCACCCTGACTCGAGTCCGATCTTGTTATCGCTTGCGACTTCGAAATCGGCTAAGATCAGAGCTTCTCCAGCTGAGAGTTCCACGTCTTCTTCTTCGAGGATATGAAAACGGTTGGATGTCGGGGTAGCCACTCATCGACTTGCGGTCTTCTCCGTTTGCGAAGTCGGCATCGCAGTACGCACTGAGCTGCAAGTCTCCCACTTGACCTCGACCGTCGATCTCGAGACTTGGTGATTTGGATCCCTTGAGGTACTTGATTGATATTGTTTCTGAAGAGGATGCCCCGGTTTTCCACTTGCCCACGCCTAACTCTGAATGGATGGAATGGCACTGGATGATTCACCCTGACTCGAGTCCGATCTTGTTATCGCTTGCGACTTCGAAATCGGCTAAGATCAGAGCTTCTCCAGCTGTCAACTCGTCCATTCTTCCTACCAAGCATCTCAACCTGCCATCCGACTTTTACGAAGACCCCAAGCGCCTTACCCAACTTGCCGCCTACCTCCAACCCGACCATATTCTCCCTCGATATGGAGAGTTCATTTTCAAGACCCTGCTCCGCGCCAACGCCATGCAATATCTGTTTCAGTACCAAGACCCCAAGCCAACGTGTGTCTTCTGTCGTGTCAATGAGACATACGAACATTTCCTGTTCTCTTGTGGATACGGCCAATCTGTTTGGTATTACTTCAAGGCAATCCAGCGACTGCTCGAGTGTTCCTTTCCGTCCACGTGTCTGGAAATGTTCTACGAGACACCCAAGCCGGCCGATGGATACTACATCCGTGGATATCTGAAGATCTGGCCGATTGTCCGAGCCTGTGTGTATTATCAAATATGGCTCCAACGCGCCGATCGCACCTTTCGACCCGACCTCACAGCGAAGAGTCCGATGGAAGTTGCCATTCATGCTGCCTCTTTGATCAAGCTACATCTACAACAGCTCCTGGTTGATCTCCCTCTCAAGAAGGGATACGCCAAAGTATTCAATGTGCTCAAACGTCTATCTTCGGACCCCTGGTTACGTCAACATGTCATTCCTGACAGCACCGTTTCATGAGTGAGCATGACGATTCACCCTCCTCCACTCCTGTTCAATGACCACTTTGCCATATTCTGTTTACCAAACTCTATTTATACAGTACGAGGCAAATTAGTAAGTCATTAGGGCCTTTGCTCAAAAATAAGGTTAATACAACTCATTTAACCAAGAACCAAAGATATTATTAGAACCAAGTCTAGCAGACAAAACCTCACAATTGAATTTACCTTCAACTACTCAAGTGCAAGCCCTCCTCACTCTACAATAGCCACTGATCGACTTGCGGTCTTCTCCGTTTGCGAAGTCGGCATCGCAGTACGCACTGAGCTGCAAGTCTCCCACTTGACCTCGACCGTCGATCTCGAGACTTGGTGATTTGGATCCCTTGAGGTACTTGAGCATTCGCTGTGCTTGCTTCCAGTGGGTATCGTCGTACTTTGACAAGTGTTTGCTGAGGTTCCGTACTGCGTTGGCGATGTCTGGTCTTGTGGCTGTCACGAGGTACTGGAGACTACCGACAAGTTCGCGGTATGGCAAGTTGAGTGCCTTGACTTCATCTTGACTTTTAGATGTCGGCACGAGCGCATGACCAACGACTTCAGGTGTCGACACAGGTTTGCCGTCAGCCATGTTGAACTTGTCGAGTAGGACCTCAACATAGCCTTGTTGGGACATCGTGACAACATGCCCATGAGTTTCGACTTTGATCCCGAGGATTGACTTGAGCTCACCGAGGTCGGTCATTTTAAACTCGTCCTTGAGTGCGTTGCAGGCCTTCTCGATGTCTTGGTCGTTGTTGCCCGTGATTGTAATGTCGTCGACGTATACACTCAAAAGTACCACAGAGTCTCCCACTCTTTTGGTGTAAAGGCAGACTTTTTGGACACAACGCTCGAAGCCAATTCGGACGAGAAAGGAGTGCAACGTCAGATACCAACATCTTGGCGCTAGCTTGAGACCGTAGATTGATTTAATCAGGCGGCAAACCTTGGATTCTTCACCTTGAATAGCAAATCCAGGGGGCTACTCCATAAAAATGACTGTGTCGGTGTCCAAGGTGCCGTTGAGAAAAGCTGTCTTGACATCCATTTGTCGGATCTTCCATGCGTGGTGTGCCACCAAACAGAGTAGTAGACGTAAAGCGTTCATCCGAAGTACCGGAGCGAAAATCTCGAGATAGTCGATCCCGTACTGTTGCATGTAGCCTTTGAGGACAAGACGTGCCTTGTACTTGGTCAACTTGCCATCGGCATCGAACTTCATCCGCCAAAGCCACTTGCACTTGAGGGCTTCACGGCCGGGTGGGAGGTCCGTCAGCGTCCAAGTGCCATTTTCAATGAGTGAGTCGTATTCGACCTGAGCCATTTCAGTCGATTGGGGCTCTTCTCGATATCTGCAAAGGACACTGGTGTCTCGTTGACAACTTGAACGCTGTAGCTCTGATGGAATCCCCCGGAGATGGCTTCGAGGCTGCCTGGCTCAGGAACTTGGACATCCGAGTCGCTCATGCTTCCTTCTTCGTCATCAGCCGAAGTTGGATCTTCCGGATGTGGTGACTCAACTTGGGCTGGATTTGCTGAAGGAGAATTTCGTATAGTGACGTCGTCAGTAAATGTGACTTGGTGCCTTGGAGGCGACTGCTCAGGTTGGTCATCGATGTCGTCAGCGTCTTCGGGATCTTCAACTACTTGAGGTCCTGGTGGTTGGGTGTAAGAATGGTCAACTTGAACAGACTTGGGGTTGTCGTCGGCGGTGCCATCTTCGACGAATTTGACTGATCGACACTCGAAAGTCCGTCCAGATTCACAATCTTGAAGTCGATAACTCTTGCGCTGACTTGCATAGCCAAGAAAGATACACTTGGTCGCTCGAGGTTCCAACTTGGATCGCTTCGATTTGTCGATGAATGCATATGCCACGCAGCCAAATGACCTCAAGTGTTCGATGTTGGGCCGCCGACCATAAATGGCTTGGAATGGCGTCCTTCCTCCGAGCGCTTTGTTGGGACTTCGATTTTCGGTGTACACGACGTAGTTGAGCGCTTCTCCCCAATATTGATAATCGAGGCCTGTGTCTTGGAGGAGGCACCGAACCTTGTTCATGAGGACGTTGTTGGGCTGCTCGGCAATGCAGTTCTCCTCAGGAGAGTACACGTTGGTGTATAGTTGCTCGATGCCAACGCTTGAACAATACGCGGTGAGAGCCTTGGCAAGATATTCTTGGGCGTTGTCAGTCATGATAGTCTTGATTTTCCGACCAAATTGGCGCTCAGCGTATACGTGAAACTTCTTGAAGTTGTCCAGAGTCTCTGATTTGGACTTCAAGAGAAAGAGCCACTTGAATCTGGAGGCTTCGTCCACGTAGAGCTCATAATAGACCATCCCATCGAAGGTTGGTGGAGTGATAGGACCACCCTTGTCGATGTGGACTCGCTCCAAAGGAACTTGAGCACGGTACGGGTGGGTGTTCTTGTAGCTCATCCGTCTAGCCTTGGCAATTTCGCATGCGTCGCAACTGTACGACCCAACAAGGTCGCTCTTGGACAGAGAAAGACCATCAACAACGCCGTCTTTTGCAGCTTGCTTGCCAGTCGAAGGTGCCATTGCACTAGTTTAGGCATAGACTTGCGAATGGTAAAAGCATTGACTTGCTCGTCTTGACTTGCGGAAAGAACGAACAGGCCTTGATGCACATGAAACCTGAGTGCAAGTACACACCAGCTCCATTCTCACCCTCGCTTGACTCCCATGCAACTTGTCAGTACGCTCGTGTTGCTGCACAAGAAAGGCCCCAAGTCACAAGCCAAGAACTATCGGCCCATTAGCCTACTCAACACGGATGTGAAAATCCTGACGAGTATTCTGGCTTATCGACTCCAGCGCCACATTCGACACATCATCCACCCGGACCAGCAAGGCTTTATCCGTCGAAGCAATATCCAAACCAACATTGCACGACTGGATGACATGCTGCACCACATCAAACTACACAGTCCGTCCTCGATGGTGGCACTGCTCGACTTTGAGAAAGCTTTCGATCGCGTGGACCACGCGTACTTGCTCCGTGTCCTCCGTCACTATGGCTTTCCCGAAACGTTTGTTGACATGGTTCGCGTACTGTACTCGGGCCGAAAATCTCGCATCTTGGTGAACGGCTTCTTGTCCAAGCCAGTTCACATCTCACGCGGTGTGTTGCAAGGTGATCCACTGTCGCAACTTCTGTTTGTGATCGCTTTGGAACCCATGTGCCAACTCCTCCGGCAACACTCCAACTATGGCATCAAGTGTGGGGATCGCTACCACACTGGGAGTTACTTTGCCGACGACTCGCAACTCTATGCTGCAAATGAGACGTGCCTCCACCGGCAGCTTGCATTGGTTCGAACCTTTTGCGACAAGTCTGGTTTCCGACTCAACGTAGACAAGACCCAGATTCTGACCTACAGCCAGTTGAATGGGACCCTTGCCTCACTACAAGTTACTTCCGACAGTCCTGTGAAGGCTCTTGGTATCTTGGTCGCGCCCAATCTTTCTCCATTGGCACGTTTCAATTACGTGTTTGAGAAGTTTGTGGCTCGCTTGTCTTTGTGGCTCTACAAGGCTCGAACCATGGCCGGAAAGGTCACTATCCTGCACAGCATATGTCTGCCTGTGTTGTGGTACCAACTGGCTTTTGTCCCAGCTGACAAAGACCTGGCCAAAAAGATCGACAAGGTCATGCTTCAATTTATGCATGGTGAAGAAATCAACCCATCATCCTCTGTGCATGGCCTCCGCTTGATCAAGAAGGAGATCATATTCATGCCGAAGAAGTCCGGTGGCTTCGGCCTGCATCATGCACTGGCCTTATGGCAACAACACAACCGCTCTGTCATGATCAGATGCATGCAAGCCATCACCACTCCACCCCGCAAGTCTGCCATGTCTGCCTGGATTACGCCGGGTTATACTCTCCTCGAGCATGCTTTTCATCCATGGGGTTCCCCCCGAGATCTCCTCTTGGCAAATGGTACTTCTGCATTCATCCGACAACTGTACAAGAATCCCAATATCACTCCAATGTGGAAAGCCTTATTGAGTAGCTGGTTTGATTCCCGCTGGACTCCGTACGGCTGTCCAAATCACATCTCATCCTTGGATGTTCCCCTTTGGCACAACTCGTATCTGCCTGGACTCGAAGACCTATACGATCAGTGCTCAACATCGACGCAAGACCAAGCCAATGTATTGGCTTCGCTTCACATCACGAAGTTGTCGCATTTGTTGACTCCGTGTCAGCGAGTGTGGCCAGCTTCGATCTTGTTCGACAAAATCAACCGTGCCTGCCGCCAAGCCAATTTTGTCCCTCCAACGAAACAATGGATCTCAATCTTGGTGACCAAGTTATCACGATTGTTTGATATTGTTTCTGAAGAGGATGCTCCGGTTTTCCACTTGCCCACGCCTAACTCTGAATGGATGGAATGGCACTGGATGATTCACCCTGACTCGAGTCCGATCTTGTTATCGCTTGCGACTTCGAAATCGGCTAAGATCAGAGCTTCTCCAGCTGTCAACTCGTCCATTCTTCCTACCAAGCATCTCAACCTGCCATCCAACTTTTACGAAGACCCCAAGCGCCTTACCCAACTTGCCGCCTACCTCCAACCCGACCATATTCTCCCTCGATATGGAGAGTTCATTTTCAAGACCCTGCTCCGCGCCAACGCCATGCAATATCTGTTTCAGTACCAAGACCCCAAGCCAACGTGTGTCTTCTGTCGTGTCAATGAGACATACGAACATTTCCTGTTCTCTTGTGGATACGGCCAATCTGTTTGGTATTACTTCAAGGCAATCCAGCGACTGCTCGAGTGTTCCTTTCCGTCCACGTGTCTGGAAATGTTCTACGAGACACCCAAGCCGGCCGATGGATACTACATCCGTGGATATCTGAAGATCTGGCCGATTGTCCGAGCCTGTGTGTATTATCAAATATGGCTCCAACGCGCCGATCGCACCTTTCGACCCGACCTCACAGCGAAGAGTCCGATGGAAGTTGCCATTCATGCTGCCTCTTTGATCAAGCTACATCTACAACAGCTCCTGGTTGATCTCCCTCTCAAGAAGGGATACGCCAAAGTATTCAATGTGCTCAAACGTCTATCTTCGGACCCCTGGTTACGTCAACATGTCATTCCTGACAGCACCGTTTCATGAGTGAGCATGACGATTCACCCTCCTCCACTCCTGTTCAATGACCACTTTGCCATATTCTGTTTACCAAACTCTATTTATACAGTACGAGGCAAATTAGTAAGTCATTAGGGCCTTTGCTCAAAAATAAGGTTAATACAACTCATTTAATCGATGAGTGGCTACGTCGTTACGTACGGTTCATGCGTACTCTCCTATCTCTCGAGGAAGCAAACCACCGTGGCACTGTCCACAGCAGAAGCCGAGTACATTGCCTTGGCAGACTGTGTCAAAGAGAGTCTCTGGTTCTCAGAACTATTGGAAGAACTTGGGTTTCCCCAAAAGACTATCCTGGTGCATTGCGACAACCAGAGTGCAATTGCCATCGCGAAGAACCCTGGCCAACATGAGAGGACCAAACACATCAGCACCAAGTACCATTTTGTACGGGACAATGTCGAGAAGGAAGTCATAAAGCTTCAGTACTGTCCAAGCAAGATGATGATCGCTGACATCCTCACCAAGGCCACTCCGCGTGAGCAATTCAAAATCCTGCGTTCCAAGTTGGGACTCACAGAAGACTCGTATTGAGTGGGAGTGTTAGACATGGCAAAGTCAGGCCTTATTGGATTGCATAAATACAATGATGATTTGTCAAGGACTCAGTAGGTTCTAGACCTACTTATCCTGCGACAAAAGTGTTTGTGTATGGTGTACTTCTAGCACTCATACATTGCGCACTTCCAGCATAATGCATGGTGCACTTCCAGCACCAGCGTAGTGCACTTCTAGCGCAACACTATTTATGTGCTGAAACTTCAACACTATATCTTTGCATCAAGATCTATATTTATGCTAGTAGTTATTAAACTGCAGCAACCGTCCGGATATAGATAAGAATAGTTCAGCCAATCCCAAGAACCAAAGATATTATTAGAACCAAGTCTAGCAGACAAAACCTCACAATTGAATTTACCTTCAACTACTCAAGTGCAAGCCCTCCTCACTCTACAATAGCCACTGATCGACTTGCGGTCTTCTCCGTTTGCGAAGTCGGCATCGCAGTACGCACTGAGCTGCAAGTCTCCCACTTGACCTCGACCGTCGATCTCGAGACTTGGTGATTTGGATCCCTTGAGGTACTTGAGCATTCGCTGTGCTTGCTTCCAGTGGGTATCGTCGTACTTTGACAAGTGTTTGCTGAGGTTCCGTACTGCGTTGGCGATGTCTGGTCTTGTGGCTGTCACGAGGTACTGGAGACTACCGACAAGTTCGCGGTATGGCAAGTTGAGTGCCTTGACTTCATCTTGACTTTTAGATGTCGGCACGAGCGCATGACCAACGACTTCAGGTGTCGACACAGGTTTGCCGTCAGCCATGTTGAACTTGTCGAGTAGGACCTCAACATAGCCTTGTTGGGACATCGTGACAACATGCCCATGAGTTTCGACTTTGATCCCGAGGATTGACTTGAGCTCACCGAGGTCGGTCATTTTAAACTCGTCCTTGAGTGCGTTGCAGGCCTTCTCGATGTCTTGGTCGTTGTTGCCCGTGATTGTAATGTCGTCGACGTATACACTCAAAAGTACCACAGAGTCTCCCACTCTTTTGGTGTAAAGGCAGACTTTTTGGACACAACGCTCGAAGCCAATTCGGACGAGAAAGGAGTGCAACGTCAGATACCAACATCTTGGCGCTAGCTTGAGACCGTAGATTGATTTAATCAGGCGGCAAACCTTGGATTCTTCACCTTGAATAGCAAATCCAGGGGGCTACTCCATAAAAATGACTGTGTCGGTGTCCAAGGTGCCGTTGAGAAAAGCTGTCTTGACATCCATTTGTCGGATCTTCCATGCGTGGTGTGCCACCAAACAGAGTAGTAGACGTAAAGCGTTCATCCGAAGTACCGGAGCGAAAATCTCGAGATAGTCGATCCCGTACTGTTGCATGTAGCCTTTGAGGACAAGACGTGCCTTGTACTTGGTCAACTTGCCATCGGCATCGAACTTCATCCGCCAAAGCCACTTGCACTTGAGGGCTTCACGGCCGGGTGGGAGGTCCGTCAGCGTCCAAGTGCCATTTTCAATGAGTGAGTCGTATTCGACCTGAGCCATTTCAGTCGATTGGGGCTCTTCTCGATATCTGCAAAGGACACTGGTGTCTCGTTGACAACTTGAACGCTGTAGCTCTGATGGAATCCCCCGGAGATGGCTTCGAGGCTGCCTGGCTCAGGAACTTGGACATCCGAGTCGCTCATGCTTCCTTCTTCGTCATCAGCCGAAGTTGGATCTTCCGGATGTGGTGACTCAACTTGGGCTGGATTTGCTGAAGGAGAATTTCGTATAGTGACGTCGTCAGTAAATGTGACTTGGTGCCTTGGAGGCGACTGCTCAGGTTGGTCATCGATGTCGTCAGCGTCTTCGGGATCTTCAACTACTTGAGGTCCTGGTGGTTGGGTGTAAGAATGGTCAACTTGAACAGACTTGGGGTTGTCGTCGGCGGTGCCATCTTCGACGAATTTGACTGATCGACACTCGAAAGTCCGTCCAGATTCACAATCTTGAAGTCGATAACTCTTGCGCTGACTTGCATAGCCAAGAAAGATACACTTGGTCGCTCGAGGTTCCAACTTGGATCGCTTCGATTTGTCGATGAATGCATATGCCACGCAGCCAAATGACCTCAAGTGTTCGATGTTGGGCCGCCGACCATAAATGGCTTGGAATGGCGTCCTTCCTCCGAGCGCTTTGTTGGGACTTCGATTTTCGGTGTACACGACGTAGTTGAGCGCTTCTCCCCAATATTGATAATCGAGGCCTGTGTCTTGGAGGAGGCACCGAACCTTGTTCATGAGGACGTTGTTGGGCTGCTCGGCAATGCAGTTCTCCTCAGGAGAGTACACGTTGGTGTATAGTTGCTCGATGCCAACGCTTGAACAATACGCGGTGAGAGCCTTGGCAAGATATTCTTGGGCGTTGTCAGTCATGATAGTCTTGATTTTCCGACCAAATTGGCGCTCAGCGTATACGTGAAACTTCTTGAAGTTGTCCAGAGTCTCTGATTTGGACTTCAAGAGAAAGAGCCACTTGAATCTGGAGGCTTCGTCCACGTAGAGCTCATAATAGACCATCCCATCGAAGGTTGGTGGAGTGATAGGACCACCCTTGTCGATGTGGACTCGCTCCAAAGGAACTTGAGCACGGTACGGGTGGGTGTTCTTGTAGCTCATCCGTCTAGCCTTGGCAATTTCGCATGCGTCGCAACTGTACGACCCAACAAGGTCGCTCTTGGACAGAGAAAGACCATCAACAACGCCGTCTTTTGCAGCTTGCTTGCCAGTCGAAGGTGCCATTGCACTAGTTTAGGCATAGACTTGCGAATGGTAAAAGCATTGACTTGCTCGTCTTGACTTGCGGAAAGAACGAACAGGCCTTGATGCACATGAAACCTGAGTGCAAGTACACACCAGCTCCATTCTCACCCTCGCTTGACTCCCATGCAACTTGTCAGTACGCTCGTGTTGCTGCACAAGAAAGGCCCCAAGTCACAAGCCAAGAACTATCGGCCCATTAGCCTACTCAACACGGATGTGAAAATCCTGACGAGTATTCTGGCTTATCGACTCCAGCGCCACATTCGACACATCATCCACCCGGACCAGCAAGGCTTTATCCGTCGAAGCAATATCCAAACCAACATTGCACGACTGGATGACATGCTGCACCACATCAAACTACACAGTCCGTCCTCGATGGTGGCACTGCTCGACTTTGAGAAAGCTTTCGATCGCGTGGACCACGCGTACTTGCTCCGTGTCCTCCGTCACTATGGCTTTCCCGAAACGTTTGTTGACATGGTTCGCGTACTGTACTCGGGCCGAAAATCTCGCATCTTGGTGAACGGCTTCTTGTCCAAGCCAGTTCACATCTCACGCGGTGTGTTGCAAGGTGATCCACTGTCGCCACTTTCTGTTTGTGATCGCTTTGGAACCCATGTGCCAACTCCTCCGGCAACACTCCAACTATGGCATCAAAGTGTGGGGATCGCTACCACACTGGGAGTTACTTTGCCGACGACTCGCAACTCTATGCTGCAAATGAGACGTGCCTCCACCGGCAGCTTGCATTGGTTCGAACCTTTTGCGACAAGTCTGGTTTCCGACTCAACGTAGACAAGACCCAGATTCTGACCTACAGCCAGTTGAATGGGACCCTTGCCTCACTACAAGTTACTTCCGACAGTCCTGTGAAGGCTCTTGGTATCTTGGTCGCGCCCAATCTTTCTCCATTGGCACGTTTCAATTACGTGTTTGAGAAGTTTGTGGCTCGCTTGTCTTTGTGGCTCTACAAGGCTCGAACCATGGCCGGAAAGGTCACTATCCTGCACAGCATATGTCTGCCTGTGTTGTGGTACCAACTGGCTTTTGTCCCAGCTGACAAAGACCTGGCCAAAAAGATCGACAAGGTCATGCTTCAATTTATGCATGGTGAAGAAATCAACCCATCATCCTCTGTGCATGGCCTCCGCTTGATCAAGAAGGAGATCATATTCATGCCGAAGAAGTCCGGTGGCTTCGGCCTGCATCATGCACTGGCCTTATGGCAACAACACAACCGCTCTGTCATGATCAGATGCATGCAAGCCATCACCACTCCACCCCGCAAGTCTGCCATGTCTGCCTGGATTACGCCGGGTTATACTCTCCTCGAGCATGCTTTTCATCCATGGGGTTCCCCCCGAGATCTCCTCTTGGCAAATGGTACTTCTGCATTCATCCGACAACTGTACAAGAATCCCAATATCACTCCAATGTGGAAAGCCTTATTGAGTAGCTGGTTTGATTCCCGCTGGACTCCGTACGGCTGTCCAAATCACATCTCATCCTTGGATGTTCCCCTTTGGCACAACTCGTATCTGCCTGGACTCGAAGACCTATACGATCAGTGCTCAACATCGACGCAAGACCAAGCCAATGTATTGGCTTCGCTTCACATCACGAAGTTGTCGCATTTGTTGACTCCGTGTCAGCGAGTGTGGCCAGCTTCGATCTTGTTCGACAAAATCAACCGTGCCTGCCGCCAAGCCAATTTTGTCCCTCCAACGAAACAATGGATCTCAATCTTGGTGACCAAGTTATCACGATTGTTTGATATTGTTTCTGAAGAGGATGCTCCGGTTTTCCACTTGCCCACGCCTAACTCTGAATGGATGGAATGGCACTGGATGATTCACCCTGACTCGAGTCCGATCTTGTTATCGCTTGCGACTTCGAAATCGGCTAAGATCAGAGCTTCTCCAGCTGTCAACTCGTCCATTCTTCCTACCAAGCATCTCAACCTGCCATCCAACTTTTACGAAGACCCCAAGCGCCTTACCCAACTTGCCGCCTACCTCCAACCCGACCATATTCTCCCTCGATATGGAGAGTTCATTTTCAAGACCCTGCTCCGCGCCAACGCCATGCAATATCTGTTTCAGTACCAAGACCCCAAGCCAACGTGTGTCTTCTGTCGTGTCAATGAGACATACGAACATTTCCTGTTCTCTTGTGGATACGGCCAATCTGTTTGGTATTACTTCAAGGCAATCCAGCGACTGCTCGAGTGTTCCTTTCCGTCCACGTGTCTGGAAATGTTCTACGAGACACCCAAGCCGGCCGATGGATACTACATCCGTGGATATCTGAAGATCTGGCCGATTGTCCGAGCCTGTGTGTATTATCAAATATGGCTCCAACGCGCCGATCGCACCTTTCGACCCGACCTCACAGCGAAGAGTCCGATGGAAGTTGCCATTCATGCTGCCTCTTTGATCAAGCTACATCTACAACAGCTCCTGGTTGATCTCCCTCTCAAGAAGGGATACGCCAAAGTATTCAATGTGCTCAAACGTCTATCTTCGGACCCCTGGTTACGTCAACATGTCATTCCTGACAGCACCGTTTCATGAGTGAGCATGACGATTCACCCTCCTCCACTCCTGTTCAATGACCACTTTGCCATATTCTGTTTACCAAACTCTATTTATACAGTACGAGGCAAATTAGTAAGTCATTAGGGCCTTTGCTCAAAAATAAGGTTAATACAACTCATTTAATCGATGAGTGGCTACGTCGTTACGTACGGTTCATGCGTACTCTCCTATCTCTCGAGGAAGCAAACCACCGTGGCACTGTCCACAGCAGAAGCCGAGTACATTGCCTTGGCAGACTGTGTCAAAGAGAGTCTCTGGTTCTCAGAACTATTGGAAGAACTTGGGTTTCCCCAAAAGACTATCCTGGTGCATTGCGACAACCAGAGTGCAATTGCCATCGCGAAGAACCCTGGCCAACATGAGAGGACCAAACACATCAGCACCAAGTACCATTTTGTACGGGACAATGTCGAGAAGGAAGTCATAAAGCTTCAGTACTGTCCAAGCAAGATGATGATCGCTGACATCCTCACCAAGGCCACTCCGCGTGAGCAATTCAAAATCCTGCGTTCCAAGTTGGGACTCACAGAAGACTCGTATTGAGTGGGAGTGTTAGACATGGCAAAGTCAGGCCTTATTGGATTGCATAAATACAATGATGATTTGTCAAGGACTCAGTAGGTTCTAGACCTACTTATCCTGCGACAAAAGTGTTTGTGTATGGTGTACTTCTAGCACTCATACATTGCGCACTTCCAGCATAATGCATGGTGCACTTCCAGCACCAGCGTAGTGCACTTCTAGCGCAACACTATTTATGTGCTGAAACTTCAACACTATATCTTTGCATCAAGATCTATATTTATGCTAGTAGTTATTAAACTGCAGCAACCGTCCGGATATAGATAAGAATAGTTCAGCCAATCCCAAGAACCAAAGATATTATTAGAACCAAGTCTAGCAGACAAAACCTCACAATTGAATTTACCTTCAACTACTCAAGTGCAAGCCCTCCTCACTCTACAATAGCCACTGATCGACTTGCGGTCTTCTCCGTTTGCGAAGTCGGCATCGCAGTACGCACTGAGCTGCAAGTCTCCCACTTGACCTCGACCGTCGATCTCGAGACTTGGTGATTTGGATCCCTTGAGGTACTTGAGCATTCGCTGTGCTTGCTTCCAGTGGGTATCGTCGTACTTTGACAAGTGTTTGCTGAGGTTCCGTACTGCGTTGGCGATGTCTGGTCTTGTGGCTGTCACGAGGTACTGGAGACTACCGACAAGTTCGCGGTATGGCAAGTTGAGTGCCTTGACTTCATCTTGACTTTTAGATGTCGGCACGAGCGCATGACCAACGACTTCAGGTGTCGACACAGGTTTGCCGTCAGCCATGTTGAACTTGTCGAGTAGGACCTCAACATAGCCTTGTTGGGACATCGTGACAACATGCCCATGAGTTTCGACTTTGATCCCGAGGATTGACTTGAGCTCACCGAGGTCGGTCATTTTAAACTCGTCCTTGAGTGCGTTGCAGGCCTTCTCGATGTCTTGGTCGTTGTTGCCCGTGATTGTAATGTCGTCGACGTATACACTCAAAAGTACCACAGAGTCTCCCACTCTTTTGGTGTAAAGGCAGACTTTTTGGACACAACGCTCGAAGCCAATTCGGACGAGAAAGGAGTGCAACGTCAGATACCAACATCTTGGCGCTAGCTTGAGACCGTAGATTGATTTAATCAGGCGGCAAACCTTGGATTCTTCACCTTGAATAGCAAATCCAGGGGGCTACTCCATAAAAATGACTGTGTCGGTGTCCAAGGTGCCGTTGAGAAAAGCTGTCTTGACATCCATTTGTCGGATCTTCCATGCGTGGTGTGCCACCAAACAGAGTAGTAGACGTAAAGCGTTCATCCGAAGTACCGGAGCGAAAATCTCGAGATAGTCGATCCCGTACTGTTGCATGTAGCCTTTGAGGACAAGACGTGCCTTGTACTTGGTCAACTTGCCATCGGCATCGAACTTCATCCGCCAAAGCCACTTGCACTTGAGGGCTTCACGGCCGGGTGGGAGGTCCGTCAGCGTCCAAGTGCCATTTTCAATGAGTGAGTCGTATTCGACCTGAGCCATTTCAGTCGATTGGGGCTCTTCTCGATATCTGCAAAGGACACTGGTGTCTCGTTGACAACTTGAACGCTGTAGCTCTGATGGAATCCCCCGGAGATGGCTTCGAGGCTGCCTGGCTCAGGAACTTGGACATCCGAGTCGCTCATGCTTCCTTCTTCGTCATCAGCCGAAGTTGGATCTTCCGGATGTGGTGACTCAACTTGGGCTGGATTTGCTGAAGGAGAATTTCGTATAGTGACGTCGTCAGTAAATGTGACTTGGTGCCTTGGAGGCGACTGCTCAGGTTGGTCATCGATGTCGTCAGCGTCTTCGGGATCTTCAACTACTTGAGGTCCTGGTGGTTGGGTGTAAGAATGGTCAACTTGAACAGACTTGGGGTTGTCGTCGGCGGTGCCATCTTCGACGAATTTGACTGATCGACACTCGAAAGTCCGTCCAGATTCACAATCTTGAAGTCGATAACTCTTGCGCTGACTTGCATAGCCAAGAAAGATACACTTGGTCGCTCGAGGTTCCAACTTGGATCGCTTCGATTTGTCGATGAATGCATATGCCACGCAGCCAAATGACCTCAAGTGTTCGATGTTGGGCCGCCGACCATAAATGGCTTGGAATGGCGTCCTTCCTCCGAGCGCTTTGTTGGGACTTCGATTTTCGGTGTACACGACGTAGTTGAGCGCTTCTCCCCAATATTGATAATCGAGGCCTGTGTCTTGGAGGAGGCACCGAACCTTGTTCATGAGGACGTTGTTGGGCTGCTCGGCAATGCAGTTCTCCTCAGGAGAGTACACGTTGGTGTATAGTTGCTCGATGCCAACGCTTGAACAATACGCGGTGAGAGCCTTGGCAAGATATTCTTGGGCGTTGTCAGTCATGATAGTCTTGATTTTCCGACCAAATTGGCGCTCAGCGTATACGTGAAACTTCTTGAAGTTGTCCAGAGTCTCTGATTTGGACTTCAAGAGAAAGAGCCACTTGAATCTGGAGGCTTCGTCCACGTAGAGCTCATAATAGACCATCCCATCGAAGGTTGGTGGAGTGATAGGACCACCCTTGTCGATGTGGACTCGCTCCAAAGGAACTTGAGCACGGTACGGGTGGGTGTTCTTGTAGCTCATCCGTCTAGCCTTGGCAATTTCGCATGCGTCGCAACTGTACGACCCAACAAGGTCGCTCTTGGACAGAGAAAGACCATCAACAACGCCGTCTTTTGCAGCTTGCTTGCCAGTCGAAGGTGCCATTGCACTAGTTTAGGCATAGACTTGCGAATGGTAAAAGCATTGACTTGCTCGTCTTGACTTGCGGAAAGAACGAACAGGCCTTGATGCACATGAAACCTGAGTGCAAGTACACACCAGCTCCATTCTCACCCTCGCTTGACTCCCATGCAACTTGTCAGTACGCTCGTGTTGCTGCACAAGAAAGGCCCCAAGTCACAAGCCAAGAACTATCGGCCCATTAGCCTACTCAACACGGATGTGAAAATCCTGACGAGTATTCTGGCTTATCGACTCCAGCGCCACATTCGACACATCATCCACCCGGACCAGCAAGGCTTTATCCGTCGAAGCAATATCCAAACCAACATTGCACGACTGGATGACATGCTGCACCACATCAAACTACACAGTCCGTCCTCGATGGTGGCACTGCTCGACTTTGAGAAAGCTTTCGATCGCGTGGACCACGCGTACTTGCTCCGTGTCCTCCGTCACTATGGCTTTCCCGAAACGTTTGTTGACATGGTTCGCGTACTGTACTCGGGCCGAAAATCTCGCATCTTGGTGAACGGCTTCTTGTCCAAGCCAGTTCACATCTCACGCGGTGTGTTGCAAGGTGATCCACTGTCGCCACTTCTGTTTGTGATCGCTTTGGAACCCATGTGCCAACTCCTCCGGCAACACTCCAACTATGGCATCAAGTGTGGGGATCGCTACCACACTGGGAGTTACTTTGCCGACGACTCGCAACTCTATGCTGCAAATGAGACGTGCCTCCACCGGCAGCTTGCATTGGTTCGAACCTTTTGCGACAAGTCTGGTTTCCGACTCAACGTAGACAAGACCCAGATTCTGACCTACAGCCAGTTGAATGGGACCCTTGCCTCACTACAAGTTACTTCCGACAGTCCTGTGAAGGCTCTTGGTATCTTGGTCGCGCCCAATCTTTCTCCATTGGCACGTTTCAATTACGTGTTTGAGAAGTTTGTGGCTCGCTTGTCTTTGTGGCTCTACAAGGCTCGAACCATGGCCGGAAAGGTCACTATCCTGCACAGCATATGTCTGCCTGTGTTGTGGTACCAACTGGCTTTTGTCCCAGCTGACAAAGACCTGGCCAAAAAGATCGACAAGGTCATGCTTCAATTTATGCATGGTGAAGAAATCAACCCATCATCCTCTGTGCATGGCCTCCGCTTGATCAAGAAGGAGATCATATTCATGCCGAAGAAGTCCGGTGGCTTCGGCCTGCATCATGCACTGGCCTTATGGCAACAACACAACCGCTCTGTCATGATCAGATGCATGCAAGCCATCACCACTCCACCCCGCAAGTCTGCCATGTCTGCCTGGATTACGCCGGGTTATACTCTCCTCGAGCATGCTTTTCATCCATGGGGTTCCCCCCGAGATCTCCTCTTGGCAAATGGTACTTCTGCATTCATCCGACAACTGTACAAGAATCCCAATATCACTCCAATGTGGAAAGCCTTATTGAGTAGCTGGTTTGATTCCCGCTGGACTCCGTACGGCTGTCCAAATCACATCTCATCCTTGGATGTTCCCCTTTGGCACAACTCGTATCTGCCTGGACTCGAAGACCTATACGATCAGTGCTCAACATCGACGCAAGACCAAGCCAATGTATTGGCTTCGCTTCACATCACGAAGTTGTCGCATTTGTTGACTCCGTGTCAGCGAGTGTGGCCAGCTTCGATCTTGTTCGACAAAATCAACCGTGCCTGCCGCCAAGCCAATTTTGTCCCTCCAACGAAACAATGGATCTCAATCTTGGTGACCAAGTTATCACGATTGTTTGATATTGTTTCTGAAGAGGATGCTCCGGTTTTCCACTTGCCCACGCCTAACTCTGAATGGATGGAATGGCACTGGATGATTCACCCTGACTCGAGTCCGATCTTGTTATCGCTTGCGACTTCGAAATCGGCTAAGATCAGAGCTTCTCCAGCTGTCAACTCGTCCATTCTTCCTACCAAGCATCTCAACCTGCCATCCAACTTTTACGAAGACCCCAAGCGCCTTACCCAACTTGCCGCCTACCTCCAACCCGACCATATTCTCCCTCGATATGGAGAGTTCATTTTCAAGACCCTGCTCCGCGCCAACGCCATGCAATATCTGTTTCAGTACCAAGACCCCAAGCCAACGTGTGTCTTCTGTCGTGTCAATGAGACATACGAACATTTCCTGTTCTCTTGTGGATACGGCCAATCTGTTTGGTATTACTTCAAGGCAATCCAGCGACTGCTCGAGTGTTCCTTTCCGTCCACGTGTCTGGAAATGTTCTACGAGACACCCAAGCCGGCCGATGGATACTACATCCGTGGATATCTGAAGATCTGGCCGATTGTCCGAGCCTGTGTGTATTATCAAATATGGCTCCAACGCGCCGATCGCACCTTTCGACCCGACCTCACAGCGAAGAGTCCGATGGAAGTTGCCATTCATGCTGCCTCTTTGATCAAGCTACATCTACAACAGCTCCTGGTTGATCTCCCTCTCAAGAAGGGATACGCCAAAGTATTCAATGTGCTCAAACGTCTATCTTCGGACCCCTGGTTACGTCAACATGTCATTCCTGACAGCACCGTTTCATGAGTGAGCATGACGATTCACCCTCCTCCACTCCTGTTCAATGACCACTTTGCCATATTCTGTTTACCAAACTCTATTTATACAGTACGAGGCAAATTAGTAAGTCATTAGGGCCTTTGCTCAAAAATAAGGTTAATACAACTCATTTAATCGATGAGTGGCTACGTCGTTACGTACGGTTCATGCGTACTCTCCTATCTCTCGAGGAAGCAAACCACCGTGGCACTGTCCACAGCAGAAGCCGAGTACATTGCCTTGGCAGACTGTGTCAAAGAGCTCCTCTGGTTCTCAGAACTATTGGAAGAACTTGGGTTTCCCCAAAAGACTATCCTGGTGCATTGCGACAACCAGAGTGCAATTGCCATCGCGAAGAACCCTGGCCAACATGAGAGGACCAAACACATCAGCACCAAGTACCATTTTGTACGGGACAATGTCGAGAAGGAAGTCATAAAGCTTCAGTACTGTCCAAGCAAGATGATGATCGCTGACATCCTCACCAAGGCCACTCCGCGTGAGCAATTCAAAATCCTGCGTTCCAAGTTGGGACTCACAGAAGACTCGTATTGAGTGGGAGTGTTAGACATGGCAAAGTCAGGCCTTATTGGATTGCATAAATACAATGATGATTTGTCAAGGACTCAGTAGGTTCTAGACCTACTTATCCTGCGACAAAAGTGTTTGTGTATGGTGTACTTCTAGCACTCATACATTGCGCACTTCCAGCATAATGCATGGTGCACTTCCAGCACCAGCGTAGTGCACTTCTAGCGCAACACTATTTATGTGCTGAAACTTCAACACAATATCTTTGCATCAAGATCTATATTTATGCTAGTAGTTATTAAACTGCAGCAACCGTCCGGATATAGATAAGAATAGTTCAGCCAATCCCAAGAACCAAAGATATTATTAGAACCAAGTCTAGCAGACAAAACCTCACAATTGAATTTACCTTCAACTACTCAAGTGCAAGCCCTCCTCACTCTACAATAGCCACTGATCGACTTGCGGTCTTCTCCGTTTGCGAAGTCGGCATCGCAGTACGCACTGAGCTGCAAGTCTCCCACTTGACCTCGACCGTCGATCTCGAGACTTGGTGATTTGGATCCCTTGAGGTACTTGAGCATTCGCTGTGCTTGCTTCCAGTGGGTATCGTCGTACTTTGACAAGTGTTTGCTGAGGTTCCGTACTGCGTTGGCGATGTCTGGTCTTGTGGCTGTCACGAGGTACTGGAGACTACCGACAAGTTCGCGGTATGGCAAGTTGAGTGCCTTGACTTCATCTTGACTTTTAGATGTCGGCACGAGCGCATGACCAACGACTTCAGGTGTCGACACAGGTTTGCCGTCAGCCATGTTGAACTTGTCGAGTAGGACCTCAACATAGCCTTGTTGGGACATCGTGACAACATGCCCATGAGTTTCGACTTTGATCCCGAGGATTGACTTGAGCTCACCGAGGTCGGTCATTTTAAACTCGTCCTTGAGTGCGTTGCAGGCCTTCTCGATGTCTTGGTCGTTGTTGCCCGTGATTGTAATGTCGTCGACGTATACACTCAAAAGTACCACAGAGTCTCCCACTCTTTTGGTGTAAAGGCAGACTTTTTGGACACAACGCTCGAAGCCAATTCGGACGAGAAAGGAGTGCAACGTCAGATACCAACATCTTGGCGCTAGCTTGAGACCGTAGATTGATTTAATCAGGCGGCAAACCTTGGATTCTTCACCTTGAATAGCAAATCCAGGGAGCTACTCCATAAAAATGACTGTGTCGGTGTCCAAGGTGCCGTTGAGAAAAGCTGTCTTGACATCCATTTGTCGGATCTTCCATGCGTGGTGTGCCACCAAACAGAGTAGTAGACGTAAAGCGTTCATCCGAAGTACCGGAGCGAAAATCTCGAGATAGTCGATCCCGTACTGTTGCATGTAGCCTTTGAGGACAAGACGTGCCTTGTACTTGGTCAACTTGCCATCGGCATCGAACTTCATCCGCCAAAGCCACTTGCACTTGAGGGCTTCACGGCCGGGTGGGAGGTCCGTCAGCGTCCAAGTGCCATTTTCAATGAGTGAGTCGTATTCGACCTGAGCCATTTCAGTCGATTGGGGCTCTTCTCGATATCTGCAAAGGACACTGGTGTCTCGTTGACAACTTGAACGCTGTAGCTCTGATGGAATCCCCCGGAGATGGCTTCGAGGCTGCCTGGCTCAGGAACTTGGACATCCGAGTCGCTCATGCTTCCTTCTTCGTCATCAGCCGAAGTTGGATCTTCCGGATGTGGTGACTCAACTTGGGCTGGATTTGCTGAAGGAGAATTTCGTATAGTGACGTCGTCAGTAAATGTGACTTGGTGCCTTGGAGGCGACTGCTCAGGTTGGTCATCGATGTCGTCAGCGTCTTCGGGATCTTCAACTACTTGAGGTCCTGGTGGTTGGGTGTAAGAATGGTCAACTTGAACAGACTTGGGGTTGTCGTCGGCGGTGCCATCTTCGACGAATTTGACTGATCGACACTCGAAAGTCCGTCCAGATTCACAATCTTGAAGTCGATAACTCTTGCGCTGACTTGCATAGCCAAGAAAGATACACTTGGTCGCTCGAGGTTCCAACTTGGATCGCTTCGATTTGTCGATGAATGCATATGCCACGCAGCCAAATGACCTCAAGTGTTCGATGTTGGGCCGCCGACCATAAATGGCTTGGAATGGCGTCCTTCCTCCGAGCGCTTTGTTGGGACTTCGATTTTCGGTGTACACGACGTAGTTGAGCGCTTCTCCCCAATATTGATAATCGAGGCCTGTGTCTTGGAGGAGGCACCGAACCTTGTTCATGAGGACGTTGTTGGGCTGCTCGGCAATGCAGTTCTCCTCAGGAGAGTACACGTTGGTGTATAGTTGCTCGATGCCAACGCTTGAACAATACGCGGTGAGAGCCTTGGCAAGATATTCTTGGGCGTTGTCAGTCATGATAGTCTTGATTTTCCGACCAAATTGGCGCTCAGCGTATACGTGAAACTTCTTGAAGTTGTCCAGAGTCTCTGATTTGGACTTCAAGAGAAAGAGCCACTTGAATCTGGAGGCTTCGTCCACGTAGAGCTCATAATAGACCATCCCATCGAAGGTTGGTGGAGTGATAGGACCACCCTTGTCGATGTGGACTCGCTCCAAAGGAACTTGAGCACGGTACGGGTGGGTGTTCTTGTAGCTCATCCGTCTAGCCTTGGCAATTTCGCATGCGTCGCAACTGTACGACCCAACAAGGTCGCTCTTGGACAGAGAAAGACCATCAACAACGCCGTCTTTTGCAGCTTGCTTGCCAGTCGAAGGTGCCATTGCACTAGTTTAGGCATAGACTTGCGAATGGTAAAAGCATTGACTTGCTCGTCTTGACTTGCGGAAAGAACGAACAGGCCTTGATGCACATGAAACCTGAGTGCAAGTACACACCAGCTCCATTCTCACCCTCGCTTGACTCCCATGCAACTTGTCAGTACGCTCGTGTTGCTGCACAAGAAAGGCCCCAAGTCACAAGCCAAGAACTATCGGCCCATTAGCCTACTCAACACGGATGTGAAAATCCTGACGAGTATTCTGGCTTATCGACTCCAGCGCCACATTCGACACATCATCCACCCGGACCAGCAAGGCTTTATCCGTCGAAGCAATATCCAAACCAACATTGCACGACTGGATGACATGCTGCACCACATCAAACTACACAGTCCGTCCTCGATGGTGGCACTGCTCGACTTTGAGAAAGCTTTCGATCGCGTGGACCACGCGTACTTGCTCCGTGTCCTCCGTCACTATGGCTTTCCCGAAACGTTTGTTGACATGGTTCGCGTACTGTACTCGGGCCGAAAATCTCGCATCTTGGTGAACGGCTTCTTGTCCAAGCCAGTTCACATCTCACGCGGTGTGTTGCAAGGTGATCCACTGTCGCCACTTCTGTTTGTGATCGCTTTGGAACCCATGTGCCAACTCCTCCGGCAACACTCCAACTATGGCATCAAGTGTGGGGATCGCTACCACACTGGGAGTTACTTTGCCGACGACTCGCAACTCTATGCTGCAAATGAGACGTGCCTCCACCGGCAGCTTGCATTGGTTCGAACCTTTTGCGACAAGTCTGGTTTCCGACTCAACGTAGACAAGACCCAGATTCTGACCTACAGCCAGTTGAATGGGACCCTTGCCTCACTACAAGTTACTTCCGACAGTCCTGTGAAGGCTCTTGGTATCTTGGTCGCGCCCAATCTTTCTCCATTGGCACGTTTCAATTACGTGTTTGAGAAGTTTGTGGCTCGCTTGTCTTTGTGGCTCTACAAGGCTCGAACCATGGCCGGAAAGGTCACTATCCTGCACAGCATATGTCTGCCTGTGTTGTGGTACCAACTGGCTTTTGTCCCAGCTGACAAAGACCTGGCCAAAAAGATCGACAAGGTCATGCTTCAATTTATGCATGGTGAAGAAATCAACCCATCATCCTCTGTTCATGGCCTCCGCTTGATCAAGAAGGAGATCATATTCATGCCGAAGAAGTCCGGTGGCTTCGGCCTGCATCATGCACTGGCCTTATGGCAACAACACAACCGCTCTGTCATGATCAGATGCATGCAAGCCATCACCACTCCACCCCGCAAGTCTGCCATGTCTGCCTGGATTACGCCGGGTTATACTCTCCTCGAGCATGCTTTTCATCCATGGGGTTCCCCCCGAGATCTCCTCTTGGCAAATGGTACTTCTGCATTCATCCGACAACTGTACAAGAATCCCAATATCACTCCAATGTGGAAAGCCTTATTGAGTAGCTGGTTTGATTCCCGCTGGACTCCGTACGGCTGTCCAAATCACATCTCATCCTTGGATGTTCCCCTTTGGCACAACTCGTATCTGCCTGGACTCGAAGACCTATACGATCAGTGCTCAACATCGACGCAAGACCAAGCCAATGTATTGGCTTCGCTTCACATCACGAAGTTGTCGCATTTGTTGACTCCGTGTCAGCGAGTGTGGCCAGCTTCGATCTTGTTCGACAAAATCAACCGTGCCTGCCGCCAAGCCAATTTTGTCCCTCCAACGAAACAATGGATCTCAATCTTGGTGACCAAGTTATCACGATTGTTTGATATTGTTTCTGAAGAGGATGCTCCGGTTTTCCACTTGCCCACGCCTAACTCTGAATGGATGGAATGGCACTGGATGATTCACCCTGACTCGAGTCCGATCTTGTTATCGCTTGCGACTTCGAAATCGGCTAAGATCAGAGCTTCTCCAGCTGTCAACTCGTCCATTCTTCCTACCAAGCATCTCAACCTGCCATCCAACTTTTACGAAGACCCCAAGCGCCTTACCCAACTTGCCGCCTACCTCCAACCCGACCATATTCTCCCTCGATATGGAGAGTTCATTTTCAAGACCCTGCTCCGCGCCAACGCCATGCAATATCTGTTTCAGTACCAAGACCCCAAGCCAACGTGTGTCTTCTGTCGTGTCAATGAGACATACGAACATTTCCTGTTCTCTTGTGGATACGGCCAATCTGTTTGGTATTACTTCAAGGCAATCCAGCGACTGCTCGAGTGTTCCTTTCCGTCCACGTGTCTGGAAATGTTCTACGAGACACCCAAGCCGGCCGATGGATACTACATCCGTGGATATCTGAAGATCTGGCCGATTGTCCGAGCCTGTGTGTATTATCAAATATGGCTCCAACGCGCCGATCGCACCTTTCGACCCGACCTCACAGCGAAGAGTCCGATGGAAGTTGCCATTCATGCTGCCTCTTTGATCAAGCTACATCTACAACAGCTCCTGGTTGATCTCCCTCTCAAGAAGGGATACGCCAAAGTATTCAATGTGCTCAAACGTCTATCTTCGGACCCCTGGTTACGTCAACATGTCATTCCTGACAGCACCGTTTCATGAGTGAGCATGACGATTCACCCTCCTCCACTCCTGTTCAATGACCACTTTGCCATATTCTGTTTACCAAACTCTATTTATACAGTACGAGGCAAATTAGTAAGTCATTAGGGCCTTTGCTCAAAAATAAGGTTAATACAACTCATTTAATCGATGAGTGGCTACGTCGTTACGTACGGTTCATGCGTACTCTCCTATCTCTCGAGGAAGCAAACCACCGTGGCACTGTCCACAGCAGAAGCCGAGTACATTGCCTTGGCAGACTGTGTCAAAGAGCTCCTCTGGTTCTCAGAACTATTGGAAGAACTTGGGTTTCCCCAAAAGACTATCCTGGTGCATTGCGACAACCAGAGTGCAATTGCCATCGCGAAGAACCCTGGCCAACATGAGAGGACCAAACACATCAGCACCAAGTACCATTTTGTACGGGACAATGTCGAGAAGGAAGTCATAAAGCTTCAGTACTGTCCAAGCAAGATGATGATCGCTGACATCCTCACCAAGGCCACTCCGCGTGAGCAATTCAAAATCCTGCGTTCCAAGTTGGGACTCACAGAAGACTCGTATTGAGTGGGAGTGTTAGACATGGCAAAGTCAGGCCTTATTGGATTGCATAAATACAATGATGATTTGTCAAGGACTCAGTAGGTTCTAGACCTACTTATCCTGCGACAAAAGTGTTTGTGTATGGTGTACTTCTAGCACTCATACATTGCGCACTTCCAGCATAATGCATGGTGCACTTCCAGCACCAGCGTAGTGCACTTCTAGCGCAACACTATTTATGTGCTGAAACTTCAACACAATATCTTTGCATCAAGATCTATATTTATGCTAGTAGTTATTAAACTGCAGCAACCGTCCGGATATAGATAAGAATAGTTCAGCCAATCCCAAGAACCAAAGATATTATTAGAACCAAGTCTAGCAGACAAAACCTCACAATTGAATTTACCTTCAACTACTCAAGTGCAAGCCCTCCTCACTCTACAATAGCCACTGATCGACTTGCGGTCTTCTCCGTTTGCGAAGTCGGCATCGCAGTACGCACTGAGCTGCAAGTCTCCCACTTGACCTCGACCGTCGATCTCGAGACTTGGTGATTTGGATCCCTTGAGGTACTTGAGCATTCGCTGTGCTTGCTTCCAGTGGGTATCGTCGTACTTTGACAAGTGTTTGCTGAGGTTCCGTACTGCGTTGGCGATGTCTGGTCTTGTGGCTGTCACGAGGTACTGGAGACTACCGACAAGTTCGCGGTATGGCAAGTTGAGTGCCTTGACTTCATCTTGACTTTTAGATGTCGGCACGAGCGCATGACCAACGACTTCAGGTGTCGACACAGGTTTGCCGTCAGCCATGTTGAACTTGTCGAGTAGGACCTCAACATAGCCTTGTTGGGACATCGTGACAACATGCCCATGAGTTTCGACTTTGATCCCGAGGATTGACTTGAGCTCACCGAGGTCGGTCATTTTAAACTCGTCCTTGAGTGCGTTGCAGGCCTTCTCGATGTCTTGGTCGTTGTTGCCCGTGATTGTAATGTCGTCGACGTATACACTCAAAAGTACCACAGAGTCTCCCACTCTTTTGGTGTAAAGGCAGACTTTTTGGACACAACGCTCGAAGCCAATTCGGACGAGAAAGGAGTGCAACGTCAGATACCAACATCTTGGCGCTAGCTTGAGACCGTAGATTGATTTAATCAGGCGGCAAACCTTGGATTCTTCACCTTGAATAGCAAATCCAGGGGGCTACTCCATAAAAATGACTGTGTCGGTGTCCAAGGTGCCGTTGAGAAAAGCTGTCTTGACATCCATTTGTCGGATCTTCCATGCGTGGTGTGCCACCAAACAGAGTAGTAGACGTAAAGCGTTCATCCGAAGTACCGGAGCGAAAATCTCGAGATAGTCGATCCCGTACTGTTGCATGTAGCCTTTGAGGACAAGACGTGCCTTGTACTTGGTCAACTTGCCATCGGAATCGAACTTCATCCGCCAAAGCCACTTGCACTTGAGGGCTTCACGGCCGGGTGGGAGGTCCGTCAGCGTCCAAGTGCCATTTTCAATGAGTGAGTCGTATTCGACCTGAGCCATTTCAGTCGATTGGGGCTCTTCTCGATATCTGCAAAGGACACTGGTGTCTCGTTGACAACTTGAACGCTGTAGCTCTGATGGAATCCCCCGGAGATGGCTTCGAGGCTGCCTGGCTCAGGAACTTGGACATCCGAGTCGCTCATGCTTCCTTCTTCGTCATCAGCCGAAGTTGGATCTTCCGGATGTGGTGACTCAACTTGGGCTGGATTTGCTGAAGGAGAATTTCGTATAGTGACGTCGTCAGTAAATGTGACTTGGTGCCTTGGAGGCGACTGCTCAGGTTGGTCATCGATGTCGTCAGCGTCTTCGGGATCTTCAACTACTTGAGGTCCTGGTGGTTGGGTGTAAGAATGGTCAACTTGAACAGACTTGGGGTTGTCGTCGGCGGTGCCATCTTCGACGAATTTGACTGATCGACACTCGAAAGTCCGTCCAGATTCACAATCTTGAAGTCGATAACTCTTGCGCTGACTTGCATAGCCAAGAAAGATACACTTGGTCGCTCGAGGTTCCAACTTGGATCGCTTCGATTTGTCGATGAATGCATATGCCACGCAGCCAAATGACCTCAAGTGTTCGATGTTGGGCCGCCGACCATAAATGGCTTGGAATGGCGTCCTTCCTCCGAGCGCTTTGTTGGGACTTCGATTTTCGGTGTACACGACGTAGTTGAGCGCTTCTCCCCAATATTGATAATCGAGGCCTGTGTCTTGGAGGAGGCACCGAACCTTGTTCATGAGGACGTTGTTGGGCTGCTCGGCAATGCAGTTCTCCTCAGGAGAGTACACGTTGGTGTATAGTTGCTCGATGCCAACGCTTGAACAATACGCGGTGAGAGCCTTGGCAAGATATTCTTGGGCGTTGTCAGTCATGATAGTCTTGATTTTCCGACCAAATTGGCGCTCAGCGTATACGTGAAACTTCTTGAAGTTGTCCAGAGTCTCTGATTTGGACTTCAAGAGAAAGAGCCACTTGAATCTGGAGGCTTCGTCCACGTAGAGCTCATAATAGACCATCCCATCGAAGGTTGGTGGAGTGATAGGACCACCCTTGTCGATGTGGACTCGCTCCAAAGGAACTTGAGCACGGTACGGGTGGGTGTTCTTGTAGCTCATCCGTCTAGCCTTGGCAATTTCGCATGCGTCGCAACTGTACGACCCAACAAGGTCGCTCTTGGACAGAGAAAGACCATCAACAACGCCGTCTTTTGCAGCTTGCTTGCCAGTCGAAGGTGCCATTGCACTAGTTTAGGCATAGACTTGCGAATGGTAAAAGCATTGACTTGCTCGTCTTGACTTGCGGAAAGAACGAACAGGCCTTGATGCACATGAAACCTGAGTGCAAGTGTGTTCTTGATGAACTCTGCCGTCCACTTGGGAATTGCAAATCCATCTTGGAGTAGGCGACGCAACGAGAGAAGGTTCTTCGTCAGTCCTGGAACATACATGACCCAAGGTCGGTCGAGGATTTGATCGTTGTCAACGCGGATCTTGACCGATCCAGACTGAGTCGACTTGACTGAAGTGTCATTAGCCATTCGGAGAGAGACTTGACCACTTCTTGTCAGCTTGGAAAACAGAGTCTTGTCACCAGTGACGTCAGTTGTACAACCGCTGTCGAGGATCCATTTGTTCCCGATGTCAAGTCGGTCTTGGTCAGTGGTAACCAGGATGAATCCTTCTTCTGCTTGCTCGAGGACGTTGACTTCTTCATCATCGTTTGGAAGACATTTGCGCTGAATACCCTTGGTCACATCTCGTTTCTTGTAGCGGCACTCAGCGACAAGATGACCAGGTTTGTGGCAGTATAAGCATTTGTCCTTGACACGCAGCTTCTATGGTTTGCGTTTGCTATCCTTGGCAGCGTACAGGACTTGATTCGTCGGACGGAGCCTTGCGCTTGGTTGTACTGCGCTCTTCTTCGCTTTCCCTGGATAGGAGGCGATCAATGACTTGTTGAAGAGTTGGCGCAGGCTCACGGTTGCGGAGGATTTCGACAGTTGTCGGGAAGACTTCCTTGACACTGGTGAGGAGGATTCTTCCAAGCATGTCGTCGTCCACGCGTGTCCCCATGTACATGAGCTTCTGTTGGAGGACGCGCATGTCAGTGATGTGAGACTGCATCGACTTTCCAACTTCATACGTCTTCGTGTGCAGCTCGTGGATGACATTGGATACGTCAGCATAGGTTCGCGCTTCTTAGCGTTCAATGAGCAACTTCCACACGGCAGCAGACGTCGTCACATGTGCCACGTAGGCGAGATTGTCATCATCCAATGCGTTGACGAGTATCGTGAATGCCTTGGCTTCCTTGGCGTCGAAATCGCTGGTGCTTCCTGCATCCGATCCCGTAGTATTGCCGCTGACAATAGTCCATAATCCCTTGCTACGCAGCTTTGCTTGAATTCGCAGTTTAAAGATGTTGAAATTCTTGCCGCGGAAGACAATGGCTTCTTGCTTGGAATCGTCGGTCTTGATCGTTGGGCTCATAACCTTGTAGAGTGATGAGGGCTTGCACTTGAGTAGTTGAAGGTAAATTCAATTGTGAGATTTAGTCTGCTAGGCTTGGTTCTAATAATATCTTTGGTTCTTAGGATTGGCTGAACTATTCTTATCTATATCCGGACGGTTGCTGCAGTTTCATAACTGCTGGCATAAATATAGATCTTGATGCATAAATATAGTGTTGAAGATTCAACACATACATAGTGTTGCGCTAGAAGTGCACTACGCTGGTGCTGGAAGTGCACCATGCATTATGCTGGAAGTGCGCAATGTATGAGTGCTAGAAGTACACCATACACAAACACTTTTGTCGCAGGATAAGTAGGTCTAGAACCTACTGAGTCCTTGACACATCAACATTGTATGTATGCAATCCAATAAGGCTTGACTTTGCCATTTCTAACAGGCTACGTCGTTATGTACGGCTCATGCGAACTCTCCTATCGCTCGAGGAAGCAAACCATCGTGGCACTGTCCACAGCAGAAGCCGAGTACATTGCCTTGGCAGACTGTGTCAAAGAGCTCCTCTGGTTCTCAGAACTATTGGAAGAACTTGGGTTTCCCCAAAAGACTATCCTGGTGCATTGCGACAACCAGAGTGCAATTGCCATCGCGAAGAACCCTGGCCAACATGAGAGGACCAAACACATCAGCACCAAGTACCATTTTGTACGGGACAATGTCGAGAAGGAAGTCATAAAGCTTCAGTACTGTCCAAGCAAGATGATGATCGCTGACATCCTCACCAAGGCCACTCCGCGTGAGCAATTCAAAATCCTGCGTTCCAAGTTGGGACTCACAGAAGACTCGTATTGAGTGGGAGTGTTAGACATGGCAAAGTCAGGCCTTATTGGATTGCATACATACAATGTTGATTTGTCAAGGACTCAGTAGGTTCTAGACCTACTTATCCTGCGACAAAAGTGTTTGTGTATGGTGTACTTCTAGCACTCATACATTGCGCACTTCCAGCATAATGCATGGTGCACTTCCAGCACCAGCGTAGTGCACTTCTAGCGCAACACTATTTATGTGCTGAAACTTCAACACAATATCTTTGCATCAAGATCTATATTTATGCTAGTAGTTATTAAACTGCAGCAACCGTCCGGATATAGATAAGAATAGTTCAGCCAATCCCAAGAACCAAAGATATTATTAGAACCAAGTCTAGCAGACAAAACCTCACAATTGAATTTACCTTCAACTACTCAAGTGCAAGCCCTCCTCACTCTACAATAGCCACTGATCGACTTGCGGTCTTCTCCGTTTGCGAAGTCGGCATCGCAGTACGCACTGAGCTGCAAGTCTCCCACTTGACCTCGACCGTCGATCTCGAGACTTGGTGATTTGGATCCCTTGAGGTACTTGAGCATTCGCTGTGCTTGCTTCCAGTGGGTATCGTCGTACTTTGACAAGTGTTTGCTGAGGTTCCGTACTGCGTTGGCGATGTCTGGTCTTGTGGCTGTCACGAGGTACTGGAGACTACCGACAAGTTCGCGGTATGGCAAGTTGAGTGCCTTGACTTCATCTTGACTTTTAGATGTCGGCACGAGCGCATGACCAACGACTTCAGGTGTCGACACAGGTTTGCCGTCAGCCATGTTGAACTTGTCGAGTAGGACCTCAACATAGCCTTGTTGGGACATCGTGACAACATGCCCATGAGTTTCGACTTTGATCCCGAGGATTGACTTGAGCTCACCGAGGTCGGTCATTTTAAACTCGTCCTTGAGTGCGTTGCAGGCCTTCTCGATGTCTTGGTCGTTGTTGCCCGTGATTGTAATGTCGTCGACGTATACACTCAAAAGTACCACAGAGTCTCCCACTCTTTTGGTGTAAAGGCAGACTTTTTGGACACAACGCTCGAAGCCAATTCGGACGAGAAAGGAGTGCAACGTCAGATACCAACATCTTGGCGCTAGCTTGAGACCGTAGATTGATTTAATCAGGCGGCAAACCTTGGATTCTTCACCTTGAATAGCAAATCCAGGGGGCTACTCCATAAAAATGACTGTGTCGGTGTCCAAGGTGCCGTTGAGAAAAGCTGTCTTGACATCCATTTGTCGGATCTTCCATGCGTGGTGTGCCACCAAACAGAGTAGTAGACGTAAAGCGTTCATCCGAAGTACCGGAGCGAAAATCTCGAGATAGTCGATCCCGTACTGTTGCATGTAGCCTTTGAGGACAAGACGTGCCTTGTACTTGGTCAACTTGCCATCGGCATCGAACTTCATCCGCCAAAGCCACTTGCACTTGAGGGCTTCACGGCCGGGTGGGAGGTCCGTCAGCGTCCAAGTGCCATTTTCAATGAGTGAGTCGTATTCGACCTGAGCCATTTCAGTCGATTGGGGCTCTTCTCGATATCTGCAAAGGACACTGGTGTCTCGTTGACAACTTGAACGCTGTAGCTCTGATGGAATCCCCCGGAGATGGCTTCGAGGCTGCCTGGCTCAGGAACTTGGACATCCGAGTCGCTCATGCTTCCTTCTTCGTCATCAGCCGAAGTTGGATCTTCCGGATGTGGTGACTCAACTTGGGCTGGATTTGCTGAAGGAGAATTTCGTATAGTGACGTCGTCAGTAAATGTGACTTGGTGCCTTGGAGGCGACTGCTCAGGTTGGTCATCGATGTCGTCAGCGTCTTCGGGATCTTCAACTACTTGAGGTCCTGGTGGTTGGGTGTAAGAATGGTCAACTTGAACAGACTTGGGGTTGTCGTCGGCGGTGCCATCTTCGACGAATTTGACTGATCGACACTCGAAAGTCCGTCCAGATTCACAATCTTGAAGTCGATAACTCTTGCGCTGACTTGCATAGCCAAGAAAGATACACTTGGTCGCTCGAGGTTCCAACTTGGATCGCTTCGATTTGTCGATGAATGCATATGCCACGCAGCCAAATGACCTCAAGTGTTCGATGTTGGGCCGCCGACCATAAATGGCTTGGAATGGCGTCCTTCCTCCGAGCGCTTTGTTGGGACTTCGATTTTCGGTGTACACGACGTAGTTGAGCGCTTCTCCCCAATATTGATAATCGAGGCCTGTGTCTTGGAGGAGGCACCGAACCTTGTTCATGAGGACGTTGTTGGGCTGCTCGGCAATGCAGTTCTCCTCAGGAGAGTACACGTTGGTGTATAGTTGCTCGATGCCAACGCTTGAACAATACGCGGTGAGAGCCTTGGCAAGATATTCTTGGGCGTTGTCAGTCATGATAGTCTTGATTTTCCGACCAAATTGGCGCTCAGCGTATACGTGAAACTTCTTGAAGTTGTCCAGAGTCTCTGATTTGGACTTCAAGAGAAAGAGCCACTTGAATCTGGAGGCTTCGTCCACGTAGAGCTCATAATAGACCATCCCATCGAAGGTTGGTGGAGTGATAGGACCACCCTTGTCGATGTGGACTCGCTCCAAAGGAACTTGAGCACGGTACGGGTGGGTGTTCTTGTAGCTCATCCGTCTAGCCTTGGCAATTTCGCATGCGTCGCAACTGTACGACCCAACAAGGTCGCTCTTGGACAGAGAAAGACCATCAACAACGCCGTCTTTTGCAGCTTGCTTGCCAGTCGAAGGTGCCATTGCACTAGTTTAGGCATAGACTTGCGAATGGTAAAAGCATTGACTTGCTCGTCTTGACTTGCGGAAAGAACGAACAGGCCTTGATGCACATGAAACCTGAGTGCAAGTGTGTTCTTGATGAACTCTGCCGTCCACTTGGGAATTGCAAATCCATCTTGGAGTAGGCGACGCAACGAGAGAAGGTTCTTCGTCAGTCCTGGAACATACATGACCCAAGGTCGGTCGAGGATTTGATCGTTGTCAACGCGGATCTTGACCGATCCAGACTGAGTCGACTTGACTGAAGTGTCATTAGCCATTCGGAGAGAGACTTGACCACTTCTTGTCAGCTTGGAAAACAGAGTCTTGTCACCAGTGACGTCAGTTGTACAACCGCTGTCGAGGATCCATTTGTTCCCGATGTCAAGTCGGTCTTGGTCAGTGGTAACCAGGATGAATCCTTCTTCTGCTTGCTCGAGGACGTTGACTTCTTCATCATCGTTTGGAAGACATTTGCGCTGAATACCCTTGGTCACATCTCGTTTCTTGTAGCGGCACTCAGCGACAAGATGACCAGGTTTGTGGCAGTATAAGCATTTGTCCTTGACACGCAGCTTCTATGGTTTGCGTTTGCTATCCTTGGCAGCGTACAGGACTTGATTCGTCGGACGGAGCCTTGCGCTTGGTTGTACTGCGCTCTTCTTCGCTTTCCCTGGATAGGAGGCGATCAATGACTTGTTGAAGAGTTGGCGCAGGCTCACGGTTGCGGAGGATTTCGACAGTTGTCGGGAAGACTTCCTTGACACTGGTGAGGAGGATTCTTCCAAGCATGTCGTCGTCCACGCGTGTCCCCATGTACATGAGCTTCTGTTGGAGGACGCGCATGTCAGTGATGTGAGACTGCATCGACTTTCCAACTTCATACGTCTTCGTGTGCAGCTCGTGGATGACATTGGATACGTCAGCATAGGTTCGCGCTTCTTAGCGTTCAATGAGCAACTTCCACACGGCAGCAGACGTCGTCACATGTGCCACGTAGGCGAGATTGTCATCATCCAATGCGTTGACGAGTATCGTGAATGCCTTGGCTTCCTTGGCGTCGAAATCGCTGGTGCTTCCTGCATCCGATCCCGTAGTATTGCCGCTGACAATAGTCCATAATCCCTTGCTACGCAGCTTTGCTTGAATTCGCAGTTTAAAGATGTTGAAATTCTTGCCGCGGAAGACAATGGCTTCTTGCTTGGAATCGTCGGTCTTGATCGTTGGGCTCATAACCTTGTAGAGTGATGAGGGCTTGCACTTGAGTAGTTGAAGGTAAATTCAATTGTGAGGTTTAGTCTGCTAGGCTTGGTTCTAATAATATCTTTGGTTCTTAGGATTGGCTGAACTATTCTTATCTATATCCGGACGGTTGCTGCAGTTTCATAACTGCTGGCATAAATATAGATCTTGATGCATAAATATAGTGTTGAAGATTCAACACATACATAGTGTTGCGCTAGAAGTGCACTACGCTGGTGCTGGAAGTGCACCATGCATTATGCTGGAAGTGCGCAATGTATGAGTGCTAGAAGTACACCATACACAAACACTTTTGTCGCAGGATAAGTAGGTCTAGAACCTACTGAGTCCTTGACACATCAACATTGTATGTATGCAATCCAATAAGGCTTGACTTTGCCATTTCTAACAGGCTACGTCGTTATGTACGGCTCATGCGAACTCTCCTATCGCTCGAGGAAGCAAACCATCGTGGCACTGTCCACAGCAGAAGCCGAGTACATTGCCTTGGCAGACTGTGTCAAAGAGCTCCTCTGGTTCTCAGAACTATTGGAAGAACTTGGGTTTCCCCAAAAGACTATCCTGGTGCATTGCGACAACCAGAGTGCAATTGCCATCGCGAAGAACCCTGGCCAACATGAGAGGACCAAACACATCAGCACCAAGTACCATTTTGTACGGGACAATGTCGAGAAGGAAGTCATAAAGCTTCAGTACTGTCCAAGCAAGATGATGATCGCTGACATCCTCACCAAGGCCACTCCGCGTGAGCAATTCAAAATCCTGCGTTCCAAGTTGGGACTCACAGAAGACTCGTATTGAGTGGGAGTGTTAGACATGGCAAAGTAAGGCCTTATTGGATTGCATAAATACAATGATGATTTGTCAAGGACTCAGTAGGTTCTAGACCTACTTATCCTGCGACAAAAGTGTTTGTGTATGGTGTACTTCTAGCACTCATACATTGCGCACTTCCAGCATAATGCATGGTGCACTTCCAGCACCAGCGTAGTGCACTTCTAGCGCAACACTATTTATGTGCTGAAACTTCAACACTATATCTTTGCATCAAGATCTATATTTATGCTAGTAGTTATTAAACTGCAGCAACCGTCCGGATATAGATAAGAATAGTTCAGCCAATCCCAAGAACCAAAGATATTATTAGAACCAAGTCTAGCAGACAAAACCTCACAATTGAATTTACCTTCAACTACTCAATTGCAAGCCCTCATCAACTCTACAAACTTCGTCTGACCTTTTTGAAGACGAAACATTTGTAGATGAAGCATCAGAGTCTTCTCCTAGGGATTCTCGTTTTCTCTTCATTGTTGTCATTGCTATGTGTCGCACGTCATCACTGTCGTCTTCTCTCTTCTGTATCTTGGCTAGTTTGGAGTTTCTCTTCTCTTTCTTTTCATTGTTAGTTGCATCCATCTACCAATTCATTGAAAAAATACTCATGCTGCCTAAAGCTTACCAAGTCAACTATATCCTGGAGGAGTTGGTCTCTTTCTGTATACTCCTCGTCGGTGCCCGATGCCCGCAGGGAATTCATGGTGTCTCTCTTGAAATTTGAGACGAGATCATCAAACCGGCGACGACAGGCATACGCACTGACCACGTTCTCGCCATATACTTCACACAAGGAGCTTGCTAGCTCTTCCCATCGACGACCAGTTTGTCCATACTCAGCTCCAAATGGTTGAACACGCATAACTTCTCGCAGGAGATCGACATCACTCGATGCTTTGAAGCGAAACACTTCCTTCCGTTTCCCTTCAGTCATTAAATTGTCCAATGAAGGGCTCTGAGCATTGCACAAAGCTTGTGGCAATAGAGCGACTTTATTCAACTCAAGTTTTGGCATTCAGAAGGGAATGTTTGCTTTGAGTGAATGTTTATTGCACTTTGTGGAATAGCAAAAGACGTCTAATCTTGGTGACCAAGTTATCACGTTTATTTGAGATTTTTTCTGAAGAGGATGCTCCCGTATTCCACTTGCCCACGCCAAGCTCCGAATGGATGGAATGGCTCTGGATGATTCACCCTGACTCGAGTCCGATCTTGTTATCGCTTGCGACTTCGAAATCGGCTAAGATATGAGCTTCTCCAGCTGTCAGCTCGTCCATTCTTCCTACCAAGCATCTCAACCTGCCATCCAACTTTTACGAAGATTCCAAGCGCCTTACCCAACTTGCCGCTTAACTCCAGCCCGACCATATTCTCCCTCGATATGGAGAGTTCATTTTAACAACGGTCGAAAGCATCGAGGGAACTGGCATGCCTCATATAAATTCACAGATTTCAGGGGTAAGACAAGATTATATCGGTACTCTATATATTAATATATCTCACAGATAAAATTTAGAAAGGGTATTTAATGTAACGATGAAAAACGACAACCGTTCATCTGTCTTTTTTACGTTATCTCACAAGATATTATGTTTTACAGCATTTAAGTGTTAGAAACGAATTGTCCGCAAAAAATTGAGTCTAGAAACATAGGCAAAAACATTGAGTGAAAATTTTTTTTGACAAAAAGTTCCCCAGTTCCCTCGATGCTTTCGACCGTTGTAAAGACCCTTCTCCGCGCCAACGCCATGCAATATCTGTTTCAGTACCAAGACCCCAAGCCAACGTGTGTCTTCTGTCGTGTCAATGAGACATACGAACATTTCCTGTTCTCTTGTGGATACGGCCAATCTGTTTGGTATTACTTCAAGGCAATCCAGCGACTGCTCGAGTGTTCCTTTCCGTCCACGTGTCTGGAAATGTTCTACGAGACACCCAAGCCGGCCGATGGATACTACATCCGTGGATATCTGAAGATCTGGCCGATTGTCCGAGCCTGTGTGTATTATCAAATATGGCTCCAACGCGCCGATCGCACCTTTCGACCCGACCTCACAGCGAAGAGTCCGATGGAAGTTGCCATTCATGCTGCCTCTTTGATCAAGCTACATCTACAACAGCTCCTGGTTGATCTCCCTCTCAAGAAGGGATACGCCAAAGTATTCAATGTGCTCGAGCGTCTATCTTCAGACCCCTGGTTACGTCAACATGCCTGACAGCACCGTTTCATGAGTAAGCATGACGGTTCACCCACCTCAACTCCTGTTCAATGACCACTTTGCCATATTCTGTTTACCAAACTCTATTTATACAGTACGAGGCAAATTAGTAAGTCATTAGGGCCTTTGCTCAAAAATAAGGTTAATGCAACTCATTTAACCGAACGGTTGCTGCAGTTTAATAACTACTAGCATAAATATAGATCTTGATGCAAAGATATAGTGTTGAAGTTTCAGCACATAAATAGTGTTGCGCTAGAAGTGCACTACGCTGGTGCTGGAAGTGCACCATGCATTATGCTGGAAGTGCGCAATGTATGAGTGCTAGAAGTACACCATACACAAACACTTTTGTCGCAGGATAAGTAGGTCTAGAACCTAATGAGTCCTTGACAAATCATCATTGTATTTATGCAATCCAATAAGGCCTGACTTTGCCATGTCTAACACTCCCACTCAATACGAGTCTTCTGTGAGTCCCAACTTGGAACGCAGGATTTTGAATTGCTCACGCGGAATGGCCTTGGTGAGGATGTCAGCGATCATCATCTTGCTTGGACAGTACTGAAGCTTTATGACTTCCTTCTCGACATTGTCCCGTACAAAATGGTACTTGGTGCTGATGTGTTTGGTCCTCTCATGTTGGCCAGGGTTCTTCGCGATGGCAATTGCACTCTGGTTGTCGCAATGCACCAGGATAGTCTTTTGGGGAAACCCAAGTTCTTCCAGTAGTTCTGAGAACCAGAGGAGCTCTTTGACACAGTCTGCCAAGGCAATGTACTCGGCTTCTGCTGTGGACAGTGCCACGATGGTTTGCTTCCTCGAGCGATAGGAGAGTACGCATGAACCGTACGTAACGACGTAGCCACTGATCGACTTGCGGTCTTCTCCGTTTGCGAAGTCGGCATCGCAGTACGCACTGAGCTGCAAGTCTTCCACTTGACCTCGACCGTCGATCTCGAGACTTGGTGATTTGGATCCCTTGAGGTACTTGAGCATTCGCTGTGCTTGCTTCCAGTGGGTATCGTCGTACTTTGACAAGTGTTTGCTGAGGTTCCGTACTGCGTTGGCGATGTCTGGTCTTGTGGCTGTCACGAGGTACTGGAGACTACCGACAAGTTCGCGGTATGGCAAGTTGAGTGCCTTGACTTCATCTTGACTTTTAGATGTCGGCACGAGCGCATGACCAACGACTTCAGGTGTCGACACAGGTTTGCCGTCAGCCATGTTGAACTTGTCGAGTAGGACCTCAACATAGCCTTGTTGGGACATCGTGACAACATGCCCATGAGTTTCGACTTTGATCCCGAGGATTGACTTGATCAAGAAGTTACCAAGTGCCGCCGCGATCAAAATGTCCATCGCCAACAGCTGTTCCGAGCTCCGTGAGACCAACACTCACGGAGTTACCATCATTCCAGGTATTGTATCACCTCACCCACTTCCGTCGTCCAATGAGAAAGGTAGAAGTGGTGTGAGTAATGTCTCTTTACCTAACCGTAGGGCCGAAGTGGAGGTCGAGTTTGACCCCAACAGCGTCTCTGGAGACCAATCTGCGTCTCGCTCCACCAGCGCTTCACCTGGTGCTCCACTCGCCGGAGTTCCAGGGGGGTCAACCTCAGTGGGTCAGTGGTTGACCCCCAGACCACTATCGTTAACGTGTCTAGCGAAGCCCTCACTCAGGAGGGCGAACCACTGGGACCTTGTGTCTGTGGTGGCTGCTTCCCCGGACTCCAATTGGAGTCGATCCCCAGTGAAGGCGGCGAGAAAACGGGGTCCATGCTAGCCCTAGAGGCTACGAGGGCCCCCCCTATGGGCACACCCTGCAGTTCTGTCTACTTCCCCTTAGGGGCCTCTTCGGAGGGGCTGGGGCGGTATCCCGATTTGGGTTCTCGCCGGAGCAATGGTGTACCCCAGTCACCGTGCTGCGGGGATGGCATGGATTCCCCCCTTCTACCCCTGTCATTCTGTCACTGGGGGTCTGGTCCCGGCCTTTCTCGTGACCAATGGGACTGAGCCAGTAGCCACCAACCGCGTCGCCCCCTTTGCTGAGCCTCCTAGAACGAGAGAGGAAGAAGAAAAATCTCAAGAGGACGTGGATATGGTCTCTGGAGACGCCGAGGGGAAGGATTCGTCTGAAACCGAGGCCTTAACTGATGAGGGAAATACTCAAATTCACTCTGAGGTTGATGGGTCAGGCGACATTAACGCCAAGAGAAGCCGTGTGATACTCCTGGGAAAGTTATTCAAGAGGAGCAAACCACAAACAAAGACAATGAACAGTCAAATCAAGACACTGTCGACAAATCCGTTGCTCAAGGAAATGACGTTGTTGACCCTCCTTCCGCGGCAGACAAAGCACAAGGTGATCAAGAGCAACAAAATGCTGAAAAGGCCAATGCATGGACGCAAAAGGCTTCCGGCAAGGAATCAGATTCGTCCAAGAAAGATTCCAAGCAAGGCAATGCCCCCAAAGGCGCGAAACATCGCAACATTGGTGCTCATGCTATTGCCGATGACGATATTGCGCGATGCGAGGCCATGGCGGACGCATTCTACAAAGACTCTGGTGACATGGACCCCTTCATTGAAAACATTTTGCTCACTCCCCAGTCCCAAGTGTACGAGCTCACAGTCAAGTTGGGCGAAGGCTACAAGGACTGGTCCGAAAAAATTATCTGCGATCAATTTGTCAAGGAAAATCCTGGTTCGTTATGGGGCTCCAAATTTCCGAACATCTTGATCCACAAGAAAAACCCACAGACCATTGTGATCTCAAGTTACAACTTGTCTACGTGCGTGGAAATGGGAGGCACAACGTTTCGTCTTGGTGGCAAAGATTTCCTGGTTCCCAAATACTCGCGTTATGGCAACAACTACTACGTTACGTTCAACAAGGTCAGTCACCCTTCGATGGCCAAGGCAATTGTCAAGAAAATGGCTGCATTGACCAAGTCAGTGTAGCAGCATTCAACCCTACTGCCGGTCAGAACATCAAGTCGCCGCATTTGAGAGTCATTTTCAAGTCTTCTGCGCCTCCTGCAGTGTTGGTGCCAAAATCCGGCGACGCACTACGCGAAATCACCATTACGTAAACCCGTCGGGTCAGCCTTTTGTTGTTGTCTTTCAGCACAAGATCGCTGCTCTGAACAAGAAATTGCCTCCGTCCATTGCTTCACGACGTGCAGAGGCCAAGGCTGAAAAAGCGAAGGCAAAAGCGACCAAGGCAGCGGCAAAATCTCCTCCGTCAGAAGAAGAAGGACTTGAACATGATGGCGACGATCATGATCAAGACCCCGGAACAAATGCGGAAGGCAACGCCGACTCATCTGAGGCATCTGGAGATCGTCAAGATGAACAACCACGGCCAACAGCTACTTCTCATAACTCTGATGTCGATATGTCTGGTGACAGCGATCCCCCTGGCCCTGACAATAATGGGCAAGACAAACAACAAGAAGATGTGGAAATGTCTACCAACGAATCGCCCGCTCCTGCCCCACCAAATGAGCAGCCCATGAACTCGCTGGACCTTCAATTGGCAACGGGCTACCGGTCTGGACCAGCTCCAAAACGTACTTTGCCTTCGTCCCCACGTTTGGACCCCCTGCCAACATCCAACCGTTTTCACATCCTCGAAGAAGACGACGTGGAACTCTCGTTTGAAGACTTTGCAGTGCCTCGAATTGTATTGGAAGATTCAAGTGCGCCACGCCCGAAAAAGACCAAAGGCAAAGCGAAGAAACAACGACTTAACAAGTCTGCTGCAGCCCACCTCGAATTGGCGAAGAAGATTATTCGAGACAAGAAGGTCGAAGGCAGTATCACCGAATGTCAACGCATTTTGCGAGATGACCCTCAGCTGGTTGCACATGCTATGTACGCACAAGACGAAGAAGACCTCAGTTTGTTTCAGTCACTTGTTGCAACCAAGACTATTGAGCGCAAGATGGTTTTGTTAAAAGCTCAAGACAAGCCTCACAACTACAAACATCACGTCAACTTCATGGCTCAATCCAAGATTCACCCGGCAGAAATCTTGGAAGAATTGACCACAGACATACCAGAGATCAAGCGCATCCTCTTTTACACTTGCTGCGGTAGACTTATTCCTCTCAAATCGGGCCCCAGACCTCTACACAAACTCGGAGGCGCTGACTGTTCTCTTGAACCAAGAAGCAACAAGATTGTCTGACACCAACTGCTTGACGGACTGGTCGCTGTTTGCTTTGATCGAAAACTTCAGCGACAATCTCGAGAAGTTCACTTTGCCGGCTCCCGTCTTGTCGGCCATCTCGATGCTCAAAAGCATCACCAACAATTACAATTACCACATCGACGAGCTCTGCAGCAAAGCTCACCATTTCATGAACGCCGACGAAATTGATTCCCTCGATTTGGAGGACGATCAACTCTAAGGCTTCTATCCCCTGCTTCAATCCATTTCAACCTCCCCTCTGACCCCTCCATTCTACTCAATTTCATCTGTACTCGTGATGATTGACATCAACTTCTCCAATGTCCCAACTGAACTCGTGGACTGGGACCCACAAATCATCTCCCTCAACACCAATGGCTTCTCCAACAGTCATCGGTACATCCTTGACAAACTGTCAAGTGTTCACGACGTTTCCTTTATCCAAGAAACCCGTTTCCGCACGCCAAGTTTCCACGACCGTGTTGCATTCCATTGGCAACGCATCACAAACCACGAAGGCTCTTTGTTCTTTGAAGAGCCTATTTACCCTGAAGTATCCACATCGCCAGCCACTGGAGGTCTGGCTACGTTGATTCATCCTCACTCTCCTTTGAAGAACGCCACTCAAGTCGCCCATGACAACCCAGTGCTTCGTGGTCGTTATCTACAAGTGCGATGTACTCTGGGTCCACTGACAGTCGTTCTCCACAATATCTACGCGCCGGCAGCCTTCCAAGAACGAGCAAGTTACTTCGAAGAATTGCCACGCGACTTTCCTCCACATGCGCTCCACATTGTTGGAGGAGATTTCAACTGCACTCTCAACAAAGATTTGGATTCGTTGAGACCCAGTACCTCCACCATGGCTGGCACCCTTCAACTCGAACAATGGATGCATAGCTTGTCTCTGGTGGATCTGTTTCGCCGTCAAAACCCCTTGGCACGAGCCTTCACAAGTCCTACACTCACCAACCGACTCGACTACATCTTTTGTTCGTCCACATTGGCGGGTCTTCGTCATTGGAAGGCGACGCACATGCCACACGTTCCACAGGCTGACCACGTGGCTTGTCGTATCATCACAAAGCGTCAAACACTGCGCCATGGCTCTGGATAATGGAAAGCTCCAACTTGGCTACTTCGTCTACCACGAGCAGCCGAGATTGTTCATGGATGTCTGGATCGATTTTTGGACAAGTCTCCATCATTCCACAATATCTCCAAGGCCTACGACATGCTGGTCAATGCTATCCGCTCCCAACTCAAAGAATTCCATTCTCAACGATTGGAGAAACAACGTCTGCCGTTGAAGCAGTTAGCTGTTGAGATCGCTTCACTTTTGCAAGTCCCTAACATGCGTCAAGATTCAGTGCTGGTGGATCGAGTACGCGATCTTCAAAAGCAAATCCACGAGCTGCAGGATCGTGACAAGCAGTTTCGACAAGACCAGGCGTTCCAACTTCACTTGTACAAAGCAGAGCGCTCGTCCAAGTTCCACTTCATGTCCCCTGTCCCTACCCCCTTGAAGAAGACAGTCTTCAAAGAGTTGGTGGATGTCAATGGAAATGTTGTCTCCAATCAACAAGGCATGTCTGACGTCCTGGTCGACTACTACAAGGACTTGTTTGCAGCTCCCGAGGTGCTGCGACCTGGAGACGAAGTTTCGTCATTTCTGACTCCATTGACTCGACGCAAGCAACCGCCAGAGCAAGCCCAGCAAGAGCTGTCGGCTCCCTTGCGCGCCAACGAGTTCTATCATGCTATTCGACACAGCAGTTCGAACTCAGCGCCAGGTCCCAACGCTTTGCCATTCGAAGTCCTCAAACTTCAACCTCACAAGTGGTCGCTGGTATTGGAGCTGCTATTCACACACCGCTCCATTCTCACCCTCGCTTGACTCCCATGCAACTTGTCAGTACGCTCGTGTTGCTGCACAAGAAAGGTCCCAAGTCACAAGCCAAGAACTATCGGCCCATTAGCCTACTCAACACGGATGTGAAAATCCTGACGAGTATTCTGGCTTATCGACTCTAGCCCCACATTCGACACATCATCCACCCGGACCAACAAGGCTTTATCCGTCGAAGCAATATCCAAACCAACATTGCACGACTGGATGACATGCTGCACCACATCAAACTACACAGTCCGTCCTCGATGGTGGCACTGCTCGACTTTGAGAAAGCTTTCGATCGCGTGGACCACGCGTACTTGCTCCGTGTCCTCCGTCACTATGGCTTTCCCGAAACGTTTGTTGACATGGTTCGCGTACTGTACTCGGGCCGCAAATCTCGCATCTTGGTGAACGGCTTCTTGTCCAAGCCAGTTCACATCTCACGCGGTGTGTTGCAAGGTGATCCACTGTCGCCACTTCTGTTTGTGATCGCTTTGGAACCCATGTGCCAACTCCTCCGGCAACACTCCAACTATGGCATCAAGTGTGGGGATCGCTACCACACTGGGAGTTACTTTGCCGACGACTCGCAACTCTATGCTGCAAACGAGACGTCCCTCCATCGGCAGCTTGCATTGGTTCAAACCTTTTGCGACAAGTCTGGTTTCCGACTCAACGTAGACAAGACCCAGATTCTGACCTACAGCCAGTTGAATGGGAACCTTACAAGTTACTTCCGACAGTCCTGTGAAGGCTCTTGGTAGAAGATGACGTGTTTGAGAAGTTTGTGGCTCGCTTGTCTTTGTGGCTCTACAAGGCTCGAACCATGGCCGGAAAAGTCACTATCCTGCACAGCATCTGTCTGCCTATGTTGTGGTACTAACTCGCTTTTGTCCCAGCTGACAAAGACCTGGCCAAAAAGATCGACAAGGTCATGCTTCAATTTATGCATGGTGAAGAAATCAACCCATCGTCCTCTGTTCATGGCCTCCGCTTGATCAAGAAGGAGATCATATTCATGCCGAAGAAGTCCGGTGGCTTCGGCCTGCATCATGCACTGGCCTTATGGCAACAACACAACCGCTCTGTCATGATCAGATGCATGCAAGCCATCACCACTCCACCCCGCAAGTCTGCCATGTCTGCCTGGATTACGCCGGGTTATACTCTCCTCGAGAAGGCGTTTCATCCATGGGGTCCCCCCCGAGATCTCCTCTTGGCAAATGCTACCTCTGCATTCATCCGACAACTGTACAAGAATCCCAATATCGCTCCAATGTGGAAAGCCTTATTGAGTAGCTGGTTTGATTCCCGCTGGACTCCGTACGGCTGTCCAAATCACATCTCATCTTTGGATGTTCCCCTTTGGCACAACTCGTATCTGCCTGGACTCGAAGACCTGTACGATCAGTGCTCTACGTCGACGCGAGACCAAGCCAATGTATTGGCTTTGCTTCACATCACGAAGTTGTCGCATTTGTTGACTCCGTGTCAGCGAGTGTGGCCAGCTTCGATCTTGTTCGACAAAATCAACCGTGCCTGCCGCCAAGCCAATTTTGTCGCTCCAACGAAACAATGGATCTCAATCTTGGTGGCCAAGTTATCACGATTGTTTGATATTGTTTCTGAAGAGGATGCTCCCGTGTTCCACTTGCCGACGCCAAGCTCCGACTGGATGGTATGACACTGGATGATTCATCCTGGCTCGAGTCCGATCTTGTTATCGCTTGCGACTTCGAAATCGGCTAAGATCAGAGCTTCTCCAGCTGTCAGCTCGTCCATTCTTCCTACCAAGCATCTCAACCTGCCATCCAACTTTTACGAAGACCCCAAGCGCCTTACCCAACTTGCCGCTTAACTCCAGCCCGACCATATTCTCCCTCGATATGGAGAGTTCATTTTCAAGACTCTTCTCCGCGCCAACGCCATGCAATATCTGTTTCAGTACCAAGACCCCAAGCCAACGTGTGTCTTCTGTCGTGTCAATGAGACGTACGAACATTTCCTGTTCTCTTGTGGATACGGCCAATCTGTTTGGTATTACTTCAAGGCAATCCAGCGACTGCTCGAGTGTCCCTTTCCATCCACGTGTCTGGAAATGTTCTACGAGACACCCAAGCCGGCCGATGGATACTACATCCGTGGATATCTGAAGATCTGGCCGATTGTCCGAGCCTGTGTGTATTATCAAATATGGCTCCAACGCGCCGATCGCACCTTTCGACCCGACCTCACAGCGGAGAGTCCGATGGAAGTTGCCATTCATGCTGCCTCTTTGATCAAGCTACATCTACAACAGCTCCTGGTTGATCTCCCTCTCAAGAAGGGATACGCCAAGGTATTCAATGTGCTCAAGCGTCTATCTTCGGACCCCTGGTTACGTCAACATGTCATTCCTGACAACACCGTTTCATGAGTGAGCATGACGGTTCACCCTCCTCCACTCCTGTTCAATGACCACTTTGCCATATTCTGTTTGCCAAACTCTATTTATACAGTACGAGGCAAATTAGTAAGTCATTAGCGCCTTTGCTAAAAAATAAGGTTAATGCAACTCATTTAATCAAGCGCAGGTGATTGACACACTACCGATTGTTGTGTGGTGGTATTTCACGACGACGATCACAGTCGGATGTCTCTCATAACGTGGGGCAAATCCGAGTGACGATGCCGAGATTTGTCGAGCATATTTCGTGCAACATCCTATGGAGTTGTCGTATGTCCAAAGGTGACATCTACAGAGTTCGTGACTTGCCAAATTTCAAAAGACGAGAATTTCGTGCCACCCATGACGGAGTTGTGACTTCAAAATTTGCCTCGTACCCCTCAAGTCAAGAAGTTACCAAGTGCCGCCGCGATCAAAATGTCCATCGCCAACAGCTGTTCCGAGCTCCGTGAGACCAACACTCACGGAGTTACCATCATTCCAGGTATTGTATCACCTCACCCACTTCCGTCGTCCAATGAGAAAGGTAGAAGTGGTGTGAGTAATGTCTCTTTACCTAACCGTAGGGCCGAAGTGGAGGTCGAGTTTGACCCCAACAGCGTCTCTGGAGACCAATCTGCGTCTCGCTCCACCAGCGCTTCACCTGGTGCTCCACTCGCCGGAGTTCCAGGGGGGTCAACCTCAGTGGGTCAGTGGTTGACCCCCAGACCACTATCGTTAACGTGTCTAGCGAAGCCCTCACTCAGGAGGGCGAACCACTGGGACCTTGTGTCTGTGGTGGCTGCTTCCCCGGACTCCAATTGGAGTCGATCCCCAGTGAAGGCGGCGAGAAAACGGGGTCCATGCTAGCCCTAGAGGCTACGAGGCCCCCCCCTATGGGCACACCCTGCGGTTCTGTCTACTTCCCCCCAGGGGCCTCTTCGGAGGGGCTGGGGCGGTATCCCGATTTGGGTTCTCGCCGGAGCAATGGTGTACCCCAGTCACCGTGCTGCGGGGATGGCATGGATTCCCCCCTTCTACCCCTGTCATTCTGTCATTGGGGGTCTGGCCCCGGCCTTTCTCGACTGCAAGAAGTCGGGAATCCTACAACGTTTTTCGCCAGCATACACACCCGAACTGAATGGCATGGCTGAGCGGATGAATCGCACATTGATTGAAAGTGCACGCTGTATGCTTGAGCACGCAAGGCTACCCAAGGGATACTGGGCTGAAGCTGTTGTGGTTGCTGCCCACATTCGATATCGTATGCCAACACAAGCAATTGAAGAGAAAGAATCGCCGTATGAAGTGGCCACCGGCAGGAAGCCCAAGATTGGCCATTTTCGAGTATTTGGATGCGAAGCCTTTGTTCATGTTCCGAAGGAATAGCGCAAGAAGTTGGATGCTAAGTCTACCCGATGTCGTTTGGTTGGGTATGATCGCTTTGATCAAGATTATCGTCTTGAAGATCTCGAAACTGGAAGAATCAAAATCAGTCATGAAGTCCAGTTCAACGAGTCCAAGTTGCCAGCTCAGAGCCACAAGACACAATGAACTTCCCCATCCGTAATGAAATATATGGTTGAAGTTTCGCCAAGTACCAACGACCACAATACGAAGCAAATGAAGAATTCGAAGATGACAGTATGAGTGGCAGGCAGTATGGATGGAAATGACACTGAAACGCATCAAAAGCAAGATATTTTAAGACCGCGTCCAGAAGCAACTAAGCGCCATGACCGATCAGAGTCGTTGGAAAACTTGACTGAGCAACGTCATCCGAAACGCACTCCTCGAGAGCCACGGTCAACATTTGAACCTGATTCAAGCGGCAGCTACTCAAGGTCGACTTCCACGACATGATCGTCCAACATCAGTCAAGCGACCTGATCGAACAGCATCTTTGGAGAACATGACTGACCATCCCCAACCAAAGCGAACATCACCAGCCCCAAGGAATTATCAAGAAGCCAACGAGTCGGAGTCGATTTCATCAGAGGATAATCCCTCCGATGATGAAGATTTCATCGCACCAGACACTGGCGTCAAACCTCCAAAATCGATCCGAGTCACTTAAAGAAGTTACTGAACGACGCCAAAGCAAACGCTTAACTATGCCTCCTCGAGCATGGTGGGAAGTCGCTCAATTTGCCCACATTGCAGCTTCAGTGGGAGAAGATTTACCTTCGACTTATCAAAAGCAATGGAATCTGTCAATGCGAGCAAATGGAAAGACGCATGCGAGTCCGAAATCAAGTCACTTTTGGACAACAAGACTTGGGATGTGGTGGAATTACCTCAAGGAAGAAAAGCCATCGGGCGCAAATGGGTCTTCAAGGTCAAGGAAAAAGCTGACGGATCGATCGACAAGTACAAGGCACGCTTGGTGGCCAAAGGATATCCACAGAAATTTGGCATCGACTATGAAGAAACGTTTGCACCTGTGGTCAAGTTTACATCAATACGGGTGCTACTCAGTCTTGCTTCAGAACAGAACTTGTAGCTGCAGCAAATGGATGTCAACACGGCCTTCCTCGACAGTGATCTGGACGAAGATATTTACATGGAAATTCCAATGGGCTTATGAGAACCCAGGTTTATCGACATGATCTTCGATACTTGATACTGACAGTCCATTCAATTTCTTCAAAACTTGATACTTGGGAACTTGGTTCTGGGAAACGTGATACGTTGGGACTAGATAACCTTGATTTGCTTATTCAATGACGTGCAATATTGGTTTGGATATTGCTTCGACGGATAAAGCCTTGTTGGTCCGGGTGGATGATGTGTCGAATGTGGGGCTAGAGTCGATAAGCCAGAATACTCGTCAGGATTTTCACATCCGTGTTTAGTAGCTAATGGGCCGATAGTTCTTGGCTTGTGACTTGGGACCTTTCTTGTGCAGCAACACGAGCGTACTGACAAGTTGCATGGGAGTCAAGCGAGGGTGAGAATGGAGCTGGTGTGTGAATAGCAGCTCCAATACCAACGACCACTTGTGAGGTTCAAGTTTGAGGACTTCGAATGGCAAAGCGTTGGGACATGGCGCTGAGTTCGAACTGCTGTGTCGAATAGCATGATAGAACTCGTTGGCGCGCAAGGGAGCCGACAGCTCTTGCTGGGCTTGCTCTGGCGGTTGCTTGCGTCGAGTCAATGGAGTCAGAAATGACGAAACTTCGTCTCCAGGTCGCAGCGCCTCGGGAGCTGCAAACAAGTCCTTGTAGTAGTCGACCAGGACGTCAGACATGCCTTGTTGATTGGAGACAACATTTTCATTGACATCCACTACCTCTTTCTTCGTCTTGTGCGTACATAGCATGTGCAACCAGCTGAGGGTCATCTCGCAAAATGCGTTGACATTCGGTGATACTGCCTTCGACCTTCTTGAAGACTATCTTCTTCAAGGGGGTAGGGACAGGTGACATGTTAGAGATGGTGCTGAGGTCTTGAAGTGACTTGAGAGGTTGAAGGGAAATTCATTTGTGTAGTTATTCCTGGAAAGACAGTTATACTCGTGCTAAACGTTTCCTCATGGGCCCACCTGTTATTGGTGGGGGAAAATTCAATCTACTTCCTGATTGGTCACGGAATTTTTCCGTGGTACTTCATGCCTAAACTTTGGGTACGAGCCGTGTTCTGATTGGCTCAGAGGCTCGACAAGTTGGCACTAAGGGTCACGATGGTAACCGTCGACTTGCAAGTGATGAGCAAAGTACCTCATCACTCTTGGGGTAAGCAGGATCGTTTGCCTGATGCCCGCCAAGTCCCCAGTGTAATCAAATATATTGGACATGTAATTATGCATACCTAACGAGGTCATTTCTGACATTTTCTAACACTCCCACTCAATTAGGATCATCTGTCCTATCTTGGAACACAGGACTTCGAATTGCTCTAGCGGAATGGTCTTCGCCAAGATATCAGCTGTTAGAAATAGCAAAGTCAAGCCTTATTGGATTGCATACATACAATGTTGATGTGTCAAGGAGTCAGTAGGTTCTAGACCTACTTATTCTGTGACAAAAGTGCTTGTGTACGGTGTACTTCTAGCACTCATATATTGTGCACTTCCAGCATAATGCATGGTACACTTCCAGCACCAGCGTAGCGCACTTCTAGCGCAACACTATTTATGTGCTGAAACTTCAACACTATATCTTTGCATCAAGATCTATATTTATGCTAGTAGTTATTAAACTGCAGCGACCTTTAGGATATAGATAAGAATCCCAAGAACCAAAGATATTATTAGAACAAACTCTAGCAGACTAAACCTCACAATTGAATTTACCTTCAACTACACAAGTGCAAGCCCTCATCAATTCTACAAGGTTATGAGCCCAACGATCGAGACCGACGATTCCAAGCAAGAAGCCATTGTCTTCCGCGGCAAGAATTTCAACATCTTTAAACTGCGAATTCAAGCCAAGCTGCGTAGCAAGGGATTATGGACTATTGTCAGCGGCGATATTACGGCATCGGATGCAGCAAGCACCAGCGATTTCGACGCCAAGGAAGCCAAGGCATTCGCGATACTCGTCAACGCATTGGACGATGACAATCTCGCCTACGTGGCACATGTGACGACGTCTGCTGCCGTGTGGAAGTTTCTCATTAAACGCTACGAAGCGCGAACCTATGCTGACGTCTCTAACGTCATCCACGAGCTACACACGAAGACGTATGAAGTTGGAAAGTCGATACAGACTCACATCACCGACATGCGCATCCTTCAACAGAAACTCATGTACATGGGAACACGCGTGAACGACGACATGCTTGAATGGATCCTCGACAGCGGTTGTACGACTGACGTCACTGGTGACAAGACTCTGTTTTCCAAGCTGGCAAGAAGTGGTCAAGTCCCTCTGCGTATGGCTAATGACACTTCAGTCAAGTCGACTCAGTCTGGATCGGTCAAGATCCGCGTTGACAACGATCAAATCCTCGACCGACCTTGGGTCATGTATGTTCCAGGACTAACGAAGAACCTTCTCTCGTTGCGTCGCCTACTCCAAGATGGATTTGCAATTCCCAAGTGGACGGCGGACTCTGCCGTTCTCATCAAGAACACACTTGCACTCAGGTTTCATGTGCATCAAGGCTTGTACGTTCTTTCCGCAAGTCAAGACGAGCAAGTCAATGCTTTTACCATTCGCAAGTCTATGCCTAAACTAGTGCAATGGCACCTTCGACTGGCAAGCAAGCTGCAAAAGACGGCGTTGTTGATGGTCTTTCTCTGTCCAAGAGCGACCTTGTTGGGTCGTACAGTTGCGACGCATGCGAAATTGCCAAGGCTAGACGGATGAGCTACAAGAACACCCACCCGTACCGTGCTCAAGTTCCTTTGGAGCGAGTCCACATCGACAAGGGTGGTCCTATCACTCCACCAACCTTCGATGGGATGGTCTATTATGAGCTCTACGTGGACGAAGCCTCCAGATTCAAGTGGCTCTTTCTCTTGAAGTCCAAATCAGAGACTCTGGACAACTTCAAGAAGTTTCACGTATACGCTGAGCACCAATTTGGTCGGAAAATCAAGACTATCATGACTGACAACGCCCAAGAATATCTTGCCAAGGCTCTCACCGCGTATTGTTCAAGCGTTGGCATCGAGCAACTATACACCAACGTGTACTCTTCTGAGGAGAACTGCAGTGCCGAGCAGCCCAACAACGTCCTCATGAACAAGGTTCGGTGCCTCCTCCAAGACACAGGCCTCGATTATCAATATTGGGGAGAAGCGCTCAACTACGTCGTGTACACCGAAAATCGAAGTCCCACCAAAGCGCTCGGAGGTAGGACGCCATTCCAAGCCATTTATGGTCGGCGACCCAACATCGAACACTTGAGGTCATTCGGCTGCGTGGCATATGCATTCATCGACAAATCGAAGCGATCCAAGTTGGAACCTCGAGCGACCAAGTGTATCTTTCTTGGCTATGCAAGTCAGCGCAAGAGTTATCGACTTCAAGATTGTGAATCTGGACGGACTTTCGAGTGTCGATCAGTCAAATTCGTCGAAGATGGCACCGCCGACGACAACCCCAAGTCTGTTCAAGTTGACCATTCTTACACCCAACCACCAGGACCTCAAGTAGTTGAAGATCCCGAAGACGCTGACGACATCGATGACCAACCTGAGCAGTCACCTCCAAGGCACCAAGTCACATTTACTGACGACGTCACTATACGAAATTCTCCTTCAGCAAATCCAGCCCAAGTCGAGTCACCACATCCGGAAGATCCAACTTCGGCTGATGACGAAGAAGGAAGCATGAGCGACTCGGATGTCCAAGTTCCTGAGCCAGGCAGCCTCGAAGCCATCTCCGGGGGATTCCATCAGAGCTACAGCGTTCAAGTTGTCAACGAGACACCAGTGTCCTTTGCAGATATCGAGAAGAGCCCCAATCGACTGAAATGGCTCAGGTCGAATACGACTCACTCATTGAAAATGGCACTTGGACTCTGACGGACCTCCCACCCGGCCGTGAAGCCCTCAAGTGCAAGTGGCTTTGGCGGATGAAGTTCGATGCCGATGGCAAGTTGACCAAGTACAAGGCACGTCTTGTCCTCAAGGGCTACATGCAACAGTACGGGATCGACTATCTCGAGATTTTCGCTCCGGTACTTCGGATGAACGCTTTACGTCTACTACTCTGTTTGGTGGCACACCACGCATGGAAGATCCGACAAATGGATGTCAAGACAGCTTTTCTCAACGGCACCTTGGACCCCGACACAGTCATTTTTATGGAGCAACCCCCTGGATTTGCAGTTCAAGGTGAAGAATCCAAGGTTTGCCGCCTGATTGAATCAATCTACGGTCTCAAGCAAGCGCCAAGATGTTGGTATCTGACGTTGCACTCTTTTCTCGTCCGAATTGGCTTCGAGCGTTGTGTCCAAGAAGTTTGCCTTTACACCAAAAGAGTGGGAGACTCTGTGGTACTTTTGAGTGTATACGTCGACGACATTACAATCACGGGCAACAACGACCAAGACATCGAGAAGGCCTGCAACGCACTCAAGAACGAGTTTAAAATGACCGACCTTGGTGAGCTCCAGTCAATCCTCGGTTAAATGAGTTGTATTAACCTTATTTTTGAGCAAAGGCCCTATTGACTTACTAATTTGCCTCGTACTGTATAAATAGAGTTTGGTAAACAGAATATGGCAAAGTGGTCATTGAACAGGAGTGGAGGAGGGTGAACCGTCATGCTCACTCATGAAACGGTGTTGTCAGGAATGACATGTTGACGTAACCAGGGGTCCGAAGATAGACGCTTGAGCACATTGAATACCTTGGCGTATCCCTTCTTGAGAGGGAGATCAACCAGGAGCTGTTGTAGATGTAGCTTGATCAAAGAGGCAGCATGAATGGCAACTTCCATCGGACTCTCCGCTGTGAGGTCGGGTCGAAAGGTGCGATCGGCGCGTTGGAGCCATATTTGATAATACACACAGGCTCGGACAATCGGCCAGATCTTCAGATATCCAAGGATGTAGTATCCATCGGCCGGCTTGGGTGTCTCGTAGAACCTTTCCAGACACGTGGATGGAAAGGGACACTCGAGCAGTCGCTGGATTGCCTTGAAGTTATACCAAACAGATTGGCCGTATCCACAAGAGAACAGGAAATGTTCGTACGTCTCATTGACACGACAGAAGACACACGTTGGCTTGGGGTCTTGGTACTGAAACAGATATTGCATGGCGTTGGCGCGGAGAAGAGTCTTGAAAATGAACTCTCCATATCGAGGGAGAATATGGTCGGGCTGGAGTTAAGCGGCAAGTTGGGTAAGGCGCTTGGGGTCTTCGTAAAAGTTGGATGGCAGGTTGAGATGCTTGGTAGGAAGAATGGACGAGCTGACAGCTGGAGAAGCTCTGATCTTAGCCGATTTCGAAGTCGCAAGCGATAACAAGATCGGACTCGAGCCAGGATGAATCATCCAGTGTCATACCATCCAGTCGGAGCTTGGCGTCGGCAAGTGGAACACGGGAGCATCCTCTTCAGAAACAATATCAAACAATCGTGATAACTTGGTCACCAAGATTGAGATCCATTGTTTCGTTGGAGCGACAAAATTGGCTTGGCGGCAGGCACGGTTGATTTTGTCGAACAAGATCGAAGCTGGCCACACTCGCTGACACGGAGTCAACAAATGCGACAACTTCGTGATGTGAAGCAAAGCCAATACATTGGCTTGGTCTCGCGTCGATGTAGAGCACTGATCGTACAGGTCTTCGAGTCCAGGCAGATACGAGTTGTGCCAAAGGGGAACATCCAAAGATGAGATGTGATTTGGACAGCCGTACGGAGTCCAGCGGGAATCAAACCAGCTACTCAATAAGGCTTTCCACATTGGAGTGATATTGGGATTCTTGTACAGTTGTCGGATGAATGTAGAAGTACCATTTGCCAAGAGGAGATCTCGGGGGGAACCCTATGGATGAAAAGCCTTCTCGAGGAGAGTATAACCCGGCGTAATCCAGGCAGACATGGCAGACTTGCGGGGTGGAGTGGTGATGGCTTGCATGCATCTGATCATGACAGAGCGGTTGTGTTGTTGCCATAAGGCCAGTGCATGATGCAGGCCGAAGCCACCGGACTTCTTCGGCATGAATATGATCTCCTTCTTGATCAAGCGGAGGCCATGAACAGAGGACGATGGGTTGATTTCTTCACCATGCATAAATTGAAGCATGACCTTGTCGATCTTTTTGGCCAGGTCTTTGTCAGCTGGGACAAAAGCGAGTTAGTACCACAACATAGGCAGACAGATGCTGTGCAGGATAGTGACTTTTCCGGCCATGGTTCGAGCCTTGTAGAGCCACAAAGACAAGCGAGCCACAAACTTCTCAAACACGTCATTGAAACGTGCCAATGGAGAAAGATTGGGCGCGACCAAGATACCAAGAGCCTTCACAGGACTGTCGGAAGTAACTTGTGAGACCATCTCCAACGGCAGAACGGTAACGCTATTATACCGCTTTGTATCGCAAATTGTTCCGGTTTGAGCACCCCAACGGTAGAACCGAATGTTCCGTGAACGGTAAAATGAGCCCACGGAACGCCAAAACGGTATGTCATTCACTTCAACTATACAATACAATTTTCTGTATAATTGATGAGCCAATCAAACTACTTCACGCATGTTGCCATCTCACAATAAAAAAAACAATGTCCCGTCCGTCTGCATCCTCTCGAGGTGCCAACTTCACCCAAGACGAAGACTGCCAGCTTGCCCGCTCGTGGATTCGTATTGCTGAAGATAGCGTCAAGGGCTCGGGACAAAAGTCCGATCAATTTTGGGCCAGAATCGAGGCTGATTTCAATCTCCACTCTACTGGAGAGAACCGGTCGGCAAGATCCCTCTCCTCAAGATGGGCCCCAATCGTTGATCAATGCAACAAATTTGTTGGTTGCGTCGCCATGGCAAGGTCAACATTGTCAAGTGGTGAAGTGGCGGGACCAAACGAATCTTTGGTTATCGAGAGGGCACACACCCTCTTTATGAAGCGCTCAGAAACAACAGGTAGCAAGAAGCCAAGTAGATTTAGTTACATGCATGTTTGGGAGATCTTACGAACAGTAGAGAAATGGCAGGATTTACTTGTACTACAGGCAGGTCCAAACAACGCAGCAAAAAAGATGAGACTAGACGAGAATGATAACATAGTTTAAGAGAATGAAGATAGAAAAAGACCAATTGGTATCAAAGCTGCGAAACGAGCTAAGCATCAAATGGCGCAAGATGCTCGAAGCCAAAAGGCTCTTGTTGAATCTCAACTACTGCGAGCCCAAGCAATGAATCTTCAAGCTGAGTTATCGCTCATGACAGTTCCAACTGAAGGTTTGAACGAAGCTGCTCAAGAATATATTGCTCTACAACAAGCTGCGATTCTTGCGAAAGTTAAGCGAGGCAAAAGAGACCAGCACGACAATGCCAATGATGACATTGCATTGTCTGATTCAGAGGAGCAGGTTGTTTAGATATGAACTCAATGCATATGCTATATTTTTTACGATTGTGTAAATTCTTCATTGATCTGTTCTATGATGATTCCACAAATGCTCCACTAAGGCATTGCGCAGACGTAAGTAAGCTGCATTGTCCTGGGCTTCGTTGAGCGATGCCAATAAACTCTGAAAAGTTGGGCTCTGGCGCTGAACGTATCTTTCGCTGACGTAAGTCGTCTCGTTCAATTCGCTCTGGCTCTCAATGTCCACAGGGGTGCGCTCATCTTCGATTATCATGTTGTGTAAGATCACACAAGCACGCCACATCAGAACAATGTCTTGGATATTTCAAAGTCTACTAGGATTTTTCAAAACAGCAAAGCGTGACTGTAGGACACCAAAGCCACGCTCGACATCCTTACGTACTGCTTCTTGCATTTTTGCATACAATTTGTGCTTCTCGCCTTGCGGCTGTGATATTGTTTTCATAAAAATCGGCCAGTTGGGATAGATCCCATCTACTAGTAAGTACGACATTTTGTAAGCCGAGCCATTGATGTTGTACTGGCAGTAAGGGGCCACACTACGCAGTAGTTTTTCTATAAGTGGTGATCGGTCAAGCACATTGATGTCGCTATTTGACCCAGAGAGTCCTATGTATGAATGCCAGATCCATAGGTCAGGGCCAGTGACAGCCTCCATGACTATAGAACGCTTTCCTGATCGGTCTTGGTATTGACCTTGTAGCGCAACAGGGCATTTGTCCCAATTTAAATACGTACAATCCAGAGAGCCGAACATCCCTGGAAAGCCTCGTTGTGAATTTGCTGATAAGCACATTTTGAACATCCAAGGCTGTTGGCTCTCGTTCGTATTGTAAGCCAAAATGATCAACGATAGCAGCGTTGAACCTCTAACATAATGATTACTATGATTCGATTGTCTGTCCGTCTACCTTGAACGACTCCATCGCTGTGCTTTCACCAATCTTAATGTATTCATCGACTGCATCGGCTGCTAGCCCATAACACAGCATTCGCAAAGCCGCGACACACTTTTGTAGTGGAGAAAGTCCTATGCGACCAGCGGCGTCACTGCGTTGCGTAAAGAATTCGACTTGTAAAATCACACCCTCCATCACACGGTTAAACAGAGAGCGACTACGTGTTATTGCATCAGCCATGTACAAATGACGAATACTCTACCTCATACGAAATCGTCGTCTAAACCTGTTTTCATCATACACCGGGGACTCCGAGAAGTAGTCGTTGAAGAGACGGATATGGGCGTGCTCGCGGTCTCGCTGGACTGTTTGTCTGCCAGGAATGGATCCTCCATGGCGACGTGACTTTGGTGAGAACTGGGTGACAACTAGTTCATCATCGTCGCTCCACGAGGCAATAGCATCTTGCAAGGACTTGCGCCACGACTCCATCTGCTTCTCGTGATTTACCGTTTTGCTACTGGGGTGAACCATAAATAGAATACAGCATCGGTATTAAGACGGAATATCGCTATTTTCCCGCTCTGGATACAGTTCTACCGTTGGAGATGCCCTAAGGGTCCCATTCAACTGGCTGTAGGTCAGAATCTGGGTCTTGTCTACGTTGAGTCGGAAACCAGACTTGTCGCAAAAGGTTTGAACCAATGCAAGCTGCCGATGGAGGGACGTCTCGTTTGCAGCATAGAGTTGCGAGTCGTCGGCAAAGTAACTCCCAGTGTGGTAGCGATCCCCACACTTGATGCCATAGTTGGAGTGTTGCCGGAGGAGTTGGCACATGGGTTCCAAAGCGATCACAAACAGAAGTGGCGACAGTGGATCACCTTGCAACACACCGCGTGAGATGTGAACTGGCTTGGACAAGAAGCCGTTCACCAAGATGCGAGATTTGCGGCCCGAGTACAGTACGCGAACCATGTCAACAAACGTTTCGGGAAAGCCATAGTGACGGAGGACACGGAGCAAGTACGCGTGGTCCACGCGATCGAAAGCTTTCTCAAAGTCGAGCAGTGCCACCATCGAGGACGGACTGTGTAGTTTGATGTGGTGCAGCATGTCATCCAGTCGTGCAATGTTGGTTTGGATATTGCTTCGACGGATAAAGCCTTGTTGGTCCGGGTGGATGATGTGTCGAATGTGGGGCTGGAGTCGATAAGCCAGAATACTCGTCAGGATTTTCACATCCGTGTTGAGTAGGCTAATGGGCCGATAGTTCTTGGCTTGTGACTTGGGACCTTTCTTGTGCAGCAACACGAGCGTACTGACAAGTTGCATGGGAGTCAAGCGAGGGTGAGAATGGAGCGGTGTGTGAGTAGCAGCTCCAATACCAGCGACCACTTGTGAGGTTGAAGTTTGAGGACTTCGAATGGCAAAGCGTTGGGACCTGGCGCTGAGTTCGAACTGCTGTGTCGAATAGCATGATAGAACTCGTTGGCGCGCAAGGGAGCCGACAGCTCTTGCTGGGCTTGCTCTGGCGGTTGCTTGCGTCGAGTCAATGGAGTCAGAAATGACGAAACTTCGTCTCCAGGTCGCAGCGCCTCGGGAGCTGCAAACAAGTCCTTGTAGTAGTCGACCAGGACGCCAGACATGCCTTGTTGATTGGAGACAACATTTTCATTGACATCCACTACCTCTTTCTTCGTCTTGTGCGTACATAGCATGTGCAACCAGCTGAGGGTCATCTCGCAAAATGCGTTGACATTCGGTGATACTGCCTTCGACCTTCTTGAAGACTATCTTCTTCAAGGGGGTAGGGACAGGTGACATGTTAGAGATGGTGCTGAGGTCTTGAAGTGACTTGAGAGGTTGAAGGGAAATTCATTTGTGTAGTTATTCCTGGAAAGACAGTTATACTCGTGCTAAACGTTTCCTCATGGGCCCACCTGTTATTGGTGGGGGAAAATTCAATCTACTTCCTGATTGGTCACGGAATTTTTCCGTGGTACTTCATGCCTAAACTTTGGGTACGAGCCGTGTTCTGATTGGCTCAGAGGCTCGACAAGTTGGCACTAAGGGTCACGATGGTAACCGTCGACTTGCAAGTGATGAGCAAAGTACCTCATCACTCTTGGGGTAAGCAGGATCGTTTGCCTGATGCCCGCCAAGTCCCCAGTGTAATCAAATATATTGGACATGTAATTATGCATACCTAACGAGGTCATTTCTGACATTTTCTAACACTCCCACTCAATTAGGATCATCTGTCCTATCTTGGAACACAGGACTTCGAATTGCTCTAGCGGAATGGTCTTCGCCAAGATATCAGCTGTTAGAAATAGCAAAGTCAAGCCTTATTGGATTGCATACATACAATGTTGATGTGTCAAGGAGTCAGTAGGTTCTAGACCTACTTATTCTGTGACAAAAGTGCTTGTGTACGGTGTACTTCTAGCACTCATATATTGTGCACTTCCAGCATAATGCATGGTACACTTCCAGCACCAGCGTAGCGCACTTCTAGCGCAACACTATTTATGTGCTGAAACTTCAACACTATATCTTTGCATCAAGATCTATATTTATGCTAGTAGTTATTAAACTGCAGCGACCTTTAGGATATAGATAAGAATCCCAAGAACCAAAGATATTATTAGAACAAACTCTAGCAGACTAAACCTCACAATTGAATTTACCTTCAACTACACAAGTGCAAGCCCTCATCAATTCTACAAGGTTATGAGCCCAACGATCGAGACCGACGATTCCAAGCAAGAAGCCATTGTCTTCCGCGGCAAGAATTTCAACATCTTTAAACTGCGAATTCAAGCCAAGCTGCGTAGCAAGGGATTATGGACTATTGTCAGCGGCGATATTACGGCATCGGATGCAGCAAGCACCAGCGATTTCGACGCCAAGGAAGCCAAGGCATTCGCGATACTCGTCAACGCATTGGACGATGACAATCTCGCCTACGTGGCACATGTGACGACGTCTGCTGCCGTGTGGAAGTTTCTCATTAAACGCTACGAAGCGCGAACCTATGCTGACGTCTCTAATCCTCCTCACCAGTGTCAAGGAAGTCTTCCCGACAACTGTCGAAATCCTTCGCAACCGTTAGCCTGCGCCAACTCTTCAACAAGTCATTGATCGCCTCCTATCCAAGGAGAGCGCAGTACAACCAAGCGCAAGGCTCCGTCCGACGATCAAGTCCTGTACGCTGCCAAGAATAGCAAGCGAAAACCATGGAAGCTGCGTGTCAAGGACAAATACTTGCACTACAGTCATCCCTCAGTTTTTGCACACCACTCAAACTAAATAATCTCCATAATATCATATATGCAAGGGATTAAATACCTTGAATACTCTTTAAAATCAGTGCAGTATATTTTATTCAAGTGATAACTTGTAATACTTTATCCAAATTGGAATGTGCAAAAACTGAGGGACGACTGTACCACAAACCTGGTCATCTTGTCGCTGAGTGCTGCTACAAGAAACGAGATCTAACCAAGGTTAAATGAGTTGTATTAACCTTACTTTTGAGCAACGGCCCAAATGACTTACTAATTTGCCTCGTACTGCATAAATAGAGCTTGGAAAACAGAATATGGCAAAGTGGCCATTGAACAGGAGATGAAGTGAGTGAGCCGTCCTGCTCACTCATGAAACGGCGCTGTCAGGCATGTTGACGTAACCAGAGGTCCGAAGATAGACGCTTGAGCACATTGAGTACCTTGGCGTATCCCTTCTTGAGAGGGAGATCAACCAGGAGCTGTTGTAGATGTAGCTTGATCAAAGAGGCAGCATAAATGGTAACTTCCATTGGACTCTCCGCTGTGAGGTCGGGTCGAAAGGTGCGATCGGCGCGTTGGAGCCATATTTGATAATACACACAGGCTCGGACAATCGGCCAGATCTTCAGATATCCAAGGATGTAGTATCCATCGGCCGGCTTGGGTGTCTCGTAGAACCTTTCCAGACACGTGGATGGAAAGGGACACTCGAGCAGTCGCTGGATTGCCTTGAAGTTATACCAAACAGATTGGCCGTATCCACAAGAGAACAGGAAATGTTCGTACGTCTCATTGACACGACAGAAGACACACGTTGGCTTGGGGTCTTGGTACTGAAACAGATATTGCATGGCGTTGGCGCGGAGAAGAGTCTTGAAAATGAACTCTCCATATCGAGGGAGAATATGGTCGGGCTGGAGTTAAGCGGCAAGTTGGGTAAGGCGCTTGGGGTCTTCGAAAAGTTGGATGGCAGGTTAAGATGCTTGGTAGGAAGAATGGACGAGCTGACAGCTGGAGAAGCTCTGATCTTAGCCAATTTCGAAGTCGTAAGCGATAACAAGATCGGACTCGAGCCAGGATGAATCATCCAGTGTCATACCATCCAGTCGGAGCTTGGCGTCGGCAAGTGGAACACGGGAGCATCCTCTTCAGAAACAATATCAAACAATCGTGATAACTTGGTCACCAAGATTGAGATCCATTGTTTCGTTGGAGCGACAAAATTGGCTTGGCGGCAGGCACGGTTGATTTTGTCGAACAAGATCGAAGCTGGCCACACTCGCTGACACGGAGTCAACAAATGCGACAACTTCGTGATGTGAAGCAAAGCCAATACATTGGCTTGGTCTCGCGTCGATGTAGAGCACTGATCGTATAGGTCTTCGAGTCCAGGCAGATACGAGTTGTGCCAAAGGGGAACATCCAAAGATGAGATGTGATTTGGACAGCCGTACGGAGTCCAGCGGGAATCAAACCAGCTACTCAATAAGGCTTTCCACATTGGAGTGATATTGGGATTCTTGTACAGTTGTCGGATGAATGCAGAAGTACCATTTGCCAAGAGGAGATCTCGGGGAGAATCCCATGGATGCTCGAGGAGAGTATAGCCTGGCAAAATTCAGGCAGATTTGCGGGGTGGAGTGGCGATTGCTTACATGAACTTGTCTATCTTTTTGGCCAGTTCTTTGTCGGCAGGGACAACAGCCAGTTAATACCATAACACAAGCAGACATATGCTGTGTAGGATAGTGACTTTTTCGGCCATGGTTCGAGCCTTGCAGAGCCACAAAGCCAAGCGAGCCACAAACTTCTCAAACACGTAATTGACACGTGCTAATGGAGAAATATTGGGCACAACCAAGATACCAAGAGCCTTCACAGGACTGTCGGAAGTAACTTGTAGTGAAGCAAGGTTCCCATTTAACTGGTTGTAGGTCAGAATTTGGGTCTTGTCTACGTTGAGTCGGAAACCAGACTTGTCGCAAAAGGTTTGAACCAATGCAAGCTGCCGGTGGAGGCACGTCTCATTAGCCGCATAGAGTTGCGAGTCGTCGTGTGGTAGCGATCCCCACACTGATGCCATAGTTGGAGTGTTGCCACAATCAGAAGTGGTGACAGTGGATCACCTTGCAACACGCCACGGGCCTCATAACGCTCACGTTGTAAGTGATAGAAGACTATCAACTGAGTAGAATTGCTCTATGAGGGGGCAATTGTCAACAGCCACACATCCATTTTGAACAAAGTCCACTGATCTGGTTTACACTGCATTCTACGTTGTTTTAAGCAGCTCTCATTCATGTCATGAGTAGTCTTCTTTGCATGCAATCCAGCTTCAGGTAATGTAGTATGTATTATTCGATCTGTGCATAATCGTCTCTGCTTCTTCGGCTTTTGATCAGTCGCATCACTACAGCCATGGAAATCCCGCGGGGGGCATTTGTGGAGGGTACAAGCCAGAGCTCATTGTTTGTGAAATATTCGCGACAGGGTTGTTGACTTGTGGCTGAATGGGATACGAATATGCAGGTGCGGCTTTGGGTTTGCCGCCAAGAGGATCGAGCCCAGCGAATGCGTCCATGGTCTTTGGTTTGTGGGTGGGAAATTCCAAACTGAGAGAGCCATGGCAACCGCTGGGTGATGATCCTCCAACGGCAAATCGACGTTGAAGCAACTATTTTTAGATTGATTCCATGGATTGGGCACTATTGATGGGATATACAGCCAATGAGGGTGCCAACTTCCAACTCTGTTTTTCATAATATGAATCATGGCTCTTGTCCGATGACAAACAGATAGAGCAGATGTTGCCAGCATCACGTCACAGCTAGCCTCTGATTGGCTTAAATTGTAAATAACGAGTTTTGATTGGCTAAAATTGAAGAAAGTACATTTCAGTATCTTGACGATCTCAAGGGAAGATATACCTCGATCTGCTGTCGAGTATAAAATCATAACCTGCCACTCGGCACGTCTCGACTAGCATGAGACATCAGCTGTTCGCAATGCCATTCCACCATGTCGCCAAGTGGCCAAGGAACTCCTCTCAATGGTAGCTTTAAAGCTACAGCAGATGAGGGAATGGCTGGAATGCATTGGTCAGGCATGGCGTCAAATATATTCTCCCAGGCCTCGAATTACTAGAAATTCGGGAGGTAGAAAGTCAAACTTTAGGCAATGAGTCGATATTTCAGCTCAATGTGCAAATGTCTTTCCATTGACTTTAAATCGAGAAAATATTGCAGTCAGCAACGAGAGTTTACATGTATCAACAACGATTCCACCAACAACAGCCATCTTAGCTCGAATGAAGCTGCGTTTCGATACAAGAGGTTTTTCATATTATGAAAAACAGAGTTGGAAGTTGGCACCCTCATTGGCTGTATATCCCATCAATAGTGCCCAATCCATGGAATCAATCTAAAAATAGTTGCTTCAACGTCGATTTGCCGTTGGAGGATCATCACCCAGCGGTTGCCATGGCTCTCTCAGTTTGGAATTTCCCACCCACAAACCAAAGACCATGGACGCATTCGCTGGGCTCGATCCTCTTGGCGGCAAACCCAAAGCCGCACCTGCATATTCGTATCCCATTCAGCCACAAGTCAACAACCCTGTCGCGAATATTTCACAAACAATGAGCTCTGGCTTGTACCCTCCACAAATGCCCCCCGCGGGATTTCCACAGCAGATGCAACAAGGCATGTATCCACCTCAAATGCCCCAAGGACTCAATATGGGAATGGCTCCTCAAGCTTCTGTAAATATGGGAATGGCTCCACCGTCTGGGATTAACATGGGGATGCCACAAATGAACATGCCTCAGCAACAAGCGCCGCCTGCACAACCTATCATGTACGATAGCATCAAGAATCTTTTGCAAAAAAAGCCCGACCAACAGCAGCAACCTCTCGATACTGGTGCCGATCCATTCAGTTGCTTCACTGGAGGAGCCAAGCCCTCTTCTCGCACAAACAGCGCTACCATGCCAGCTGTCGAAACAAAACGCACCAACAGCTGCAACGTAGCTGGCCTTGATCCTTTCTCTTCTCCAACACAAACTGCTTCCACAAGTCAGCCTGCTGTCAATTTGTCAATTTTTGGAGAATCCACAAGCAGCGGCAGCAATAGCAATATCACCACATCAGCCTCTACGCCAAAAAATAGTGCACTTGCTGATAGATTGCGCGGCGGCAAGCGACAAACGCAGGAAGCCCAACGTGCTAACTTGAGCATTGTTTCGACGGCAGTATCAACGGGTGGTACATCCGTTTCGATCAAGAAGCAACTTGGTTCGACCCAGCAACAGCCTCCACAATCGACAACAACACAAACAGCGGCCAATGACTCCCTTTTGGGCTTCTAATCAATTACAACATGCCAAAAGAACTTTGTTGAGGAGCTACGAAGTCCATCTGCCGCATTGTCTGCAACAACGCTGTGGCCTCTTCTTTTTCCTGCACAACTTGCACATGAGAACTAATGAATAATTGAAATTCATACCGGCCCATCTCTTTCCATGAGTTTATTGCACCATTCCATCGCCACCGGAAGATCACCCCGCTTCATGAAATATTTTCCCAGAAAGAGGGCAGCCTGAAGAGCTTCATTCGAATCCACTCTTGTGACCTGTTAGATCCAATAAGAGGTTGTTAAATATAACATGCATACTCGCGATCGATCCCTCCAGTACTGTTGAAAATACTCTGCAGCTTTGCTGGGCTCCTTTTCTTGGTGAAGTTTGGCCAGTCTGAAAACAGCAATCCCGTCACTATCTTTATTTGCAACTGCTCGGGTGTAGCATGATTTGGCTTGAGTGATTTGATTCAACTTTTCAAACGACATCCCCAAAGCGACCCACATTCGAGCGTCGTATGGTCGGATGCCTGCCGCCTTTTGGTAGTAGTATACGCTGTAATGAAACAAATCGAGGAGTTCGTATGCCTGACCTAGGCCATACCTACGCCAAACCAACTGAGTATTTAGCAGTTTTTCTTGATTCAAACCATGCACGGTAATCGTTTGGAGCAAACTCGAGAGCTCGACGGTACACTTCGATGGCAGCATTTGTGTTTTTCATTTCAATATACTCGTGACTAACATGTTGAAGTGAAATGGGCTAAACGAATTGCATGATACCCGATGAGTGTCCATGCTGCAAGACATTCGTTATCCAGAGAAATGGCACGCGTGAAGTAAGCAATTGCTCGTTCGTGTTGCCCTTTGAGCGCATAATAATTGCCAATGACGCAGTTAGTTTCAGGGCAGTATTTGTCCACAGCTTGAACATGATGTGCGAGTGCACTGAGTGCTGCCTTGTCTTCTTTCACGTAGAGTACATCAGAGAAGAGATCCATTAGCTCCACCCTATACGGGTCAGCGGCCGTGAGCTGTTGGAAGAAATCATTCGCCACATCGAAGTCTACTAGGGTGTAGTAAAATTCGATACATCGGGATCAAACCACCTCGAAGCTCGTAATGAGCTCGGGCCAACTGTGAGACTAGGTACGAGCTAGTTGGAAACGTTGTTCGCAAGCGTTCAAGTATCTAACCACGTGAAACAATACGAGACTTTATACGTATTTCCTCACCTCTATTGCTTGGGGTACTTGACATTGAATCAAAAGTACATGGGACTGGAATAAGTCAGCCATCCATGGACTTGTGACTCCCTTGTCCTGAAGACCGTGGGAATTTTCCGGTGAAATGTTCATACCATGATAGGCGAGTCGTATGAAGCGACCTCAGTCCAAGCAGACCAGTTCCATGGGAAGAGCACGATCGAACGCCACAGAACTTGTTGTGGTGATGGAGTTGAATTTCTGGGAACATGGAGTGACATAATCGGATACAGAATTTGCGTACGTGTGGTGGAATCCTGACTGTTTTAGCACGATGCCATACAAGTAAAGACCAAATGAGTCCAGTCGCCCTTTTGCATCGGCTTCAGAAAGAACTCTCAAGAGATCTTTGAGATTGGGATTTGAGGCAGGTTTTTGATTCGACCCTGAAGTTGTCATGAAGTCTGTCGACAGTGGGAGGCAAAGCACCTGAATTTACTCTTGTTTCCATGCTCAATTGTTCTTTTCGCCTCTCGCCTGCCTGCATATGTCGTCAATATTCCAGAATCCTGCAAGATCTCACAAGATAGCTGGCATAATGGAGCACAAAGAACTCAACGTTGTCCAAGTCGTTCTTTTGACTCAGGACGTGAGCTGCACGCGCATATTCCTGCAGGTCAAAATAACTCTGTGCGAGTGAAAGGAGCCCATCCGGACGCGACGACTCCTTCAAGACAGGCGTGACAAAAACAGTCCATGACGTCACTTACATGAGCTTGTGGGGACAATCCTTCGCGTACAGAGAGCGGCAACGCAGCGTACAGCTCACATACGAACGCTGCAGCATGCTTTAATCCTCTTTCTTTCAGCATCTCTCGGGCGGACGACAATTGCGCAGCAGCGACGGTAGGATCCATATGCTCCATGGTGTGGAAGAATGCAAATTAACATGTTGGCGCTCTTTCTGGAAAGTCCACTCTGATTGGGTTTCAGAAAATATTTTTATCCAATTAAAAATCAAAATGAAAATAAAAATAAATTGTAATAAGAATTCAATTCAATGAAAAATAAATCTTGGAAAAAGTCTTTTTTTAAAAAGCTAGTGCGACAGAGTGCATTTTATTCGATCAAGATGCAATCACCAGGCACGCTTCCGTCGGTCGAAGCGCTGATGGCGGAAGACGAGCAGCATCCTGACGAGACAGATACGTGGCCAAATACTGTCAATGAGCTAGACACAGCCTTTACTACCTTTGTTCTGGAGCCAACCTCGACGGCGCAGTCGCCATCGATTGGCATTTCGCCGATGACACTCAACTGGCTACAGAAAACTCTCGGCACCGGTACTCTGAGCGCATCAACTGAGCACGATGTGTCGCTGTTATCTCCACGTATGTATATTGTATATGTTTTACCGTGATAAAACGGCCGGTAGATCCATCCATTACGCCGAATGATGCCAGTGGCATCAAGGAAGAGTTTCGAGGGGAAGCTATTGACTGGAAAGCGTTCAATGAAACATTTGAAGAGTCTGCAACTTCTGCCACAGACGATACTCAATGGAAGGACATTCCTCAATTCCGTCCTGTTGTGGCTGACAACACAAGCACGCCTCAACCACCGTCGTTGCAAAACCTCATCACATCGACAGTCTTTAGCATTTGGCCGCTCACAAACTTGCAATCGTCTGCTGCTCCTCCAGCTCCACGACTCCCTACCCATGAATACGCCAGCGACTCCAACAAGCGAAAAGCTATAATATCGCCCGAGTTTGTCCAGTACGAAAGTACGCCAGCTCCAGTCGTCACTCGTCGTCCGTCCAAGAAAGCAGCCGAAGTGAAGAAACCGGTAGAGTCGACGTTGTCGTCGATCCAGGTATATTTCATCGGCAAAGTCTCGGAAATTCCATATTTTCATCTAGGAAGTGCAAGATGCTCGATGCAAATGCACTGGGAAATGCCGCAACGCTCGCTGTGCTTGCGTAAAAGCTGGCCAGCTTTGCGGTGCCGAATGCAAATGCACCAACTGCTCGAATCCCTTCGCTCCCATGCAAGCTGTGAGTCTCTCGTTCATGAAACTCTCAAGCTCATATTGGGGGTTGGTGGTGTAGCTTGGAATTGACCCGACCAAGATGGTCACGGACAAATGCCTCATGCAGAACTTGAGTCGCATCAAGGACATGCAGGAAGTATTGAATTCATCAGTCGATGTTGAATGTTCTTGTGGAGCTCCAGTGGTATTTTATCGATACCGTCGTACGTCGTTCTGATTGTCAATGGTATTCTAGACGTCGTTCCTTGTCTACCAAACGCTCTTGCACCCACAAATCCAGCCAGACAAGAGCTTTCAGTTCCCCATTCAATGTCCTACATGTCCAAACACGTTTCAGTATTCGTGGTGCACTGGAAAGCTGTGGTGGAACAAGCAGCCTCGGAAACATTGCGAGATTTGCAAGCGGTGTGGAAGCCATCGCAACCAGCATTGCTATGGTACGAGCTGAAGCCATGTGTCTGTGTTTTGAAATGCATCGTAGATTGTGGCCATTGTTACTTTGCCGGGGTTGCCAACAGCTTTGCTTGTCCATGCAAAAATCCTTCAAATGTACTTGTAAACAGCTTTGGGTTTGAGCTGATGGAGAATCTGTTGCTTAGACTGGCGAATCCACAGCTGCAGCATCGGCGAATGCAAATGACAGTGGCGAAGATGCAGCAAAAAGCCCGTTGTTCCATGAGCCACCCAGGGAAGACGAAAAGGAACAATGCCCAGTTCAGTAGAGCAACTTTCACCCCACTTCCAACCCAACTAGTATGTATTTAATGTCGATAACGTGATCAATGCCAGTAAAAGAAATGGAAAACCTTGACGTTCGTTGACCCCGTTGAGCAAACTCGGTGTACAAACGACTAGCGCTTCCAGCTTGTCAGATGTGAATTCGTTGTCTCGGAAGGGTGAACCAGGGAACGGATAGCGAAAGTATTGGAGCTCACCTGCCTAATAGCGTCGTGGAAATCTGTGTTCGAGGGTACTTCCATACCTGATTGACTGTCGTGCTGATTTCAGCAGAGTACCCATTGACATATTGAGGGTCACCACAGCGCCAAAGGTCCTTGTGTTGCTGAAAAACATGTAACTATTCACGAGGAGTTGCTGCACCACATACCATGCACGCCTTGAAAAAGTTTTCACAGACGCTGCGACACATGATAAGACTTCGCCCTGCGTTATCACATCGGGGAAAGTTGAGCCAGCACATGTAGTTTTTCAAAGCGTCTTGGCAATCCTTGTTTTCCTACATAATGCCATCAGTCACCTTGTGATCTCAAGGTCTGTACAGTATATCGCGGCACAATTTCGCCCTTGTTCCCCCACTCGTCCACGCCTATAAAAGTAATTTCGCTTTCAAGCGGGGATTTAGCATACCTTGGCTGTTCAATGATGCATCTGCTTCATACAATTGACGTTGTATCACGAGCTTATTGTACATTTGAGCGAGGAAGAGATCCTTCGACTTGACGGAATGGTTGTACCAGAGAGTCTGGGCTCGAGGGACGCATGTCGTGTATGGAAGGAGGGGTCCACAGAACGGCATGTACTGAAGGAACTCAGCTTGCTCGGTGCATTCTCCCGTATCCGAGCCGAAAATGCGGCATCCCCATGTTGCACCAAGAAGAACCAGCACTCCAAACAGCATTTTCTATTTTGAGTGCTCCATATCCGGATAAAATATGATTTGTCCGGATTCACTTTTTTTCGCGCGCAAAAAATCCACATCGAGATTTGAGGAAAGTCCAAGTGCGGCGCATCCAGGACGCAGGTAGAAGAACAGGATTTCGCCAGAAGCACTAAAGAGCTCATCGATCGCAGTGTTGGCTATGGTCGCGTGTGCTTCGCGATTGGAGTGGTGATGGCTTCATCTGCTTTGCCCAGTTCAGATTTGGGCTTCAGTCCTGACAAACCAAGACGATTCCTACGACGTCGACATGGTTGATTCCAGTGCAGTTGAGCGTTTGATTCGAGGAGCAAACAAAGTTGATAAGAACTGACGCCGAAAACATGGATGTAATTGGCGATGCGAATTCTGTGGTTGGCATGGTCATTATGTGGCAGGCAGATTCATGGTTTTGTTTCGCCTCAGTGTGTCTTGTAGCGAAGACAGCCTGTCAGCGGCGAGACTAGAAAAGGTATGTCATGGATAGACTTGATGTACTCAGTAAAATCAACCACGTGCAAGAGGATAACAAGTGAAGACAGACGACCGTGTGCTTGTCATCAATCATTTGCAAGAGTACAAGTCATGGTAGACAAATTTTGCATGTCAATAGATCGCTCACCATTTTTAGTCCGCCGCGATGATAATCTATTCCACAACTGAATGATCTCCAGTTTGAAGAAGCGTGGAGGGCTTGCACTACTCATGGATTGTTGCCACCTGTGAGCTGTCCATGTTGGTGTCGGTCATTGAGATCCCTTGTGGAATCTTCGAGATGTCTCCTGTGTTGATCTGTTGAGTTGTTTCGACAAGAAGAGCAAGTGAGTCAAATTAGAAGACATTGTGTTTCTTTAGCTCGAGAAGTCGCGCCTCTCGTCGTTTCTGTCGCGTCGCAAGCTTCTTATGCATGTCCAAGCCATTTGAAGTCTCAATGTGCCATCCGAGTTTTTGCGCCACGGACATGAAGCCACCATGTTTCTTTCGGATGGCATGGACCAAGTCATCGCGTCCAAGCGATTTCAAGAGCTGCGTGTCTGGCATTTCCATCTTGGGCTGGGTCTTTGCAATCGCTCGAAGCTCCTTCGTCGTATCAGTGAGAGAAGAACGCACATGTCTTGTATACCGCGGCAAGAACGTTGAAATCTTTCAAGTTGACGGCCGTCGAGAAACATCGCTTGACCGCCAGCATGTCACTGGTGGACGTCACGCCAAAGCACGGAAAACACTCGATTTGTCCGGATGATGATGTCACCTCGCACAGCGAATCCAAACAATCCACAAGCGCACAGCGATGGGGTACGCACCGCCGGCATGATGCGAAACATTATCTTTCACGTAGTGGAACTGCATCTTCTCTTGGGTTACCAATGAGTAGATACAGTGCATGAGCGCTCGATCTATGCGCAGTCACGTGGTGTCGCCCAGACACAATTTGTACACATATAAAATGGGATGAACAGAGAAATGCAACGATTCGTGCGCAGTGATCGACTTGATTGACCACAGTCATTGCACGTTTCATACCATCAATAGGAAGCCCATCGATCTCGCAACCTCCTCATCGCGCGCGCGTCGTGCAACGCTAAATCTAGTTGAAATTCTAGCGTGCATGCTAGAATTGCGTTACACGCGGGCTTGAATTTGCCACGCTAGAACGCTACATTCTATTTGGTTAGCGTGGCCGCATGCTCCATGATGCCTTCTTCAGAACATCCGTTGCCCGCACACAATTCATAGCATCTACGCTGCGTGACCACGACTGTGACTACCATATCCATCATTTCTATCATCTCGACAGGCAAAAAATACCATTAGAGCATCAGCGCTGTCTCAAGCAAAATAAGTGTATAGAAGAGCTGCATGAAATGTCTCTGAAGCGAAGGCAAGGGGGGGCAACGAGAGCCAGAGTGTGCAACCTGCCTTTCAGATGACTCATGGACGAGAAATGCCAACCACGTTCGAGTCGCGCGGGCAAGACACCACAAGAAAAAGTTGGTTCGCACAGGCATGTGAAACAACATGATCTTTCTCCACCCGTATACTAGTACGGTCAAGGTCGACCACGGGGCTGTCGGCGCTTGAATCTCGTGGAATCCCGCGTGTGCTTGTAACAAACCGTTCGCCGTCTGGTACGAAATCGCAAGGTGATGCTATGATTCATAGATGTCAAGCCACAAAGATTGCTGTGCCCAAGCAATCGCCTGAGTCGTACCACCGCATGCCTGCATACTCTTGCTGTCTTTCGATCAATTCACTACCGGTAGATCTTCCTCTCGCAGTCAACTACGCTGGGGATGCGTGACGTACCATTGTTGCATCTTACCATAGCTTTGAGCAAACACTAGAGCTCCACGCATCTTACAAACTACGCGTCTTGTGTAATGTTCCAACGTGGTAGAACAGCATTACTCGACCAAGAACTCAAATTCGTGTTTTACAACATGCCATTGTCATGTGTCGCATTGATGCGGGCACATTTCTCGTCATAGCCAATTTTACCATGAACTGCTCCAACAACATGTCAGTCCGTGGCGGCGTCCGTCAGTATGGTATTTACGAATGGAACGGAGAAGGACGCATTCTCGGCATGGTCCCGCCGAGAAGTCGTTGCAAACGAACGACGCATCGCTGTGGAAACTGTGGCGCGTTCAACCACATTACAATCGACTGCCTCGCCCTCCAAACGAGCACCAAAGCCTCCCCTAAGCGATGGCCCCCACCCGCACGAAACCTCACCCCATTTGCTATTTATGCCGCCGCTCCATCTTTCAAACCTTTCTCTCCTTAAGACACCGATAAGATTGTCATGGTTTGGATTGCTACCATCAAGGGAACAGCAGGCAGAGGAGGGACTGCACATGAGGAATGCAGATGGAGATTGCATATGAAGAACTTGCATGTGAAGAATGCGTATGAAGAATGCATATGAAGAACAGCAAAGTAGTGGACAGGACGTAGCTTAGAGTGAACCTAATCCATTATTCAATTTACCAAAAGCCCGATTCACTCAACAACCGTGAAGACACGGCAAAGATTCAATGAAATTACAACGACCAAGACATTCCTTTCCCTCGTATCATTGCTCACAATGGTCTCGCTTGGAAGACAGGTGGAAAGAAATTGCTCTCGTCTTCCGAGCTTTGTCATCTTTGCCATCTAGCGGCGCTGTACATGGCTTTTGGTTGGAGCTCGTTGCTGAGTTGTAGAGTTGTCTCCTTGTCAACTGCATCCACCTTGTGCAGTCAGTCACTGTCGGGCATACTGGTAGAGGATTCATGTCACCACATGCCTTTAAAAGATCCATTTCCGGATAAAATATGATTTGTCCGGATTCACTTTTTTTCGCGCGCAAAAAATCCACATCGAGATTTGAGGAAAGTCCAAGTGCGGCGCATCCAGGACGCAGGAAGAAGAACAGGATTTCGCCAGAAGCACTAAAGAGCTCATCGATCGCAGTGTTGGCTATGGTCGCGTGTGCTTCGCGATTGGAGTGGTGATGGCTTCATCTGCTTTGCCCAGTTCAGATTTGGGCTTCAGTCCTGACAAACCAAGACGATTCCTACGACGTCGACATGGTTGATTCCAGTGCAGTTGAGCGTTTGATTCGAGGAGCAAACAAAGTTGATAAGAACTGACGCCGAAAACATGGATGTAATTGGCGATGCGAATTCTGTGGTTGGCATGGTCATTATGTGGCAGGCAGACTCATGGTTTTGTTTTACCTCTCAGTGTGTCTTGTAGCGAAGACAGTCTGTCGTCGGCGAGAGTAGAAAAGGTATGTCATGGGTACAGACTTGATGTACTAAGTAAAATCAATCACGTGCAAGAGTACAACAAGTGAAGACAGACGACCGTGTGCTTGTCATCAATCATTTGCAAGAGTACAAGTCATGGTAAACAAATTTTGCTTGTCAATAGATCGCTCACCATTTTTAGTCCGCCGCGATGATAATCTATTCCACAACTGAATGATCTCCAGTTTGAAGAAGCGTGGAGGACTATTCAAGGATGAAGTTTGGATTGTTAACACCTGTGAGCTGTCCATGTTGGTGTCGGTCATCGAGATCCCTTGTGGAATCATCGAGGTGTGTCCTTTGTTGATCTGTTGAGTTGTTTCGACAAGAAGAGCAAGTGAGTCAAATTAGAAGACATTGTGTTTCTTTAGCTCGAGAAGTCGCGCCTCTCGTCGTTTCTGTCGCGTCGCAAGCTTCTTATGCATGTCCAAGCCATTTGAAGTCTCAATGTGCCATCCGAGTTTTTGCGCCACGGACACGAAGCCACCATGTTTCTTTCGAATGGCATGGACCAAGTCATCGCGTCCAAGCGATTTCAAGAGCTGCGTGTCTGGCATTTCCATCTTGGGCTGGGTCTTTGCAATCGCTCGAAGCTCCTTCGTCGTGTCAGTGAGAGAAGAATGCACATATCCTGTATACCGCAGCAAGAACGTTGAAATCTTTCAGGTTGACGGCCGTCGAGAAACATCGCTTGATCGTCAGCATGTCACTGGTGGACGTCACGCCAAAGCACGATTTGTCCGGATGATGATGTCACATCCCAAAGCTGCGAAATGTTTTTTCGATGGAACAATTGTACTTTCCACTGAATCGAAGACAACACAGCGATGGGGTGCGCACCTCCAAGATACGAAACGATATCTGTATATTGATCGAGCGACAGCAAGCGTATGCAGGTATGCGGTGGTACGACTGACGGTCGCTTGGACTCAGCAACCTTTGTAGCTTGATATCAATGAATTATATCGTCACCTTGAGTAAGATTTCGAACCAGACGACGAGTTTGTTGCAAGCACGGGGGGTTCCACGAGATTCAAGCATCGAAAGCCCCGAGTTGACTGTATACGGAGAAAGACGATGTTGTTTCACATGCCGCGCCTTTGCAAACCAACTTTTCCATGTGGTGTCTTGCCCACCGTCTCGAACCTGATTGGCATTTCTCGTACCTGAGCCATGTGTCGCATTGATGCGCGGATATTTATAGTCATTGCCAATTTTACCATGAACAGCTCGAACAACATGTCAGTCCGTGGCGGCGTCCGTCAGCAAGGCATTTACGAATGGAACGGAGAAGGACGCATTCTCGGCATGGTCCCGCCGAGAAGTCGTTGCAAACGAACAACGCGTCGCTGTGGAAACTGTGGCGCGTTCAACCACATCACAATCGACTGCCTCGCCCTCCAAACGAGCCTTGGCGACACCAAAGCCTCCCTGTAGCAATTGGCCCCAGCACGAAACCTTATTCCATTTGCTATTTATGCCGCTCCATCTTTCAAAACTTTCTCTGCTCAAGACACTGAAAACGATGGCTTTCAATGAAACTACAATTACAATTAATGGTGTCGCTTATGGAGAAGCTAGGTGGAAAGAAATTGCACCAGACTTCCGAGCTTTGTCATCTTTGCCAGCTACCGGTACATGCGCATGTTCCAGTGACACACTATTGAGGTGTCATCAGAGGCTACACTGTGGATCCTGTACATGGCTTTTGGCTGGAGCTTGTTGGGGTTGCTGAGTTGTAGAGTTATCTCCTTGTCAACCGCATCCACGATATGCAGTCACAGTCAGGCATGGAGGATTCATCTAGGGACTGAAAAGATAGCTCCAGTGCTTTGAAAAGGAAGAAGAAAAGGTGGGAACTTGGACTCTGGGATATGATCGCCGTGGGTATTGGAGACACCGGCTGGTCGGGTATTTTTGCCACGACGGGCGATATTATCAGCAGCGCCGCCGCTGGACCTGCCGTCTTTGTGTCGTGGACAGCTTGGATGAACAATTATTTGAAATAACGCTATGCCAACATTTGAGCCATAGATTTAAAGTTTTTCACTTCCTTGAGTGCGGAATATTAGAACAACTTGGTCAGACTGTCCAGAATGCTGTATTGCGCTCGGTATTTATTGACATCCACTTGTATTCAAGCAGTAGAAACTCACTCTATGCGTTGATAAGCTATATCAGAGCTGTTGCGCTCCTTACTGCGATGTTGCTGGACTGAGATGGTGTGTTCGCTTGCCATTGTATGGCCTTGGTGATGAATCAAATATCCTCCATGAGGTCTCTAGTGGCTATCGTGCCAATCGCTGTACACTGCACGTGTAGATCATTCCCCAGAGAGGTCATGCTCTGCTTTATATCTGGCGGCGAAAAGGCTGGACGGATCCTTGTCCTTCTTGGAAAGGACGGACTAATAATCCATTCTGATTGGATAAAATACAGAATAACGGATTCTGATTGGTTAATTGATATGCCATGATTCACGAAAAGCTGTAGAATAATCCATTCTGATTGGATAAAATAATTAATAATGGATTCTGATTGGTTACTTGTTATGGAACATGATTCATGAAAAGCTGTCACAGTTTCACCATTGTCATCTTCCTGAAATGACCACCGACCACTGCCATAAATGAACTACTCGGCTATTAATTACTGCGGCGTATTCGCGAAGGGACGTCAGTACAGTGTACAGTTCGACCATAAACATTCATAAAGGTCGACAATTGCATGATTCATGAGGGAGTTGCAGTGGATTATTCGACCATAATGTTAGTTGTTGGCACGAACTCATCCAAACATTTGCGTCTTCATTGAGTTGGACGTTCGTGGACACAGCCACAGGCTGTGGCTTGCATTTCAAAAGGACAAGTTGCAATCTTTCAAGCTGCTTGTCCTTCGAACAAGTCTACCAAAAAAATTGAGCGAGCGCACAAACAAAAGATTTCATCCCCGTCGTTGTCGTTGCAGAGTAGCAACTGTCGACATCCACCACTCCGTGCAACGTAGGCCGCTCGTGCAGTGTCAGGCGCCGTCTTTGTCGTTCCGAGAGGAGTGTCTACTTGTCTGTATGGCTCTACAAATCGTTCTCCAGCTGGGTGGTGTATCCAGTTCGCTAGAGGCGGAGGTACAGTGTTGACGACCTCATTGTTCGTTGTTGTAGGCAATCAAATTCCGATCCAGTCATGGCGCGGCGCTTGCTCTCCATGTCGTCGGCGTGGATTCTAGCAGGCGCGACGAACTCCAGTCTCTGCTCTTCCCTCCAGTCTTGCCTCGCATACGGTCAAATCCAATGCAATCGGTCTACGCAGGATTGTCCCCCTTGTATTTATATCGACAGTCGTGGCAATTATCAATGCTTCGCTCGGATCACAGGCACAACTCTCTGTCCTTTCACAAACACGACGGCCGATTGCGGTACGACGCGTCTCCCTTTCTCCCATGACTCTTACGCAATCTTGTAGGTTCAAACGCAAGTGTGACGCTGCCCCCGCTGAACCCGATCAACCAAAGCAGAGCGCCCACCATGTCGCCAGGAGCTCTGTTGAACGCCTCTTTCGCGCCGACTGTAACAACATCGACAGCATCATCGTCCAAGATGCTCAGTCCGCTGGTGATTGCATTAATCAGCGCCGTGTCCGTCTTGGCGTTGCTATTATTCGTCGCCGTCGTTGCGCTTTTCAGAAGGCATCGACACGCCTCGGAGGAATCCTACCTCCAACCTCTTGACACGCGAAAGATGCGACAGCTTGCAATGCGACGCCATCAACCAGACAGCATCAGTATCCAGCCCGTCGGTGGCGGCGGCGGCTTTCACCATTATCCAGAGTTTCCCACGATGACCACGCCGATCATGGGCGACGGCGTCCACGTCGAAGACAGCAGTCGAGCGCTCGATACAGCCTATCTCATGGCCGCCACGGTGGCTTCCCAGCCGCCCGTGTGGAGGTTCAGCGAGTCCTCTAACATTATGGAGTAGTATTGTCTTCTTCGTCCAAACTCATTCAAAATTTCCGAACTTGGCTGAAATTGCCAGAGTTTGATTAGAACATACACAAAACACACCAACATACACGCATTCTTTCAGAATTCACTATTGCCAGATTGATCCCACAAATTTCGTCGATTTTGATCGAAACTGCACATTTGGTGACCTCTCCACTCAAAGTGAAGAGCGCTGACTAATGTGGAATGCTCTACGAGATGAGGTCGCCCTACCAAGTCATTCAGATTCGTGCCACCCCCTCACACAAACTAATGTCAATTTTTAGCCAATCAATTCAAAGTACAAATATTTTAAGCCAATCATATCGTCTAGTCGATTTGGTGGCGATTGGAAATTTTGGACGAAAATCACAATAAATTTGGATGAAAAAGACAATGCATGAATTATGGTGTGTTTTGTGTGTATTTTAAGAAAATCTGCACGCTGATTGGCTGATTTGATTTGGTGATTGATTCAAAGCTGGATCAATTTCAGCCTTGGTAATCTATTTTCATAGATAATATATTATATTATACAGGTATTATTTTATTAAAGTGTATACATAGTCTAAGATGAATACGGACCAATACAGACCTGCACTGGATCGATATCCGTCCAATATTTTGAATGAAGAGCTTTGAATATAGCTATAAAAACATGTTTCAGTATGTCGTAATAACTCAAAGAGGGATCAGACGCCGCCTCTGAAGTGGTTATTTAGCAATGTTGGCAAAAAAACTGTTTAATATTATACAATTTTGTATAATATATATAAAGTATAAGGTTTAGGAGGTAACTTGATCTACGTTACATTGCGGTGTTAAATATGAAGCTCGCGACCTCATGCGCAGACCTTGGAAAAATAAAACTTCAAACCTACTCATAGATCAACATGGAGGAGATAACTTCTTCAAAACCATCGCCGCCGCGATAAATAACTTTCTCGGGCAAGGTCAACGAATAACTTATTCATCGCTAGAATGTACAGCTGTAGACCACATAGCTTCTTCATAAGGGTGTTAATTAGTACTAGAACGTCTTTAAAGTGAATCAGATAGTCCACAACAAAGAGAGTGAAGCGATGGATTGCACAGCCAACTAGCGGAGCACGAGCATTGTGTTCAAGTAACCTATTTTTTTTTATATTTGCTTAAAATAATTTACTCGTTCCCATATGCAATAAAAATAAATTATTTTCTACCACTAAAAATATATTTTTGAAAAAGGTTATTTTTTTCCAAGGTCTGCTCATGCGTCGGACGACTGGATGCCCGACTCTCTCGTGGACTCTAAAATGTGGCAGAACGAGTTGTTTCCCGTCGAGCTGGACAGCCTCGTATCGAGCATCGAGTCGGACTTCATGGCATGGCCGCCTTGGGGCTGGGGTCGAAAGCGGTCTTCGCTGTTTTTGAGGAAGAAAATATTGCTCGAACTCGCCCGGTTGTCTTCGAGATTGTGTCCATGCGCCATTTGTTGCTGCTGCTGCTGACGACGTTGCCAGTACCACCAGCCAGCGGCGCCAAGAGCACCGACGAGAATCAACATCAACACGACAAAGAGCCCAGTGCTGAGCCCGTTCCAACTGGAGGTCGACAAGGCTGGCGCCGCGGTCGTCGGCGTCGCGGATCGATTCAGCAACGGGGGAAGCGTTGTGTTGGTACCAGAGCTACAGTCGGCCGTCGTGTTGACAAAAGGACACAACGCCGTGCCCGTGACTTTGTCAAAGCAGAGCGTTTGGCCTTTCGCGTCGAGATAAATGCACGGCGGACAAAACTGCGTCGTCACGTCGCACGACACTTTGCCATACGCCAAACACGTCTTGAGCGTCGAGCAAACGGTCGAGTCGAGCGCTTGGACGGCCGCGAGACCCGCCAGGAACACGTGCAAGACGGACACCATGCGAGGAATTAGAAATGGTCGAGACGAGAGAGAACGCCATCTCTGCGTTTCTGAGCCGACCAGAGCCATGTGTTACATGAACAATCCCACCACATTGTCGACGTCGCGGGCGGCGATTTCGACGCGGGTCGACCGTCCAAAGCGCTGGAAAGCCATCCACTGTAGATGGATTTCGTCGAGAACGACGTTGAGCACGCCGACAAGACGTGCAGACAGCAGAACGACCGTCGCAACGTGCGTTTGCACGACATCGAAACAAGTCACCAATGGAAACCAGCCGGTTGCATATCGAAATTCATGGCGTTGCGCGCGCTCTCTCTTCCGCAGGCTGTTGCCTCTGGAACGATGCAAATGCCGGTGGAATCGCGCGACGAATCGCCGAGTGTCGAGCTTCCACGAATTCTCTCGGCGAAACGAGACGAGATGGCGGCGAAATTGTCAAAGGCCGTGGCACTTTCATTGATGTGTGGGTTCAACTACGGGACATATGCGCTGGATGGCATGACAGGTGTGTATCGGCGGAAACCTACCGTAAAGTTTCTCCGACACACAGAGCGCGCGCGCGTTGTCGCGAGGAAATGCGTTGATGGCCATGCAGAATCTCATGTTCAACGTGCTTTTCCAAGGACGAGATGGCGCCGATTAGATACGTTTGCCGCAGACGAGAGGCAGTTTGCGTGGGTGCATGTAGGGGCGTGTTTGACGATTCGATACGAGTCTCATTGGACAAAATGGCCGACGACACCCACGTCGGTCGACGGGAAAGACGACATGGTGGCCATTTTGTTCAAGGAAATGATGTTCCGCTTGGAGCGGATCCACACCCCGCTCTTACAAAGTACAGGGAAAGACTGCAAGATCATCGGCATGAGCCCACACGCACCGTCAAAAGACAAGCGGCATTGGCGAGGTTCTCGGGCGACGTCGTGGAAATCGCAGGGGGAAACCTGTCATCGATGCTTTCTTGAGTGTCCTAAGCTTGGAGCTTCTGTGAGTTCGAAAGCTACAAGCGTCCATAAACTTACTTGGAGCTCCTGCATGGCCGAGTACACAAATCTCGCCGTCTTTTTGCCGACAAACAACCGTAGGAGCTCTTCCAAGAGGGGCGGAGTTCAACCCAGAGGGACTTGAAATCTCGTTGGGATCATAAAGACGCTTGGACATGATCCAAAGGCTTGATAGCAACGTCGTCATCGTTAATATCGCATACACCCGACAGGGAGGGAACACTGTGGACAGAATACGATCCTGGTTGTCGAACGCCATGCAGTGCAGCACGATTGCTTCCCCAAGACAATTTAGACCAGAGTTGTAGGTGTAGACAATATGGATGACACTGCGTCTTTTGCCGGTCAATATGAAGTCGCTCGAAAAGTCCATAGGAGTCCAGGAATCGCAAGATCCTATATCATGTGGAGACGTCAATCCTCCCAAGTTGGTTCAAGCTTACCGATTGATAGAGAACTGGCGTTGACGTACGTACCATCGTCAATGAAACACACCTTGTCAGCTTGTCAGTTGTCCATGATCCTCTCTCTCTCCATATGTCCTCGCCTGGATCGAATTGACGACAATATAATGTTCCTCCTTGTCCAAGAGTTGCTGTCGTAGACCAGCAACCTTTTCGAAGCTTCTCGAGCGCGTGGAAGATTCATTTCCCATAGTTTGCGCACCACATCACGGCAGATTTGGAAGCGTTATCCTTGTTCTCTTGTCCAACCGAGCCCGAATTGCGCGCGGGACGAACAACATCCTGGGATTGTTTCAGATTCGACCATCAGGAATTGTCTTATTGCAGTGGATAAAAAAGACGATATTGAAACTCGGTACTTGATTGGCTAAAATTAAATAATATTATCTAATTAAAATAAAGAAAAATGAATTTTACGATTATTTTAGCCAATCAAATTATTCAAAAAGAACAGCTGGGAGATTTGAGAGAATTGACAAAGAAAGACACCGAGATTGCGACTGCGTCGTCGTGCTGCATCTTCTTCCCAGTGGTTCGGTTGCTGGAGTTGCCATGTTCCCCATGTTCTTCAAGGCAAGACTCCCCGATATCCTGCTCTAGAAGCACTCAACATGGTCTGTAGAACCAGCTCGAAGCGCTGTTTGAAGGAGCCAAGACGGGAAATGTCAAGCAAGTGGGAAAAGCCATGAAGAAATGCGACGTCAATAAGCAAGACGATGTATAACCTGTCGAAACGCGAGACCTGCTAACGCACACGTGACTAGACTGGCGCAACAGCTTTATTCGTAGCAGCATTTTGTGGATTTCCTGAAGTTGTCGCCGAACTGATGACCGTAGCCGATGTCAACTTGGCGCGAGATGTACGAATTCAACCAGGACGAAGATCTAATTCAAATCGCTAGTCCGGCGCCACGCCAATCTACGCAGCCTCGCAATTGGGTCACGCAGACGTCGTGCGTCTTCTTATGGACAGAGCCAATGTGAATCAAGCGACCAACGTGAGTTCCAAGCTCGAATTTTACACATTTACAGCTGAAATCATGCATTAGGAAGGAATGACGCCGCTGTTGATTGCCTCAGCCAACGGACACGACGACGTAGTCTTCTTTTTGCTCAAACGTGTCGATCCAAATGTCCCAAACAGAGTACGACACTCATGACAGATTGCTCTTGACACAGGCTGTCAGGATGGAATTACACCGCTCTATGTAGCGAGCGCGAACGGCCACACTGAAGTCGTCCGCCTTCTACTTACCAAAGCTCGCGCCAGTATTCCAGGCCCAGTACGATCTACTGTTGAAAATATCCGAGTTTATTATTTCTAGGACGGCATGTCAGCACTCCACGTGGCAGCAATGCGAGGCCACACAGACGTCGTCCGACTTCTCCTAGAGAAAATCGACGTCAACTTGACGACTCCAGTAAGCTTTTCTTGTCTTGCATGCTGAACTTGGTCTAGGACGGCGCGACTGCATTATTGCTGGCTTGTGCCAATGGCCAGACAAAAATTGTCGAAATTCTCCTTGAAAAGGCAAACGTCGACCTCGCAGACAAGGTAGAGATTAGTAATTCGACAATATTTTCGACGATTGCTTGATTAGGATGGCTACACGCCGCTCTTCGTCGCGAGTTTATATGGCCACGTTGGGGTTGTCAAGCTCTTACTAGCCCATTCTGCCAATGCAAATTATGTTTCTAACGTACAGCATCTTGGGAAACTTTGATGGGAATCTCATATTTTACCCCTAGTCAGGCTATACCCCACTTCAAATTGCCTCGATGTACGGCTATCACGACGTCGTTCGCCTCTTACTCAAGCACTCCAACGTCAATTTCGCGCGGCAAAAAGTACTTTAAATGACAAAATCCGCAGCAATTGAGGAGCTTCGATAGGATGGAGCCACTGCGTTGCATTTAGCGATCCTACGAGGACATTTTAGAGTCGTCGATGCATTACTGCTCCGTGCTGATGCAAATCAACCGACACAAGTTTGTTCAAACATTGGCATCGCTGTTTTCTCAACGATTTTGGAGCGTAGGCTGGCGCAACACCGCTTGGACTTGCATGTGAAGTGGGCCATTTGGAAATTATGCGACTTTTAATCGCCAAAGCAGACGTAGATATGCCCACCGAGGTACATTATCTCGAAGACTTTCATATTTCCAACGTCTTTTCTTCTAGTCGGGCTTGTCGCCATTGATTGTCGCTGTCCACAAAGGATTAATCGAGATTACGGACGTCCTCCTCACTAAAGCCAAAGTAGATTTGCCTTCCAAGGTAATCCAGGCTGATTTTAGACCGACGTAATGAATGTCCATTAGACTGGCGCCACACCGCTTGTCACTGCAGCATATCACGGCCACGTTCAACTTGTCGAAATGTTGCTCCAAGCTGGTGCTGACCCGAATTTCACTGACCCAGTAAGCCCTTTTAGCTGGTTGTCATTTAACAACACTACCTTGTGCTAGTCGGGAGCAACTCCACTCTTTGCAGCGAGTCAACGTGGCCACGTCGACATTGTACGCTTGCTTTTAGCTATTCCAGATATTCAAATCAACGCCGCAATGGACGTAAGTTGCTCATGTTTCTTTCTGCGCCCAATATGTATAAAATATATTGTAGGATGGAGCAACGCCATTGTTCATTGCATGTCAGGAAGGTCACAAAGATGTCGTCGAACTTCTTTTACCACGTTCCGAACCAAATATCGCAACCCATGTCAGTGTCTCTCTTGAATTTGGATTGATTAACTCTGGTTGTACAGAATGGAGCCACGCCTCTCCTAATCGCTGTGCAAAACCATCATTTAGATATTGTCCAGCGACTTGCAGAAGTGGCAAATGTCGATTGTATTAACCAGAGTGGCAACGGGGCTTTGTACATAGCTGCACTCAAAGGCTACCTCGATGCAATGGAAATCTTGGTCGAACGTGCGAATCCCAATCTTCAATCCATGGTCCTGGTCATCTTTTCTTCACTTTTAATATCCAAATAGTCTGGCGCGACGGCATTATACGTCGCCGCTGAAAAGGGCAACGTCGACATGATTCGCCTACTTCTTTCCAAAGATGCCAACGTGGATGTACCGTTATTGGTAATTTAAACGTTTGGGTGGAAATTTGCTTGAAATTGAATTTATAGACTGGAACGACGCCATTGTACATTGCAAGTCAATGCGGCCATGCTGCTGTCGTAAAACTTCTCTTGCCGACTGCCAATGTCAATGCCGAACGAGAGGTTGGGTCCAATATTTCACAATTTCAATTGTAATTTCCTTTGATAGGACGGCGCTACATCTTTGATAATTGCTGCCCAATTAGGTCATGTCCACATCGTCCGACTTCTAATTGTTCATCCAAAACTCAACATCAACCATCAGATGAAAGTACGCATATCTTCCTGATCAATCTGAAGACCTCTAAATCTACATAGGATGGGGATACAGCGTTGCATGTAGCCTGTGAAGAAGGTCACACTCTTGTCGTTCGACAGCTTTTGCGCGTTCCATCGATTTCTCTTGACTTGGCAAATGCTGTACGTTTCGAATTTTGACGACGAGATTAAGTTCTTCAACATTTAGGCTGGAAAAACTGCCCTCGAGATTGCGAAAGATTTGCAACATACATCCATCGTAAATCTCATTGACGAATTTGTAAATGCACGCACAGCTCGATCGAATTCTCGACCGAAATCCAGTCTTCGGCCTGGCAACACCATGAGCACCGCTTCGTCGCTCGACGGTCTGGAGTCTTCGCGTAGCTTTTTCGACACTTCGAATGGTTCCGACTTTTCGGATCTTGCAACGCGCAGCAATCAAATCGACGACGATGCAATCGAGATGCCTGAACTGGAGATTTTCCGCCTCGGTGATACACTTGTCGAAATGCAGAAATATATTGGCTCTGGTATTTACTGCGATATCTGGCGAGCGTCATACAACGAGCAGCCCGTCGCTGTGAAAAAACTTCAGCCGTCCAATGTAACGCTGCAGGACTTGCAACGTCTTGTGGACGAAATCAAATTGCTCAGCCAGTATGATTGTTGTCTTGGCAATGATATCTTGACATGTGTGCTAGATTTGACTCCAATTTCGTCGTCAAATTAATCGGAGCAAGTTGGACATTTCCCACTGATTTGAAATGTGTATTGGAACTTATGGACGGTGGAAATTTGGCACAGAAATTAGCGGGGACAACCCCAGCGTCTTTTGGATGGTCTGAAAAATTGCTTGTGCTCCAGCAAGTTGTCGAAGGACTCTGCTATGTCCATTCGTACCATGTCGTGCACCGTGATTTACGCTCCAAGAGTATCTTGCTCGACTCGAAGAAAGGCGTCAAACTCGCTGGATTTAGTATTTCTTGCGACGAAGCCAACGCTACACTGCTTGCGGGTCAAGCCATGACGTCTCGCTGGATGGCCCCCGAAGTACTGAACGGCAAACATTATACCTCTGAATCCGATATTTATGCCCTTGGTTTGTCACTTCAAATCCTCAATATTTCTGAAAGTTTTATGTTTGTAGGCGTCGTCATGTCGGAAATTTGCTCCCATTTATTACCATATTCCAAACAACTTCATCCAGACACAAAGGCACCCCTGACTGACGCTACTATCTGCGCGGAAGTGAGCAAGGGCACGCTCAAACCCATTTTTACGGCTGACTGCCCTGAATGGTTTGTCGATATGGGCAATCAATGCTTGGCATTTGATCCAGAAGATCGTCCGAATGCATTCCAACTCTCGCATATTCTTCGTCACAATTTCCAACCTCTGTCGTCCGAGTCAACACCAGAATCTCCGCGTCCTGCGTCACTGCCATCCAGTAATCAAGTCGAAGAACAAATCCAAAGCTATAGCCATGTCATTGTTCGCCAAGATACATCGATTCCAGTTGAAGGCGTGAATCGTCTTGATGAATCACAACTTTTGTTGACCAGGCGGCTGGGATCTGGTGCCTTTGGTGAAGTCTGGTACGGCACATACGGCGCTGAACAAGTTGCTGTGAAGAAATTACATCCCCACATGATGACAAACCGCGACCAAGTCGAAGCATTCGTCGCTGAAATCAAATTGATGTCCCAGTATGCGTCATTTCTTCCACATGGAGCAATATTCACTTTCTTGTGGTGTAGATTTGATTCTCCTTGCATTGTTTCAGTCGTTGGAGCCTGCTGGACGACGCTGTCGGATATTCGCTTTGTGATGGAGTACATGGATGGAGGCGATTTGGGCGACAAGTTGACAAATTCAACAGTGGAAACTTTTCCATGGCCAGAAAAAATAACCATTCTTGTCAGCGTCATTGAAGCGTTGTGCGATGTCCACGCTGAGCATATCATTCATCGCGACCTGAAATCGAGAAATATTCTGTTGGATTCGAAGAAAGGCACGAAATTAACCGATTTCGGCATTTCCAAGGAAGACGATCATTCGACGATGACGGAAGGCATGGGAACGTGTCGATGGATGGCCCCTGAAGTCATTGAAGGCAAAAAATATACCGTCTCAGCTGATATCTACTCGTTTGGTAATATTCGTCGTTTGACCAGACGCATATCAATTGCTTGTTTTGTAGGCATGATCTTGTCCGAAATGGATCGCCATGAAATTCCATTCAAGAGTGAGAAGAATAAATCTGGTGGCACGCTCCAAAACTTTCAAATCATGATGGGTGTCGTGGAAGGCACACTAAAGCCGACATTTACCGACACATGTCCAGATTGGATCAAGGACATGGCTCTGAAATGCATTTCCCGCGACCCAGAAGCGCGACCGACTGCGTATGAGCTATCCCATATTTTGCGCAAGAAACGTCGTCTCTCAATCACGTCGTGACGAGAGAGAGTACTATTTGTAGAAGATATTTGTTGATAGGTTGTCCAAATATTGAAAGAGTCCATTCATACAGTGACGTGGCAAATCTTGAAGCATTCAAGTTTCCAACGCAAGCACAATTTGTACCGACTTTGTAAACTTTTTTTAGAAATCGCTCAGTGGTTCTTGGTATGTTGCCAAGGCAACTCCACAATAAGTTTCTCGAAAGAATTCACATTTTACTCTCGAGGGACACCTTATTTCCATCGGGACAATGTGGCGTGGCATGTTCTGTGATATAAACCACTTACCTGTTGGTGTATTCGAAAGCTGGATTCGATTCGAGCATTAATCATCGATTCTCGTCCACGTCGAAGAATTACCTCGAATTCGACGAAGACAATATTCATTGACCTTCATAGTTTCATCAATGCTGGTTGGAGGGTTACTATTGGGGATTCTATGACGTGGCACTGTCTACAAGCAGCAACATCCACATCCATACAGAGAGTATTGGCACGTGCAGACAAAGTAACGACTGCGGCAAAACCTCGTCCTCGTTTCGACTACAATTTGTTCGATTCGAGTATTCCAGCTTGTATTCTTCGAAGTCGAACAGCAACTTTGGTTGGACTCTCGACTAATGAGTCTTGGCAGTCCACTTGGTTTCTCACTTTCAATTTTGCCATGCATCGCTTCCTTTTGCCTGGCCTGGTCACTGTGTCTGCATCCGTCGAATGGATTTCCGCGACCGATCAACTTTCAACTGAAGGCAGCCGCATTGAATTGGCCGATGGAGCGTATGACATTGCGCCTTCGCCGCCACCTGCTCCGACAGTACGCCCGGACGTATATTCTTCTTGCGTATGGGCTGGACCAGGTCAAACGCGGAACCAATATGACTATGCCATCAAAGTGTTGAACACTCCAAATGAAACTGACTGCAGCAATTGTTTCCCAAACTTTTTTGCACCTGGACAGCCACTGGCATATCCATATCCTCGAAGCAGCTACCATTACGATCTCGAGAATGCTCACGTCGTGCCTTTGAAATCGGACGATGTGATCACCGTGCCGAATATCGAATTCGACGTCACTATCGACACGAGCCCCGATGCAGGCGAGCCTGTGAGCAAAACGTTCTTTTACGACTTCAAAAACTTTGAAACCTACGGCCCGACCATCTTGTACAATTCCATCCCGCATTCCGTTGGCGTGTACAATTTCAATCTGGTCGCGAACGATTTTGACGACATTGATTCAAAGGTGTGCCAAACCTGCCTCTCCGTGACCGACATGTATCGTCCAAATGGGAAGAGAGGATCTTGTGCTGAAAGCTCCTACAACCATTTCACGAATTCCAATATTTGCGCGCTTCAACCTCAAGTGACTGACTTGGTCAAATATCGCCAGACGGCAAATAACAATCCATGCAGCGATGCTCGTTGCGATCTTGTCACCTTGGCCAGTATGAGTTTCAGCGGTGCACAATCCACCCAAGATTTCAGCACGACAATTGTTTCGGATGCGCTGGACACGTGGAAGACTTGCTTGAGTCAACCATTGACGGACGACGAATGGACTCTACTCAAGACTTCAGTATTTGGAAAATCGTGCGAGCCAACCTTTTTTACCTGCACTCGCTCGTGTGCGTACAATATCCAGCTCAAGGAATTCTACACGCCATATTCATGTGCACCGACGTACAACGTTGAATCGAATCGCCGGACTTGCGATGGAGACAAGAACGAAAGCTGTGCATTCAAGCAGTCGATCACAGCCACTCCGGACGATTTGATCTCGACGTTCAACGTGCACTTGAAATCCAACCCGACGAAAGTTCCCATCGCCAAGCCGGTCAATGTCTTCCCTGGCACGAGTTACAAAGATCCGAGCGATACCTCTCGTGAATTGCATTTTGACATTCAATGCGACAGCAACGATCTCGACTTTGGAAGCTTTTGCCAAAAGAAATTCCAAGTCAACGTCACCGACTTGTTTGAGCTCCAGGCGACTTTGAACAACGATGCGGCCATCCAAACGCTGTTGAAAAATCGCGCGACAAATGCCAAGGACATTGTGTTTTGGCGTGTCAAAAACACTGAATCTGGCGACTGGATTGAAATTTCTTCCTTCACCGGCAACACCAAGAGCCCATTGACATTTCCACGATTCCAGTCCAATTTGATATTTGACGCATACACGGCTTGCGGTCCTTTGGGCTCGATCAAATGGACGATTTATATCCATCGCACAGAATTGATTCGCATCGACGACTGGTGGTACAGCATGTGGAGCTGTGGAGCTGGCAAATGCAATGTGCAGCACACTGATTTTCGCTTGTGCAATTTCCACTTTGATCCAAAATGCGATACATTTTTGAGCATGATTAATCCCACCGACGCGCAAAATACCATTCCTGTCGATGAAAAAGGCAATGCCTACAACATTTGTGAATACAAGGACAACAATGGGAAGAAACAAACTTGTTCCAACGGATGCTGGTGGTGGTATTCGAAATGCGATCAAACCGTCGACTGTGATTCTTGCAACGAAAGAGTTCTTCAAGAAGGCAACCGATTTGCCTACTGCGGCCCCAATGGAACGTACACGTTACCTCAATCTGGTGATTCAACGGATCTATTGGCGGCCAACTTTTTGCAAAACGCACCGCCAGCAGCACCAGCCCCGGCACCCGTTCCAGCTCCGGTGGTTGAAGTGCGCATCAAGTGGCAATTTCATGGCTTTCAATGCAAATGGCAATATACAAACGCAATCGAGACCAAGACATATTGGCTGGATACAACCAAAGATGCAGCAAACCAAAAGGAAATCAATCGTGACATTGCGCTCAAGATGCAAAATGTCGATGTGACGCAAGTCACGGCCAAATGTAATTTCTTCTTCAAATCTCTCAATGCCGACCCGAACTCAGCTCCAATTGTGCGCAACAGAACCAAGACCGTCCTCATTCAAAATTGCGACCACCCACGCTGGAACGTCAAGCATCCTGAAGACGGAGGTCGATACATTAAAGACACGTGCAATCAAGTGGCATGGTACACTGACCTGACGAAACGCCAACCAGCACCTTTTGAAGCTTGCAAGGGCGCCATGGTATTTCCTGACAAACCGGACTGCACGACAAACAACGCTGTCACGACCATCTACGCCGAGGCAACAAACGCCCTCACTTGCTGCAACAGTCCGACTTCTTGCTTCACCTGCCAAAATCTTCCAGGTCGCGAATCCATCGGGGTTTGCTCGGACTCGAAGACAAAGGGCGTGTACTACGAAGGGGTGCAGTCCTCTGCAGTGCTCCTTGACCTCTCTCAACCATATTCGACTCAAGTTATGGTCGTCGTTGGCATGATGGCTTTTGCTGTTGCTGTTATTGCCGTGAAACGCACAACCCGCTCGGAAGAGGACGTGGAAGACGTGTACTCGCTTGTATTGAGCTAGACTTTTTGACTTTACTTTTTGCATCTTAACAATTTTCAATGACATTTCATTTCGCTTTCTACTCAATGAAGACCTTAGTGCCAATTTCATGGACAGTCATTGAATTTGTCGACTTGGAATGTCCGAGAGGTCGACCACCCATGAAAAGAACCAAGTCATTCGGCTTGACCCAGCCATTTTCAATCAAAATGCCTTGCACCTTGTCAATGAAATCCGCGGATGACTCCGGCAAGCTCATCAAGACAGGGGTGATACCTACATGCATACGTCAAAATCATAATTGTATCTAACGTGACAGTACCATTGTACAGAGCCATTTGATTTACAGATCGAGCATCCGCCGAAAAAGCGACAATTGGTACCTTGAAGTTGTTTTGGCTCAAGTATCGCGCGGCATTTCCGTGTTGTGACCAGCAAACCACAGCCTTGACCTCCGTCTTGCTGACAACATGCCATGCTCCATGCGCCAAAGCAGCCGTCAACTTGTGCGCGGCGGCATTTCGGGCTGGAGGAACTTTGCGTTGTTTGTGGGTTACGAGGCTTTCAGCTTGTTCAATGATTTGAGCCATAGTCGAGACAACCACTTCAGGATGATCTCCAGTTGCACTTTCAGCGGAAAGCATGACTGCATCAGCACCATCCCAAATTGCATTTGCAACATCGCTGGCTTCAGCTCGGGTTGGAATTACATTGTGAATCATGCTCTCAAGCATTTGCGTGGCAATAATGCAGGGTTTTCCGTAAATTTGCGATTGCTGGATGATTTGTTTTTGGATAATAGGCACCGCAGCAAGGTCCATTTCGACGCCCAAATCACCACGTGCAACCATGATTGCATCGCTTGCTTCAATAATATCGTTCAAGTTACGAATGGCTTGTGGCTTTTCGATCTTGGAAATTACATGAAGGCCTTCACCGAGCGCTGCTTTGAGCGAATGAACTTCCTTGGCATCACGCACAAATGACAGAGCAACGTAATCCAAATTGTTGGCTTTGGCCCATTCAACACATTCCCAATCCTTTTCGGTAATGGCAGGAGCTTTGATATCACTTTGTGGTAGGTTGATTCCCTTTCCTGAAGTGATATCACCTCCAACGAGCACAACGCAACGAAGGCCATCGTCTCCTTCACGACCCACAGCTTCCATACGAATAGCTCCGTCGTTGATCAAGACCAAATGTCCTGGAGATACTTCGTGGACCATTTCCTTGTATGTCAAAGACAAGACAGGAACACCGTTCTTGATGGAAGATTCAGTAGCTGAAGCTGAGAGAATTACAGTGTCGCCTTCCTTGACTTGAATAAGACCTCCAAGGGAAGGCTTCGTCGTGCCCATTTGAATACTGGCAGGAACAGTTCCAACGCGGATTTTAGGCCCTTGAAGATCTCCACAGACAGCAACAGGAATGCGCGTTTCAGCAGACGCAGCTCGGATCGTTTGAAGACGTTTTGCATGGGAAGCAAAGTCGCCATGGCTAAAGTTCAAACGGAACACACGCGCGCCTTTCCCGATCAACGCCTTCAACGTGTCAAGAGATTCGCTGGCTGGACCGACAGTGCACATGATCTTGGTGTCCTATACAAGGCGATCAACAACATGTAAAAGCTCGTGCAAGTACTCGCTGACGGCGAGGAATATGGATCGATGGCGCTGAAAAAGTACGCGCGCGAGCGACAAGATTTGACGGACGAAAAACGCGCGATAGCATAATGTGCAGAAGCTCGCAAATTCGAAAATGACGATTTCGATTCGGGGAAAATCCCTTCACGCATTCTGATTGGTTAAAACTAGCCAATCAGCATTTCGCGAGGATTTTTCCCCTTAAAAATATCCCGAGTAAAAAACAAGCACCGGCAAATTTGTTTTTCAGGGACGAAAACAGTTTTGTCTTGAACTTTGTATGGTTTTCCCAACAAAATATTGATTGTTTGCATGTGTATGGTTGTAGCAAACGATACTGTGATGAATCTCGAGATAGCATCGATTGTGTGCTGCATTGTGAATGCGCAGTGCCTTCCCCCCATGGCACGACGTCGACACCTATTGGCAACTCTCGCTGTGACCTGGAATGACCCATTTTATCACCACAAGAAATCTCGCGCATCACGAGACAAATGGTCCAACCTCAATATTTTTACAGAGCATGATTTGAAAAATAGGGCGAATTCGGCTTTTGTATTTAATTTTTAATTTTATTGATTTTATTTTTTGCGTTTCAAGATGCCACGTCACTGTTCGTGAATCAACGACGTGTGAGCCAGGTGTCCAAAACTTCCAACGCTTCAGTTACGTGGGTGACTATCGCATCTGCGTGTGGATACCTGGCTGGATCCACGGCATCCTTGGTGACCCAAATGGTCCGCATGCCAACTGATTTGGCCCCAACAACGTCGCAAGCGTAATCGTCTCCGATGTGGACTACACTTTCTGCATCGAGTTGTAACAACGACAGGGCTTCGTCAAACATCGCTAGGAGCCTTCTCATGATCCAAGCATACACAAGGACTTACCACGATGGGGTTTACTCTCTCCCCCAGGCACGGTCTCTGGGGCTATCCAGCATTTGGCAAACGCCGATTGAAGCGACGATGGGAGGTACTTAACTTGGCAATTGCCATTTGTGATCACGCCGAGCTTGAGATGTCGAGACTATAGCCCCACTGCATGACGAATAAGCTCGAGGTATTGTCTACCTGGAGGGCGGATAACATGTCCTCCACGCCATCGAAAAGATCAGGTGAACTTCGTGCAGATAGAAAAGCTTCCATGCCGGATTTGACCACGGTTTCGGCATCGTAGTTTTGGCTTTGAGCACTTTGTCGTAGAGCTTCTCGCCGCAAGGCCGAAAAGTCTCGAGACTCTGTGGCGGCCATCACTTGGGTCCAATGAGTTTGGAACACTTCAGGTGTTATACGAGGGTACGTCGATGTCAGGTGTCCATGGAGCGATTTGCTTGCTTTCTTCAGTACTGTCTTGCCACACCTAAAGATCAAACTCAAACTCCCAATGGAGAGGGCGAAGCATGCCGTACCATAGCGTATCGTCGAGGTCAAACGTCACGCCTGTGGGGATCTTCATCTTGATTCGACAAGATTCGCGGCCAAAATGCTCAAGGACGGAAGACATGGACATTATGATGAGATCATCCCGCTTCAACATTGTCACTCCTCCTGGCAATAAGAACTTATCCAATCAAATACCACAAATTTTATCTTGAAGTTTGTATTAGAAGGTTTGCCTTTTTGACTATTTCTTTTTGATTAATTCCGAAATATCTTGAAATTTGTATGGTGAAAATTCAACTTTCTTCGATTTGATCAAGAAAATCCTTGATCACATTAATATAGGATACAAACTCTGGAGAAAACAGGTAGTATGCCGGGCTATTTATTGCGTTTGCTGGGGGGAAATTGTCTCGAGTGACGCCACCTATTCATGAACTGCATTGCCCCTTTCATTTGTTAAAGAGAATACTACCTGAGGCCAAGAAAAATGAATTATTATTAAAATTGCACATCCAATAGTTTGTCTTGAAATTTGTAAGGTAGTCAAATAATTTATTGGATTTATTATTAGCACTGACTCTCTTGTCGTATTTGATGTGGAATATCTTGAACTAAGAATGCTGAATTTAATTTTTTGAATTAAAATATATCCTGTTAGAATTTATATATTATTGAGTATGAGAGGCGCCTCAAGTCTTTGCCACAGAATTTGTCATGAGCAGGGAAGCACGCAAGACGGCGCAGATCTGGGCGTCGATCGAAAAGATGCAGAAGAAGGAAGAGGAAAGCAACCTGTCAGACAATAGTTCTGACAAAGCTGTAAAAAGGAAGAAGAAAAAGCTCAAGAAAATGGACGGGGAAGACGACGATGATGGCGAATTGACCATGCACAAGAGCAGCGAGTTTAAGGCATTTGTGCCTCCTAGGAAGAAATGGGTCAGTCGATGGGAAAACAACCATCCCAAAGTCGACGTACTTGCACAACAGGTCCCCCAAGAGAATGGAACCACAAGTGCCTCCTCACTTGTCAGTCCAATTGTGGAAAAGAAACCAGCCCCTCAACTCGAGACGCCACTTGAAAATGCCCCATCAACTCAGGAGGAAGAAGGATTGATTACCACAGAGCCGTCCCCACAAGAGCCCGCGGTCGTTGCTCCTGTGAGCGAGCCATCGCACTCTGTATCGCAGGAAACTACCGAGGAAGTTCCACCCGTCGTCCAGGTGCCAGAACCTGCACCATCCTCAGCAAGTGACACCAGTGAGCCTGTGTCTGCACCAGCTCCACGACAGACCGAGTCTCCTCCGCGGATGGAAGCTCCTCCTCAAGAAGAAATCCGCATGAATGTCCTTGGCTCTCGACGCAAACGCAAGTCATTGTGGGACGTTGGTGATCCCCGTTTGGACGATACGAACAACAGCAGCAACCCACATCGTCGAGATTATCGCAGTGCCTCAGCCGACAACCGAAACCACAACAGCAGCAACAGGGCATTCCATTCGTCGAGTTTCCAGCACGGAGGAAGTGGGCAGTACAACAATTCGCGGCGGTATCAGCCATTTCTGAAACCCCGAGAGCCTCCTCCACCACCTAGGTCATCGTCGTCGTCGTGGGGCAGTAGATAATCAAAATATGTACATGCAAGAGGTCCGTCCAGAGCTAGCCGAACCTTTCTCCAACGCAGATTCCGTCGTGGCCACAAGCAAGTGGCTCTTCACAGGTGCATTAACAGGCATGCAGGCGAGAGAAAACGTGTGCCAGCCATGGAAGTTGCTTCCATTATTGAAGTTTTGGTAAGTTTGACACCTTCTTTTAGTATTGTATACAATTCTACATATAGTGACTGCTTATAAAATGTCCATACAAGAGTCCACATAGGAAGACATTTGAAATGTGTGAAATATATTTCGTTGCTGGAAAGTGCACTAAGTGACCAGAACATGAGGAACACATTCCTTACAAAGCTGAAAGGGCAATCACAGACATGCCATTTGCTTCCGAACTTGAAAGCCGTCCTTGCGTTGCCACAAACTTGGTTTGAAATAGCTCAGAGAGCTCCAAGTATTGACTAGACGGCTTCTTCGATTTGATAGTTCAGGGATGACCTGGCGATGGTGCCGAGGACGATGGCTTTGGCGACGATGGAGCTGGGTACGCTGGTGATTGTGCCGAGGAAGATGGCTTTGGACTGGACGGAGGTACATGTGGTTTGGGTTGTGGGTAGGGAGGATATGAGCTTGATGGTTGATTTGGAGAGGTCGGTGTTCAATTTTGAAAAATCGTGATGGACATTTGAAAAGTGTGAAAATCGAGTTGCTTGAAGGCATAAGATCGAGAGCAACACTCGAAGTGCTAGTCGAAAGTAATCTGAGCCTTCCTTCGCCCAATGACGACGAGCGATCCTAGACTTGGACAGTATTGATGAAGGACTCGTTTTAAGGTATTGCTCGAGTGTGGCACATAGCACAATGTGTGATGTGACTCCAGTTCAAATACGTGCAGGACGGACATGCCCAGCCCTTCTTCTTGACACTACTGGCTTTGAATGGAGCTTTCTTGATTTTCTTTGGCGCCATTTTCAGGGTCTTTAAGGGTGGCCGTGCCTTCTTTCCAAGAAATATTGAATATACTGGCTTTGCACCGTCTGGTGAGTGTTCAGGGGATTGCGGGGACGTCGCTCGTTCCTTCTCGGTCTCGAGAAATCGTATAGTTGCTGTTAAATCTTCACCAGTGTCTCCCCTTTCGCTCTCGAGAAAGCGTAAAGTTGCTGCCAGAGCTTCCTCCTCCCGAGCTTTTCGTTCCTGTTCCAGCTCTTCAATTTGTTTTTCATAATATGAATGCAGCTCGCCTGGAGCTGCTGTTGTCTAAATATTAAACGTCAGTCGAGGTTGTTGTACACTGAGCCTACGATTGTTCGGTCGGCTTCAAAAGTATACGACTCCATTCCTGCTGTTTGCGCTTGGATTTCGGCCCAGAACGTTTCGTCGACCTTACATCGAGCAACGTTAACACAATCATTTTTGCTTCGTTGCAGTACCTTTTTCGACTGGCGTCGAGCAAACCCAACGATCCGCCTTCGACAGAACGCACAATCAGTTGATGTGACTTGAATCGCTTGCTCAAAGCATGCTAAACTATTCAAATTAGGCGGGTTTCGCACGATACTATAATAGATAAGCGTACCACAGATGCTTTCTGCAGCAGGGAAGCTGGACGGGAGAGCTCAAAAGATCGAGACAGAGAGGACATTGGTAATGTGCCGGCAGAACTACCGCGGTGGCCGACATTCTCCCGCCCAAAATGGAGATTTTAAATTAAGCCAATCAGAACTTAAGATTTAACTACCGTATTCCTTTTAGATAGACGGACTCGAGAAGCACAAACTGTAAAACTAATATTTCTATAAACTTTATTTCAAACTAAATATTAGTTTCCATAGTAGTGACTGGTTGGTTGTCATTTGTTGACAACGTCTGACACAAACAAGCCTTTCACCCGGCCCAAAGGACGACTCAATCGTCTTGAAATTGGCTGCAATCCCAATCAAGACAAAATCACAGCGATATCGTACGGAGGTAGAAACATAGTGATGGTTTTGATACTATGTAGCCTGTAGCATTTAATAAAGCCTCTTTAAAATTAAAGTACTTGAAATTTGTATGCGTCTCAACAATCCGGATATATTTCTGTTATCCGGTGGATAGCGGTGTCTGTCTGTCTAAAAGGAATACGGGAATTGCAAAGACAGTCAAAACTTCCCCACGAACGACGATTTTGGTGCTAGAAGATAGACTCTAGCCTGCTTGGCTATGTATCTCTCCTTCTTAGCTTGGTTTTTCCATGCGTCCATAGTTCAGCACATCCAAAGACTTAGCTTTGCATTTGGCATTCGAAACTGTGAAAGCAATAGTATTGTACAATAGTATTGCAAGAGTACAATAGTATTGCAATTGGAGTTATCCGGATGATGATTTTGAACGGATAAATGTCCTCATTGTGTCAAAGAGACAACGACGACCTCATGTACACTCGACTTGCCACGCGCACGTCGCTGCCATTTTTGGCTGCTGCATTCTCGTCTTCGTATGCGCACAGCAAAGGCGCCGCTCCCCCAGGGACGAAGCCACGTCAAGCCTATAGCTGGGGATCGAATGCATTTGGCCAGTTGGGCCATGGTCACGAGAAAGATATTTCGTTGCCACAAGCCATCAAACTCGACCATCCACCCCAATCTGTCGCGTGCGGAGGGAATTCGTCGGCGATTGTGACGCAAGACGGCCACGTATACACGTTTGGAGCAGGTAGACGCCACATTTGCTCGATTCGATTCTGAGGTCGATAAGGTGGCAATGCTCGTTTGGGTCACGGCGATGCTCTTGACACACCGAATCAATCGACGCCTCAGCTCTTGCAAGTCCCCGGCGTCATTCAAAAAGTCGACATTGGGGAGTACCACATGGCTGCTTTAACCACGGACAAACGACTCTTTACGTGGGGTCGCGACGGAGCTCCTCAACTTGGCCATGCGTACAGTTCTTCGCGCACTTCTTGACGAGCTCACTTGAATGTAGCAATGCCAACCGAGGATATCCCAATGAAGTTGAAGAGCTTCGAGGTCTGGCAACTCGTCTCAAACGGCACTCATAGCATTTCAACAGGCCAAGTTCATGATATTGCATGTGGTCGGCAGCAAACCATTGCCATCACTACCGACGGCAAAGTAGGGATCCAATGCAATCCACAATGTTTCACGCAATGCTGTAGATCTACGTGTGGGGTCTAGCTCATGAAGGCTCTCTTGGGCTTGGCGATCGCACGAACGTCAATCGTCCCAAGCAATTGAATGCTTTGGCCAAGGAATTTTTCATCCAAGCTGCTTGTGGCCGAGGTTCATATTGATCGTTGAAGAAAAGATTCACTCCATATGCAGAATACACTCTCGCGTTGACAAAAGACCACAAAGTGTATGCCTGGGGAGCCAATGACTATGGTCAACTCGGCGTCGCCGGTGCCATGCGCTACCAACGATCGCCAGTGCCAGTCTTGGCTCTCAATGACTTGCAGGTTCGTCTTCATAAAGAACCCTGTCATCCTTCTTATGGAGGGTTTTGATGAGACGTTGACCAGGGTTTCTAAAGATCTTCTTTTTTAGGTGGTGCAACTTGCCGCGGGGGATTACCACAGCGCCGCCTTGACGGCGTCTGGCGAAGTCTACACATGGGGAGCTGGCAAGGATGGACAACTTGGCCTTGGCACGAATGATGACCGAAATGTCCCCCGAAAGATTGCGGAATTAGACGGGATCAAGATTGTCCAAGTGGCATGTGGAGGCGGGCACACGGCTTGCATTGCAGGTAGTTCTCCATGGATTATTTCCTTCTCATCTGCAATCCATATAGAGGACGGCAGTTTGTGGGTCTTTGGACGTGGCCGAAGTGGCCAACTGGGCCGTGGCGATCAGCTAGAAAGCATTGCGGCCGCGAGAAATAGCCCAATTCAAGTCAAGTTGCCAACTCATCAACCTGCCACCCACGTCAGCTGCGGCAGCGATCACACGATGGCACTATAGAACCAGTGTGTGTGTGTGGATTAACACCAGACTTATAACATGGACTGGATCACGACAGCAGTATGTACTACGTTTTCTTTTTACCAGCTTTGGTGGCTTGACTTGCTTTGATTTTTTCTTCCATCAGCTGTTGTTGCCTTTCTCGTGCCTTCCGAGCTTCAATTTCAAGAATCTGAACGCGTTCCGGTGCTAGACGCGCATAATTAGGCCCCAAGACGTAGGAATCACAAGTCGTACCGTTGGCTGAAGCGAGGGATCGCTCGTGATCCCATCGAGCTAAAACGAGTGCAAGCTGTTGGTCCAAGTACAAGACGACAATGCTACCGAGGACCACAAACCAACCATAGTCTTGCATTAATAGGAGAAACATTGTCGTCTTTTCAAAGTAGATCATCGCGGCAATAGCCGCTCCGGCCAGGGGGAGGCCGCGTTGCCGCAGGAAGCTCGCCAGGATTCCTGTCATGGATGAAGACTAAAATAAATTATTTAATTGAAATTTGCCACGAAATTCGAAATAAATTAAAAAAAATCAAATAATTTGAAAAAGATATTGTGGATAATTCGAAGGGAATTCAGCCCAGCCTGTCAAACATTAAAATTCACCATTGCATGGGACGAATTGTATCAATGAATTTGCGCAGGAATGCAGGCACAGGCTGCTCCCCCCACGACTTTTTTGCTTGAAACGAGTGATTTTCCATGTGTTTGTCAATCACACTCACGTGAATATGCGTGGACGCCACGGATGATTTGCGGTGAAAATTGCGTGACAGATGGAACGATCCCAGCGAAATACTCAAAATTGATTTTAAAATGATTTAAAATTACACCGACAGAGGAACATGAACAATCACACTCATTTAAAATTCATTTCAATTAATGCGCAAATATTTTACTGTGTTACAAAAGCACCCGACCAAGCTTGCTCGTAAGACGTTGTCCATGAGATTCACTGGATCCAAGAATGAATGGATATGGCTTGTGTCGTGAATAAGGTCTCGACCTTATTCTCGTCTTTCCTTGGATTCCACCTGGATGGATGGAATATGCGCTCACATTGTTTTTCCAACTTCAAAATTCGCAATAAGATATGAATTATTTAGGGCGGGTCTGGATGCCACCAAAAATGGCATAAAAATGCCAAAAAATGCCATAATTTGAAATATGCCATAATTTTCAAATTTGACTGTCTGGATGCCACATTTTCCAAGAATTTGGAGTTTTGGCCAAATTATGCCATAAAAAAGATGGACCAATTTGGTCCATTTTATTTATGGCATATTTTCATCATGAACACACTAATCGAGTCAAGCTTGAGATTCACCTTGTCATCTCTACAAAAATACACGCTCACTCTATATATTATCTCTGTTGCATGTTCTAACACTCTGAGAAGTGACAGTGATTGAGCCTGGCTCATCTCTGGCTCATTTCAAAGTTTCCTGTCGGAAGAGACTGACACAGCAGTATGACAACAATCGTCGGTATCGGTGATGTTGAAGTTTGTCGGCCACATTTTGAGGCATCCAGACAAAACACAAATTCTCCAACTACTAGTCCATTTAAATTGTGAATTTGGAACTTTGGGAAATTTTTGCAAAATGTCATTTCAGTTTTATGGAATAAAAAAATTGAGTGGCATCCAGACCAGCCCTTTTTATTAATCATTTATCCAACTTATCTTTTAAAATATCCACACTTTAAAATTAATCATCTTGTAAATCTCGAAAAATTCGTAGAAACTCTCCAGCAATGAAGCTTGCAGTTGATGAAATCAGTCCAATACGCAAATATCCTTGACTTTATCTCTTCTATTTTCTCTGAGTTTTTGAGCAAAATGTGTTGACAATAGAATTCATCAGTCCATTTTACTCGATGGATTTCTTTTCAAACACATTTTTGAAAAACATTTTTTATCTAATTCCACTATTTATTCACTGGAGTGTCTAAAAATAGATTCTTGTCGGCGCTAAAATTTCACCGGTTCAACAATTTTGGCAACCGTCGCGCACCCGATTGATCGTAAAGAGACCACACTTGTCAAATTCCATCGTCATGGTCAAGCGCGTCTCGTTTGCTAGCACAAAAACCGTCGTCGAGTTCCAGCTCGGCTCGAATCCAACCACTGTGCCGCACGTTGGGCCATCGATTGGGCTCTGTGGCAAAGCCATTCGCATCTCGAAAGTTCCAACGGAAGACTCTGCCAACCGCCGCACCAAGCGAGCTTTGTACGTTGAGCCTCAGCGCCGCGTTGCTCTCCTGCGCCGTGAAGGCTTTTCAATGGAAGCCATCACCGCCATTTGCTGGGAAGCCGACCAAGCAAAGATTGAACGCCGCGACACGGTGATCGACTACGTTCTGGAAAAACGACGAGAGGCTCGAGAGAAACTGTTAGCACAGGCGGTGACCTTGCAGCAGACACAGAAACAACAAGCGTCGACGTCGTTGCTGGCGGCGATCGAGCTGCTCTAGGTTGAGATTATTTACCAAATATCTAATTTAATTACTCACTTATCCATGCTTATTCCTCGAAAATTGCTCCGAGTTTGACATTGTAATTGTCAACTTCACACCTGTTCGAACTTATTCCTTTCATTCAATCCACAGCACTGTTGAGCTTAAAAAATCCGCTCCGTTGCTTATCTCCATGGAGAGTCTTGTCAAAGCCCAACGCACGCGGAAGGGTGCGCCAGCTTCCAACAAGCTGATACACTTGACACGAATATATTTTTTCCAAAATTAAACTGAACTTGATTTCAGTATAGTAGAATTATTCAATTGAATTAAAATTGGATGTTATTGATCAATTTATTGGACCAATAATATTCAGCAAATTCCGAGAGCAACTGTGACAAGGGACAGCAAAAGGCCAAGATATTCAGGAGCGCATCAATCCTTCAACGAGAACAAATGCACGAACGATCTGCTGATCTCTTTCGATTTGGAACTTGAAATCAGTGATTTATCCCGTCTCAATCAAAGTCCCACGTGTAACACGCTGATTACCCACGGGGTAAGCTAAACGTCTACTAGTACCAAGGTACATTTAATTGCATTTGAAGCCGAGCGAATAAAAAGTTGACTTATTGCCTATTGGGTGCGATTTGAGTTAACTATAGATTGAGATTCTCCATCATTTAAGCTTTCTTTTGCCGACTGAACCATCCCAATAAGTGCTTTCGTTGCCGAGATATGAGGCATCCAAGTTGGTGGCCCGACATTTTCCTCCAAAATATGAGTTTTGAGTTTTTGGTATTGTCCGATACAGTTTTTTTAAACGAGTCCAGTGGTATTATTGAAACTCAACAATTTGTCTTTGATTTTGAGAAAATTAGACAAGAAACGACAGCTCATATGGTTTTATACAAGTGTTTTGAACACTCAGGCAATACGACTGGTAAGTGAAAGTGTTTTAAACCACAGATCGACTGTTTGTTTTTTATGAAACAGTTTTTTTTCGTTTTCTCGAAATAAAGAATATAGGCTGTCGATATATCCTTACACGTCGATTTGTCGAAAACAGAAAATGGTTGATAAGGTCAGTTTTTATTTACTCGGCTTCATTTGAAACTCAAGATTTACAAATAGTTTTTTTATTAAATTGGATGTATATTTCCATGACCTGGATGTTTCAAGCTCCATCGCCGCCCAAGTAAAGCTCGACACAACTTCAAAGTGTTCCCAATGTAGCAACAAGCTCGTGACATCTTGAGCCCCATCAGTGCTTCAAGTCCTGATGGACTCTTTGTACTGTAGACTTGACCGCGCAAATTCAATTCAAATGAATTAACTGTAAAACAAAATCAAGATACTTTAATTTAATATCAATTATTATTGTAAATTCAAAATAATTATTTTAATTCGGATTACATCCTATTCTTTTTTTAATATTTTTTTGTCCTGGATACAGTGAGAGTAGTGTAGCTCACCCCGTGACGAGCATGAGTAGAGTGGGCGCCTCGGTCAAGCAAGTTGTCATTCGAGAAAGCCTCGGCTGTAATGCGCTCCATACAAAGATCGAGTCTTGCGCTTGAACTGGACAATCCTTGACAGTTGGAGTAGCATGCGCAGTCTCGCTTCTGAAACTCCGACTCTGCATCGAACGAGAGGCCGATGAAGAAACAAGTGCGCTGGTCCACGATCACAATTTACGCCTTTGAGATCGGCCACAACGGATGCTCTGTGCCCAGTACAGGCGGACCGTCCATTGGCATTGTTGGCGCTCCCTTTGAAACCTACACTGTCGTCATTTCCGACACACCGACCGCCTCTGCAACCCAGCCTCCGTCACAGCCAACAGAGCGCTCCAAGCTCGATCAATACATGTCGCCCCATGCGCGAATCAATCTTCTCCTTGAGGCAGGCTATTCGAACGACGACATCGAGTGTTTTTGCCGAGACGGCGAGCGCTCTCGCATTGAACGTGAAGAAACCCAAGCCGAGCTTGTGCGCGAACTGTATCAACGCCAAGCTATGTACTATTACATGAAACGACGACAATACCAGCTACAGGAACTACAAAGACGGGAAGGCGAGCCGCCGCTGCCACCGCCGCCACCGCCGAGCAAGCGAAAGCGAAACGCCAGCGACAGCCAGCCGCCCGCCAGACGCCAGAAGCGGAAATAGATCTCCTTGTCGTCATATGCAATGCTCTCCCCCTCGTGGGGTGGACATAGCATAGATATTATTTGTAAAATAGTCCCTCGTTTTAGTGACAATTTTGTTCCAATTTGTAAAAAAATACCAAGTCGTCGCACTGTCTGCAAGTTTAATGTCGTTATACAGAGGGAAATTTTATTTTCCTTTGTGCAAATATCAATTTCGTCTGTGGGTGCACTTGCAGTCAGCACACTCATCCAGACTTTGAGCAGATAATCAACATGACCACGATGCAAAGCTGAAGATATAGGAACTAGCAGTTCAAGTGCAAATATTCAATGCGTCGTGAAAGCCGTCAAGCGTTCCTTGATCACTCATGACAGCATGGTGCAATGTTTACAATTCTAACGTATTTAGTTACCTCGGTTTAATGACACATAAAATTAATTAACATAATAATTGGAGCAATCAATTATGAAGTCGCCAAGCTTAAGTCATTAAAACGAGGGACTTGAATTATGCAATCAATTGTAGAACGAACCTCGAATTTATGTAATTAATTTGTTGTGTAAGGCCCTGGTCTAAACTGAATATTTTAGGGTTCGTCTGGCAAAATTTCAAAATCGATATGCCATTTTCAACCAAAATGGGATCAACGACTTATGGCATATTCAAAATGGAGGTAAAACCTCCATTTCGTAAAACGGCATTTTGGGAGCCTCCACTGAGTATATCCCAACCAATAGGATTTGGTGCAAAACTCTCTGAGATAATCAAGGTCATATTTTGACCTCACAGATTTAATTTGGCCTCAAAATGGCATTTTAGGCCTATTTATTGCAATATTTCCGGTTGCCAGACGGGCCCTTAGTCAAATGCAACACTAGAATTCAGCCAAAATATCACAACCACACAGACGAACGAGCTTTGTGGAGTCTATTGAGATTCTTTGCGTTGTTTAAATGCAGTTTGTTCGCAACAGATCACGATCTCGAGACGACAAAGATGTGCAGAAACCTCGATACTATTAATAAATTCTGCAATATTATTTATTGATGAATTATTTTCTAAGCGTACATTTACAAGTATACAAATATCAAGTATAGTGCAATTTGCAAATAATTCGTCCAATCGACCAAACCAATTACTACGAAGTACTTCGAAGTAAAATGTAAGAATACAAACTTCAAGTATAAAATCATGTCAAATTGAATAAACACGAATTTTGCGACAAATCATTCAAACATAAAACATCTTGTCTCAGCATATACAAACTCCAAGTAAACTAAAAAAAGAAAATAGAGTGATCGCCAAAAAACAGTGATATACCCTTCTAGTATACAAATTCCAAGTATAAAAGCTTCTTAATATAGTTTTATTTCAATGAATTTTATTTTTTGATCCCACTAATTTTTTCTGGGACACTATAATGTTTATCTTCCGACGTATCTTCAGACTGATATTTCATACATATTTCAAGTGATGGAAATCGGAAGATAGGCATTGACCAAGTGAGAGTGATCAATGGGCGATTTTGAGGTAAGATTTGTCTAACGCCTCAAAACTTCTGATCTGCACGAAGGCAGTGTTTGAACTCATGTACACAAGTTTGATTTTCAAAATGCTTAATGATAGTGCAGACAGTCTCGAATGCCTTGAACAATCGAGATAACTTTTCACGGATGATTGACGCGCGTTTGCTCAAATTTGAATCCACAACCATGGAAGCGTCATGTCTACGCTGCTTACTCGTAGACTAAGGCATGATTAAGTGAAGCTGGTGGGTATACTGTCGATCCACACGCACGGGATTCTATGTATGCTTGGAGAGCTCCATCTCAAGCACGTCTCAACCTCAACACTAATCATAAAATCTAGTGGAACCCCAATCAACAAGAAATTGAAATTCTCCTCTATCAACCACACAAGGGCAAGAACGAGTGAGATCATCAGGTTTGCCCAATGTAGGCGGAGTAGTGTGCGCTAAATTGTAGAGCAGGTGAGAGAAATCATTAGGTTGACAATATCATTTGTCTAAGAGCCCCAAAGGCCCAGCAATCAGGAGCACGCATGTTCTAGAGTGGAGGAAATTGGCTTGATATACCTTTTCACGGTAATGTGAATGAATTGAGCTAGCAAGCTGCATTGTATTGTGACAGGCCACTCCATGAGAAGGCTATTTGCTGGCACAATCATAAATTATCAATTATCGTCTCCAAGCACGCAAAATCCCAAGAGCAGAACCAGTCTTTTTCTCTTGCGAATGACAGACGTGGCGTTGACGCGAGCTAGCGCAAGACGTTGAGCCTCGACTGCGGCTGCCATAGCACTTTCCTGCCATTGAGATGACGGAGAATCGACTGGAGGAACTGGAACACTCGGACCAAGCAAGTTTCTCCCGATTGTTGCAATGCTTCTGGCGTCGCGCTGTGCACGACAGGCTGGGTCTAGAGGGATCGTGTCGAGTTGTTCGCTTCAATATCTGTACAGTAAACTTGACATCATCCAACCACGCAGAGCAGTCATATCAGTTGGCCATTTACGCGGAGGGGGCAAACATGGTGTGATGCTTACACTTGGCACAACACACGAGGCATCATTCAAGTCATTTGATAGACTCACAGGTAAGCTGGATGGTTGAAAGTTCTGAGCAAAGGAAGCTATACTCGCTTGCATAGCTGCCAGCGACTCGAGCTGTTTCGTTTGCTGCTCTATCATTGCCATTTGCTGATTGAATAGCTGCTGTTGCAGCCTCATGAGTTCTTGCTGCACGTCTCCTTGATGTTGAACCTCGCCGCGTAGAGCAGCAACGTTAGATGCTGTGTCGCTCTGTGCATGGACAACTCGATTGAGTGTAGAACCAAAATTGCTGCGGAGGACATCCCCTTCACTTGAATCAGGCAGCGGAAGACGAGCCACATTTTCACGTACAAAACGCTGGCGTACGCTGCTACACCACACTCGCAGAGTCTCTTCAGCATCGTCTGGCTCCGTGAGCCCACAGGCAACAGTACACGCAGTGACCATGGTGTCATGAACGACATGTCGTGGACATGTAGAATGGGTATCGCTGTAGTAAAGAAGCAAAACAGCCGCAAGAGCAAAAAACAACGACTCCTTTTGTAGACGTGACATGTAGTTTGCGAACAAGCGACGCGCAAATGCTTGCTGTTGCGTGGCCTTTGCGCCGACAGCTTCTAGTTTCGCTGGTTCAATCATTTGAGTTGGCTGCTGCCAACCACCAAGCACTCTGGCAACTTTTTGATCGCTGTGGCTGGTTTCAGCAATATACTCAAGGATGGTGTTGTAGCCATCCATTGTCCAGCGGCCCCTGTGGGCTAAGTCGCTGAGGTTGACTTCGGAGCAAGTTGCAGCAACAACCGCTGCACCACGTCGGCTGGAATGAGAACGGAGGTTTCGTGTGAGCTGTATTTCATTGGCCTTGTCGTTGAGGCCGTTGAGAAGTCGATTGATATAGCCACTAACGTTGTCCTGTTGTGCCTTTTCGAAGGCAATTTGACTGAAAACCCTGTCAGAGAGTCCAAAGGGGTCTGAAGCCAGTTGAGCAGCAAGTGAATGTAGTGGATCATACGACCACTCCAGGGCCGTGGAGAAAACAGACACTGAATGTTGCTGGACCGTTTTTTTGCGATTCACTCGTACAAGAAGGTAGCTCCCAGTCCACTGTAATTGCTCAAAAACAACGTCTCCGACATCGGAACTGCGACAGACAAGAGCCCACTGTAGAGCAAGCAGTGTTCTATCCTTCATTGAACGAGGTTCATTCCGCATCCACAGACGAGTTGTGATAACTCGCAGGTCCTCAAGAGTCATCAAAGGTGCCTTATCTTGTAGTGGAACACCACGAGCTGTTGTTTGCTCGATATATGTTCGCCGCAGAGTCGATTTGAGTGTTTTGTACCAATGAGTGTTGTTGTCAAAGAAACGTGTCCGAGTAACTTCAACGATTTGCCGCTTGACACTACTGAGGTATGTTGTAGATGTCGAGAACCCAATGTCGGGATCGGACACAAGGAAGGCAGCAAATTTCCCAAACAGATCTTGCATGATGTCGTCCGCGCTGATCGTTTCGAGGCTTAGGCCGCCGTCATTGTAGCGCGACAGAAACATAACAAACTTTTTCATGGCTGCTGACGCGTGGTTCCGAGTAGCATCAGAATAACATGAATCCATCAAGTTCTCCAGCGGTTCTTCTTGGTCTTCCATCATTCCAAGGGGAGCAGTGCAGATTTCACACTGACTCCCATGCGGATTATCCGTATATCATACCTTCCGATCCGGAAGAAGAACGAATAAAACACTTCAATGCTCGACTTGTTTGCACCGGCAGAATCAAAACAAAGCCATGCAGCGCCGTGACAAAGCCAAAAATGGCGGTGGAGAGCTCCACGTGACGGTCATTGAAGCTCGCGGACTGAAGAAACCGCTCTTTTCTAGCATAAAGCATCCTTTTTGTGTCGTTCGGACGGCCAGGCGGCAAGAACAGCGTACAGAAACGTATGTTGAAGACGATGCGACGACGCCTTTCTGGAATGCGCTCTTTGTCTTCGACTTGGACGCCAGTAGTGCATTGGAATTCGATATCTTGGCGTCAGGTGGATGTATGCCGGTGAAATTAGGCCATGCTTCAATGGAAATTGACTTGGATGCGTGGCAAGACCGAGAATTGCGCGATGTTTGGCTTCCTCTCCAGATTAAACCCACGTACGTCCTACAGATCAAGCACCATCATGCTTCAATCGTCTCATTTAGAAAATCGCAAGGCGAAATTCATGTCCGAATCGAATTCAAGCTATCTAGCAATCTCTTTAAACATCCGTCGGTCATTACGTTGCCCGTCACACAACAAATCCAACCCCAGCAAGTTCCCCAACATCCACCACCGGCTCCCCAGCCAAAGCAGGCTCCAGGTCGTCCTTCAGAGGTGCATTTGCAAGCACAGTCAACGTTTGCATCTGAATTATCTGCGAATCTCCTAGGAAGTAAAGCAAAACCCATCGAAATTGCCAACCATCGACGAGAAGAAGCCGCAAAAGAGCCCGTCATCAGCATCCCCATTGTCGCTCAAAGGAGATCAAGTACCTCCTGTCTCTCTCAAAGCATTTGATCACTTGTACTTGGCCCCAGCGTTGTTTGAAGTCCAGGTATCGGTGAGATTTAAGTCACAATCCATAGAGCATTGTAGACGCCACACTTTGGAGACGACGGACTGCAACCCGCGACGTACAAAGAGTCTTCACGTGTCTACCTTCAGCATGGCATGACGCCCTCGGACCTTGCCACCGTGTTTCAGCGTGCATCGGCATTTCCAAAGGACAATCACCTTTTAAAACTGCTCGGCTTCACCTTTTCCCATGGCAATTGGTGCGCGGTCCTTGATTTTGCGCCGCGAATCTCAGTGCCCCATTCACCTGCTGGTTGGCCGTCGCCCAAGCTGCAGATTGCCCTCGATGTCGCACGTGCCATGGTGCAATTGCACTCCGTCAAGCAAATCCACGGTATTTCTTGCTTTTGTATTGATTTTGTTTACACTTGATAGGCCATATTCGCTTGGCGAACGTCTTTCAAGGCCCTGAAAAAGCCCGCTTGCACCCTTTTCCACGCCCTGCACTGCCTGAATCCTTGGACGCTCTGTCCCTCCCTTGGTACGTCGAATTCGTCAATATTCAAATAGCATTGATATGGAAATTCACAATCAATGGTCGTAGGGCGGCGCCAGAAACTAGTACCGCAACGGCATTTACCCTCAAGATGGATGTGTTTGCCTTTGGCATGTTTTTGATCGAATTGGACACAGGCGTGGTCCCCTTCCAGCATGAGGTATGTCCTCTTTGCTATCCTTGTAGTAAATAAACGCTGACATTCCTAGCGTCAAGGCATTTCGCGTAGCGATTTCTATGGTCTTCTCGATGAAGCGTGCATCCAAGGCGCTGTCTCTTCCGCTTCTCCCCATAAGATTGTCTCGGTGGTACGTCATGTTCATTCTTTTATCGAGTTGTTTATGATTTCTTGTAGATTGTCAAGTGTCTGGCGCTCTCCCCTTCAAATCGCCCATCAAGTTTGACCGTCTTGGATTTATTAAGAGACATTTAAGCAAGAAATGCCAATCGATTGAACGTGCACGTAGTGTTGAAAATGAATGGCCATGCTTCGTCAAAGCGCATAGTCCATCGGACGCTTTCAGGGTCGTCGGCAGATTTCATCACCTTTCAACAACAGCGTCGGACTCGTCACTGGTATTTTTATCCCATTGATATCACCATTTCCAAAGGAATCCTCCGTCATCTACCGCCTCCTTTTCAAAATGAAGATGGCCATGGAAAGGTAAGAATCAACCCTTCCATCAAGATTTGTATCCCCTCCATTTTTTCAAAGTAAAGATAATTGCCGTCAACTTGGTACTTTTTCCGCTCGATGACTCTACTAACACTTTTAGCATTTATTGTCGCCACAACCATGCAGTCGATCGGACTTTATGAGTTGTCCTCATTGACAACCATCAGTTATCCAAAGGACGGGACAAAGCTACAGCCTGTAGGTGGGCGCTGATTCCGATCATATCTCACCCCAACGCGTCAACGTCGAGCTTCTTCACCCAAACAAGCTATCCCATATGAAGCCGCGTAAATAAAAACCAGTCTTATTGCCAGTTGGGTGCCGTTGACGTAAAGTTTTTGCTAGTTCCGTTATATCTCCCTTCCTTCTTCTAATCGCTACGAGAAACCATTGTCGTCTTTATTTTAAAGTTTTCTGTTCTCTGGGGCTTATCGTAACCCCCCAAAGATTCGAGCCTTCAAATTGATTCAATTACTCAGCCAGCCGATTTCTCCTTTATTCCTTTTCGCCCACTGAAAACCGACGAAATGAGCGCCAACTTGTAAACCTTTCTACTGGACATTACCACACAATTTGCCTTCTCTTTCGAGTTATCCTTTTCGACAATCGATATCACCCCGTTCATTCTAGTTTCTCTGTCTTTTTATGGACAATTGACATCGCCCATTTGCACAAACGCAAGTTTCGCAGCTGCAAGCTGTCTCTTTATGAGTTATCCTCCCTCTGTGTTGTCGTTTTATGACTCCCATTGAGATCCAGACGTGGTTAAAAAGAATATCAGTTCTGCTTTGTCCTTTGGGGATAAACGGAACTCTTCTATCATACGGTACATAATTCTATCACCCATCCAGCCGCCTGTTGTCGATATATCCAGATTAACGTTATCCCCGCCAGCTGCGTTGATTTGGAGACTATGGAAAGCCTCCTTTTTTTATCGATGATTTATCGAGACTAAAAAGGAGACAAATAATTGGCGAATATTTAAATGCAACCATGCTCGTCCCTCTGTTGATTTCGTCGCGAGCTTTCTTGACGGAGCAGCAACGTGTATTCCCCTTGTCTTGACTGTTGCACACATCGATGCGTTTGCTTTGTAGACGTGGTCTCTTGACATCCCGTCCCACACGCTGCCTTATGTCGTCGATCGCAAAAACACAATTTAATTAAGGAGATAGTCTCGTTTCATTTCCTTTTTGTATCCACGTTGCATCCACTTTCCCGCAAGGATACATCTAAAAATCGATAGCGTTCCTCCATCAATTCTCTCATTTATGACGTCCTAATTTCTAGCTAATTTTCATGATATTCTTGGCATAGAAAGCGCGTCCATGGATGCAGGATTGGATTTGTTCTGGCATGTCTTCTCGTCTGTTGCATGAAACGCAAAATAGCGGAAAGTCTATAACAATTTCAACGTAATTTCCTTATTCCAGTTCTATGTACTGTAGATTGCATGCAAATTTATTCGATCCAATTCATTTTTTATTATGTAATGTCACTAAACCAAGGTAATTTACCAATCAGTCTTTTTCACTGAAATGTGTATTTTTGACTGAAAATTGAAGAATCCTTAACTACGATTCAGGTATAGTGAGTTCAAATGTAAAAAGTACATTCAATAAAGTAAAGTTTTGAATGTGTGTTTTTGTCCAGAAGGCAAAAAATCGATTCTGATTGGCTATAGATTTCAACTCTTTTTCACAATTTAGAGTGTAAATAGCAATTACAGAGTGTCCTTAAATTCAGGTTCTTTATTAAAGGAGATGAATTAATGAGATGAAAATTGCAGTGGATCGACAACTTGACCCAGCATGACAAGTTGGATGACAAGTTGCTCTTCGTCATTTCATCTTTGGCCATGCCGCGCCCAAAAGCATCCAAAGCGTCGATTGGGTTCCTCCTCAACACGCCGCTGACGACCACGAAGGCTGGCGGGACGTATACGATCTCGCTAGACAGCCAGCGGTTGTTTTGCCAAGTCGCGCAGCTCATCCACGCTCAAAAAGCGCACAATCGGTACCAGATCGTGCCGTGCAAGTTTAAAGTTCCCCACGCGGACCCGTGGCCGACGCGATTGCGTGGCTCGACGCTCAATTTCACCGCGTTTCGGTACGCGTACAAGCGGCAGAAGCTCCATCCGGACGTGGTGGCCGCCATGGACGCGATTGGGTTCGTCTGGGATGCCCCCCAGCGGAAATGGACGATCCAACTCGCTTGCCTCCACACGTACAAGCAAATCCACGGCGACACAAACGTTCCCCGCGCATTTGTCGTCCCATCGCAGTCGTCCGAATGGCCGGAAGCGCTCTGGGGACTCAAAGTCGGCGTCATGGTCAACGATATCCGCAAATCCGTCGCGACGCTGGCGGCCGACAAGAAAGCCGAGCTCGACGCTCTTGGCTTTGTCTGGAACGCCCACGACGTCAACTGGGCCAAGCAACTTGCCGCGTTGACGACGTATCGTCGTTTGTATGGCCATACGAACGTCCCGCGGTTCTTTGTCGTGCCGCAAGAGCAAGAGCCATGGCCGCAAGACACGTGGGGGATGAAACTCGGCTTTGTCGTGCACAACATCCGCACCAAAGTCAGCGGCATGGCGGCGGAACGGAAAGCGCAGCTTCAAGCGGTTGGATTCCAATGGGACGGACGGGAATTCATGTGGCGCTACTACCTCCTCGCCTTCCATGCGTTCAAGGAACAGTTTGGCCACTTGAACGTCGACGCCGCATTTGCCGTGCCCATGCACAACCACGCATGGCCGGTTGAAGTGTGGGCGATGAAACTTGGCCAAGTCGTCCAGGATCTACGCGCGGGTCGGCTGACGCTCTCGGCAGACCGCCAGGACGTCTTGAGCGCGCTCGGCTTTGACTGGACCGCGTCCTCCGTCGCCAACGAAACGCGCTAGATGTGTCATTCGTGTTGTGTGTCGACGTACGTACGTTGTTGTCGTAGTTGTATAATTTAATCACGAGCTCCATGTTGTCCAAGCGAGACTTTGGAAGCGGCGGGGATCGGTCTACGTCGGGAGTTGGAGCTGGATTTGGGTGGCGTGTGGATGCGTTGACAAGGTTTGTCGTGGATAAAAAAAGGGAAAGAGATGTGGAAGAATTGCGATCGACGACGACAGAGACACGGTCAGAGGAAAGGTGGCCATGTCAAGTTGTGATTGTCCGTCTTGACGCGGCGGCCATAGGTTGCTGTTCCGTCAAGTACAAAAGATCGTCGCTTTGTCGAGCCCATCGAGACATTTGGACGGTCGTGAAGAGTCTTTGACGCTGGAAGGCATCCAAGGGCTGGAGATTTTGCGGCCAAAAGGTCGTCCACGGGTGGAAGCACGACGTGACGACTGTGTCTTCCATATGAAGCCGCGTAAATAAAAACCAGTCTTATCAACTACTTACCAAGTTTCGAGAAATTGAGGTGCAAAGTATGGTGACAGGAAATTGGTGATAATTTTGAGAAAACTGAAAAAAACAGTTGTGGGAAAACATCTGCTAGTTTACAACATACATACAATTACACCTTTTTTCGCTTAATTTGAAACAATTTCTCGGTTAGTTTCATCAACGTCCATTGAAATTCAAAATATAGGCAAGCTTTTCGAAGCTGTCCTCATTCAAATTCATCCACACGCTACGAAACACCATTATAATTCGTGTGTGCCCTTTATATTTCATTTCGCCATCACCTTGTTCAATGCTTTCGCCGATATATTTCACGCAACGTAAGATTAAATTCATTTTATGACTAGCGAATAACGTTAAAAGAAAACATTTGGGACGCCCACAAATCAAGTGATCCGAACTCGGTAATAACAATGACCCCGCTTACGAAATGATTACCAGACCCATACAAACTCGCTTCGAGTTTGTCCATTCGTGCCAGGCCCCATAGATTTTGAGGTATTTCTTTTTTCTTTTTATATTGCTGTCGATGTCAACCGCTTGCATCGCTCTACGGGGTAACTTGGAGCATTTTTATGATCGCGCGATGAGCATGGTCAATATCGAGGTTGGTGCTTAAAGTACTTGATTTGTGGGCGTCCCAAATGTTTTCTTTTAACGTTATTCGCTAGTCATAAAATGAATTTAATCTTACGTTGCGTGAAATATATCGGCGAAAGCATTGAACAAGGTGATGGCGAAATGAAATATAAAGGGCACACACGAATTATAATGGTGTTTCGTAGCGTGTGGATGAATTTGAATGAGGACAGCTTCGAAAAGCTTGCCTATATTTTGAATTTCAATGGACGTTGATGAAACTAACCGAGAAATTGTTTCAAATTAAGCGAAAAAAGGTGTAGTTATATTATTAGTGTTTGAAACAGTTTTATACTACATATTACACTCTAGCTTTTTATTGATAGCTCAAAATCAAGACCGAATTGCTCAATTTGAATAACACAGCAACATTGAGACGAGTTGAACGATACCAAAAACTCAAACCTAAAATTTTGTCGGAAAAGTCGGACCATCAGGTTTGAAGCCTCATATCTCGGCGACCAGAGCACTTTTTGGGGAGATTCGAGCGGCAAAACATAGCTAGAATAGTGGAAAATAACACTATATACCTAACTCAAATATCATTAGGAAATGACTATTTCACCCCTAAAATGCATTTTTGATACATTTTTTTGCCTAGCATTTACGACACTTTGGGCCATGGCCATGAGCTCCTGCGATGATGCCCACAATTTTGGCGTATTTGAAGTGTTGGCAGTAGTCAAGGGCTCTAAAATGGCGGTCGATTTGGGGCAAAAAATCTATTAAAAATGAATTTTAGGGGGGTAAGAGTCATTAAAGTGAACTTCGTAGCTATATCCTATCTTAATGCTGATTTTGTCGAGGATATTGTATTCTAGTGGAAAGTCAGGGGAAATGAAGGGGATTTAAGAGTTTATTCGGCTGCAGGCGCGCAAAAGTTTAATACTATTCTCAATTAGCTAGTTATTGGAATAACTTTAGATTTGACACGACATGTAGGCTCTCGGGTACGACTTGAGTTCGTCTGGTGGTTGTTTTTAAATGCTTCTTTCTGTGAAGAAGTGTTCGTTTCATCGTTCTGAGTGAGTTACAACGCTGACAGGATGCAGGGTGGACGGTTTCAAGTGCACTTTCGAAGCAGCAACAGCATCAAACTTTGCATGGGCGACTGGTTCACTTGGTTTCAATGGCACAACGTGGAGAGCGCCAGTCGTGCTGACAGAATACACGGCGCTCTTGACGGCACGGCGCTTGGCGTGTTGGTCCGGTGGCATCTTGGCTGACAATTGGAGAATGAAGCAAAGTGTGTCGACAACGCTGCAGGAAGGATTTTGGGCATTTATACGGCCCAATTGTGGATGGTTTTGTACCTTGTACAACACTTGCCACCTGGGGCAAAAAGCACATGCTTGTGGCCAGTTCACTGGGCCATGGGATGAGGAGCATGATTGAGGGCGGGAGCTTCCGCTCTGTGAGTCGTTTAGATGTAAACTCAACTGTCCAAAGAGGTTTATACTGTCTGTCGCGATCAATTGCCCCAGAGGACGTTCAGATTAGAGTATTTTCAAAGAAAGAGGAGGAAAACACACCACACTCAACTGATTGATAATGATTCACATTTGTTCAGTCAAATTACCTTGCATTCAGATAATCATTTTGGTCATATTTTTTCAATGTCTCCAATGGAGACAATGTCCCCAGTCGAGACAAAATGGCGCGAATAGAACGACCAAGGGGGAAACTTGCTTGCAGCTTGGTGAATTGAGCATCCTTGTATAGACTATCTAATGCGTAATCCAGAAGCAATGCAAAATGAAACGTATTCAAGTTCAAGAGAGGATTCTGCTTTATTTGATGAACATCATCTCTTGCAGACACTAAAACACCTCTGACACATGTATGATGAGAACTATGTATAAGTATGCGCCTCACTTAAACTCGTAGGCTAGAAATTGAATGAAAAGTGTGAGCCTCTATCTTTATCTACCCCCCCTGTTCAATGGATGTATGCTTGTTTAAACTCCTTCAATGAGGTATCCCAACAATTCATCTCAAAAAATCGAATTCAAACTTACATCTCAAGCTTTGCTGAATGCGGAGTTTATCGATAGTGCTAAATGCACCATGGAGTTTTGCAGTCAGTGCGTGTTTTAGCTACCCGTAGACATCTAATGTTTTGACAATATCAATAAAGTACAAGTAGTTGCTCGTTACAAGGTTCTCATGGAATTAAATCACACAGCCTGAACAGAACAGTAAAGTCAGCTCTATGGATAGCTCTAATTCTACAAAGAGAGTCTAAATCACATGATCTACATTTTAGTGAGTTAGTGTTCGCGATCAAGTTATTGAAAAACCTTGGAATGAACTCAGACTGTCTTAAATCTTGCGCATCGCATGCCATCGACTCGAGAACATAAATGCTGACTCCCTAGGATGATAAAGCAACTCAACAGCTTTGATCATGGTTGTATTACTTTAGACAGGCGAGTCAAGTATTAACTCATGGTTGCTAGCGAAAGTTCTACGCATACTGTGAAGACAAGATGGAGTAGTGTCATACAGCCGCAGTACCATTTGCTCAGTAGTTATGCTGCTTATACAGTCTAATTGAATTTGTCATTCAACGTTTGTGGTTATAGTACTCCTGAGTTTGCACATCTTTTTTGAATGAACTGCTCTACAATGCCTGCAATCTTTTGGGTCTCTATCACTAGACTTTGCAGGGGTCATAAAAATCTCTTGGAGCATGGCTAAACAAATATATGTCAACACAATAGCATGTACTTAAGTCTTTGTTCAAAGAATTCGAGCTACTGGAAGGGCTGGCCTTGCTGCTTCCATCAGGCGTCGTGATTTATTTCAATTTGAATTATATTGTGAATTTGGTCCAAAATTGGAGTTTTGCTGTGTTTGTCTCGAGTTCTGTATTGTTTGCGCCAAATTTGCGCACACATTATTTGCAATAAAATATACACTCTAATTGTGTAACAGTCTGATCGACTTGTGGTGCGAGTTCAAAGATCACGGTCATGATTCAGCATACTATATGCCGTGAGCACGCTCCTTGCAACACAAAATATCATTCTGTACGGCTTTTTTTCCTTGGTTTATCGAAAGCTAAGTTGTCCACTTTGTACTCGAAAAGCCCCACCACGATTGCAACATGGAGAGGTGATCTCTCCATTCTGAATCGGTAACACACACCACAAACACACATCATTGTTTTAAAACTGTTTTGAACGTTTCCTAAAACTCATAAAAACGTTCGATATTTTATACTTGAAATTTGTATGCGTAAATAGTAGCTGCGCAAAAAATAATTTGTATCAACTCCAGTTTGATACAAAACGCACAATAGTATGAACAACTTCTTCGTCTCTTGATTAAAAGAACACATTGGATGTCTACAATCTTTTCAAACACACACTGACCAATACGATACGTGGAGAATCTAGCGCTATCGATCAACACTGCATTCAGTCAAGCATGAGGTTCAAGTTATAGTTCGATTTATTCAGATAAATGCTGTGGTGTCTAGTTGAAGCAGTTCTTGCAAGCATTCCTTGAGCAGCGAGGATTTGGTCTTAATGGTAGTGACTTGTATTCAACTTTAAGGTTACAAGATTAAGAGAGGAAAACGCTTTACAAGCATCTTTCACACGCTTCCTCTCGCATATTTGTCAGAGGTTCAGCAGTGTTTGCAAGAGATGGTGCTAAACAATCGATGCTGGATCGTCCCATCGACTTCAAATAAGTTTCATTTGTTTGGATTTACTTTTTACATTGCCTACATGAGGATGCTCAATCCAGCAAGCGCCAAAATACAAGTTTCCCTCTTAATCGTCGTTCTATTCGCGCCATTTTGTCTCGACTGGGGACATTGTCTCCATTGGGGACATTTTGATATCAATTCCGCGAAAATTTATATCTATCAACAGATACAACCTCTATTCCTCTATTATGGGCATGTTCGCAGTCTCATGACTGCGTCAGGGTGAAGATTTGGGTGGTGCTTGTCGGGAAGTTGTCCCGTGTCTGTCCCTTTCAGTTAATTAAACTCAAAATGAACTTTATCAAGTATTTTCAAGATAAAATTGTTAACTTAATCGAAATTAGTGTTACTAGGCTATAAAATTTACTTTATCGAAGGATAGTCGGACTAAATAGCTATTGAACTATTGTTTGAAATAGCTATATTTTTTGAGCAGGAAAATCTGATTTTGGTTCTTGGAAACATAAGTTTAAGCGTTAACTAGGGTGAGGCCAGGGCTGCACCCCTGGGTGGTGGGTGGGGTGTAAAAGAAGTATTCTGATTGGCTACTGTTGAGTGAGTGACGAATATTTGTGTTTTCATCAGGAGATAGATCATGTCCTGACCAAAGAACCGTCGACTCGTTCGGAAAGAAAATCATCCAATCAAAGATAGTATTATTTTGAAACTAAGGAGACGGCATTTACTTCGCACTCCTTATTCACTTCTTTCTTATTTTACTTCGATTTGGCCTCCATAGTTTCCCAGTTTTGTCGTGCAAAATGCCAGTTCTTGCACAGATAACACGAACGACTTGTCAGTGATAACACAGACGGTCGAGGGACCCAGCCCTATTCACGGCGCATTTGACGGGAAGATAATGATGACCATGCGCTTAGATGATGCTCAAGGCGACTATGCACTTAGATGATGCGCAAGGCGACTACTGACATGTCGTAGTCATAGTATATCTAGGCGGAGAAAGGCGAACCTTAGATGGTAATCTACATTTGTGTCCAATGTGAGCGTGGCATATGGTGGGTGGAAGTTCTAGGAGCACGGTCAAGAAGGTCTGTTTAGATGCGAAGTTTCAGCAGCTGGTTGTACTGTTGGTATAGATATCTTTCCCGTTGCGGCAACTTTGCGCACGATGTGAACGGCGAAAAGACTGTTTCCAAGAAGCAGACTCTTTGACAATTTTATAGCTTTCCGCTGTTGGATATGCTTCTCCCATTTTAATGCTGAGGTTGAATCTAAGCAGAATGTGCCCAAGTTCAGATTGCAGAATCTGTGACATCGATTAGTAAATGGAGGTCCTCGTTGGTTGACAACCACCTACTTCTTCATCTTGTAATACTGTAACGGTGAATCTAAGACAATGGTGCGTAATTTCGAGTTGGCTAATCTTGAGGATTTATCGACCAATTGATCGGTACGATGCAATTCGACTTGATCCAGGAAGTCTCGGCAATTCCACAACAACACAGTGTATATATTTGTACGAACATGATAGTAATGGATGAAGTTTTATGGAGTCCTGACTATTCTAATGCTTCTTGATACACAACGTTTTTCGTGTAGATTCCAGGCAGTCCTTCGTACTGTCCATTTGCGACCAAAAATTTAATATTGCCTTTTGCTTGGGCTCTTGACATGGCGACGTAAAGCTGTCCATGCGAGAAGACGGGTTCTGGAAGGTAGACGCCCACGTGAGAAATCGTTTGACCTTGAGCCTTGTGAATCGTCATTGCAAAGGCAACTTGAACAGGAAATTGTCTTCTGCGTAGCTCAAATGGGTAATTGTTTTGCTCACCATCGTGAATTGTAGTAGTTCGGGGAATGTAAACGATCCTGTTCTTGTGGGAGCCGTTCATAATTTGAGCCTTGATACATCGTGTTTTCAGCTCAAGAACAATTAAACGTGTTCCGTTGCACATGCCTTCCGAAGTACACAAATTACGAAGCAGAATAATGGGACAACCAACTTTCAAATGCAACTTGTGGCTGGGGAAGTTGTTGATGTCTATAGAATTCAGAAACTCGATGGGGAACTCGCATGCATCGGCGTCTGAGTTGCGTTTCTCAGCAACAGAATCGGCGGACAGATATGTCATTTCGCCGTCCGAAGTGAGTCGCTCAAGAAGTGTTGTGTTAATGCCAGCAACAACACTGTGTTTGGGTGCAAGGATAGCTCGACATCCAAAGTACGATCTAAGTTCATTGATGCGCAGGTTGTTCATGTCTTGATAGACGCTGTGTAAAAATGACCCCAAATCATCAGGCGAATTGTATGGTATCGCCAAATCATCAGGTAGTCGAATGTAATCGGCACCGAGTTCGGTACATGTGGGGTATGTTCCATGCCCAATAGACTTGAGTAATCCAGCAAATTCTCGAACACTCGGAGTTGTTGTTGGTCAACCTCATGTTCACCGTCAGATGAAATGCACGAGGGCTATGGAACAAATTCGAAGATGAAATGAGGCAAGATTTCCACCTCATGTACCCCGACGACTCTCAAAAATCCACAGCTTTCGCAATTCAGGCTTTATCAAGATGCCTCGAGTCGAATTGATCAAGCTTGGATCGTTTTCAGGAGCTTCCACAGCTTGCACAATTCGAACAATATTTTGCTCTTGAGGAAACAAACAGGGGCCGTCAATCCAACCGATTAGTGGCTGTGGAATCTTCGCACAACCAAGAACAAATCCAAGGCATTTTGGAAGGCAAGTCTACGATGACCGAAGAGCACGAGGTCTTCTACAACGACGTTATGAGCGAGATTACGAAGGAAAGCACTGTTCGAAGAGGCAAAGTATATTTTCTCGAAGGTGAGGGTGGCTCAGGGAAGACGTTCATCTCAAACATTCTACTGGCTCAAGTGCGCTCCATGAACAAAATTGCCTTGGCTGTTGCTTCGTCCGGACTTGCTGCTCTGAATTTGATCGGGGGTACAACTGCGCATTCGCGATTCTGTCTCCCAAGATCATTGCACGAGCATAGCCGATGCGACGTTCGGAAACAGTCACATCTCGCGGAACTTTTACGTCTCACAGAACTTATCATTTGGGACGAGTGTTCGGTGATGCACAAGTATGCTGTGGAGGCCGTTGATCACATGCTACAAGATTTGACGGACAACGCGCTTCCTTTTGGTGGAAAAGTCGTCATATTCTCGGGTGATTTCAAGCAAATGCTTCCAGTCATTTTGAAGGGCACACCTGGGCTAATCCTCGAAGCATGCTTGAAGAACAGCTACCTTTGGAGCAATGTCGCAAAGTTCACAGTGAATCAGAATACTGACAAAAAGTGTTCGGAGCTCATAGGGAGTTGCTGTTTCAGTTGCTTCTCGCATGCAGGTTAGCCATTCCTCGTCATTCTCAAGAAAGCCAAGGGCAAGTGCGGCTGACTTGAACTTCGGATGAACCACGCCGTTGACGGTTCGCAAGTCTTCGTGCGATGTCGGACCTCGTCGATAGCATAAGAGCATTCGCATATAAAAACAATCTCCCGAGCGGGGTGACACCGTCAGCATCCTCCCGATCATACGTTTACCACCCCTTTTACGTGAAGTCCACTTGCGGAGATTTGAGTTCCATACGAAATGCTCGGGGATATCATGGTACAGACATTCACGCGCCCGTGCTTGTGAATCACTGTTTTCACGGCACAGTTCAAAAAACGCGGTGAGTTTAGTCCGGTTCCTCCTTGCCAATTCCTGAGGGCTCATCGGGCGGTCGGTAGGAATGCATACAACTTGTTCACCTTCCAAGTGTATTTCGAGGTTCTCAACAGCGTGAGATCGATTGAACATGTCGAAAGAGAAAATGCGTGTGAGGGCCTCACAGCACGATACATAGCGGGCATCTTGGTATTGCTTGATTTCGTCAAGTTCACTGGACTCAAGTTGAAAATTTGAGCGGTCTGAGCCCTTGAAGATGTACTTGTACAGGTACTTGACTGCAGATATACTTGTACACGCCTCGACATTGATGTGGCAGTCGAACATGGCACTCAACGTTGGGCAGTACGGAATAACATATTGGTTGGTATACTCAGAGGGCCGCTCTGCCGAAGAGCGGCGACGACGGTAGAGTGGATATCCATCATTGCCTATTGATGTTTCGTCGCAGTATGCTTTTGGAAAGTTTTTCTTGCACTTCCCGTTTTCCAGGCATCGGTCACTGCATTTGTGAATCATGCAGGTTGTAACAATTTTGTGCAGTCTTGGATTCTTTTCCTTGTCGGGGATTTCTGCACTGATAATACTGTCAATATCGGCAGTTGTCTTGATTTTGTCGTCCCCAGAGAATATGACCAATATATGGGCATGAGGCAGACCACGCTTTTGGAATTCGACAGAACGAACATGCGCACCTTGTCGACCCAAAATTCCCTTCGTGAGCATGGCTTCAATGGCTAATAGCTTGAGGCGGAACATGCGCGTCAATAAGTCAGGTCGATCAGATGGAGGTCGTTTAAATCCATAGTCCTCTTTCGCCAATTCCAGCTCCCTGTCGATTTCAACCCACTTTGGATTGCATGTCACAGTGATAAAAAGGTCTGGTCGACCGTACTTGCGAACGATTGCCATGGCGTCAAGGTAACGTTGTCTCATGTACCGTGGTCCACCCGTGTAAGATGACGGCAAAACAATCCCTTTTCCAATGCTGTTGACGTCTACATCATGCGAAACAGCGTCGTGAACTGCGCGATACGTGTCGCTACGGAGGTTGTTGGTTTGGTCACGAAGAAATCCAAGCCTTTGGTTTTCCACCTTTGCAAAATTGTCGACTGCAAACACTTGAAGTAGAGGTCCGCTGGCATGTAATGGAGAGAATGCACCGCGCTCGTACAAATGGTATCGAGCATAATTGTTCAAACTCACGTTTTTACCATTGAGACCGCTTTTGTTGCCATAAGACCACCCCAAAGTCCCAGTAGGAAAGAGCAAAGGGTATTGAAGCGGGTCATATGCCGAATGAAATTCCTTAATGCGAAATAAGTGGTCTTCCCCAGGTTGTCGATCCAAACACACATGTTTACCAACGCGATAGTCTGGCACAACTTCGCTGAGTACGGGGCCATCGGTACCGTGCAGTAAGATATGACGCCCTGACTTGGACGTTTCTGAAAAAAGGACAGCGATTTCAGAACACGTAGGAAGGTTATGCGTTCGGCTGTTGCTTCGAGGCTGAGCAGTGAGCACTAATCTCATGTCGTCATCCTTTGGAATATCCTTGGCATGCTTGTACAGCTGGGTGAACGCGTTGTGCTGTAGTAGTAGATGCTGGATTTTTGTCACAGTTGACTGATTAAGATTTCCCCCAAGCATTCTTCGTCGTATGCTTGCCTGCGTTTCAGGATCCGTAATGTAGATCTGGGCGTAACTGGCTTGTTCTTCGTCCGCAGGCAACAGTGGTCCAATAGAATGATTCAATTCGCCTTGGATTGTATAAGATCTCGGCCCACCGTTGCCGTGAATAATTTCTTTGGTACCAATAGATGTAAAGGCAAAGAGGGCGTTGTACCGGCGAGCGTTATTGACAAACCCTCTGGTTTTGAACAAATCAATGTATTCGCGAAACTCGGGTGTGTCAGGCCAGGTAGCAACAGGCAGCACTCGAGCGCCACTATCGCAGCAGTCCTTTTCTTCGCCTGGCCAAATCTTCGCTTCGCAATGGGGGCAAATCGAACGCTGCTCAATAATATGAAGAGGCACCAATGATTCATCGAAGTCATCGAAACTGACGCGCCCACTGTTGTGAGTACTCTTCTTCTTCGGGCGACCCTTGGGTTTATTCCGGAGACTTAATCCTTGCTCGCGAGGAGGTACAGCAATCAAATCCACATCCACGTTTAGCGGAGGATCAGCATTTGCCAAGGCAAGCAATTGATTGTCATTGTTGCAATCCACATTTCCATCGGAAATATCTTCTTGCTTGGTTTCTTCTTCACCTCCTTCATTCATACGGTTAGGTTGTAGCGCATAGATTCTTCGATTGTCAACTCTGCGCTCGTGATCTTCTTGCTCCTGAGCTGCCAGAAGCTTGAGATGATGGTCACTTTGAGCGTGGTAATCGAATCCGTCTTCTCCCTCCTTGGACTCCTCTTCGTTGCTCTGATCCATGTCCGTATGGTGCAAAACGATGGCATCTTGCCCTTGATTCGCAACCTCAGTGTTGCGCTTTTTTTCGCGACCACGTTTGTTGTATTCCGCCTTCTTGGACCTTTTGACAGCCACCTCTTTGTCAAAGTCTTCAACGATATCACTTCGTTTCTTTTTGTGAGTACGATTTTTGTACTCAGCCTTTTTGGATTTGTGAACCTCTTCCAGGAGAACTTGCCGCTTCTTTCCGCGAGCACGATTGTTGTACTCCGCCATTTTTGCTTTGTCGACTTCATCCAGCAGAGCTTGCCGTTTCTTTTCTCGAGTACGATTGTTGTACTCCGCCTTTTTGGATTTGTCGACTTCATCCAGCAGAACTTGCCGTTTCTTTTCGCGAGCACGTTTGTTGTACTCCGCCTTCTTGGCCTTTCTCATAGCCACCTCGTCGTTAATATTGCCCTTATTCAAGACATCGTCGTCCACAACCATGCCATAAGCTCCAGTTGATGTAGACTCTTGCACCGCATTCCGCTCTGCTTGCTTGCCAGGTTCGGAGTTATCGATCGCATGTCCTTGATTGTCATTGTCATGATTGCCATTGCTTTTGCCTTTCTTAGAGGCGAGTAGTTGTTATTTTCTACGCAGAAAACTGCGTCAGACAAATGTTCATACAAAAACATCAACACAAAAAAGATAATGTGATTGGATCGTAAAAATACTGTGGATATGTGTCCCGCCACTTAAGCTCAACAGTATGTGGTTTGCCAGAAAAATACTACTCATTCCTTTCATAAATCGTACAGAGTTCGCGGTATGTATTAAACATCACTTTGTTTAAATCGCGTTTTGAACTCGTACATCCAATGAGTCGAAACTTTGATACTGGGTAATACACCTGCTAAGTATCATGAAACACCCCTGAAGTGTTTCAATCTACTCGCCGTAGGTCCCACTATCAACAGTGGTACTCCGTCAAAAAAAGTAGCACCACCAGATACAATAGTGGTAACCAACGTTACACATTGTCCCCTTACTGTAAAAAGTTGAACTATGGGGAGAGGATTTACTCGTCCAAAGTCAATATGAAAATCCAGTAAAATCACACGTTATAGCTGTCCCTGGCTGCTCTATGAGAAAGTCCGGTATTTCGAGCCCAGCAGGCCCTACTTCGTTACTATCACATATTGCGTCGGAATTCGCCTTTCGGAGTCCAAGCCTCTGGCCAGGGTATGGCTTAAAGTGGCAGAAAGGGCTCGTCACCCTACTGCACAGTGTGTTGACCGCTTATTCAGCGGCCTTTTCAGCCCGAGTGAAGCTATCCTAAGACATGCATCTCACCTTGCATCGTCCAAGAAAAACCCAACTGCCATTCAATTGTCTTTAGCAGGTATTATTTTAAATAGTAGGAAAATATTTTCTTTTTGTATGTGGAATTGTTTTATTACTAATATTATCGACAACTGACATCATGGGTGCATCGGGTCGTGCTGACTATACAGTAAACTCCGTCAAATTTTGTGTACTGTGTAAACTAATTGTGAGTATATATATAAATTATTATAGTTGTGAACCTTGTGGTAGTAGTGAAGTGACACTCAATATACTTTTAAAATGAATACCTGTTATTATCTATATTTTATCTCTTGAATTTGTTTGTCAACTGCCACGTCGTGGATCAACACGATGCCTTATTGAGTGTGCATTCAATGATGCCCTTTCATGGAACCAACATTAAGCCTAGAGAAATGTCCGATTCTTTCCTTGGTCTCGGTGACATGACAGTGTTCACTTTGTCCAAGGAAATATCTATCGGATCGGAACATCCATGGATGGTATTAAACCTTCCAGATAATTATCCGAATTAAGGTTTAATACAGGCTGTAGGTTTAATATAGGTTGAAAGATTACTCCTTGTTGTACTTGGATAAAGTATGTGGAGATTAGTCATGGTTGTACTTGGATGAAGTATGTCCATTTCCCCCCTGGTTGCCTTGAGGTTTGTATGTCCATTTTACTCTCGCACCTATCTGGGTTTTTTTCTTAGAGTTTTAAGTAATAGACTAGGGTGAGGCCAGGGCTACGCCCCTGGGTGGATTGTAATAGAAGTATTCTCATTGGCTACTCTTGAATGTCGATTTCTTTTTTTCATGAGGAGATAAATCATGTCCTGCCTGACCAAAAAACCGTTCACTCGTACCAAAAGAAAAATAAATTATCCAATCAGAGATCATATTATTTTGAAACTAAGGAGACGGCATTTACCTGGCATTCTTATTCACTTCTTTCATAGTTTACTTCGAATTGGCCTCCATAATTTCACTTATGCTTCTTGATACACAATATTTTTTTGTTTACATTCCGGGCAGTCCATCGTACTGTCCATTTGCGACCAAAACCTTAATGTTCCCTTTTGCTTGGGTTCTTGACATGGCAACGTAAAGCTAACCATGCCAGAAGACAGGTTCTGGAATTATCAGTGAGTAGAATAATATCGACACCGAGTTCGGTACATGTATGGTATGTTCCATGACCAATAGACTTGAGCAATGCAGCAAACTCTTGAACACTATCTGATTTGTTGTTGGTCAAGCTCATGTTTACCGTCAAATGAAAATTTGCGACCTTTCTCCAAAGGTAGCGGTTCCTCATGCATGCTTCGAGAATTAGCCCTCGTTTGCACCTAAAATAACAGGATGCATTTCCTTGAAACCGCCCGAGAATATGATGACCTTTCCAACAAAACAAAGCGCGTTGTCCATCTAATCTTATACCATGTGGTCTACGGCCTCAACAGCGTACTGATGCATCATAAAACATACGTCACACTTGTCCCTTTGAGCCAAAGAGGCCCACATTCGTTACTGTCGCATATCTCGTCTGAATTTGCCTTTTGGGGCCCAAGCCTCAGGCAGGGGTAAGGCTTAAAGTTGCCGAAAGTGCTCGTCACTTTACTTCAAAGTTTGTTGACCACTTATTCAGCGGCCTTTTCGGCCCGAGTGAACCTGTCCTAAGACATGCATTCACCTTGCATCGCCCGAAAAAAAACCAGTTATCTTTCATCTCACAAAGGAACTATACTGGACTCTTTCAACCTGTAGTATCTGACAAATGACGAACTGTGTGTGTGCCTTCATTAAAGAATATATTATCCAGATACAGTATCAACCCCCATATTGCGCGTCATTGAAGGAGAACTACTAAATCCTTATCTTTAGAAAAAGAATACCACTCCAGTTGATCCCCGCTAAATATAAACAATCAGAGTGATTTACTTGTCTTGATATTTGCAATTGACAGTCTATATTACTTGGCCGATGTCTCGGACTACACGTTCGACAGGTTTATGAAAGAAACAGTCAGCAAGTCAGCCACTGTTGAAACTTGAAACTCCTGTTGAAAGAAAACATTGAATGGAAAGTGTGTGGGAGGTACGTGTGAAATAGGATATGAAGGCCAAGGTTGTTCAAACTGACGACGTTCAATATTACCTTGATCATTTCATGTCCTGAAACGGCAACAGATAGTATGTATTGTAATGGCTTATTGATAGCTATTCGAAAACCTACATCTAAGACATGACACTGTTCATTGCATTCCATGTCACTTTGTTCGGTCCAAGGAAATATCCATGGATTTCCGGATAATTATCTGGAAGGATAATACAGCGGCTTTTTCTGCTCATGCATCTCACCTTGCATCGTCCAAGAAAAACCCAACTGCCATTCAAATGCGTTTGGAAAGTATTATTTTAAATAGTAGGAAAATATTTACTTTTTGTATGTGGAATTGTTTTAGGGCCTGTCTGGATACCCCTCATTATCATGATAAATCGCAATAATTTGACCATTATGGTATAATTTTAAATATTGTATAATTCGCTGTCTGGATCCACATATTCAATAAATTTTATTGCAAAAAAATATTCCAAAATCGGTCGATTATCGCAATAAAAAATATACTACTCAAAGTCGTATATTTTGACCAATATTGTATAACTCGGTCAAATTCTCAAATTTCACTTTATTTTCATGGGAATCCAGACAGTCCAACAATAAAATTATTGTGATAATATAATCCTTGGTTTGTATTATTTTCCCAAAATGCAGAATACTCAATAACAAATTATCACAATATTTTTTAATGTGCACCCAGACGGGCCCTTATTATTAATATTGTCGACGGGTAGTGCTGACTATACAGTAAACACTGCCAAATTTAGTGTACTGCATAAACTATTGTAAGTATAAAAATAAATTATCACAGTTTTGAATCACACGGTTGTAGTGAAGTGACACTCAATATACTGTTAAAATGAATACCTGTTATTATCTATATTTTATCTGTTAAATTTGTTTGTCAACTGCCACGTCGTGGATCATGGGTGCATGAACAAACTTGTCTTGTACGGTTGAAATATGTGTCGAACACGATGCCTTATTGAGTGTGCATTCAATGATGCCCTTTCATGGAACCAACATTAAGCCTAGAGAAATGTCCGATTCTTTCCTTGGTCTCGGTGACATGACAGTGTTCACTTTGTCCAAGGAAATATCTATCGGATCGGAATATCCATGGATGGTATTAAACCTTCCAGATAATTATCCGAATTAAGGTTTAATACAGGCTGTAGGTTTAATATAGGTTGAAAGATTACTCCTTGTTGTACTTGGATAAAGTATGTGATTAGTCATGGTTGTACTTGGATGAAGTATGTCCATTTCCCCCCCTGGTTGCCTTGAGGTTTGTATGTCCATTTTACTCTCGCACCTATCTGGGTTTTTTTCTTAGAGTTTTAAGTAATAGATTGTGGAATGGGAAAGAATAAATATACAATAAATATTTATTTTAGCAGGATATAAATATCTACTTCTCGACCCCAATTTACAGTTAATTTGAAAGAAAAGGAAGTGGGCTTTGAATGTGATTTGCATTCTACTCCATGTCAATCCATGTCCTCTGTCTACGTTTATATAATTCGCAGTCTCATGACTGCGTCAGGGTGAAGATTTGGGTGGTGCTTGTCGGGAAGTTGTCCTGTTGTCACCGTGTCACCGTGTCTGTCCCTTTCAGTTAATTAAACTAAAAATGTACTTTATCAAGTGTTTTCAAGATAAAATTGTTAACTTAATCGAAATTAGTGTTACTATGCTATAAAATTTACTTTATCGAAGGATAGTCGGACTAAATGAAATAGCTATATTTTTTGAGCAGGAGTATCTGATATTGGTTCTGTAAAATATTAAGTTTAAGCGTTCAATTGTGGAATGGGACAGAATAAATATAAAATATATATTTATTTTAGCAGGATATAAATATCTACTTCTCGACCCCCATTTAGAAAAAAGAAGCGGGCTTTGCGAAAATCGAAGAGGTTTCAGATTCAGTTTGAAGTAGACGTGGTTTAGGGTTAAGTTTCAAGTCTACCTAAACTCATCCAGGGGTAGGTTTGAGCAAAGTCGATGCTATCTCAACGACACAATTCAGTGCCTGGAAACAAAGCGTGATGGTGTTCGTTGGTCCGAAACTCTCAGGTGACCAAGCGATTGAAGTCTTGGCTCGGGTTTGGATCCTCTCTCTTGGATTCAGTCTTGGAAACAAAGCGTGATGGTGTTCGTTGGTCCGAAACTCTCAGGTGACCAAGCGATTGAAGTCTTGGCTCGGGTTTGGATCCTAGCGCACCGCAACAAGAAGCGCTTCGTCTAGGTCATGAGCATATTGATCACAGCCAACTGCATCCGCACCCGAGAAGCACAACCAAGCGTTGACAAGTCGTCATCTTTTGATGAAATGGTCATCATTCCAGTTTCGATTGCACGATACTACTCCGGTCCAGAAAACTTGCTACGGTTGTATAATTCGCCGTAATTTTTTTGAAAAATCAACGAAATATTCGCCGATTATTGGCTCAATATGAAGCTTAGAATCTCCTCTTTGATTGGTTATTTTGTTGGGGCCTCAGTTCGTTTTCATTGGCGAGATATGGAGAATCAAAGTTGGCCGACCAGGCTGAGAGATCACATCTCGATGCGCAGTGGCTTCACCATTGAACTTGAGGGCCACTCACCAGCATAGATATGTTAAACATAATCGATTAATGCTTTCAACACTACAAGGCTCCGGGTTGTTCGAGCATGGCCTGGTTGCGGGTCGTCAGAAAGCAAGGACCGATCGAACAGTGAGATGACTGTCAAACTCTGCTTTCACGCAACGATGGCCACCAATATCATCGTATGTCATGCATTACAGTTAATATGACATATATGAGCCATTGTACTTCACTATCTCTATTCTGGTCAAGCAAGATGGACACACAAAGATCACGGCAGTCGGGACGTCGGCGCTGTTTGAATAAAAATACTGCTTCACCTGTGACAATTTATATAAAATTATGAGGTCCCATACAAAAACCTATATATCATCATATCCGGACATACTTTAATCAAGTGTAAACACCGTAGCAAGTTTTCTGGACCGGAGTAGTATCGATTTACAATGCCTCAATTACGCGAGCTCGCACATAAACTGGCTCACCCTGAAAATGGCATCGTCACAATCGAACGTGACCATATAGCACGCGTCGAAGCACTCGCACTTGTTTGTCATCGACTCTCACAGGCTCTACGGCTTCATGTAGCAGAATCATCAAAGCAACTGTTGCTATTATATACAGTCACCATCGCGATCGCTTGTATTTCAACGAGACGATTGTTCGTGAAATAATCGTCCAGTACTGCCATGTGATTCATGTCGATGGGGGTTATCGATGGTACCAGGCAGTATGTTTCACGACCAAGTCCTCGCAAGAATGCTATGTCACAGCACGAAAATCTACAAAAGTCGTTGTAGCCTTCCTCGTCGCCATTGTTTCAATTGGCAGAGTGTTCAAGCACCCGATGGAATTATTGTGAGCCTTTATGGCCCTGTTGAAGGAAGGCGTCATGACTGAACGGTTCTCAATTTTTGCGGCCTTCTGGATTTGATGGAGAAAGATAATACTGGCCTTTTCTGCGGAAAATTGATTTATGGCGATCCTGCTTATGGCTCGAGTACGTTTGGGACCTCTGCCTCCGTGTATCCTCATCCAAAGTCGGCTCAATTCAACCGGGATTTGAGTTCTGTTCGAGAATGTGTGGAATGGAGATATGATCTGGTGAAAATCTTGTGGGAGTACATGAACTGGGACAAGAAGCAGCGTGTAAGACAAGCACCAGTGGGCAATAATTTCTTCGCAGCAGTTCTGTTGACAAATCGCCACACATGCATGCAACCTCTGGGGAATCAAATCTCAATGTACTTTGGTCTGCTGCCTCCAAGTCTAGATAAGTACTTAAATCAACCCTAGTTTATTCTGTTTATCTTTGATGGCTGAGAATTTTGAGCACAAACTCCTGCATCATCTTCTCACGTTCACAATCAACTTGCACTCGTGTATCTTCCATTGTAAGCTCATGTTCTTGACGTCGAGCGGCTTCTTCTGCCTCAAATTGTCTCTGGCGATCAGCTTCTTCCCGTTGGTATTCACGCTCTAATCGAGCTTGATCTCTTTTGAATTCCATTTTCTGCATTTCAAAGTCTTGCTTCTATCGTTGCTCGTCGTCAGTGACAGAAAGAGCCTTTACAAGAGAATCCGAGATCGCGCCGATTTTCTCTGACATTGATATCTTCGACCTTCGCTTCAGTTTGCCCCTTCATTTAAGATCACGTACCAGGTTGGATGGTCCGTCCATTGTTGTGGATTTTTCATTGTTGTAATCATCGTCAGCATCAACGTTAGTATCGTCGTCCATGACTTCGTCCATTGCGAGTCGCTTCATGACTTCACCCGACTTAAGCAGAGCCGATGACTTAATATCTTTCAGTGATTTTTCCTCGCTCATACGCTCGTTCCAATCGTCTATTTGAGATACAATGCCTTGGAGCAGAACCCCACTCTCTCTAAATTCCTCGGTCGGCCCAGACTGACGCATGGATTTGCATTGATCTGACCTCTATTCCTTCACGAGCGTTGAGAAGCGCGTACGGAGGGCCGGCCCGTTTTTCTTTACTCCAAAGTTCTTGTGCTTAGCACAATGTACAGCAATGTCGTCAAACACCTTCATGATGCCGCTGGCCGTGCCTGCAGGCGCTCGCCAGGGACGAAATGCATTGACCACTTGAAGCAATATAACGTCGTCTACCGCGGCAAACTTTTCGATGACGGCTTGCAATGGGGTACTCGTGGGTCTCATTCACATCGCCGACGTCAAAACCATCCCGCATGGTCTCCTCAACCGACAACTTCGATTCATCATGGTCCATCACACCAGCTCCAAGTCGATCGTTGGTGATGAGATCACACAACTCAGGCACCCTAAAACTCGATATATGACTGAATCCAAAACCAAACACTGCGAACGATGCGTTTTACATCAAGTTTCAGTTCAGAACCAGAGTGAACAACAGGGTCTCTATCTCCAATTGAATCTCAACTCGAACCGGCTGTGAAAGTCCTCTAATGTGATTTGTATTCAACTTCATATCAACCCATGTCCTCACTCTACGGTTATATATCATAGTACATATAAAATTTGTCAATCCTCATGAGACTGCGCCAAAGCGTAAGCGGTCTTCAATTGCCACATGGGTTCATGCTCCCATATGGGGAAAAACAAGCCACAATTTGTCGGGTAAAATGACCAAAATCCGAACTCCAACGCTGCTGCCGTCGAATTCAAAACGAATCTTCAAGAGGCTCTCACGACTTTGCCAGATTCGATCTAGATTCAATTATCTTGAAGAAAGTATAGATAAGAATTTGACTTAAATTTTCAAGATATATAAAATTTCAAGGTAAACAAATTATAATATACAAAATACATATATAAAAATTATTGGATTTGAATTTAATATATGTATCTTTCTTAATCTATGATCGATTTGTATGAATAAACATAGGATATAAGATATGACAGTAATTTCAGTGTCCGAGATAGGCAAAGGCAAGCAAAGTACAGGCCAACATAGCTTTGAGGGAAAAAATGTGCTCTAGAGTGTTTGCAATGTGCTTTCATCGTAGCTTTAAAGCTGTAACCACTTGATTCTAGTAAAAATTCGCTTTTCCAGCTGAAATTATGGTGGATGGAGCTTTTTAATAACAACAGAAGGCTGTAATTGTCATCATTTTGCCCCCACAATGCTATAACTACTTTCTCCTAGCTTGATTGACTCTCAAACTATTAGGCTTTTAATCTTTTAATACTATTCGCTCGGTGGCAAGGAGGTCGATAAGCAGTCGTTTGTTTTGCCTTGGTGCTTGCATAGGCACAAAACTTTATACAGCCTTAACCACAGGAAGCAATCGCATAATTCCATCGCTTTGCAGCATAGAGCCCTCGTTTTCCTCTGTTGCAGGCGAGAACGGAGGCTACAAGGTGAAAGGTTAAGCTGGTCTTGTCGTCAGGGGGACTGTAAACCCAGGGGGGGAGCCCCCCACATTTATGGAATTATTCGTGAATAAATGTTATTCCCCGGCAACAATGCTCCCTCTTCCCACTGTAACTTCAACGAAAATAATATTTAATTTTGGAGTTTATTTTTTAATTAGTTTTGGAGTTTATTTTGAATTAGTTTCCCACCAAATTGAGTGGCATGAGTGTTGATGTCGTCGTGGGCGCCACTTTTGCGCTCGACCACGTCCAGAGCTCTCTCTTGCTGCTCTTCCAGCACGTACATCCTGCTCTAAATTGTCTTGATTTGTCTGATTTTTCCTGAATTTTTACAGGTTTTACCGTCCGTCACAGCGTCGTTTCAATGGATTCCGTACGGTCATCTCACCTCGACGTTGTCGTCTCCGAGGCCGTTTTCAACCGACTATGGTTGCACTGTGCTGTTTATTCGCCTCTTGGATTTGTTCCACACACATCCCGAGCTTTTCAATGAAACTCCGCAGCTTGGCCCGATGGAACGGTACGATTTCCGCCAAAACCAAGGATTTACTCTACGCTCTAGATTTCTCGAGGCACTTGCAACGCACGTCAAGCTCAATGAAAAGCGGCACGCTGTTATATTTATTTGTCCCCCGCCGCCAGAATTCCTCCACGACGACTGGGTACGCCAGGAAAAAACATTCCTGGATCGATTGCCGCCGTCCGTGCATGTATTTTCCAATTTATTCCGTGATTATTCGCCCCCAACTCCCTATTACGACCCCTTTGCAGGTTTTTGATTCCAATTAAATCGTAAAATTGATGGATTACGCTAGATAAAACTATTCACAGCCCGTATACTCGATCCATGAATCACTTGCTCACTCTACTGGCCGCCCGACAGGTTTGTCGTGTATTTCGGCGATTAAAAAAGGTATTTTCGTGCAAATACTATACAGCCATTCAAATTTGTATTTTATTTCAATAGGTTATCGTGGTTGACTGTGATAATACTCTCTGGTCGGGCTCAGTCTCGGAAGACGGACTGGATGGTATTGCAATCACCGAGGAATACCGAGCATTGCAATCCTTTTTGGCATTACAATACCGCCAGGGGGTATTGCTTTGTATTTGCAGTAAAAACAATATCAAAGACGTCGAGGCTGTCTTTGCACATCGATCTGAAATGGTAAAAACCACTTTAAATCCCCGTGATATTACAATGGCGTAGGTATTGCAATGGAAAACCCATTTTGTCTTGCAACGTGTGAATTTCAAACCAAAATTTGAAAATATACGAGAAATGGTCGAAGAATATCTCCATCTTGGCCTGGATAGTGTCGTGTTTATCGACGACAATCCTGGAGAATGTTCCCAAGTGGCCCAGCAATGCCCATCGGTTGCAGTGCTCCAAGTTCCCCTCGCTCCCCAGCTTTCCCCCGCGGTAAACTTTTTCCAACTTATTTATTTTGTACCGTGGAATAAATTCTAGTTTTTACAAACGGCATGGATATTGGATCGCCCGTTTGGAAGTGAATTTATCACGGAAGAAGATGCCAATCGCACACATTTATACAAAAACCAACTCTTGGCCATCGAAACCCCCGTGAAGAATCAACTACTTCTCTCTCCAGAGCAAAGTTTGACGGGGTCGACAGCAGTCCAGATTGATTTTGACGCTGTCCATTGCTCGACAACGCCAAACGCTCACTTGGAACGACTGATTCAATTGTGCCAGCGAACCAACCAATTCAACTGCCATACCTCCAACGCCAGAGCTTGTACCGTTACGGTACGGCATGCATTCAACACGTTTTAATTTGTTTGTCGATGTAGGATGCTCTGTTTTCGTTTCCAGGGTCGATTGTGTACGTCCACGTCACGGATCGCTTTGGCCATTACGGGCTGGTGGGATTGCTAGCATGGAAGACCGATGAAATCACTGGAAACATCGAAATTCCAGTGTTTTTGCTCAGCTGCCGCGTTTTAAATCGTGGAATCGAGCATGCGATGCTAGAATACGTGGCAAAACTTGCGCCGTCGGTGATAAAAACTATCTCCATTGCGTTTGAATCGACGATTCGGAATGGTATTTACTGTCAGGATTTTTATCTGGGCTTATTTCCGTCTTTTAGTGTCAGCTCGGGCGTTTCTGAGCGGTTTACCGAATGTAATTACAACGCCATTGGGGTTTCAAATAGAGCTGCTCGATGCTGTCAATCTACGACATGAGCCAAGTTTGACTACGATGACGACAACGTCGACAGTGCAAGAAATTTCTGGTAAACTACTACTCTCTTTATCGAATTTACGATTTATTAGGCGAATTGGGCCTCCCAATCGTGCATTTTCAAACGTTGGCGTCGCTTTCAGCCTTTTTGGAGGCTAAAATCAGCTCCGCAAGCGTCATCCAAGTCGACGAACCGGCGAAATTTCGACGACTGCAGCGTGAATCTGTGAAACAAACGCAAGACAGCTCAGAGCCGATCTGGGAAACGAATAATGTTGCTGAACGAACGCTCTGTCCGCAGTGCAAACTCCAAACTATTGGTATGCTGTTGACCTTTTGTAGACAGGATTAACTTTGCAATCATTAGCACAAAATACAAAGTGCACCCATGGACGATGTCGGAGTTGCTGCTACTATATTCAAAAATGGATTCAACGACTCGATCACCAGCATTTAAAGGCCCGAGAAAATGCAAAAAAGTTGCTAGAGGACGCTCAAGTTGATCTGTCGGTGGGAATATCAAAGCAGTGTTTGATTCATAGAAATCCACGACGAGTGACCGACTGATAGAATTTTGTAAAATGATGTTGTAAAATGAAATTCGACGTTATTTTCAAGCGATGTAGAATACGAGACGCTCTTGCAAATCCTTGCGATATGGTTTCAATGGCCAGGAGATTTTAGCTTACAGCGGAGTGACAAAATGTACGGTCGATAGAGCAGCAGCTTCTCTTTTGTTATCCATACACTTCAGTACAGTGATCACAATGATCATTTACTCGACTTTTCGAATTGTGTCGCGGATAAATTGCAAATCAAACTAGTCGGGGCGAGAAGACTAACGGTTATATCCACTCAGCACTGGAAATACCAAGAGAGTTAGGAAAAAGGCATAAAATTTTGTTAAGTCCTGACCAAACTTTAGACCTTCTTGTGTGTTGTGGGCTTGGGGTTCTTGAGGGGGTTCGTAGGGGCTTCCATGCAAAGAACACCATCAAATCCGATGGCTGCAAGGTTGATTTAAGGTTTCCAAGACAAGACAAACATGCAGCTGCAATCGTGAAATATTTAAGAAGCTAGAAAAGATGAATCTATAATTTTTTTCAAGGTTCTAGTTGAGGTTATGGGTTTGGAAATTTCATTTCCTGCGTATGGCTGCAATGGCCGACCAAGGCTCTTGGATGAACGTGGTCTTGCACTAGTCGCAACGTGCCGTGGTCAAACAAAAATGCATCTTTGTCTCACAGTCATTATGGCATTGGCTTGCACGTTGTATAGTGTAATGGGTTTAGGGGTGCAGGGATTATTTATATCTTTCAGGGGGTGCAGGGGTTACAACGACCACAGACAAGACGGTGTCGCTGATACAGCGACTTCCTACTCGATCCTTCGGTCCCCGTTCTTGCACGCAATAGATGTATAAATACTCGTTACTTCGTCCAGCTACATGCAAGCCTAAATGCATCGCAAATGCGTACTCGACTGGGGTATAAATATGAACGCTCCATGTCGGTCAGCGGGTCGTTAATGGCCATGGTACCGCTGGTGCGACTCGATCGCTGGATAAAAGCTGCCAAGGGGCTCGACGTCCGTGACAATCTTGCGCTCCATGGATCGCATCTTCGAATCGAGCTTTGCTTCGCTGTGCTGCTCCATGTTGTGCGTGAAAATACTCGACCGGTGGAGCGTGCTCTGCGTCGCTGCATGCGTTGGATCGTGCATGCTCCAGAATGCAGTCAAGAGCTCTTTGTAGCTCACTTGCGACGCGTCGTATTTGACCTGCACGGCTTCCGCGTCGGGTTTGTGTGGCTTGGCCACGTTGGCAAACCCCGCTCGAGTGTTGACGACGCCAGGAAGGCGCTGGAAACGCGGCTGGATGTCCCAAAAGCTGCCCGCCGCAAATGTGGCGATCTGTTCTTGCGGTTCGAGCTCGAGAAACTTGGAGCGGTGCATCGGAGCGGCTTGCGACTCGTCGAGGAACTTGGTGAATGCTGTCGAAGTGTGTCCTGTCAATCCAAAAAGATTCGCTGTCAATAAAAAAAAGAAATAGAATTCAATAGAATATATTTTATTATATTCCTTTTATTGAAAATATAATTATTTTTTAATTGTATTTTTTAATTCAACATGATGTCGTCAATAATATGGGTGGATAGTTTCATATCCAACTTCGCGTAGAGGCCAGGGAGAGCGTTCTATTTTGAGCACTGGAGGATTGTGCCCCATCTTGAGAGCGTTTTGCTGCCTTTATAGAACAACCGACACTTTTGAAGAATCCCAAGAAGGACGAGAAGACGAAGATGCCAGCGTAGAGTGTTTGGTTTGGTTGTTGTATGCTTTTTTTTAATTAGTTTTGGAGATTACAAGAGTCGGGTTGATTACGGGTCGGCTGTATCAGTGTCGAAGGAACTTGACCGTGTAATATATGGTAGAATATGATCACTTATCGGACAATTTCTGAGAATGACAATATGGACATACTTGACATTTGTATTGGACTTAACAGGAACATATTTTGTCCGAACATTTGGATATACTCGGACATACCTGTGGTTTGTATATGCACTAAATAGGTACGTTCGTGTTGGCCGTCTGCGCAAGCGCGGCCGGACGAGAGCGCGGATCTAAGCCTCTCGTGTTAACCAAATGATCTTTATTTTATTCTCGTCGGGAAAAGCGGCAGGTAGGCCTTTAGGCCGTGCCGCTCCCTGACGAGGCCTGTGGAGCAATATATCACACTTTATCGGAAAATAGAATTTAATCCGTTTAAATGCTCTAAATACGTGTCCGAAGCGTGTCGCATGTCCGAGTCGTGATGGTATGGGTGATGAACTGGAAAGAATGTTCGCCGAAGAGGCTCCGTCACTTCTCGAAGGGACTGCATTGATGAGTCATTTCTGCATTGTGGTAATATCAAAATGTATAATATCAGTCTCGAATAAAATTTGGAATTACAGAGATAGTCTCTGTTATTGCAATTAACACAGACTACAAGTAAATAGCGGCTTTCATTGAAAATATTTTGCGTTGGAATTCTGGGCGTATTCGAACGTTGCAAGCTCGCTCGAGCGGTGGATAAACTTGTTTTGTCGCTTGGATTTGCTCGTGCGTTCGTGTCTTGGTTTGTAGAATGCGAGTGGAAAAAAGTCCACTACATCGAACTTACATTACTAATTCATTTCGAGTAAAACAGAATCGATTCAGGTATACAAATTCCAAGATATATATTGAAGGAATAAACAGAATTTATTATGAATTCAGGTGGAATAAAAACAATTTCGTTGAATACGTGTTCCCTTGATTTTTTCTGGAATTCCCGAATTGTGATTATGAATGAAATGGAATTCCAACGACGGCATTCATGCGCTTTATATTTGAATTCGAATGACATTTCGATGGCAGTTGTCGTATGAATATTCTGCTATTAATAATTACGTGCAGAATCCACAAAATGCAGGAAAAATTCAGGAAGATTTGTGGAACTTTTCAATTTTGAATTCTATTTTTAGATTGGAAATGTGGGAAATATTTCGACGATTTTCCATCGATTCCAATAGGTTCTAGAGTACCCTCAAGAAGTATCGGCTCTTGCTGGTCTTGTCTCTGTTGGAATTTGTTCGTTTTCTGAATGTGGAAATGCCAAATTGCGACTTGACTTTCTCTGTATGTCCCGCCGTGCTGGCGTTGGCACGTCTCTCCAGCTGAAATTGATGGCATTTGTTCAACAGGTTTGGAAACCTGTGGCTTGTACATCCAAGCCCCTTGTTTCCCCCAGTTTTGGGCTGTGTTTCGCCCCTCTCCGTAATAAAGTCGAGCGTAGTTTGTAGTTTGGCTAGAAGTGTGTATTTTCACGTATGATCGACGGTGAAAAGTATAAAGCGAGCAAGTAGAAAGCAAGAGGACACTAAAAACCAAACTTGATGGCCGCCAAACGAGCTGTCAATGAGTTGATCCTGTCATTCTTTCTTTTGACTGATTTCAAGCTCCTCAATGGCGTCGAAATGCATTGCGTAGACGATGCGAGATTCTTTTCTGATGGATATTGAATGTGCTGATTCTTGCACTGCCACGAGCAGATCCACTTGTTCGTCTGCACACTTGTCGCTCCACTGTCGGGCTTGAATTTGGCCTTTAAACTTTTTTTTTCATTGAGAGAATGCACTAAGTTGAAAGCTCCCACCATGGATATAGCCAAATCTTTCTAAACCTAATGCTAAAACAGAACTCATGATTTGAAAAGATAGGCAGAATATGCTGATGCAGCTGGTAAAGTTCTCCAGCTCACTTTGCTCATCAAGGTAAATACCGGTAACTTGGAACGAAAAGAATGCATTTAGACGGTGCTAGAGAACCCTCAAGAAGGACACAAAGAACTCACTGGCTCAAGTTGCAGCGGCGATACTTTGAACGTCCAAGTGCTTTTCAGTGCCAAGCGCACAAAATAGTTGTTTACGATGCTTTATGCTCGAGAAAGCCCATAAACTGTCGTCGAAGTCGCTGTGGAATGTTCCGTTTCCAATATTCCTCCTATATATATTCGTGAGAAATCTCAACACTTTTCTTTTGCCAACCTCTTCGACAATCGCTTCTTCCGCGCGAATTTGTGCAATAAATTCTGCCAATTCAATGCGTCTGGCTTCAGCTGCGAGCCTTCCAAGCCGTCCTAGTGCCATGCATTCAACTCCATTTTTTGAAAAAATCGCCCAAATACCTCGATACGCTCGTTGCATTGTTGTCGCCGCCGCTGTTTCAAGTGCTTGCAAGGCCTCCAGCTCTGCTCGTCGAATTTTCCACTTGGCAGAGGCAGTTCGACCCAAGTAACCTCGAAACACACGTTGAATCTAAACGTTGGTCATCCAAAGTTGATTAATTTCATGGGCAAAATAACCTGTGTCGATGATTTGTTTTCCAGCTTGGCCAGGCGATGATGAGCGTGGAGTTTATTCCGGTACGCTTGGATCTTGGCCTGTTCGCGTTGGTATTTACGGTCCAGAGCTTGATTAGCCACTGCGGACGCTGTCTCCAATGCTCTAGACGCCCAGAACAAGTTAGAAGTGTTTCAAAACAATTTAGACGAAGTACCGTTGACGATGTTGGCGATTCGAGCGTTCGATTTGGAGTAAAGTGGGTGTATTTTCTTTCTTGGCGGTTTTGGAAGCCGCCGCTTTGACATTCCAAGTCTTCTTTTGCTTCTGAAGCAAACTCAAGCCGCGGAAATACATCAAAGTCAAGCAAAAGAGGCCGAATTTCAACGCTTGCTCCGTTTCGTTGAGTACTTTCGAGACTGTAGATCCTGGAATAAAACATATTAGATATGTCGTGCTCTTTGAAAGCAGTAAAACCTGGCTGCACAGCTTTTTCGCCTGATGTTTGTTGCGCATCGACTTCTAAAGGCGTCCATGACTCGAATGGTGTGCCAAACTTGGCTTTTAATGCATTTTCCTCTTCGACTTGCGCTTTTTCACATATTAATGGGTCTAAAATCGAGCAAGTTTTTTTTAAATATCGACTGAACGATAGATAGTTCTATACCTTGTTGGAGTTTTGAGATTGATCGAAGCGCATGCACAGTAAGAGGACCGTCTTTGTAGATACTTGGAACGTATCCTTGTACTTTTCGCTGCGATTCTCGCTCTCCAAAGTGCCATCCTTCGAGCATATACTCGAGAATATCTTCGATGACTTCAACTGTGACAAGTTGGGCTACCAATGTACTTTGCTCGCGCGTCAGAGCTGCTTGGACCTTTTCCGTCTGGTACAGCATCGCTTAGCGAAACAAAAAAGTTTCCGTTCTGAACAAACCTGCTGCATTTGCGTAAATCCATGCAACGCCACAGTTTGAATATGGCTTTCGGTCCAATTGTACGTCGCGTGGAGTTCCGTATCGACTGCACGGAGGCGAATATGTTTTTCCCAAGCTTTGGCTTCGTTCGTGAGCTCGAGAAAAAGATCCATTTTCCGAAAGGAGATGGCTGTCGCGCCATTATTCGCTCGAACCGCAGTCAAACAAACGGTTGACGAGACAATTGCCTAGACATTGAAATTTTCAACTTTAAAATATAGTCATAAAGTAGATATATACCTCTTTGGAACGCTTGACACGCTCGATTTCATCTTGTAAAACTTTAATTCGAAGCTCAATCGATGGTAATCGATCGGCAAGATATGGTTCCCACTTGCAAGGATTCGTTTTGCAAGCCATACAACCTCCAGGACCTAGTTGCTTCCGCTCAAGTTCCAGTTGTTCTTGTTCGATCGTCTTGGGGATTAATGCCTACGCATCCATCCATTAAACTGGATGAAATCGCTGTCGAAGTACGTCTTGAATCGCTCGTTTTTGTTTCTGAAACGACGGTTTCGCTTTCTTGTCGCTGGTGGATTTTGTCGATTTTGCCTTGGCCTGTCTTGCAATTTGCGCTTCAAGATCCGAGTCGGAACTCTCAGCGTCGTCGCCTTTTTTATCCAACGTCGACGCGATCGCCTTCCATGCAGCGTCTTCTCGCTCGTACAATTGTGCAAGCAGCAGCCGATCGAGTTCTTTTTCCAGCTCGAGACGTAATACTTTGGTCGGGAAACGCTGGGGCGCACTGTGTAATATCGACGAGTCCATCATATCGTTTGGGTTTGAAATCGCCTACAGAGAGACCGTAGATTGAGCTTGAAAAAGACGTAAAGATCATACTCGATCGAGTTCTTGGAGGACAAGACGACAGCGCATATCGATATCGACTTCCACTTTGATTCCTTGCTGATTGTGGGCAACAGGGTGGTGCGTCATTGGAATCACTGACGGCGCGACAGTATTTTCACAAAATACTTTGTCGTAATGCCATACTAAGTCATAAATTTGCCTTTCCTTTGGCGCTAGCATTGCAATCTGCTCCTCGGGCGTTTGAATCTACGTCAGCTTTGAGAATAAAATGCATTTCGGTGGATTTACAAGCGAGATGAGCTTTTCTTTTGTCCATGGCGACGGAATAACAGGCTGAAGTTGATTTGAATACAGTTCGGGGTGTAAAATTCGCTCAAGAGCGACCCACTCGCGCTGCTCAGGTTTGAGTTCCTCTACTCCACGTCAAATTTAGCTAAATACATTGTATTTACCTGGAGATTTCGTCCGCCAGGAGGCCAACAAAGCCTCTGGCACGCCGGAAATTTTTGTATCTCGATAGGACAGCATGATTTTGCGCAGTTGCAGCTCTTTATTGCGTAATTGATTGACTGGTACGGTTAAAATTCGATTTAATTCGTCGGGTGTCCACGCCAAAAGTGTCTTTTCCATAGTTGTGAGCTCCATTCCAGGCGGAGTGAGCGCTCGTTCTTGGAGAAAATCGCCCGCTTGAACCGCTTCCAACTCCCATAAATACTAGCACAAAAAAGGCCAACGATATTCGCCTGAAATCCAAAACACAGAGCCTACCAGATCGGGGAACCGAATGCGATCTAGAAGAATCCATTGCCTTTCCTTGGCACTTAGAGCATGACGGTCCTTCTTGTACTTGCGACGAACGCGCTGGGCAGATGTGATCAACGTCCGGAGCTGTCCTTTCAACGCTGCAATATCTCGCCAGCGCATTTTCGCCGTCTTGACCACGTGGTAGTCGGCGCCAAGCGCATAGCCAATCTAGCAACCAAAACAAATTGCAATTTCACATCGAATAAACGTACTTTAAAACCAGCCGTATGGCCTTCAATGCGCCCTGTAGCATCAGGAAGGTGCTGTCGAAAGTCCCGCAGCGACGACTCTAATTTAGCTCTCTCGAGGAGTAAACCGGCATGTAGCGACGCCAGATGCTGCAGTCCTTGCTGGATATCGCGAATTTCTTGGATGCGAATTGTGTGGCGTTTGCATTGCTTGGTGAAATACCGCTCCGTTTCGCGAATCTACCGTGGATTTTTCATCCAGAGGATGAATATACATTGCGAAAGATATACTTTTTGTAACACTTGGGTTCGATCCAAGCTTTCGGTCGTTGGTGGATTTGTTGACTCGAGCGATTTCTGCAGTGTTTCGATCGTCGTTTGAGCTTCTTTCGCCTTCTTCATGGCCTCGGCTGCTGCTTGTTTCACCAGCAAAAGTTTTCGCTCGGCGAGACGCATACTTTGCCAGTACTGGGCGATTTCCTGCCTTCCAACCTACAATTTTCGTGCCTGAATTTGAATTTGACAAGATATTCTACTGGAAGTCGAGCTTGGTTCGTCAATGCAGTTTGTTTTGCGTGCTTGATAAAGTCTCGCACTGGCGTGACAACGTGGGCATCGACTTCGATCGAATAAATGGTCTCGCTCTAGAGAAAATGCACGCTTTCAAAGGTCCAAGCTCGTGAAAAAACGTACTGGACAGCCCACGACGATGTGAAAAATTCCTTGGGCGACTGGAAGCTGCCTTGGAGCGTGGCGGATCACAATTCGACCGAGCGATTCACGCGTATTGAGCGAAACGTCGGCGTACTTTACTTGGCCGATCGGTTGCGGCGACGCATTCGGTTCCATGTAGTATAACATGGCGGCGAGACGTCCAACTTGATACCCCACGCTTGTAAACTTGCCTTTTCGAGTGGCAGGTCAGCGTTTAGCCAAGAAAAAAACAGTAAAATACCTTCAAATACAATCGAAATCGTTAAGTGAATCACATCGAGATGGACTTGAAAGGCATGGGTGGCGCTTTGGCGAGCTCTCAATCTCGACCGCGTGATTTGGAGTAATTTTGCGTTGGTTTTCGTGTCTACAAAGAGGATGCAATGGTCTGGCGCCGCTAAATCCATCGATTTAGTACAGAAAAACAGTAGTAAAGCGCCATTACCGACGATATCCGCCAACGTGTCGACGATTTGAACTGGTGGGCGGGTCAAACTGCCATATTTATACAGCAATTTCCAAATGGGATGGTCGCTGGATGGTTCCACTGCGAGTTTTCGCAATTCCTGCTGCGATAAATTGCACGGCAGAGACTGAATTTCGTCTGGAGTTGAGTTGGATGCAGACTGCAGGACAGCATCGCATCGTCGCCAGTCGATTTCTTCAGGAGAACAATTTTCCAACGGTTTTTGACGAACAACAGCGCCAAGTTGGCGTCGCATGGCGGTGTCTAAGTCTTGAATGACTTCGTTCTTTGGTACAAAGTTTAAATCGATCTCATTCAGCATATCTTCGCCATCGTCTTTGGAATATTCTCGCAAGAGCTGATGGGCATGGATTTCTGCTGGGAGTTTCAAGAATGGAAGCGCTAAATGGATGCGTTCTGGAAGATTTAGCAGTCTTTCGACGTCAGCTCGCGTCAAAGTCGTCTTGTAGAGAGGATCGACACGCATTTCCTGGCTGTCGTGCTCTGAAAGACGCAAATAGAGCTCGGGATTTAGCATGATGTCCAAGGCAATCCATTGTTTTTCAATTGCTGTGCGTTTCTCGACTGGATTTCGGCGTATTTCGTCAATCAAGTATGCAGATTTTGTGATTTGGAGCTTCGTTTCACCACTAGAATGCTCGTTCTACATATGAAAGTTAGTCAACATTCGTCAAAGCTGGTTGAAATATACCGGGAGCGTTCCTAGTTGCTGAATTTTCGAAAGAACATGCGCAAGTTGAGCGTCGGCTTGGAGCAGCGAAGAGAGTGCTTCCGTCAGCACCAAACTTTGATTTTTCAACGTATTTCGCAGCTCTTTAGCCTTTTCAGCTTGTTCATCGAGTAATTTCAACTCGATCTCAAGCCTTTGGCTCTCTTCTTGAAGCTTTTTTTGTAATATTTGACGCTCGACGCGTTGAAACGTGCCTAGCATGCGTGGTTCAATTTTCAAGGAAATTAACGGTGAAATATACCAGAAATGTAAACATCCGTGTCGATAAAAGGCGTGTCAAGAGTCTGCATGCGCTCGAGTTCGTTCTGAATGCGTTTTAAGCGAGCTGTGAGCTTATTCGTGTCGTCAAGACCCTTGGCATCTGCCTCCACTTCGTTTTGTTGCTCTTCCTACGGATAATTCTAAATATTTCATTGAAATGCTGGTATTTACCCGCGTTGTGGCCAAATCCAAGTTTGCTTCGGCGATAAAAGCCTTGGCTTTGCTTTGAATCGTGCTCAACGCAGTGTCTACTCGCTTTTGCATCACTGCTAGACCTTGTAGAACGCGATCAAACGTCGCGACTTCTTCGTTGGCGACTGCATCAACCGAATTCAAGTGCGAGACCTACAACAGACCTTTTAAATGCCAAAGCCAGGTAGAATTCCGAGTACTTCTTGGTGAATTTCGTTGATTTTCTCACGCAACAGACGCATGGCTTGCGCTGTGGCTGGCAACAGACGCACAGAGCCGCCGACGTCGGGTTTTGCGATGACTTTTTCATCTTCAGCACGCTGAAGCACCTATTTTCAAGTTTTAGTACAATATATCGTCTTTTCATAGTTTTACGCGTGTCCATGTCTGATACATTCGTGTCGCGTCTTGTAATTTGGCTTGGATGTCGCTTTGTTTGGCCAAACTCGCCTTTTGAAGCGCCAGAGTCGATTGTTTATGCTTTGCGAGCGCTGAAAGATCGTCCATGAGGCATTGCGTGCCGTGAACAAATGCTGGGATGCTTGAAGTGTCCAAATTACACTCCAAGCCGTAGCTGAAGTGCATGTTTAGATCCAATTTCCAAACATTTTGTACCCTTCGACGTCTCCACGCAGCGAAACTTGGCTTGTTTCCATCTAAATCACCAGTAAATACCTGCAAATCCGCCATAGAAAGTGTACTTGGCGCTGCAGTGCCCATAAATTTGCTTGCAATGCGGCTCGTTGGGCTGCACGGTCTAAACCTTGCTGAATCGCTGCCTACAGCCGAAATACGCTCAATTTTGAAAATTCGAGCTTGGCATCAACCTGTTCTTCGTCATATTCCTTGCGCTCTTCGTGCAAAGCCTCCACATTTACGAGCGCTTGTTCGTTGGTTGCTTGCCATTGGAGTAACTGATCCAAGGATTAACTTCTAGAAAAAGCAGGATTGTACCTTGGCGTCGTATACTTCACGTTTTCGACTGAATTGATCTTCTAATTCCATGCTAGAGCGTTCTTTTCGTTCGTGTTCGGCGCGTTTTTGCCGCTGGAGACGCTGCTCCTCCTTTGCTTTAAATGCTTGCGCTTCCTTTTGAAAGCGTGCAGTTTGTCGTGCAAGCTCCCTGGCTGTGTTTTCATTTTGATAGCATTTTAATTTGCCTACCGCTGTCGTTTTTGCTCTTTCTCAAGCTCCTGCTGTTGTTTCTTTTGCTCGATTTCACGCTCCTGTTCACGCTTTGCTTGTTTTCGACTTTCTTCGGCTTGCAACGCTGCAAATTCCGCCTGGAGAGTGCGGTGAAGCAGCCAGAGAAGCTGGTCTTCCCGTCCCAGAGGGGGGATTTCAACGCTGCGGTCAACCAATTCTTGTCGTATGCCTTTGATGCCTCGACTGTTAAAGATTTCTCGAACTTGAGGCAACTAAAACAAATTTTATAGACCAACTCCACCAAAATTGGAGCATGTTCAGTACCAATTCGTTGGATTTCGGATTCTTTTCGTTAGAATTGACAGTATTCGCTTCGCCCAAGACGAGAGTGTCGTCGTCGTCACCAATAGCTCGAAGGCGTGAGTTTTTATCGTATTCTCCTTCGCCAGCAGCTTTTGAAGTCGAATTCGCCGTCGTTTCAGGTTCCGGACGGTAATTTACAATGGCGTTTTGAATCGCGGTGAAGATTTGGTCGACAAATTGAGGGAAAAATGCTGGACGTTCTTGAACAACTTCATGGCCAGCTTTGAGCCAGGAAATATGCACTCTCGAATCTTTTTCAACAAAAATATCGTCGAAAGTTGTTGAAACTTGTCGTTTTTCTTGAAAATCCACGACTTGTGCGGGTGGAATCCACTTGTTTTGACTGCTATGGACGAGAAACAGAGGCCACTTTGCATTGCTATGGTCTTTATTCACAATTTTGCCGCGTTCAGCGCGTACCGAAGGAGGGGACGGATATCTTGGTGCTTTAATACCCCTTGGAGTAAACGTATAAGGCGAGGACGCGCTGAAGAGTTGAGAAACCGGCGCCGGTGTTGGAAAAAAGTCGCCAATGCTGTTTTTCTCGACGTTTGGTTCAAGTACGACTCGCTAAATAGCATATTGAGAAGCTGTTCGTGACATTCTGTCTCGTTTTTTGCGTTCAAACCATGAAGGAGCTATCCAAAATCGCTGTAACTTGAAAATCGATGACAATTCGCACCTGCTGAAGTGCAGATTTGAGTCCATCCGTCGAACAAAAGCCGTTGAAAAGTACGACGCCATGCAGTGCTTGATTCAGTACGTGGAGTTTAAAGTGCTGGGGTGCTGTTATCTAAATTTTGGTTTAGGTTGAAATTCACAAAAAAATTCGTCGACTTACCAGAGAAAAATGCGTCGCGACGGAGGCGCCAGAGCCAAAGCCAAGGAGGACTTGGGGCACAGCGCCAGGGCCATACTTTGGCTGAACGACCCATTCCCTTGACGATTGGAGGTGCAGAAGCAACTCGCCCATGTATTTCGACAGCAATACATTATTCAAAACTGGACATAGCAACATCAATCGCAGAATATTTGCAAAGTCCGTACCGAAATTCATTGGAAACGACAAAGGATGGCCGACAACAAGGACTTTGGCGGACGAATATTGCTGAAAGACGGGCTGAAGCATCGCTTGAACGACGGCAATGGTCTGGAAGACGTCCAGCACGACGATCAAGCGCAGAGCGAGATGTGATTTTGGAGTACTTAGCTGTCTTGAAACGTGACTTTGAGCATCAGCGAGAGCTTCACTCGTCCACGGCGCAGCATCGTCGTCTGCAGCTTCAAGGGGATCAATGGGAGCTTTCAAGAGGGCATATCTACTTTGTGGGTGAATCTCATGGGCTTGAGTGGTTCATACTCGAATACTACACCGTCGGATGTGTCAAATGTCCGAAATTGGCTTGAAATTGGGCATGTTTGAGAGCTTTCGGGCTTTGGATCGAGAGGGAGAGGGGGAATGACTTCAGGAGTGGTCTGTGGAGATGTATCGTCGACTTCATCATCTTCATCCGTGGTTGCGTCCAGAGAATCGTGAGGGCCAAGAATCATCGGTTTGTGCTTTTTCGACAGGGCTCGGAGTTCCTTCAGCGCTCGTTTGCTGCGATTGTGTGCCCACTGAGGCAATCCCTGAGCTTGAGCAAGTCGTTCTTCCTTGGAAACTCTGGGAGATTCGACATCTTCGTTCTCGGGGGTCAATTTATTGCGCTTTGCCTTTGGCGGCGGTCCAACTGCCGCGAGTTTCTTCTTCTTCGTTGTCGGGAGCTGCGCACATAGCTTTTGAAAGTCCTGAACCGTCAAATATGTATTGTTTGCCGCCGATAATTGACGCATGAGGACGCTCGCAGCTTCAACACTGAGCGGAATTCCCAACGATCGCAGGCCCAGGACGAATTGCGCCAAGTCAACGACGCCATCTTGATGGGAATTAAAGTGCGCAAATGAATCCTCGATGGAAATGCCGCGCTGGGCTGCCGTCAGAAGCAATTCCCGCAACGTTGAAGCTGCTGCCGCGCATTTCTGCTGAACTTGCGACATCAAATCTTGGGAAAGGTCATCGCCGGATGAGGGCAGCCGTCGTATCCGTCAACTTCAAGAATGAACCCCAACACCCCTTCAGTATCAAACCCCTTCAACCCCAACTTCCTTAACCCCTGCACCCCTGAAACCCCTTCAACCCCGAATCCAATTCGGAGTTGATGCAAGAGGAGGTCCCTGCGATGGACCGCACGACGGAATTCCTGACGTATTCGACTCGTAAGTCCCTAAAGCTAGACTGTATTCATCTAATTCACGACGAATTCCCCAGTAGTTTGATGTTCGAGGGGTTTGAAGGTCGCTGCGATTGGATTGGAATCATCGCTATGTTCACGGCGTCGGTTTGATTGGACTTTCTGGCCGAAGCATCCATGGAGAACATTCAAGTGAAGTTGATGAACCTCCTCAAACTTGTGAAGAATCCTCCTCATGATTACGTCCCGAGAGAGACGACTTCTAGACGGCCTCGTTCGATAATTCCCGCTGGACGAGTCTTCAAACTACCAAACAATTCCATATACCCACTGAAGGAATCGCCGAGTTTTCTCGAATCTGCGCTCAGTCCAGCTCGACCAGCGTATACCCTTGCAACTTGGGTACTGATATCTCCCTTGCAATACCTTGCGATGTCGTTCCATTCCCATTCGACCTGTCCAGCCAGATATTCGAGTACGACTTTCTTTCAAAGGCTGCCAAATGAACGCTGTTTAGGCAATGATCACAGATCACTACAGATTCGCGACAGACACGACGTGAAACGTCAAGATGGAGACGTAAAAATAGATTGTCGCTTGAGCTCTGTCAACTTGGCATGATGAACGATGAAGAGAGGGATGCCCTCGAACAAGAATGGGCGGCCTCAGTGATCCAGAAGACGTGGAAGGAATTCACCGACAAGCAATGGCTCAAGTGGCAACAAGAGAATGCCCAGGAAGATTCAGACGACGAGCTCATCCATGCACTCGACTCCATGCTCGATGGTCTGGCAAATATGTCGCTTGAATCATCTCAAGTTGCTACGTAGAGCCTCGTCACTCTCCTCGACAATCTCCAGCGTCTGCTAGATCAACGGAACGAACGAATCTTCGTCAAAATTGTAAATCTACGCCAGAAGGAGCAGAAGATGGATCCCACGAGACGGAGCTGGAACTTGTTCGAATGCGTCTCGCGGCAGATACGAAATATCAATCGCTGGCGACCAAGGAAAGCGTTTTGGATCTCCAAGTGAACGCGTTGCTTCAACAGCAGCAGCAATTACAGCTCCAGCAACAGAGGCTACAGCAGCTCAAGCACCAGAAAGCGCTTGACGCCAAGGAAAGAAAGAAGCAAGCCAAGCTTCGCATGCAGCAATGCCAAGAAATTGAAGCGAGGCGGCAGGAAGAAGTCGCCAAATTTCGCATACTCGAGAACATGCACATTATCAAAGACGTTGGGATGGAAAAGCCGAAACGAGAACCGAGGAAAACGTCTCCAGCCGCAGCTCTTCCTGCATTCCACGACGACGATGCGGTCGCCCCCATCGTGCCGCTAAAGAAATACAACCGACTGCCGGACCTGCCGCCTCCGGTTTTTTGGTTGAAAGCGCGAGTTTGAGCTCATAATTTACGATTTAGGCGAGCAAACCACCACAGCACGATGCCAAAGACCACGCGGAGAAGATCAAATCCAGTGAAAAGCTGACCGTGTCGTGCTACGCCCAGGACTTGACGCCGCTCGTGAACGGCGAAAAGCCAAAGCGGGTCAAAGTCGAACCGATCAAGAAAGCAAAAGCCAAGCCAAAGAAACAAGCAGCAGCGTCCAAAGTCAAACTTGTCAAATACGACAATCAATTTGACGACTTGGAACCACCGCCGATGATTTCGATCCCAAAAGCGACGATGACGGCAACTTTTGTGAGAACATTCTAGCTAAAACTGCGTCGGATGCTGACAATGGTGCTGTAGAAACCACAAGTTCACGCAAAATACAAAGTCCCCGCGACGCCGCTCACGGCTGAAATCAAACACATTGCATGGGCATCAACGTACACGAAAGAGCTGGAAACGCCGCTGTCGACGCTACAAACTGACTTTGAAACCACATTCCAGTCGCTTTTGAAGCCCAAAGCAACCATTTCTCCAACGACGACGTTGACCACCGAGCTTGAAACACCACTGACGACAACAAATCCTATCGCAACGACAATTCAAATCACGCAAACGAGCAAGCAAACTCCCCAGATGGTAAATCGACTCCCAGTGAAAGGCTCAGCTGTGTCGAAACAGATGCCAGATGCGTCGACGATATCACGCCGGGATTATTTACTGACCAAGTACGGCAAACCCGAGTCTTTTTCAGGTGGAAGTGTACCAGAATCGCCTTCTGTTGGTATCCCAGACAGCCAAAAAAGCAGTAGCGATGGTAGCGATGGCTCGACTTGGAACTACTCGAGCGATCGACTGCAAGCCATTTTGGCCAAGTATAAAGTTGCTACCACGGCGACTCCACCTGCTGAAACAAGTACGCAGACATTAATTGCAAAATATGCCACGTCGTAACTTGGAAGCTCTCAACGAAGACTGACAAGGTTATAATCACCAATGTCTTCTCCAAATCGTCCCAGCCAGCTTGTCAACTTCACGATGAAAGTGCATGGAGAAGTTGTCGCTTGGTTGTGAAAACTTCACTCTCCAGAATTTGTGGGCTATTTTATTGAGATTGAGAAACAAATTTGAGAGGTAAAATATCGATAAATAGAGGCATTCAATTAAACAAAATATTGAACGCGGCTTGGTCAGGAGGCTAATTCGGGCAAAGTAGCTATTGGACTCGAATCATCATGCTGGATAATGAGCAGCTTCTCTTGAAGGTTCAATCGTACATATTTAAATATGAAGTTCAAAGCTGGTTATGCTGTCCCTCGACTTGAATTTTAAATCGCACCAACATAACTATGATAATTTATACTCAACACATCATAAGTTTATGAGATATATTATATTTTACGTCTTTAATTTTGGCCGAGTTTACTGTCGTGAGAGATATCGATTTTTAAAATCGAGTTTCCAATCTCGCAGCCAATCAGAATCGAGTATTTAACTAATTCACGCAAAACACACCCTAACTATTGATTCGGTTGACATGTGAACTTGGTTTCACAGCTAGCTGTTATACGTATAGTACAGTATGGTGAAATCGATTTGGAAATGCATTTGAGTTTTGGTCAAAAATACAAATTTGACTGAAAATTGACAATATTTGTTGTGAGATTCATTCCAATTAGTGAGATGGGCTGCGATTTTTAAATGGATTTCCGAATCTCACAGCCAATCAGAATCGAGTATTTTACTTATTCAGACAAAACACACGCTAACACACCTGAATACACATGCAATTAATGTGGCCAATATTCGATTCAACTTGGCTTCAGTATGGTCAAATTTGATTTTTGGTCAAAAATACAAATTTGACTGAAATTGACAATAAAAATTCCATTCTCCGGAAAACATCAGACAAATATAGCCGTTTGACCGGCATCTACAGAAAATTAGTCCTGTATTTTCCAAAATACTCAAAATTCTTTTCGTGATTTAATTATTTGTTGTACTACTCTTTGTATGAAATAAAATATAGTTTGAGTAGAGTGCGAATGGATTGCAATCCACAGAATGATTTTTTTTCTGTGGGAAAATGAGCCAATCACATTTCGAGAAAATCACAAAAATACCATCAAAACAACCAGGGTAGGGAGCAAAACTCATTCATTTCAACTTATTACTCGAATCTACTAGCGTGGTTTTATCACTGATCGTAAAGTAGTTAGAGCATCTCCAGCAGTGTTTCTATTTCTATTTCTATTGTCAAAACTTTGGTTTTACGGAAATATTTAGCAATCTATTCGATTATCCGAACAAATTCGTGATTTGAGTTGCTAATCTGGGCACCAATAGCAACTCCAACCCCAAAATTTACGGATAAATCCAATGAGTTGCTAAAATTTATCCGTAACTTCGATTAGAAATAGAAATAGAAACTACTGATGGAGATACTCTTAGAAGTCATACGCTACTACAATCCTTAGAACTTATAGTGTTTTATTTGCTTTTCTTCCGGATCGGAATTTAACTTATACGTACAATCCGCATACTGGTCGCAAAGACCATACTTCTTGTGGCAAGCCGTGGAAGAATGGAGGACGACGTCCAGCCGCTGGCAAACTTGATGGACACAAGTTACACCGATGCCACACGTAACCATGCGTCTGCAGCTATGAAAAAGTTCGTTCTTTTCCTCGAAAACTACAACAATGGCGCTGTAAGCCTTGACACGATTAGCAGTGACGATATCACAGAAGAGCTGTTTGGCAAATTTGCTGCGTTCCTGGTGTCAGACCCAAACATCGGCTATTCAACGTCAACTACATATCTCAGTAGTGTGAAGCGTCAAATTGTCGAGAAGACGCACACAACATTCTTTGATACGAACAACCACTGGTACAAAACATTACGACTAACTCTGCGAAGGACATATCTTGAGCAGACATCGGCGCGCGGTCTCCCTTTGCAAGACAAAGCTCCATTAATTACGTTAGAGGACCTGCGAGTGATTACTACCCGACTGTGGATGAGAAATGATCTTCGTTCTATGAAGGACAGAACATTGGTCGCATTGCAATGGGCATTGGTTGGACGTAGCTCTGACGTGGGCGATCTAACATTTAAGCAAATGCAGTGGACAGGAAGTTATCTCCTCGTACGTGTCAACCGCAAAAAGACAGTCCAGCAGCACTCGGTATCTGTTTTCTCTACTGCTTTGGAATGGACCTTTGATCCCCTCCACTCCCTTGCGGCTCAGCTATCAATTGATCCCTTTGGTCTTTCTGAGCGTGTATTCAGTCAAATTGCCTTTGAAAACTCCCAGCAGGATAACGTCAGTGGCTACATCAATATCGGCTTCTCAGTGGTCTTAGCGACAAAGCCAACGATATAGAACTGACGCCAAATCTTCGGTCACACTCAAGCAGACGTGGAGTAGCTGTTGTAGCGGCGGCTAGTGCCGATGTGAAGCTCAGTGATCTTGCTCACAGAGGCCGCTGGACGATGGATGGTTACAACACTATATTTAAGTACATTGCCGAAACAACCCACAGCGATCAAAAAGTGCTCGTGTTCTTGGTTGTTGGCAGCAACCTACCCAAATGATTGAGCCAGCTAAACTTGACTCATATGGCCCCAAAGCCTTGCCCCAACAAGCATTTGCAAGGCGCTTGTTTGCCCATTATACATCACGGCTACAAAAAGAGTCGTTCGTGTTTGCTCTCGCCGCTGTTTTGCTGGTTTACTACACTGACACCATGACTAAATACCCGCAACATAAAGTTCTCGACGCAATGGCTGCTGCTTGTACAACTGTTTGTGAGCACAATTCGCCAAGCGACGCAGAAAAGACTCTGCGAGAATGGGGTGATGGCGTTCGGGAGCGCTTTGTCCGTGAAAATGTTGCCCGTCTCCCAAGCTCCAACGAAGAAGAGACTCTTCGCAACAATTTCGCTTCAACTCTCAGTCGAGTTGTTCAGGCACAGAGTGACACCGCGTCCAATGTTGCTGCTATCCGCTGCGAGGTTCAGCACCAAGGGGATTTGCAGCGAGAAATTGTGAAACTCCAGCAGCAACTCTTTGAGCAACAAATGAGCATGATGGAGCAGCAAAAACGACAATCCATTTCATTAGCAGCACTGCAGACCAGTATAACAGCGCTTGTAGGAGGGTCTCGTGCAAGCAACATACCTAGTGTTGTATGTGATGTTTCGTCTGTTGCCTCACGTCCAAAACACTCTCCACTTTTGACTCCTCCCAGAAAATGGCCGCCTGATCTTAATGCACTGCGCGGTTGGATGATGTCAAGTCTCCTATATAGATGTTGGTGCGAACGTCTCAAAAGCATCCCTCTGGATCCTGCTTGCCGTGATCAGCGAGACATCAGAAGTATTGCAGCTATTGCACGAAATCTGCTTGGCTCCAATGTTCCACCAGATCCAGGTGATATACCGTCCTTAGACTGGCAAGAGAATGCCAAGGCGGCTGCAGTTGAAGCCCAGCGACTTGCTTTGGCTCGTGTCAATGCAACAACAATAGTGCGAAAGAGAAAGAAAACAGGATCTGCCTTGGGTGTCTTGCGTGCTTGGAGGCGTTAATTTATATATACATGTTGCGGCAAATAAACGATTGTGTGAAACACGCATACAGCCTTGGTTGCGCTGAATGTCAGCTTGTGTGGTCGGCTACAAACGCCTGGAGTTGCCCTCTTGTTAGTCCAGTATTTACTAATGACACGGCCTCCTCGAGCAGTGCAGAAGTTTCGACACGTTAAACAATTCCCAATAGCTATTGTCAGATTTATCATGTTCAGGTGTTTAATCTTTATCTTCCGATTTGCAGGACTTGGATTTTGTATTAAGATTTCCGTCGGATGATACGTCGGAAGATAAACATTGAAGAGATATAACTAAAAACGTTGAGAAAAGCATTGTTATCATACGACAGCAATCAAAACAAGGGGGTAAATTGCTTTTGCTACGAGCAAGCCTGTAGTGAGTGAATCGATAAAATGCCACAGCACCTTGTCCAGACAACATGAGCCATACGCATATACGGCATATCGGATCGTGTGGCGTAATAGTAAATTGATATCGTTTAGGATAATCATTGGATACACTTCTCATCGCTACTAAGCTTATATAAAATAATGTGAAGGTCTACATGAAAAAGGGAACAACAGCTAGTACGTGTCAACATGCTGCATTTTCAATAGCTTTCAACAGCTAGTACGTGTCAACATGCTGTATTTTCAATGCGCCAAGTTAATATAAACTAATGCGAAGGTCTACATGTCGCTATTAATAGTACGTGTCAACATGCTGCATTTTCAAAGAGCCAAGTTAATTACCATCAATTGAAACACCCTTAGAACAAACACTAAACTCTAAGGTAATCAAGTGTGTTGATGATTGCCTGCCTTTTGAAGTCAATGAAGGCATTTTCGATTGCCGTTTGAGACTTGCACGTGAGAGTCGCTGTCTCATGACTTCTGTTTTTGACCAATTAAACACCGCACAACTTTTAATATCTATTGATTGGCCCAAATATCAAGAGTAGGATTATTTTTATGTGAACAAGTCAATAATTTTCTTTCGAGTCTTATTATTTGGAGGTGCACTTCTGGATTGGGTGCGACCGGCAAGTCGACATGTGGTAGCGTCAACTCTTTCTTCTCGCTCTCCCTACATGGCGCCTGGAAAACGTTGATTCATGGAGAGACGTGCAAATGCAATGCCTTGTTTACTCCAACCACGGGACGAATCAAACCTATTACTCACACAACGAGAAACAAACATTGCGAGGTGAATCAATACAAGTGCAGTTTGGTGAACTTGCGTGCTACAGGGGAAGCAATCATATGGATACAGTCAATAGCTCGTGCTGGACGACCTCGGCGAGTCAACATGTTGCCTGGCGAAGAACAGAGCGAGTTGAATGCGCCGACGACGCAGATGGTTCGACACGCGTCAATGTTTTGAACTACTTGGTCGAGATCATCGCGGACGATACATTTATGTGCGTATTGGTGAGCGAGCTCCCACTTACTTGCTCAAAGATGCAGAAAGCAACGTAGCACGCAACAATCGACTTGGGAATAGTCTTCACATCGAACGTTGAAGAAGACAAGCTTCGTATGTTGCTCCGCTCAACCAGGAGCCATTTTCGATTTCAAGCCATTCATGCCACTCAAAGCTCCCGTGCCGCCAGAGTACTTTAAATGTCCGCCGCTCTCCCAAGCTGAAAATTCTCGATATGTCGACATGGCCGAGCAGGGTATTCAAACGCTGGTAAGAAGACAAAAGCGAAAACTTGGCCATGACTTGCATTAGCTCCAGAAAGCCCAGCTCGTGGGAGGACCGTACGAGTGGAAACTGCTCAAAGACGACTCGGAGCTCAAGATCTACAAAGGACACGGCCACGGCACGACCAAAACGTCGGTGCTGCACTGCGGCGTGATGCAAGTCGTGGGCGAGCTGGAAGAAAACATGGAAATCTACCGCTACGACACGACCGACCAAGCTCGAGAATATATTCGGCGGTTTGGCCGCGCTTATGTCGATTTCGTGAGGTTGTACACGGTGCTGCCACGTCATCGTGACAGACCAAACGATGCGATCCATATCAAGTGGATTCTAGCCAAAAGTCCGCTCGATGGACTCGTTGCAAGACGGGATTTCGTCGTGCTCGAATCCGACTTGGAGCTCAAAGTCGGTGGCAAGAGAGCGTGGGTCCGCGCCGTGCATTCCATTGAGCTCGACGCCGTTCCTGACATGCGGAAAGAGCTTGGCTGCATCCGTGGCTACATGTACAACATGGGCTTTGTCGCCATGGAATCGGATCGACCTGGATATCTCGACATGACGTACTTGGCCGACATGGACGTCCGAGGGAAAGTTCCGTCGTGGGCAAACGACTTCTCGCTCGAAGCGTGGATCCGTTCCATGACGGACATTGATCGATTCATGCGCGAGAACCGCCTGAGCCGCACGCCATTTCTACGAGACGACGAGCTGTGGCCGCTCGATTCAAGCCATTCTTGCTCGCTCTGCCGTCAAAAGTTTTGTCCGTGGCGCGTGAAGACCAATTGTTTCAAATGCGGCGAGGTACGCAGTTCTTTCCCTCTCTGTGTCCTGAATGCAATGTTAGGTGGTTTGCCGTGGCTGTAATCGTCTCTGGCATGTGACAATCAATGGCCAGAATCGCAAAGTACGGGCCTGTGTCACGTGTTCCCTCAGCGCCGGCACGGCGGTCACACCGGCAAAGAAAACGTCCAGATCGTCGCGGCCCGCGCTCACGCCGCACAATTGGACCGACATCCTCTCGCAAATTTCAGAGTGGACTGAAGATAAAGTTGCTGTGATTGCTGAGGCCGATGACGTCAAGTCCATCGATCTATCCAACTATGGCGACTCGGGCCGAGAACGTAGCACAGAGGATGTCGTCGTGCTCGAGATCCCATCCATGCGTCGGTTGCCCGACAAAGAGCATCCAATGTCGTGAGTCTCGTCCAATTCGTTGAATGAAACGCGCGTTGCTTTTCAGCGAAGAGGCCGTCTAGACTCGAACAAGGTGTCGTTTCGAGTCCGACCTTGGATGGCTGACTTGTCTCTGATTGGCTTAAATTATAAATAACGAGTTGTGATTGGCTAAAATTGCAGAAAGTACATTTCAATGTCAGTGGACTGTTCAAGGCTGACTAGCCTCTGATTGGCTTAAATTGTAAATAACAAGTTTTTATTGGCTAAAATTGCAGAAAGTACATTTCAGTATCTTGACTATGTCAAGGGAAGATATGCCTCGATCTGCTGTTGAGTATAAACACTGAACCTGCCACTCGGCACGTCTCGACTAGCATGAGACATCAGCCGCTCACAGTGCCATTCCATTATGTCGCCAAGTGGCCAAGGAACTCCTCTCTATGGTAACTTCAAAGCTACAGCAGATGGTGAGGATGAAAACCCCAAAGTCTCTAATTGGACGAAATCATGGCCTCATAGTTTTTCACCATGATACGGTGACCCCATGCCAGGGGGATGACCTGGTTTGGGATCATGGGATCACGGCGCAATTTCCCATTTATTATCCTAATAGAGGGCGACACCTAAAGGTCATGATCCCGTTAGGAAAGCCCAGACAAATTCCATTGGGTCATGTAACAAATTGTATTGTGAGCCCGGGGTCACGATCCCGTTAAGACTGCCCCCTCAGTCGCGGCTAGCTCGCTCTAGACAGCCACTGAGCGTCCTCGATCAATAATTCCCTCGTGCGAGGAGGAACGTGCAAGACAACCAAGCACATTTGTCCAAACTTAAGGCGTGGACTCACGAGCTTACGCGAATGAGTTACACTAGTTGTACCTTGGCATTCCTCAGGTAATTCTAACAGAGCACGGCAACGAGCTCTGTTAGAATTACCTGAGGAACGGCATAATCTCTACGCTCTCGCCAGCTGACGAATGCGAGAAAGCTGTGGAGGGTACAACATCTGTCTACGCTCGTGAGTCCACACGAAGGCCGCAGGTTCTGCTGGCATATGTGCTGACTTGAAGAGCCTCCTTGCGGTATTCTTTGCCACTAATTCAGTCATAGCAAGGTTGTTTGATTCGTGCAAGTCGGCGTCTTGTGACTGACGCAGACTGTGGCAGAGGACGGCACCTACCTCTCTATGGCTGCAAATGGGTGCCCGCCGAGGATCTGGTCGCCCTCGGTAGATTTTCATCCACTTGCTCAACATCTGCGCAGCTTGAAAGCTACCGTAGGGAGAGGATTTCCTTGGCCAATTCGATATCACAGCATGGCATCGCCAACGGCTGATAGCTGTAGCGCTGCCGAGTGGCAGGTTCAGTGTTTATACTCAACAGCAGATCGAGGCATATCTTCCCTTGACATAGTCAAGATACTGAAATGTACTTTCTGCAATTTTAGCCAATAAAAACTTGTTATTTACAATTTAAGCCAATCAGAGGCTAGTCAGCCTTGAACAGTCCACTGACATTGAAATGTACTTTCTGCAATTTTAGCCAATCACAACTCGTTATTTATAATTTAAGCCAATCAGAGACAAGTCAGCCATCCAAGGTCGGACTCGAAACGACACCTTGTTCGAGTCTAGACGGCCTCTTCGCTGAAAAGCAACGCGCGTTTCATTCAACGAATTGGACGAGACTCACGACATTGGATGCTCTTTGTCGGGCAACCGACGCATGGATGGGATCTCGAGCACGACGACATCCTCTGTGCTACGTTCTCGGCCCGAGTCGCCATAGTTGGATAGATCGATGGACTTGACGTCATCGGCCTCAGCAATCACAGCAACTTTATCTTCAGTCCACTCTGAAATTTGCGAGAGGATGTCGGTCCAATTGTGCGGCGTGAGCGCGGGCCGCGACGATCTGGACGTTTTCTTTGCCGGTGTGACCGCCGTGCCGGCGCTGAGGGAACACGTGACACAGGCCCGTACTTTGCGATTCTGGCCATTGATTGTCACATGCCAGAGACGATTACAGCCACGGCAAACCACCTAACATTGCATTCAGGACACAGAGAGGGAAAGAACTGCGTACCTCGCCGCATTTGAAACAATTGGTCTTCACGCGCCACGGACAAAACTTTTGACGGCAGAGCGAGCAAGAATGGCTTGAATCGAGCGGCCACAGCTCGTCGTCTCGTAGAAATGGCGTGCGGCTCAGGCGGTTCTCGCGCATGAATCGATCAATGTCCGTCATGGAACGGATCCACGCTTCGAGCGAGAAGTCGTTTGCCCACGACGGAACTTTCCCTCGGACGTCCATGTCGGCCAAGTACGTCATGTCGAGATATCCAGGTCGATCCGATTCCATGGCGACAAAGCCCATGTTGTACATGTAGCCACGGATGCAGCCAAGCTCTTTCCGCATGTCAGGAACGGCGTCGAGCTCAATGGAATGCACGGCGCGGACCCACGCTCTCTTGCCACCGACTTTGAGCTCCAAGTCGGATTCGAGCACGACGAAATCCCGTCTTGCAACGAGTCCATCGAGCGGACTTTTGGCTAGAATCCACTTGATATGGATCGCATCGTTTGGTCTGTCACGATGACGTGGCAGCACCGTGTACAACCTCACGAAATCGACATAAGCGCGGCCAAACCGCCGAATATATTCTCGAGCTTGGTCGGTCGTGTCGTAGCGGTAGATTTCCATGTTTTCTTCCAGCTCGCCCACGACTTGCATCACGCCGCAGTGCAGCACCGACGTTTTGGTCGTGCCGTGGCCGTGTCCTTTGTAGATCTTGAGCTCCGAGTCGTCTTTGAGCAGTTTCCACTCGTACGGTCCTCCCACGAGCTGGGCTTTCTGGAGCTAATGCAAGTCATGGCCAAGTTTTCGCTTTTGTCTTCTTACCAGCGTTTGAATACCCTGCTCGGCCATGTCGACATATCGAGAATTTTCAGCTTGGGAGAGCGGCGGACATTTAAAGTACTCTGGCGGCACGGGAGCTTTGAGTGGCATGAATGGCTTGAAATCGAGAATGAAGCTCCTTCAACGTTGTAGACTATTCCATTGTCAATTGTTGGGCGCTACATCGCTTTCTGCATCTTTGAGCTACAGTAGTTGGGAGCTCTCCAAGAGGTTGTTCAGCACGAGCCACTGTACTACAGTGTAGTTGTCGAGCCATTTGCAATTGTATCGTTGGTTGTTCGACGTTGTGTGAGTTATGGGTTTTATTTCATCCTGTCCGTTACCGGTATGTCGAATGGGCTTGAAACCTACGAAGAGGTTGAGCCAGTGGATGAAACACAGCCGAGGGCGACCAGATCCTTGGCGAGAGCACCCATTTGCAGCCATAGAAAGGCCAGTAGAACTTGCGGCTGCCGCGTATGAGCTTTGGCAGATGTTGGCAGGAGAAAGTGTAGAGGAAAGCCATGTCTTTTGTGTGGCATTGGACTGATTCTCCATTGTGAACTGCGTCACGTACGACGATGAACATCAAGATTTAGCTGCCGTTACCTTCCAAGTCGACTTGAAGAAGACGGCCAATGCATAGCGAGGCCTCACGTCGTGTGTCGCGGCGCAACTCTTCGTTTTACTAGTCGGTGGATAAAATGACGTTTGTCGACGCCATCCACGGAAAAGTCGAGTCGACGACCATCCAAGTTGGCCCTTCGATTGTGCTACAAGACAATTTCACACTCTCAAATGTCCACGCTACTGGAAGCCATAAAACCTTGCGCCGGTGCTTCTAAACATCGTGTCGTGTACTTTGACCATCGCAAACGATACATTTGCATGTTCGCCGCGGCATTTCGAATCCAGAAAGACCGCGGCGTTGGGTGGAACAACAAGGCTGACGAGGTAGAAAAGTTGACTGAAATAAGCCATGGCCTACAAGCTTTGTGTCGTCAAGCAGATGGAAATCATCGGTAAATTGAGCTGCTTGACCATGGCATTGTGTGCTTTGTATCGCATCGCAATCCAGCTGTAGGGAAGGACTGTACGAATCTCGCACAGCATCGTCGTTCTCCGTAATGATGCTCTTGCCATCCAAATTGGCCAAGAGAGCATCGTGTTCTCGCTTCAATTCCAAATATTTGCGGATACATTTGAGCTCCTTTCGCGTCAAATCCATCCGATTTTTCGCCATGAATCGATCTGTCCAAGTGTATGACGTGGCAGCACTGTAAACAATGCCAACACTTGCATTCATTGCGTTTGGCCATGACTTGAATGCACCACTGGGAAAAATCGAGTGGGCTTTATCGTGCAATCAACTTTTCAACTTTTCGTGTCGTTTCAATGCGACTTTCTTGCACCATTCGAATTACAACTAGTGGAAATCGCCTGGTCTTCCTTCTTGGTTTGAAATATCTCCTTGGTCGGCGTCTTTCCGCGTTGTTTCCGTCTTTTTTCCAAGTCAGCTTTGTTTGAAATCTTTGAAAAGTTCATCGCTACAATGATGCCAATTGCGAGCCAAATTCTTGCTTTAAATATTCGACAATCTCCTCCGCCGACGGCCGCGCTTCTGGCTTTAATCGCCAGCATTTTGTAATCAAAGTCCACAGCGGCTCGAGGGCGGGCTTCAAATGTTGCGGTTTTTCAGGGCGGTCGTCTTCGCGCTGGTAGATTTCGTTGCGGAATTCATCTTCGCTGCAAATTCGAAGCGGCGTGTCGTCGCACAATATTTCCCACAGCGTCATGCCAAACGACCACACGTCCGACTTGGACGTCACGCTTCGAGGCATAAAATATTGCTCGGGGCTCATCCAATTGAGCGTGCCAGCCCGTTTGACGTTTGTGTTTGTGTTTTCAAGGCTTTTCACGCTTCGACTGAGTCCAAAATCCGCAATCGCGACCGTGTGGTGGAACGTCACGAGCACATTGTCGCCTTTCAAGTCTCGATGGATCATATTCGCCCGGTGGAGGCTCGCCAGGCCACAGGCAAATTGATACACCAACGGAAGCAGCGCGGATGGCCAATGTCGAATGTGGCGGCGGACATTCGTCTCGCACAATTCGCTCACTAAGAGCGGGACGGGCGATTTCGTGCACACGCCGACCAACGTCAAAATGTATGGCTCGTGCGAAATATCCTTCCAGCCGTCGATTTCTTTGGCAATCATTTTTTCCAACGCGACAGAATCGGTCTGGACGATCTGGTCGAATCGTTTCACAGCCACGTCTTGCCCATAGTACGATCCTTTGAAGACGGTCGCAAAACCACCGCGGCCCAATGCCGTTTCCATGTCATTTGGATCGAATTGGACATCGTCCGACGACAGCATCCACGATTGAATACTCTGCGCATATTGCTCGGTCGACATGGGTTCCGCGTGGCCCATCAAGTTGATCAAACGCCAGATTTTACTCTTCCCCACCTCCACTTGGGCTTCAAAGTCGACGTTGCGTTGGATGTTGCCCATTTCCACGTGGCGGTGATAATTCTCCAATCCGCGCTGCACTTGGATCGCAAATTCAAAGAGACTGTCCGTCTGTCGATGCTTGGACATGGCCGTGATCAAGGCCAAGTGCTCATCAATGCTGTCCATCTTGTCCATCATTTTGCCAGGCGCATGTCTTAAATCGTCGATCGTGCCATGGACTTGATAGCAAACGTTGAATTTGGCCGCTTTTGCGAGGCGAGCGTCGAGATTGTCCATCTTGCCACGAAGCTCGTCGACCATTTGGACGCTAAATGTCATCTTCCAGCTCTGCGTCGTCACAAGTTTGGTCTCGAAACAGAGTTGAATATCTTGCAAGACGGACGAAAGTGCTGGCGACGGGTCGACCGACTCTTGGCGCATGTTTTGCCGCATCGCCGCTTCCACGAGAAGCGCAGTCGCCAACACACGCTGGCGGAGTACTTGCGCCTTCAAAGATAGATTTAATATCGCAGATCCAATCGCCAAGGTATCGGACGTCGCATGGATATCAGCGATGGCTTGACGAATGACATCCGTGGCTTCGTGGATCGAATAGAGTTCTACACGCAACAGTTGAAGCAATCCAGTGAGAAGATCGATGGGCAAGTACTTGTCTTGGGCTGGTAGGTGTCAAACAATGCTTTCACGTCGTCGTTGCCGAGATCCCGAGGCGTTTTGCCATCCTTGTTCTCCAAAAGCCGATTGGCATCTCCATCCAAGAGCCGTTCGACAATGTCGACCTCCCCTTTGGATGCCGCCTGATGAAGAGGCGTCTCGTCGTTCTTTTCGATAAAATATGAGCATATTCAACAACGCAAATCGTGCTTTTACCTTGTTGATTGGATCGACGGTTGCGCCGTGCGCGAGGAGCTCATTGACAACGTCCAAGTTTCCATACGAGGATGCCCAATGAAGGGGTGTGTAGCCATTCTATTCGACAAGAATGAGACGACGACCTTTGTCAAGCATTGTCCAACCCAGTCCGCTTGATCCACTGCAGCCCCATGAGCGAGCAAGTCTTTCACCACGTCGAAATTTCCCTTCCATGCGGCTTCAATGAGCGGTGTTTTGCCAAGCTAATCAGTGCGAGTCCACCATGAGATTCCTCAAGGAGGGGTCGAAGGACTTACCTTATTCTGATAGTCGGCGTTTGCTCCACTAGCCAGGAGAGATCGCACTCTCCTCAGATCGCCTCGTCTTGCAGCATACCACAGCTCCTTGTCCGTCTGACTCATCTGTGTCCAAATACAGTATGTCCTTTCTGCTCCAAAAAAAACCATATTATCTGTATTTTATATGGATTTCAGTATGCAGAAATTCAAATATCAATTTATTATTTGAATTTCCCGGAAAATTTCGACGACCCCACGCACGATCTTGCAACACGACAATGAGAGCACATGGGAATTGGACTTGTAGTCACGACAAGGAGAGCGTGGGGGCATCGGCTTGGTCTCTCCACTGCGGAAGCGCTGGGGCTGGATGGAGGGATCAAGACTGGACGAGCGCAGGGCCATCGACGTGGTCTCATTACTACGCGAGCAATGGGTCGTGGTGTTGAGAGCCCTGGGAATCGTCTTTAGCACATGCTGTCCACGCTAGTCCATCAAACTAATGTACTGCCGGTACGTATCAATTTTGTCGAGGTGCCTGTGCGGCCTGGGGCCAAACGACCAGGCCTGCGTTGTGGTTGTAAATGGTTTAACTGAATGCGTATCGCTGGACCTCTGGAACATGGGATTCCATGTTGACAAGTGCGAGCCACCGTGAATAGTCGAAATAAAAGCGGCGAGTCATGGAAGATCGCCAATCTGGATGCTCCTTCACGACGTCAGAGGCGAGCTGACTAGTGGTGCGATGCAGCTATCATAGTCAGTTTCAGTGGAGTTGACCATTTCGGGGTATTCACTTCGACAGTTGCAATTCCTTTGAACTCATGTGCCAAGAGAGAGTCTCTTTCAAGTCGTTGCGTCTGCTGTATGGCACTGTCCATGGAAGCCACGGTGTTTCTGTCATTGTTGACAGCATCGAAACCAATTTCATTGATGCTGAAAAAGTAATATACCATGTTGCCGACTGCGACTGTTGCGAATTTGGCGCGTCGTACCGTTCGAAGTCGGGACTTGCATCGTTTCAAACACGGGCTCGGCGGAAAATTGACCAAAGGGATCGACCCAAACATGGCAATAGCCAGCTTCACGAGTCGTTCGAGTCCAGGGATCCCCCAGCGAGGCATTGCCTGAAAATGAAGTCAACTTTAGTCTGTGGATCGCGGATGCTCCAATGATACGTGTCAGACATGAACAAAATGTTGTCGTCTGCATGGGCCACAATACAAAGTGTACTCTGAGGCGCTCAAGTTGGAACAAAGCTTGGCAAAGTCGTCCTTTGATCATCATCTGGTTGGCCCATCCCGTGGTGGAATTGTTGAGTGGATTTGCCGTAGGTCCCAGCGACTGTCCCTGACCTTGATGCGTGTCAGGGAGCTTGTCAACGACCACCCTCCTGCAGTGCTTATCCCCTGAGCGACAATAAGTGCGACCCTGTCAGTCGAAACGCCGAGAGCATACATTAATTCCACGGGAATTCACCGTGAGGGCCAAGGAGGATAGAATCATTATTGCGCTTGTGAACGCTGCGCATTTGTTCGCAGTAGGGACGTTGTATCTCGAGGCGTCGCGAGCTCGACTCCTCTCTTGCAAGCTAATCGATGTCCAGGTGGATGCAATGAAGCACAGCCTCGGAGCTCAATCAAAATAACGACGAATGAGCCAGAATAGAGCCGACAATGCAAAAGTTGTTGTCGTGGACAAGAGCGGCAAGTGGAGCAAGTCCCAGCAACTGTCCCTGACTTGGAGGCGGTGTCAAATTCAGTACGATTTTTTAAACCCCTAAATTAGGGGTTCGTATTGTTTTTGTTCTGCCCACCGCAGTTATCAGCATAAATTGAGTTTCATTTCGCTTCCCCCGTGCTCAAGTTTTAAGCCATTGTCGTCCAGAAATTTGTTCAACATTGAAGCAACATTGTTTGTCCCTTTGCCACCCGTTCGTTCAGTGTAAATGTAGTGGTTGTTGGTTGCTGTGTTGGCATGATATATCCCAAACATTGACACTGACCAAAGCGAGCAAAAGTACCACGACGACGGCGTAACAGAAGCATGGGGAAGAAATACATTTTGTGCAAAATCCATTGCAATGACATGGTGTGTATCTGACGCAGCCTGAGAATCTTCTTGGTATCGTTTTCACATGACCATAGCTTCTTGAACGTGACCACCGAATGCCTCTGTCTCATCGCAACTCGGAGCCTTGGACATGGACTTTTTATAAATTACACAAAGGTCGCAAACGTTGTCTCGTGGTGTTCTTATATCGACATGGGGGTACTTTTTGTGGACAAATTTTTTGAACGACGAGAACGAAGGCTCGTAAATCGTGGTGCTGTTGTCTTTGTTGTATTGCAAGTATTGATTAAATACAAATTCCCAGGTAAATGATGACGGAAAAAGAAGCGACTTGTGGGTTGAATAGGTTGAAATAATATCACCATTGGAGCTTCTTCGAACTCTTTTGCGACAAGGTACAACCTCACAAAATGTATCTGCGTATTCCTCAAACCATAGGGACAATGCATCGTAATCAACAAGTTTAGCGTGGCCATTGCCGTTGTTTTCGTGGGACTTTGGAGTCAAATACCCCGAGAAGACTCGCTTCCGAATGGCAGTCAATTTGTCATTCGATACACCGAATAGCTTGTGAAAGGCAGGCTTACATACTTCTCCAATAAATGGCACTACGTATGGAAAGACACGGCGAGCACCCTTTCCTCGTGTTCGCCGCTGTGTTATCAAGTCAAACGTTCCACAAAGGGAGAGTGTAGTATACATACATGTGACCAATTGCTCTTTTGAGAGCGATTTCATTGACCCAAAGAAATTCACAATTTCAGTTCGCTTCTCTGCAAGACAAAGCTTAGGGCAGCAAGCATAGCTGAGCAGGTTGTCAACATCACGTAAATCATCGTCGCTCATGTGTAGTCTACAGAGAAACTGCTGTGGTGTGTACTCGTCATCTTCACTTGCCGAGCTGCTGTAGTCCTCGTCGCTTGACACCATACCTTGCCAACCACAAAGAATGTTTAAAACACACTGACCACACACAAAAGTGTTTTCTTGATGTTTCTCCATTATTAGTTTTCAAGAGGTGAAAACTTTGGACTCGATTATCTCGAGAACAAATTTATAGAGGAAGACCGATTTTGTTTTCCCGGGCTTCACATTTTCGAATCTTTTTGATAGATTTTGTCATTTTCCCATCAAATAAAGTATGTTTCAGTCGGGCGGCAGCGGCACAGAAAACATGGCCAAACGGCTGCTGCTCCTTGTGAAAGCTACACTGGACGACATCGCACCACCCCTCGTTGTATGCCGCATGGAACCCCAACAAATTCCTCGGTCTCTCTAGAGAGAGAGGTACGACCGTGGCGTCCGCGACGAGTGGAACGGCAGATCGCACTCCTGGCGACATGGTCAACCAACTTCGATCGGCGGCAACCACGAGCTCCATTACTTACAATTCCAACGCGATACCCAATTGCTCCACTTTGTACAAGTCGGAAGATCCAACGAGCTGGTCAAATGCGGCAAAAGACGACGACCAGCTGCACCGCGTTCCGTCACTGTCTTGTCAAAGTTGCCGCGTGAGTTATTGGTCCTCGTCGGGTGGAGATCGCTGCGTAGGTCTGACCATCGAGGGGACTCCAGTACGAGAAGAAGATTTCCCCACGGAATCTCCATCTCGTACAACGAACAGCGCCGCGGGATACATGGATCTGCGCCGTTCGACGGTGGTTCCAATGTCCGTCCAAACGCGGCACGAATGGGCATAGTAACGCCAAAAAGACGACCAGATCTGTCGACGTGGAGAACTCTTCCCCGCCGACGTAACTCTTGAGACGCGGCGAGTTCCACGCGACGAACAACTTTCGCATCTTCATCGCCATCTGGTCCTTCTGGCGTTCTCTTCATGGCGCTATTGGGTGCGTGGATGGACACAAGAACGATCGACAGACTCTGTGCAAGGGATAGATCGACCGCGAAGCAACAGTTCCATGCTGACTGCCGCGCTTGGACAGACATTGGTATTGGAGATATTTCGAGGTGCGCCGACAGCGAAAGATTGGAGAAACGCAGCCGTCGCTGAGGACCATGAGTTCACGCAAGAGGACAAAGTCGAGTGGCGCTGCTGGTCGCTTCAAGTTCGAGCGTCGTGTACAATGTGGAGCATTTCGGTATCGCGTTGGTGCTCGTGGTTGCCGCCCATCGAAGCTGGTTTGCCATGTCGCCAGGAGTGCGATCTGCCGTTCCACTCGTCGCGGACGCCACGGTCGTACCTCTCTCTCTCCATAGAGACCGAGGAGGAGGATTTGTTGGGGTTCCATGCGGCAGACAACGAGGGGTGGTGCGACATCGTCCAGTGTAGCTTTCACAAGGAGTAGCAGCAGCTACAGTGTGGTCATTTTTCAAAGAGACCATGCCACAGACCGTCAAAGTGCCGCTGCCGCCAGACTATTTCAACTGTCCGCCGCTTTCTTCACAGGACATCCAACAATACTTGGCGCTTGGCGAACAAAGCGTCAAATCTCTGGTACGCCCACAGACATTGAGAGAAAGGCATCAAGTTTTCTTGTAGCTCTACAAAGTCAACGTTACGACTGGAGGAGGAGGACGACGACGACCGTACGCTTGGAAACTGCTAGAATACGCGTGGCGGGTTGGCCGGACGACGTTTGTCGACGTTGTCAACTTGTACACGGTGCTGCCACGTCATCCAGATCGACCAAACGACTGCATCCAGATTAAGTGGGTCTTGACCAAAAGTCCGCTCGATGGACTCGTCGCGAGGCGCGATTTCGTCGTCGTCGAGTCCGAGTTGGAGTTCCAAGTCGATGGCAAGAGATCGTGGGTCCGTTCGTTCCATTCCATTGAGCTCGACGCCGCTCCTGACATGCGGAAAGAGCTTGGCTGCATCCGTGGCTACATGCACGACATGGGTTTTGTCATCATGGAATCGGACCGACCTGGGTATCTTGACATGACGTACTTGGTCGACATGGACGTCCGAGGAAGCGTTCCGTCGTGGGTCCGTTCCATGACCGAGTCATTATACACGGGTTGCAAACCGGCAACGGTATTTGTCGGCATGTCTTAGCTTATCAATACGAATAAAGTTTTCATCAAACACAGCACATAAACAATGAAATTTGTCGTTTGACATCCATGCGAAGGATGCTTAGCCTCGTAGGGCTTTCGGACAAAAAGGACGAAACGTTTAACACGCCGATTTACAATGTCCGCAGCTTAGCCTATCTTAGTTTAGTGCATCCTGATCTTAGGCGTATCGTAGCCATAAACAGTATTTACAGTAGCCAACAGCATTATCAATCAAATAAACCCCTGAGTCGTCGTGCTTCGCACGACACAACGAGACACAAGCTTTTGTAAATGTTGATTTCAATCAAGCAGTAAAGCTAACATGAATAGTCTCGTGGATATGGCCCAGCACTATGACTAGAGCACACACTGGATTGTCGTCGCAGAAAGACACGACTAAACTTCTTTGCCACTGCCCCCTATGCAAAGGATAGGAATCCATGTAGAAAACGATGTCAATGTCTAGAATGTCTTATTTGTTTATGCACCCTACACTAGACACGATACAACCACATTTGAGGTTTGACGATACTGTATCTCCAATGGCCACCACTGCGGTCTACCTTGGGCACTGAGAATTAGGAATCACACGCTCAAATCTCTAAGTCAATCACGTATATTTTAAGCCAATCAAAATAGGGTTGTACACTGGGTTGCACAAATTACAGGTACGGAGACTGTAGAGTCAACGACACACACAATACATGTTGGGCTTGCACCACCACTGGCGATTGCAATCATGATATCAATCGTGTCAAGCTCTATCTGATCTTTGCTTCAAATTCATGTCTACTTTCAGACGTTCAGTGCTTTTGGAATGATAAAGTCTACTCCAAGCTAACGTTAATCGTAATCTGTCGTTTGTGTCTACACTGTACTGTACACCTGTTCAGTCCGATCGAATCCGTGGCGGACGATGCAATCTTCTTTCGTATTCGAACCAACCTTCCACGTGCAAATCCACCACAGCGTAGCCAGCGCATATTGACAGAGTCGTCGTTGGCACCACGAAGGTGCATCGGGAGGCCCAACTTGGCAGTTTACCAGTCGGCATGTTTCTTTTCCAGACTGTCAGGAAGAAACAAAACTTTCAGAGGTTTTCATATCAATTTTGAGAGAGATAATAGATTGCAGCAAGATACAAAAATCAAGTCATTTATTGAATCAATCTGAACTGTGTTGTTTGCCGTCGAATAAGATAAGACACTTGGATCCTATAGATGCTAGCGACTGGCACAAAAAATGACAGCAATCAACTGTGCCAAGGGGGCTCACAGGAGCTATCAATTCGACTGTTTCCAGCACTGCACATCAACATCATCGTTGACACCATGGAGAAGCTTTCGGTGAATTATCAAAGCGGCCAATTCGGCCCAATTCAATGTGTTTCCAGAAGTTGGATGGAAACAGTCGACATTTTATTGAGATTTCCTCCCATGGCTCTTTGGCCCGGTTGATTCCTGTTTCAATGTCAACTTCATGGATCTCGATAATCTCTCGTAAACTAATCCTCGCATTTTTCATACAAGAATATATAAATTTTCAAAACTATAATTTTTGATATGTTTTCTTCCTGACAGTCTAGACTATAGTTGTACATTTTGCTTTACGTTCACTTTACATGCTTGGCCCTTGAGTGTTAACATTCAAGAGTGTGGTGATTGCCGGTCTGTCAATCGCCAAATGGAAGGATCAACGTATCGACTTTCTCCTTGACGGCACATCTTAAACCCGATCACGGCTAGTGCGCCGATCGTGCGAATAACATTACCTATGGAGGATGTCAAGCAAAGTGTAAAGTGGCAAAGAAGTATCGAGAAAAAACCTGATAAAAACCTTAAAACCTAAAAAACCTGTCAGGATGTACAGACATGGAGATTACAGTACATATCGCCACGACGCACAGCTTGACTGACGTTGTTTCTTGCCACGCATCGCTGTCATGCATCCCTTGACGATAGGCAGAGGTGGTTTCTGACCACAGACAAGTAAACCCAAGGGCCGATGGCTGTCTTTTCTTCCCCCTGCGCCACCATCCGACATTTCAAATGCGTTCGCTAGTCACGCAGCCAGGCGCCAGGGCGACGTCGTGATCCTTCGTGCACCCACAAGCAGGTCCAAACGTGTCACAAAGGTGGCATTCCATGGACTTAACTCCAGAATGTCGCCAAACACAGTGCGACAAATGTTTCAACTTTCAACGAAGTTACTGTACCATCCGACACTGCTTCTAATGTCCCTCTATTTTTAAATCCTGCTAATAAATATTATTTTCTGAAAGTATTAATTCATAAAGTATTCATAACCAAGTGAATTATATTAAAACCTACGAAATTTAATCATACTAAAATAATAAAATATTGACAAATATTGAGTTATGGTCTTTTCCAATGTTGAGTATCGATTTGCCCTACCACCATACCACATGGACGATCTGCTTGGTCGATTCGGCTGCATATTTCAATTTCACATTCTCCGAGAGAGATGCCGTCCGATGGCCCGCTCCCGACAAACTACTTTGAGTGCCCGCCGCTGTCGCACCGTGAGAAGAACCGATTCGTCGAGATTGGCCGACAGAGCATCCGCACGTTGGTCAACAAAGCCAAGCTGCAAGGAGGCACGTACGAGTGGAAACTCCTCAAGGACGAAGCGGAGCTCAAGATCTACAAAGGCCGCAGCCACGGTTCGTCCGACAGCTCGGTACTCCACTGCGGAGTGATGGAAATGGTCGCCGAGCTCGAAGAAAACATGGAATTGCACCGCTACGACACGACCGAACAGGCGCGAGAATACGTCAAACGGTTTGTTGGCTCCTACGCCGATGTGATCACGCTCGACACGCCGCTGCCACGTCATCCAGATCGACCGTACGACTGCATCAAGCTCCACTGGTTCCTTGCCAAGAGTCCACTCAATGGCCTCATCTCCAGGCGGGACTTTGTCGTCCTCGAGTCGGACATGGAAACCCAAATCGACGGCAAACGAGCGTGGGTCCGATCGTACCATTCCGTCGAGCTCGACGCCATTCCAGACATGCGCAGGGAGCTCAACTGCATCCGTGGCTACATGTACGACACGGGCTTTGTCGTCGTGGAATCCGATCGACCGGGCTATCTCAGCATGACGTACTTGGCCGACGTCGACATCAAAGGCAATGTCCCGTCGTGGGCGCATGACCATTCACTCAAATTTTGGCTTCGGTCCATGAATCACATCGATCGCTGCATGCGTGAGAACCGCCTGAGCCGCACGCCCTTCCTCAGTCGAGACGAGCTCTGTCCGCTCTATCTACGCAGCAGTTGCGCGCTCTGTCGACGCAAGTTTGGCCCCCTCCGCAAGAAAACCAATTGCCAAAAGTGCGGCGAGGTCGTTTGCCGCGCTTGCAATCGTCTCTGGAACGTCAATTTGAACAACCTCGACACAAAAGTGCGAGCTTGCGTCACGTGCTCGCTCAGCAGCGCGGCAGGCCCCAAGACGAAAGCGAATGGTCAATATTTCGCCAGCACCAGGTCCCTCCAGTCGGCGCATCTGTCGTCGAACACAGGATGGTCCATGGACACGGACTTGGCAGCCCAGGGCGACAGCATGTCCATCGACCTCTCGAGCGTCTTTGACTCGACTCGTGCTGCCTCCCAAACTATTATCTTTGACCTTTTCTCCAGTGACCGGTCGTCCACGCGCTCTAGTCGTCGATATTGACTCTGTGAAATCCTACCAATCTACAGTATGTGTTTGCTTCGCTGTCAACCTTTGGAAGCTCTTCATGCGGCTGTGATCTTCTTCCGACTCCTGGCGCACCCAAAAGCATGTGGCATACGCTTACAATGCTCAGCACTGTATTTAAGGCCATATGCGCGCACCCAAAAGCTGTCTTCAGCTGTAGAGCGGTCACACTGCAGCTTTCCCAGCTTGGAATTCCAGACTGAACGTTGTCGGCGTCTTGAACTTGCACATAGTGCTGCCACGTCATCCAGATCCACTGTTTATCGCTCGGCGTGATTTCAACTTTTCAGTGGGTTGTCGTTGACTGTTCATAGCTTACTTGTCTCTGATTCGCTGAAATTGTAAATAATGCGTTTTGATTGGCTGAAATGGAAAAAAGTACATTTCCATGTTGTTTACCGTCAAGTACCATTTACTTGACATGTTGCCACTGTAAAGCTCTCAACGAAGACTACAAGGTTACACACCACCAATGTCTTTTCCAAATCATCCCAGCCATAGCCTGTCAACTTCATCACGATAAAGTTGCACGCTTTTGGTGAAGCTTGGAGCAATGCCGCACGCAGCAAGTAAGTTGTGGTGGACTGTTCATGGCTGATTTGTCTCTGATTGGCTGAAATCATAAATAACGTCTTTTCATTGGCTTAAATTTCAGAAAGTACATTTTAGTGTTGTTTACCGTCAAGTACTCCGGAGCAGGCCTTGGTGATAATATATTTAGTACAAAATATATTTAAATATATTGTAATCAATAATGGGGGTGTCGAAATAAATTGACAACAATAATTTAGGTGCCACATGTGGTCCCGAAAAATATATTTAATCCAAATTAAATATATTGGTTTTTTGACTGGGATATAATTTTGCTGTCTCTTTTGGTAAAATACTTTGAGAGGTCGCACCTTCCAATTTCGAATGATTTTGCTGCATACAACTAGTCGCGCACGACCATTGAGTTCCAATCAGACTACAAGATATTGATTCAATGGCTCTGAATAACATGAAACGGAGGGGACGAGACTATTCTTCGATAATCGGCAGAAACGAGCAAATAATGAACAATGCAATTTCAATTTTACCTTACCAATGTCGCCCTCACACCACCCTCGCTTGCACTCAGCCAAAGACTACTGTGAACTCTACTATGGAACAGCTCCAACAGATCCTGATAACAACATATGGACCTGTTCGTGTGGTAAAACGCGCAAGTGCAACACAAAAAAGCACGGTTATCACAACTTGTTCGAACACGTGAAACAGCGCCACATAGATTACGCAGACGTTTACATAATATCGCTGCAAACAGCTGGCGACAAGAAATCAACCCTTATGTCAATCCTTGACGTGAAAACCATGAATGTGTTCAATTGGATCAAATGGATTATCATGGCACAACTTCCTTTATCCTTTGTTGAAAACGAATTTACACGAAAACATACAGCTCTCAAAAAAATTACGTCAAAAACGCTTAAAACCTACTGTTTTAAGCTCGTTGAAATGGTTGAACGCAAAATTGTTGAAGACATGGCGGATGCACCATTTGCATTAGTTTTTGATGGTTGGTCAGTTGACTCGACACACTTTGTTGGCTTGTTTGTCTCCTACACCACTTCTGGTGAATATCCTGTGAACAAACTAGCACTTTTGGCCTTTGCTCCCTTGTTGGATGAAACAAATTTTACTGCTGAAAACCATGTTGATTTCATTAAAAACACTTTGGCATGATATGGTTTTTCAAATGAAAAAATTGAGAAGCGTTTAATTGCTCTGATTGGTGATAATAGTTCAACCAATAAGGCTACAGCTGACCTTCTATCGAGGCCTTTGATTGGGTGCCATAGCCACCGCTTCAATCTCGCCGTCGAGCGCTATCTCAACTTGAACCTGTCGGCAGAGCTGGCAAAGGTCACCTCAGTTATGAACAAACTACGGACATTGAGAGGTGGTGGTCGCTTACGAATGTCAACTCTTCTCAAGCCAAAAAAACGCAATGCAACACGCTGGACTGGTGCCGTTGAAATGCTGAGGCGCTATATGGCATATAGAGATGGAGGACATATTGATGCAATGGATTCAGAGATGTCAGCGCTACTTCCTTCTCCAAGCGAAGAACTCAGAATCCGCAGGCACATTCCCACACTTGAGCAATTTGAGTCGATTACGATAGCTCTACAGTCATCATCGATGACTCTACTTGACGCACGTGGGTTGTTTGATGAGATGATGGTAAAACATCCTGACATTGGGGAGTATGTCGACACAGATACCATGTTCCAAAATGAGAAGGACTATGCGACACAATTGTTGAAACGCAAGAAGCTTGAGCGCGAGCTAGCATCAAGCTTTCTATCAACCTCGTTCTTGTTGCCGACGTCGAATGATGTCGAGGGTCTGTTCACTTATGCGCAAAACATATATTCCCCTGGCCGCCGCTCTCTTCAGCCTCGTACACTTGAAATGCTCCTTTTTCTGCGTTCAAATCGTGAGTATTGGGATGTGAAGATTGTTTCCAAGGTTGTCAATTCTCCAGCAGTGGCTGAAGATGAAATGTCAGACTCGGATGATGAATAGATATTTGTGAAAACCTACATTAATTCATGTTAATCAAAGCTCCATCTAGTTCTGTGGTCGCTGCTGTTGCAATATCGCTTGCGACTCGCTGTGTTGGTACAGTGTGGGCTGGCGGGCAGTTGGATTCATTGTTACGAGACATGGACAAAAGTTTTACCTCTTCAGCGGCATGTGATGGATTCAAAGTAGCAGCGGTTTCGTGGGAAATTGCTGGACTCAGCAAGAAGATCAAACAGCCACGAGCAGAGGCCAAGCAGGCCGATCGTTCAAAGCCGCTGGCTGTCGACACGTGCGCTCCCTAGTCCAAGGTGTGAGATTCCATGTGCATCGCAGCAAGTACATTGTTGACCACCATGGCGGCCTCTGCTTGCTTGTGGGCCTTCATGGTCGGTCGCAGCTGCGTATATTCTCTTGCTCTTGGGGCAACGCCTGTCTTGTCCGCTGTCTTCCTTGCTTGGCAGGTCAAGTCGCAAAATGACTTGGACCACTGAACACCTGGCGAAAGCAGGTTGTATGGGACAATAATATGCGTAAAATATTTAATTATTGTTATTATATTATCAATAATGGGTTGGATTTCTTTAGAAAAACCAATATAATAGGTGGAGTAATTTAATTTTCAAAATATAATATCAATACAATATTCCCTAGCTCTGCTCCGGAGTACCATTTACTTGACACGTTGGCGGCGTCTTGAACTTGCACAGAGTGCTGCCACGTCATCTAAATCCACTGTATATTGCTCAGCGCGATTTCAACCTTCTGTTTGACTGTTCATGACTAACTTGTCTCTGATTGGCTGAAATTGTAATTAACAAGTTTTGATTGGCTAAAATTGCAGAAAGTACATTTTAGTGTTGTTTACCGTCAAGGACCATTTACTTGACACGTTGGCGGCGTCTTAAACTTGCACACAGTGCTGCCACGTCATCCACATAGCAAGGACCGTTTGAGACAGCAAAGATGAACGTTACCTGACTCCTTATAGCTCTGTAGACATCCAAGCGCAGGCATCATACAGTCGTCACGCAGTGCGTAATATGCTTACCACACGGTCGCCTTGCCCGAAAGTGATGCGCACAAAGCCATGTACCGCTCTATATTCCCCTCCATGGCTAGCTTGTCAGCGCGATTTGAGCTCCAGTTGCTGCCAAATAGACTGGCAAAAGCTGGTAGGTAGCAGCCCAGTCGTTACGTTGGACGTTGTAAACAAAACAGCTGCAATGCCAAGCCCGACGCACCCACATTGGATGTCCAAAGTTGGTTTCAAACAAACGTGCAGGCGACGCTTCCTTGTCGTTCATGCATGGTTGGACACTCCGACCGATTGGGAAGAAACTCCACCTCGCAAGACCTACGAGCGCTCATTCTCGGTGCTAAAACGCACTGAAAAGGTCGACTGAAAGCAGCCAGACGTGCCGTCCGTTGACGGACATATCGCCATCTCCAAGTCCAAAAAAACTATTAACCTACCAGGTCCTTGTGATAAACCTAGATTTTAAAAACCTAAAAAACCTATCCCAACGTTTTCTGCGGTGCACCCAATTGCAGCTCCGACAACTTGGACTTGACCGACTTGACGCACCCAAAAGCTGCCAAAGAAGGTCGTGGAGATGGCGTTCGTGGGGAGGAAACCAGAGGGGAAGCTCCGCAATGTCGTGATTCCATTACCGAGCTCCGGAGAGTTTACTCCGCGGCGGCGTGGCGTTGTCTCGTTGTCGGCATTGTCACGCTTGTAACTCACAACGTTTTGGGTGCCTGGTGGACGACAACAAGATGGACGATCCAACAACGTCACAACTAGATTTCGCCGTCCGTGCCGAGATAGATGCTGCTGCCGCCCGACTACTTTGAATGCCCGCCGCTGTCGCCTTGGGAAATCGAACAGTACATCGTGCGGGGCACACAGAGCACGGGAACGTTGGTACTGTCTGTCTTGTGAATGCAGTCGTATTGACATGTTGCCATTATTGTAGCAAAAGAAAGCTCAACTCCGAGGCGGCATGTACGACTGGGCACTGCTCAAAGACGACTCGGAACTCAAGATCTACAAAGGATACAGCGACCGCATGTCGGGCGACTCGTGTGTGCACTGTGGCGTGATGCAAGTCAAGGGCGAACTGGACGAATGCATGGACATGCACCGCTACGACACGACGGAGCAAGCACGCGCGTACGCCAGACGCTTTGGCCGTGCCTATGCTGACGTTGTGACGTTGTACACGGTGCTGCCACGTCATCCAGATCGACCCAACGATTGCATCCAGATCAAGTGGGTCTTGACCAAGAGTCCGCTCGATGGACTGGTCATCAAGCGCGATTTCGTCATGCTCGAGACGGACATGGAGCTCCAAATCGACGGCAAGAGAGCGTGGGTCCGCGCCTTCCGCTCCATTGAGCTCAATTGCGTCCCTGACATGCGCCAAGAGCTGGGCTGCATCCGTGGCTACATGTACGACGCGGGCTTTCTCGTCGTGGAATCCGATCGACCTGGGTATCTCGACATGACATACTTGGCCGACTTGGACGTTGGTGGCAGTGTTCCGTCGTGGATGAACGACCAGTCGATGAAATTCTGGCTGCGCTCCATGCTCCTCATGGATCGATTCATGCGGGAAGATCGTCTGAGCCGCACGCCATTTCTCCACAAAGATGAGCTGTGTCCACTCCATCTCCGTCACCGCTGCGCTTTGTGTCAGCTCAAGTTTGGTCCCCTCCGTAGGAAAACCAACTGCGTCAAATGCGGCGAGGTACGCGCGACGTCGTCGTCTGCCTCGCTCAGTGTGCCTTCTCGTAGGTCCTTTGCCGTGATTGCAATCAGGAATGGCATGTCAACGTGCAAGGAGTGGAGACCAAAGTCCGTGCTTGTGCCGCCTGCTCGCTCGGCACGTCTCCGTTTCCCCAGAGGACCAGGTCGGCAGTAGTTTACAGCAGCATCGTCCCGCCACTCCGTCCACCGCATCTCGCGTCGTCGGTCGAATGGTCCGAGCCGACACCGCACGGCCAAGCAAACGTACCCAACGACGACGACAACGACGCTGCTGGGGACTCTAGGAGACAAATGATCCTCCTCGAGGCGGCTCCTTTGGCGTGCCAGGCGTCGGCACACTTCAGACCACAGGCCTGAACCAACAAAGAAATCCAAATCTTCTCCCCCACTTTTGGTAAAATCAGTAAAATAGTCCCCACTTTTGGTAACATTAGTGCAATTGTCCCCCACGTTTGGTAAAATTAGTCAAATTGGCCCCCACTTTTGGCAAAAGTCTGAAGGCAGGAGGAGGATTGGACATGGTTGATCGTTCTTGTTGGCGCGACTGGCGACAGCTCCAACTGTCAAATCCCCCGTCGCGTGACAAACGAGGCCGATGGTCCAAACGTTGACTGGGAGTCGTTCACGTTGACGTAGAGGCGCTGGACAGCGGCCACCGACACGTAGACAACGCAGTTGCTGAGTTCACACTTTTCAAATGTTTTGTCCCCCCCTTTTGAGCCGTCGTCAGGGGCTGAGAGCATGGCCAACAACGCGGGATAACCAAATAGAAGTTCGCGTTGTTGCGTGGCCAATTCAAGCATAAAAACGGTCTCACGTTAAGCGTGTAACGAAATTCTACCGTGCACACTAGATTTGGCTGGCGTGGTCGATGCCAGATAGTCCTGAAGAGGATATGACCGCTCTTGGGCTTGCTCAGGCAGTAACGCACGCTAGATTGGATGTTTTTCGATATGTCGTCGCGACTGTACTGAGCCTGCGTCGGTCTTGGTCGCCGCGGTGGACGACGCGATGATTTCCCGTTGTCCTTTTGGGTGGACAGACATCCGGATAACAGAAATTCATCCGGATTCTTAAGACGTATACAAATTCCAAGTAATTTTTAAAATATTATTTTCAAGAGGCTTTATAAAATGTTCCAAAATCCACAGTATCAAGCCATCCAATCATCTCTGTGCTGATACGATCGCTGTGATTTTGAGTTGATTGGGGTTGCGACCAATTCCAAGACGATTGAGACGTCCTCTGGGTCGGGTTGCAGGCTTGTCTGTGTCGGAAATCGTCGCCAGAATCAACAAATGACAATTAATCAGTTACAACTATGGAAACTTATATTTGATTTAAAATTAAATTTGTAAAGGTATTAATTTTGACAGTATCATCCTTGTCCAGGTACTACTCTACCCATAAGGAATTGGGTACTTGGATGGACGGCGGAGGGCTTTTTGCCAAAAGTGGGGACTTTTTTACTTTTTTTACGAAAAGTGGGGGCCAATTCTGTCAAAAGTGGGGCTTTTTGAGCCTATCACCGTCAATTATTGAAAACGCAAGAGACACCAGATAACACATCTTTTGAACATAAGAGCGATAAACTAAGCTCCAGGATAAACCACACGATAAGTCCCTTTCCTTTATTCTTCTACGATGACGAACTTTCATGTAGCGCTTTCTTGAAAGGTGGCATCACACTTTGAAGAGGGGGAACCTGACTGTGGGGGAAAAAGATTTGCAAATGAGAGGGGGAGGCTATCACTCAAGCGTTGGAATTCGTGGCGCGTTTCAGCGCCAACAGGTCATGAAACACGCGCGTGGACAGCGAGTCTCGACGATACACTCCCATGGTACTGTACATTTGTCGAGAGGGACTAATGCCCACGACAGAGTCCCGACGCACCCATTAGGGCCAACGTCACGTTCGCCACTCCCTCAGCAACCTCTCTTTCGTGATGGCGCACCCAAAAGACGCCGAGGAATCCAGTCATTTGTGTCCATTCTACGGTAGTATGTGGCTGACGCAATACTGTAGTGTTGATTATTTGTGCCAACCGCGCGTCAGTGCGTGTAGTCATCCGATTGCACACCAGTTGGACGGTGGTGGTAAATCATGGACCAGACAAAGTCACAACACGATTTTGTCGGCAGGCCCAAGATGCCTGGCCAGTTTGCGATGCCGCCAGACTATTTTCAATGCCCGCCGCTCTCCCAGCGAGAGATCGACGAGTTTGTCGAGATGGGGAGTCAGAGCACACACGCTTTGGTACTGTCTCGAGGCTCCTCCATCGCGTGAATGACGTTGTAGATCATGAAAGCCAAGCTACAAGGAGGCACGTACGACTGGAAACTCCTCAAGGACGACTCGGAGCTCAAGATCTACAAAGGACACAGCCACGGCTCGACAAACGACGCGGTGCTGCATTGCGGTGTGATGGAAGTCATTGGCGAACTCGACGAATGCATGGAACTGCATCACGCCGACACGACGGAAGCAGCACGAGCATACGCGCTCCGGTTTGGCCACGCGTATGTCGACGTCTTGAACTTGCACACGGTGCTGCCACGTCATCCAGATCGACCCAACGATTGCATCCAGATCAAGTGGTTCTTGTCCAAAAGTCCGCTCGATGGACTCATCATCAAGCGCGATTTCCTCATGCTCGAGTCGGATTTGGAATTCCAAGTCGGCGGCAAGAGAGCGTGGGTCCGATCGTACCGCTCCATTGACCTTGCTGCCGTCCCTGACATGCGCAAAGAGCTTGGCTGCATCCGTGGATCCATGTACGACATGGGCTTCGTCGCCGTGGAATCCGACCGACCTGGGTATCTCGTCGTGACATATTTGGCCGACATGGACATCAAAGGCATCGTGCCGTCATGGGCCAACGACCAGACGATGAAGTTTTGGCTGCGCTCCATGTTTCAGATCGATCGATTCTTGCGTGAGAACCGCCTGAGCCGCACGCCATTTCTCAAGAGAGAGCAGCTCTGTCCGCTGCATGTACGCAGCAGTTGCGCGCTCTGTCGACGCAGGTTTAACCCCCAACCAACTGCGTCAAGTGCGGCGAGGTGCTCTGCCGCGATTGCAATCGCATCTGGAACGTCAAAGTCAATGGCGTGCATGCCACAATTCGAGCATGCAACACGTGCTCCCTTAGCAATTCGCCAGTGTCAAAAAGGAGACCGTCCTGGCCAGCGTACGGGACCGTCACGCCGCTCCCATCGGCGCATCTCGCGTCGACAGCAGGCTGGTCCATGGATATGGACTTTGAAACTCAGATCGACGCCGTCACTGCGCGTAGTCTGTCCAGCTCTGTCGACTCCAAGTAGTATTTGTCCAGCTTTTTTGTGAGTCGTAAAAAATGCTGAAACGCACATCCTGACGCTGTAACATGCCCAAGCTCCCAGCCAACCCTTCCTTGCCCTCTCTGCCAGCGCCATTGACTTAGGCAGCAGCATGAGCGATTGGAATGGGGATTGTCTAGAGGGGACCTAATAACCTAACCCTGATTACAATAAAACCTATTTAAAACCTAAATATGAACCTACATCCTCCTTCCCAATGACGACGGGCCACAAGTTAGTGAATAAAGATAAAACCCTAGCACAAAATATTAAAAACTTAAGAAACCTAAGAGCATCTCCAGCAGTGTTTCTACATCTTGTATTTCTATTTCTAATCGAAGTTACGGATAAATTTTAGCAACTCATTGGATTTATCCGTAATTTTTTGGGGTTGGAGTTGCCATTGGTGTCCAGATTAGCAACAAATAATGAATTTGTTCGGATAATCGAATAAATTGCTAAGAATTATCCGTAAAACCGAAGTTTTGACAATAGAAATAAAAATTGAAACACTGCTGGAGATGCTCTAAGAGGCCATTCTTCACCCCAAGTAAGGGAATTCTTTTTAATCTTCCTCGACAATGAGCATTCCAGTATTGTCAATTTCAGTCAAATTTGTATTTTCGACCAAAATCTACTACATTTCCAAATCGATTTAACCATACTGAAGCCAAGTTGAGTCGAATATTGGCCAAATTAATTGCATGTGTTTTGCGTGAATTACTTGCAGTTAAATACTTGATTCTGATTGGCTGCGAGATTTAGAAATTGACACCAACGTTGTTCTCCCACATCAAGTTCGGCGATGACTTTGTTCGTGCAGTGTATGGCGACTTCTCCGATGGCCCAGCTTCTTTGACGACTAAGACTATCCTCACACCACTCAATGAGAATGTCCTTCGCGTAAACAACATGGTGCTAGATGCATTTCCTGGTGATGAAATGGTGTTCCGTAGCGCCGATGTTATTCCACCCAAAGAAGTGGAAAATGCCTCGCTCTATCCGACTGAGTTTCTAAATACCATTGACGAAGCGTCCATACCACTACACGCGCTCCGTCTAAAGATCGGTTGCACTGTTAAATTGCTTCGCAATCTTAAAACGACTCGAAGGCTCTGCAAAGGTACCCGTCTTCGCGTGGATGGTTTTCTTCCGACTATGTTGCAAGTCACAATCATCAGCCAAGGCGCGTTCTTTGGCGAAAAGCACCTGCTTCCCCGAATTGCTTTGTATCCCTCAGAGACACGCCTACCTTTTTGCTTCAAACGCCTGCTGTTTCCTCTGCGTCTGGCGTTCGCCATGACTATCAACAAAGCCCAAGGGCAGACTCTCGACACTGTCGGCTTCTACATGCCCAACCAACTCTTTGCTCATGGCCAACTCTACGTCACACTTTCAAGAACACGAACTGGACTAGCAGGTATCATCTTCTGCAACGCAAGGCAGGTCGGATGTGCATCGGTCACGAATGTCGTGTACTCGGAAATCTTCCAGTGATAGTGGCTCTTTTTCCCTTTTCCACAATACAGTTGATTTATACGGTGTATTTGTTTGGCTGGAGTTCTGGTGGGCAAGCTACCCGTATTGCTTTTGGATGAAGCAACGTCGGCACACGATGCTGCCAGAGACACATCAGTTATTGACAATTGCAGAGGTTGGCCAAGCATCTCAACATGATTATGTGGCCGAAGCGAGCGGACTCCCCTAGTCTCACTAATTAGAATGAATCTCACAATATAAATACCTCTTAAAATGTATTTTTCTCCAGGGAAGCCTCTTAAACATTATAATTTATCCCATTCAATTCTACAGTATTCGGTCACGAGCTATCCTGCGGGTGAAATTCACGACTTTTAGCGAGTACCATGGTTTTGCTTGGGACATGGACCGCTGCAGCATTTGAAATGTACGCGGCCATATAAAATCTCACCGTACGCAACGACGACTAGAGTGAACTCCATAACGTCTTGTAGCGAAAATGCTGCTGCCCCGAGCCCTCAACATCACGCTCATCGAGACAGCTAACTGTCTGAACTACTGAATGAGCGCCTTTCGGTACTCAAAGATGGCCACAAGCACATGCCATTTGCCACGAAGCGTCCATGTATTTGAGAGTAACTTGAGTCGACTTCTTTATGTTCTTCAAAGCGACAACAAACATACGAGGCTCGCTATTGGCATGCCAAAGTTGAATTTCGGCATTGGGGCGACAGGAATGATTGGAAAAGCACATCAAATTTCCCATTTCAATGCCATCAAGGTATAGATCTCTTTTCACTCGAAGGAAGTACCGATCTTTGGTACCTGCCGAAATTTACCTTTGGCGTTGATACTCGGCCTGTAGAATGAAGTCGCCGACAAACTCGCCAATAGTTTGTCCCTTCACAACGTCTTCGTCAATCCGCAGTGCATTGTCAAAATGAAATGACTCTACAACTGACGTTTTAGGGAAAACAAGAAAGCCCCTTGTCACACTAGAATTTGGCAATTCACACCAGCGTCACAACTACTAGGCAATCACTCAAAATATGCGTTTGCAGCCTTAGCACAATCACTGTGGCTCCATTTGTCATTGTAAGCCGTGATTCGTCTCTTTGATTTCATGAACGACATACCAACGACATTTTTTGCGTTATTTACGAATGGCTCGTAGACCTAAAAATCAATCAAGAGGTGATAGCGACTCGAACTAAAGTGTACCTCAGGTGGTGCAGGGATCGTGTATGTCCAAAACATATTTGTTTGGTACTGTAAACAAATCGAATAATGAATCTCCGGCACCACTGATGGTGAGTGTTGCCTTCGACACACGCCAGACGAGGGAAGAGATGAGCTGTCTTTGCTCTCAAGCGGCCAATTTCAACAAGGCCGGGGTAATTTTCAATCCATGACTTGAGCTCATCAATTAGCTCAGGACCTTCTCTCATTGGCAACTGTGTGCCAAGCCGCGGATGCCGTTTCTCGTTCTTTTTTGCGGGATTCTTTAAATTTCGCTTCTTTTCACTGGCCTTCGCTGTCATAACTCTTGTCTTTATCCATGTGTACAGTGTTTCAAGAGAAACATTTTCCTCACGACTGATAGCTCTGGTAGCTCTTGGCCGTTGAAGGAGCTCGCTCAGAATACGCTGTCGCTCCTTTATAGTGTATTGACGTCGCGTTGGTTTCGCCGACTTAAACGCGACTTGAAACCTTAGAATGCCCTGAGTTAGGCTAACATCGCTGAAATCTCCGTCACCTAGCGGGGATTTTAGTGATTTACAAACAGATAGCGTACGTGATGCCGAAACCATTGTTTCTGCGTTGTCCTCGTCGACTTGTTGGTCATTCATGTTGAGTGTATCAGCATCCGACGGAATCGGAAGGTTGCAATCAAACCACCTACGCATACCATTAGATGCCACTCACGTTTCAATCTTACTGTTAATAGACGGTCGCAAATATGTTAGCTGCACCCAAATCACGGAGTCTTCGGTTCCTGTCATCTCAAAACGTTTTGCTTCGATAATGGTCTTTGGAAATCTCTCAAAAATAAGCAACACAGGACTAAAGTCTCGCGCGTGGCATAACTTTTGAGCTCGCCCAATGGCCTTGTCGGCATTAGAGGCCCCAGCCATCACACCAAAGTGGTATTCAATTGATTGGAGATTTCTCGATTGAGAATCAACATAATTTAATTCCCGATGTTCTTCTTCTCGCGCAATTTCTTCCTCCTGCTATGATGTATATGCTTCCGGCCACTCAACCCAAGCAGAGGGTATGCCGGCCTCACCTTTCAACCAAGCCGAGATATCACCGTCATTTGAAGCTCTAGGGGGACCTCCATCCTTGAGCAATGTTTTCATCTTCTCCAGTAATTCCCACGACTGAAGATGTGGCCATTTCGCTTACGTAATAAGACAAACAATGTAGTTTCGAGTTACTGTCACAACAAAACCGTCTTATTACTACGTGCCCCGTCTACAGTAATCAGTTGACCCCGTCTTAACTTATGGCAATAATGTCTAGTGTCACTTTATCTCGTCATATGTCAAATATGTTATGTATCAAACATCGATAGCCTGTTGTTGTGAGCAGGTCTGGCGGTTTATGCAATGAATAGTGGTGTATTCCAAGTCTACATGCATGATTAGACATGACAATGTCGTGAGAGACCATGGGCATAGCAACAACCTCATCAAGAGACCCTTCTTGTGCACAAACAGCGCACTGCATGCCAGAGCTTGATCACGTAGTGACATACATTTCAATGTCTGTTTGCAGCCACAGAGCCGACCCAATGCATGCTCTTTGGCTGCAAGTAGACGTATGTCATTGTATTGTTGAGCTTTGGCATGCCGCGGAAAGCCTGACACAATAATAAATTCATCAAGAGACTGTGCTTGTGCAAGGCTGAGAATTGCATACCAGTGCTAGGGGATGCTATGTCATGCATTGCGATGCTTGTTCTAGTCTGCTTCATGCTGAAGGAATAAGATGTGTGAGTTTCCTAGTCTAGTAGGAGCAATAAATGGTAGTTTGCAGACAAACGTCGGGCAATTTTATAAGTCAAATAAAACGGACAAGGCAGCACTCGAACCCGCAACTTCATTTTGGACACAATTCCAACTGCTTTATTCATTTTATTAACTCTCTTATGCTAGAAATACTGTAAAACTATAAAATCATGCTGTGTTGAGCAGGTTGAACGGAACCATGATGGCTTCAAGACGCGACATAGCACCAACAAGACGTTGGTACGTATGTACGACGTACGGGCACAACTTTACTTTAACCACCGCAATGTTTTAAACCCTGATACAAATTTTTCGTATAGATGTGTTTTAAACTTACATACAATTCTCAATACTAATTACAAAGACAATCTTGCGCGTCGTCAACGACGATTAAACCCAAATCGCATCACTATAGTATTGCGCGCGGGGTTCACGGTGGTTTGGGGTCAGGCCTATCTCTCCTAAGAGACTTGATCGTCAAACCTTACGGATACACTTCGCCAATTTTTGCGTTGCTGTAAATTTAAAATAATTTTTGATAATAAAATAAAGCTGCGGGGGCTCATTTACAAGAGTGTGGACGTTTAAAACACATCTATACGAAAAATTTGTATCAGGGTTTAAAACATTGCGGGGGTTAAAGTAAAGTTGTGCCGACGTACGATATTGTAAGTCTGTAGTACACACACACTACAAAGAATGACGCATATGTTTTCCGAAACTCCCGGTTGTATATCCCACTATCGGGTTAACAGTTAGCCTCGTGAATTTGACACGCAGGATGGTTCGAATCCGGAGTCATTCAATTGCGAGTTTCGACATCGGGAGTTACAGTTGTCCCCCAGTTTTCGCCTCATGGGTATTAGGATTGGAAGTATTATGTATCAAAGGTTTACATTATTAATAATAGGTACTGTCAAAATAAATATTGCAAATAAAATAATATTGTGCAAGTTATAAGTTTAGAGTGGGAGGCGAAAACTAGGCGACTACTGTAACCTCTTAAAATGAATTTTTATACTGTACTGCATTATAAAATTCATTCTAAGAGGTATTTGTGGGAACAGCGATGGAATGAAAGTCCTTCGAAATAATTCTGAGCTATTTCTACAGAAAATACCATTCACCCATTACTTTAGAAAAGACGACTCGCCATGTGGTGGATATTGGACGGGTTCATTTGGATACAGTGCTCCCTCGCAATAGTGAATGGTACTAAATTTCCGAGGTATTTATTTTCCACAGGAAATATAGATTAATAAAGGATATGCGAGAACTATTATTCAAACAAGGAGGCTCGCAGTAGGATTGTCTTCGTGGTACCTCCTCCATATTGCTCTCTTCTGTCCATACGTCAATCGAAGTCGCATTGTATGACGTCCCATGGTGCGTGTCATTCAAAATTTAAAAAACGATGTCGACATTCTCTATAAATTTATATCCATGGCATTTCCTCAAATATTAATATTAAAGATATTTATTAATTTTCACAAGTTTCACTCTTCCATCTCACGTTGGGAAGGCGGCAAGTCGACAGCAAGGCCGTGCCGCCACTCCGACGAACCTTCTCGCCAACTGTGGGGCCATTCTATCCGTCAAATTGGAGAGCAATGTCTATTCCAACTCACCCGTCCAATACCCACCACATGGTGGGTACTCCTGTCGTGGGTAGATGCTCTTCTCTGAAGAAATACGTAGCTCTGGGAATTCTAGCCGTCCATCACTGACTGATGGACGGCTGCGACGCACCCAAATGCGTATTCCGCGCGCAATCTGGTCGCTGCTCCTATTTCTTCCCCATTTGCGCACCCAAAACCCTGCTTAGGAATCCACCAGAGCTCCAGTGTACGATTCTGATGTGCTGAGATCATTTGCTCCTGCTACGTTGATGATTTGACACGTGAGTACACCTTCCTATCACCGCGATAGGTGGACGATGGCGAGAACGCAACGACGAGTTCACACTTGGATTTTGTTATCAAGATGCCCGTCGTCGAGTTCCCACTGCCGCCCAACTACTTTAAATGCCCGCCGCTCTCCCAGTATGAGATCGACCAGTACACGGAGATTGGGAGACAGAGCACACACGCTTTGGTACTGTCTCGAGGCTCCTCCATCGCGTGACTGACGTTGTAGATCATGAAAGCCAAGCTACAAGGAGGCACGTACGACTGGAAACTCCTCAAGGACCACTCGGAGCTCAAGATCTACAAAGGACACAGCCACGGCTCGACAAACGACGCGGTGCTGCACTGCGGTGTGATGGAAGTCATTGGCGAACTCGACGAATGCATGGAACTGCATCGCGACGACACGACGGAAGAAGCACGCGAGTTCACGCAGTGGTTTGGCCGCGCTTACATGGACGTCGTGACGTTGTACACGGTGCTGCCACGTCATCCAGATCGACCGAACGATTGTATCAAGATCAAGTGGTTCTTGGCGAAAAGTCCGCTCAACGGCCTCGTCGTCAAGCGCGACTTCGTCATGCTCGAGTCGTCTTTGGAGTTCCAAGTCGATGGCAAGAGAGCGTGGGTCCGGTCGTACCGCTCCATTGACCTTGCTGCCGTCCCTGACATGCGGAGAGAGTTCAATTGCATCCGTGGATCCATGTACGACATGGGCTACGTCATGGTGGAATCGGACCGCCCTGGGTATCTCCACATGACGTACTTGGCCGACATCGACATCAAAGGCAAAGTCCCGACGTGGGCGCATGACCATTCGCTCAAGTTTTGGCTGCGTTCCATGTTTGAAGTCGATCGATTCTTGCGGGAGAACCGTCTGAGCCGCACGCTCCTTCTCAGCAAAGACCAGCTCTGTCCGCTGCATCTACGCAACAGCTGCGCGCTCTGTCGACGCAAGTTTGGTCCCCTTCGGAAGAAAACCAACTGCTTCAAGTGCGGCGAAGTGCTCTGCCGCGATTGCAATCGCATCTGGAACGTCAGAGTCAATGGCCAGCCTGCGAAAATTCGAGCGTGCGTCACGTGTTCCCTCAGCAACACTCCACCTCCAAAGAGAAGACCGTCTTGGCCAGCGTACGGGAGCATGACACCGCTCCGATCGACGCATCTGGCGTCCACAGCAGGCTGGTCCATGGATTTGGACTTTGAAGACCATCGCGACTCCACACCAACTCCTGGGCTGACCAGGACTCTAACCTCCGAGTAGTATTCGGAAGTCTGTTGTCCTGCCACTCGCAAGGCCACCTCTGGACCACGACAAGGCCTTGTCCATTGATCTTTCGAGCCATCTTCTTCCTAGGCATTCCCTCCATGTGGCCATTCATCATCCCAACGTCGCTTCGGTTTAAAAACCTAAAACACCTACCTGTGAACTCCCAATAAACCTTAATAAACCTAACCTCTTTAAGATATTTGGCATTGACACACACGTGTTAATACACGTGTGAATTGGTCACATTCACACCATGTTTATATGAGCGACTACACAAGTACGTGCAAAAACGAAAGCTTCATTGACAAGACTCTTTGGGAGACATCAAATGCATTGTTGGATTGCATTTGATGAAAAGGGGCTAGCTATCCCCGCAGATAACGTTGTTGGCAAGGTAAATTACATACCCAGCCATCTGTTACAGAGCAGGACCACAGAAATTGACGGGGAAGAGATAAAGGCACCACCCCAGAAGGATAGCGGCACCACCCCAGTACTTAAATAAGGGAATGTTTAGGGTAAAGCCACTCAGGGATTGCCCGTACCAGCTGAAACTGCGCCGCCCAGCAGCTCCTGAGCCTAGCGCGTGCTTCGCCACGGCAGGGCAGCATGTACGTCTACCCTGTTGAACTGCAATGCACTCTTTTTAGGCTCCTAGGCACACAAAAGAAACATATGTTTCTTATTTAAGTACCGGGGTGGTGCCTTTATCCGCCCCCAAATTGACTCATGAGCCGACTCGTAGAATGGTCTTCATCCTAGCGATTCCACACCACACACTACGCTTCATTTTGCATGGACAAAGACTACTGAAGAATGAAGAGAACTGACGAAAGGCGGGCAAAACCTCCGCCGAAAGATCCTCTGGAAACATATTCGGTGTGCGTGTTAGCCTGGAAGCCTTTGCACACACGTGTAAAACACCAACAGGTGTAAGTGTAAAACACCAACACATGTGGACCTCACCCGCCATGACATTTGAGAAGTGTGAGCTTATAGCGAAAAACCGCAAGTCCATTGCTGCCGTCCATGCTAAGGGCTCTGGAGAGTCGAGCGTTGATCTACTGGCAGTCCAGGGGACGGCAAGGAAGGCCAAACTTCCACCGTGGTGTCGAGGAAAGCCACTGGAGCTCTGTAGAGATTGGACTCGTTGGCAGCACAGGGTCGGTCTCTCCACCACTTGCAACGCAAATCCCGTGGTTTTGACCGATGAACACTCGACAGCCCACGCGCCCTGTCCATCCATTTTGATCCAAACAGCGATACAACCTTTCCAACCAATTGGTTTCCCAGTCCACAATCTGTAGACGGCAACGGACTAACGTTTCAATCTCATTGTTTGGTCACAGGGCACCCAAATGGAGGAGGCAGTCGCCACTCTAGTGGCACGATCTCCCTCTGCTGTGCACCCAAAAGCTGCAGAAGAGTCCAGTCAGGTCAGGCGACTGACGTGATCTAATCGCAACACAACCAGATTTGACCCTCAGCGCCAAGAACATGCCAGTCGGGATCCCGCTGCCGCTCAACTACTTTAAATGCCCGCCGCTCTCTCAGCGTGAAGTCGAGCAGTACATGGAGATGGGCAGACAGAGCACAAAGGCTTTGGTACTGTCGTGAGCGCGCGGATGGTGGTCTAAGCTCGTTGTAGATCATGAAAGCCAAGCTGGAAGGTGGCACGTACGACTGGAAACTCCTCAAGGACGAGTCGGAGCTCAAGATTTACAAAGGCCGCTGCCACGGAACGACGGAAGACGCGGTGCTTCACTGCGGCGTCATGGAAGTCATTGGCGAACTGAACGAATGCATGGAACTGCATCAAGACGACACGACCGAACAAGCGCGCGAATTCACGCAAAAGTTTGGCCGCGCGTACGCCGACGCCATGACGTTGTACACGGTGCTGCCACGTCATCCGACTCGACCCAACGATCTAATTCAGATCAAGTGGTTCATGTCCAAGAGTCCACTGGATGGTCTTGTCGTCCGGCGCGATTATGTCATGCTCGTGTCGTCGTGGGAGTTCCAAGTCCATGGCAAGAGAGCGTGGGTCCGCTCGTACCGTTCCATTGAGCTGGCTGCCGTTCCTGACATGCGGAAAGAGCTCAAGTGCATTCGAGCGTCCATGTACGACATGGGCTTTATCGTCGTCGAGTCCGACCGACCTGGGCTTTATCGTCGTCGAGTCCGACCGACCTGGGTATCTCCACATGACGTACTTGGCCGACATTGACATCAAAGGCAAAGTCCCAGCATGGGCGCATGACCAGTCGCTCAAATATTGGCTGCGCTCCATGTTTCAAATCGACCGATACATGCGGGAGAACCGTCTGAGCCGCACGCCATTTCTCAAGAAAGAGCGGCTCTGTCCGCTGCATTTACGCAACACATGCGCGCTCTGTCGACGCAAGTTTGGTCCCCTCCGCAAGAAATCCAACTGCGTCAAGTGCGGCGAGGTGCTCTGCCGCGATTGCAATCGTATCTGGAACGTCCAAGTCAACGGCTTTGATGCCAAAATTCGAGCTTGCAACACGTGCTCCCTCGGCAGTTCGCCAGGGTCCAAGAGAAGACCGTCTTGGCCAGCGTACGGCAGCTTCACGCCGCTGCCATCGGTGCATCTGGCGTCGGCAACAGGCTGGTCCATGGACACGGACATGGACATCCTCGGCGACGCCGCGACTGCGCGTAGTCTGACCAGCTCTTTCAACTCGAATAAACTTTAAACTGTCGTTTGGCGATGTATTGCATTATCGTCGGCCATCTAAAGCGCCCCAATAAACCTACGTGAAGAAGAGCGAAGGCTCGGATTCGTGGCGCGACTCCATCAAATCCACAAAGCTCCAGAAATGTTGACCACAACTTTAATAAACCTAATAAAACCTAAAAAACCTAGTTGACAATGTAATCGTAGATAACTATTTTTTACTAGTACGAAACTTTTGACCATCATTCTGATTAAAACACGTTTAAACACGTTTTAATCTGACTTGAAAAATGTATGTTGAAAAATATTCGTGGTTTACGAAATTTTTGACAATCATTCCGAATAAAAACACGTTTAAACACGTTTTAATATGACTTGAACAATGTATGGTCAGAAGAATATTTGGTTCGGGAGTCCGCACCCCCCCCGGGGAACTCCAGTGGCATAATCTCGTTAAGTTGAAATTTTTTTGAATTCCACCATAAAGTTAAACGTGTGGTGGAATTCCAGAAGGCTTCATTGGAGACTTCTCCATGTCATTAAGAAGACATGAGCGGAGCATACCAAGCATTCGAGGATCTCGGAACAGTGGAGTTGAGAGCAAGGCATGTGTACTTGGCAAATTGGAAGAGAGGTAAACGGAGTGGTGGACAAGTGAGGCAAACAAGATTTCAAGCACAGGGACAAGTGATACATGTACAAACAGGTTGAGAAACATGAGAGCTAAGGCATTCTGGACGGAGGTGGATGGCATAAATTGTGGGGGGAGAACAGCAAACTCAGGTGAGCCTAGTGGTAGGCCTGCAACGACACGTCCACAAAATTGGTCTCCAGCACTTTCATATCGAAAATAGCGCTCCAGGACATTGCCTAAAGCCCATCCGCAACGCAAACACACACTTACAATTGTTGGTCCTGCTGTGGACCCTGAGCATGCAAAGGTCGCTACACCTTTTCGAATGGAGTGGGTTCCAATTTCCTTCTTGGATGGACGCATATGTGAGTCATTCGAAGAAGAAATAAGCAACTTATCCAGCGATTTGCCGAATCTTTCGCGCTGGTTTGATCCTGGGAACAGCGAACCAACACCAAGTTCTGGATGACATGCCAAATAGACTCCCATGGCTAGGAAGAGACAAGTATGGGGACTCATGGGATTTGCATAGCAATGTCGGGGATCTTTTAAGTTTAGACCTAAGAAGTACATTTAATAAACTATAGTTAAGATGCATATGCTACCATCTTGTTGTGTTTTCGTCTTGAAGAAGCATATTCCTATGGAGTCATTTTCAGGCAAAATATGATTCAAATGAATTGTTTCTGTTGACTTGGAGCGACACATTAGATTCCACGTAAGGATTAAGAAAAGGTGCGTGAAGCCACCATCTTTCAGGAGCAAGGACTTTTCGCAAAGGTTTGAGTAAAGAGCATAATGAAGGGGTTTCTTTCCCCTGGCAATTTTTTCACCAATTTGCAGCTTCTCAGCATGCATTTTCCTAATGCCTAATAAATATAAATTTTTGGTGATTAAGACTTCTACCTGAGAGGATCTCTTTGAGATCTTCGCCGTAATCGTCTGGAATCGGCATCCTCATGTCTTTGTAGTGTGATTTGATGGAGCTTCTATATTTTGACAGCGTATTTGGCTCCAAATCTTTTGACTGCATTGTGTGAATTATGAATTGTTTGAAATGCTCGTAAGTAAACACTGTGAGGTCAATGATCTCGCCGCCGTTATCATTCACTGTGAGTAGATGAGTCATATTTGTTTCCTACGCGTGGTTTACGGCCCCAGTAACATTAAATTACATACCTTTATCCATTTTACAATCTGTCTGAGACCCGATATGTATCCTTTTCTCGTGCTATCGGAGATCCGCTTGGCTCGCGCGCGTTGGATCGTGAAATCCTCGACTGGCATGACAAACTTGGAAATGACTAACGTGTTCGTTGCACCTGAATTTCAACCAATGAGAGTTTACTACATTTGAGTGGTGCACAAAACCGCACGATTTCCGTTTCCCTATTGTGATCCTTGTGTTGAATACAAAATTTAAATGTATTGACGATAAATCCACACGGGAAATGGAAATCGTGATGCCACCTGCATTACTCTTGTCAAACATAATACATATGAGCATTACTTTTTATGGTTTATCACAAAGTAAATGACGACCTAAGTTTCGTGATACACTGAATAATCTGAGTTTCAATCATCGTTAGCTGACTTCAATATGATAGTAACAAGCGAAATACTACGTAGTAGCCATTATCGTGCAAGCGACTCAGTGACTTTAGGTGTACATTTGATCCACCAGAGCGTTGCGATTGATGAGTTTTACAATACACAGACCATAAAACCTAATAACCTATCCTTATAAACCTAAACACCTTGAATAAACCTATAAAGCCCAGCCTGCAACTTCTCAAACCTTGCAAATCGATTCACAAATAGACGAGAAAAACCTAATAACCTATCTTTAGTGATTAATAAACCTTTAAAAACCTGTATGCAACTTGTCGAGCTTTGCCAGTCACAAATAGTCAAGAAAAACCTAATAACCCAACCTTGGCGAATAATAAACCATTTAAAACCTATTATAAACCTAAAAAGGCCAGTTCCTTGGGGAATGTTTCAAGAAAGGTGCCATATGATAGATGTAATGGATCCATGGCGCGTCTGTCGGTCGCGCGCGGAATTCCAAGCGTTCGGCGGCGTGACGATGACAAATAAATTACGACTTATCTTGGGTCAAGCTGGATCTGTGATTGACTGTAGAGAGACGACGACTGGTACATGGAGGGAGTGTCAAGGATGATCGTTTGCGCGGTGGGCGCAAAGGTCGAGTCGACGTTGCTGGTCAAGTCGATGGGAATGGCCTCGACATGGGCTGGGAAATCGTCTTCCATGGACCAGCCGGCTGTCGACGAGAGATGCGCCGATCGGATCGGCGTGACGCTGACGTACGACACACCCGCGCGCTTTGTCTTGGGGGCTGCGACGGTGCTGCTGAGCGAGCACGTGACACAAGCGCGGACTTTGGCTTCGAGGCCGTTCACATTGACGCTCCAGCGACGATTGCAAGCGCGGCAAACGACCTCGCCGCACTTGAAGCAGTTGGTTTTCTTCCGGAGGGGGCCAAACTTGCGGTGGCACAGCGCGCAACTGCTGCGTAGATAGAGCGGACAGAGCTCGTCTCGACTGAGGAAGGGCGTGCGGCTCAGGCGGTTCTCGCGCATGCAGCGATCGATTTGATTCATGGAGCGCAGATAAAACTTGAGCGAATAGTCATGCGCCCACGACGGGACATTGCCTTTGATGTCGACGTCGGCCAAGTACGTCATGCTGAGATAGCCCGGTCGATCGGATTCCACGACGACAAAGCCCGTGTCGTACATGTAGCCACGGATGCAGTTGAGCTCCCTGCGCATGTCTGGAATGGCGTCGAGCTCGACGGAATGGTACGATCGGACCCACGCTCGTCTGCCGTCGATTTGGGTTTCCATGTCCGACTCGAGGACGACAAAGTCCCGCCTGGAGATGAGGCCGTCGAGCGGAGTTTTGGCAAGAAACCAGTGGAGCTTGATGCAGTCGTATGGTCTATCTGGATGCCGGGGGAGCGGCGTGTCGAGCGTGATCACATCGGCGTAGGAGCCAACAAACCGTCGGACGTATTCTCGCGCTTGTTCGGTCGTGTCATAGCGGTGCAATTCCATGTTTTCTTCGAGCTCGGCGACCATTTCCATCACTCCGCAGTGGAGCACCGAGCGTTCGGACGAACCATGACTGCGTCCTTTGTAGATCTTGAGTTCCGCTTCGTCCTTGAGGAGTTTCCACTCGTACGTGCCTCCTTGCAGCTTGGCTTTGTTGACCAACGTGCGGATGCTCTGTCGTCCAATCTCGACAAATCGGTTCTTCTCCCGCTGTGTGAGCGGCGGGCAGTCAAAGTAGTTTGTCGGGAGGTGGCCATCGGACGGCATTTCTCTGTCGTGGGGGCACCTCGGAGAATGCGAAATAGAGTTCTGAAGTTGGACGGCGTTGCAGCTGGTATGCTGCTAAAGGAGGCTCAACCAACGCAGCATGGGTGACCCACCGTCGAAAGCTTGAATCTTGACAAGGATCTGGATTCAAAGCCATGTCATGCCACTCTCGAGACGCGTCCCACCGCGTGGTGGGTGCACGAACGACCAGCATGTTACAGCGCACCTAGATCCGAGTGCACCTTCACCGCGCTTCGACTTGGGTGCATCAGGATTACGAGAGGAATTTCGTTAACCTCGTCATAATCCGGTTAATCCAAAGATTATCCGTCTACCATCGACAATATACTGTGAAAATCAATATTATCCTGTTAAAGTCAATATTTTACGGGTAATATCCGGTTAAACTCGAACTTATCCGGTTAAGATTCGGTATGAGTGTGTGGCGGAGAATGCAATGCTCTGTCGGAGAAGGGAGAGCATCACAATGGGATATCTGACTATCTTTCCTCATTGATAAAGGCGGTAGGTTGACCGTCAGGACGTGCTGCCACCCTCATGAAGCCTGTTCAAGAACCTATGCAACAGTGGAGTTGGTGATTTCCATCCCTTTTCTAAACTTTCACAATTTGATATATTAAAACAACTTATATTATTAAAGAATAAATTGTTGAAGGTTGTAACAGTATATGGATCATTTCTAATACTGTATTAAAGTATAAACGTGGAAACTGATATTTTTGCTGATTTCCTAGATTGAGCGACATATAAATGAATTATACAGTTAATTGATTTTAGCAGGTAATATTGTGTTATTTCAGATGTAGTATTTTATCCGTCATCCGTATAATATTGAATATTAAAACATACAGGTTACAGTCCTCCTAGCTCATTCTCGCTGCCATGCTCCCTCATGATCATTTAGAGCGTGCTCCATGCGGCAAACGCTAACCTGCTATGGAACTATCGAACCAAATAGAAATCATAGCGTTCTAGCGTGGTATATTCAAGCCCAACGGCGTCACGCAAATGTTACAAGACGCCAACTAGGATTTGGCATGATTTTGTCGACCAAGTTTATCCGGATAATATGCATTTTTGACGAAATTCCTCGGATTACGATGGAGATTTGAATGACAGGAGTCGTCACGGCATCCTCGTCCTTCCCGCGATCGTTCTCGACACAATTGACAACGAGCAATCCATGGTTCATCAGCGCGGCTGTCCCCCCTCTCCATCTCCGCTCTGGCTTTCTTAGCATGTCGAACTGTAATCAACACGGATCTCGGGGACAAATCTGTCAGCCAACAAGATGGAAGGACCGATGAAGCGAGCCACACTCTCTGCAAGGACGGGAAACAACTTGGTTGCCATCTGTACATGCCTCAGAGGATGCTCACGCTTGGAAACTCCATAATGCGAAGTCCAGAGCATCCTCGAGAATGCAATCGCGCCGATGATGGAATGCTGACCCGACTCCACGCTGGATCGTGCGAAACAGCATCCACCCACGGGACGACGAATCGACCAGCCAGCGAAATGCACCGTACGTACGTTGCTCCCACGACATGAAATCGGGAAGCAATGTCCAAGCAGAGAGCGGCTGTCGACGGCGCAGTGGCGACGACAATCTGCGAGTTTCCGCGGCGGTACGACAACTTTGTCCCTGGACCACACATTCTCTGTAGGATATAATTGACTTTATGAAACAATTCCTTGCGAGTAATCGACGGCCACGACGACATCGTCGTCGTCGACGGCATCCTCTTCTTTGAGCAGCATCCTCTCTGGGATCATCGTGAGGATGAGCGGGAACTCTACCGGCGTTTTGGTCGGCTGCGGCGAGTCGTCGTGGGGCGTCCATGGCGCGACGACATCCGTGGACGTGAGGGAGCAGGAAAGACACGCTTGGAGTTGAAATTCGTCGCCGTGGATCTTGACATTCCACGTGCGATTGCATGCGCGGCAGACAACGTCGCCGCACTTGAAGCAGTTGGATTTCTTGCGCAGGAGGCCGAATTTGTGCCGACAGAGCGCGCACGCCGAGCGCGAGTCGAGGGGAGTGAGCTGAGAGGAACCGAGAGATGGAGACCGGCTCAGACGGTTCTCCCGCATGAACCGGTCGATCTCCGCCATGGACCGCAGCCACGACTTGAACGTGAGCTCGATCGCCCACGACGGAACGGCGCCTTGGAGCTCCATGTCGGCCACGTGCGTCATGTCGAGGTACCCCGGTCGGTCCGATTCCACCACGACTTGGCCCATGTCGTGCATGGACCCACGGAGACAGTGGAGGGACTTGCGCGTGTCGGGAAAGCCCGCGAGTTCGATGGAGCGACACGAGCGGACCCACGCGCGCTTCCCGTCCACTTTGAACTCGAAATCCGTCTCGAGAACGACGAAATCGCGCCGCGCGACCAGTCCGTCGAGCGGACCTTTGAACATACACCACTTGATGTGCGTCGAATCGTTGGGCCGGTCGGGATGGCGCGGCAAAACTGTGTGGAGGAGCGCGACGTCGACGTATGAGCCGCCGAATCGTCGGTAGTACTCTCGTGCTTGCTTGGTCGTGTCGTAGCGGTACAAGTCAATGTACTCGTCGAGTGTGCCCACGACTTGCATGACGCCACAGTACCGCGGCGGGCCGGCCCCGCCGTTCGCTTGCTTGTAGATCTTGAGCTCCGACTCGTCTTTGTGCAGTTTCCAGTCGTACGCGCCGCCGCGGAGCTTGGCTTTGTGGATCAACGTCTCGGCGCTTTGCTTGCCAAGGTCCACGTACCGTTTGATCGTATCGCGCGACAAACGTGGGTTGTTGAAGAAGTCGAGCGGCAGCGGGCGTTTCCCTGGCATCTCCACGCTCTCTTGCGCTCGAAATGCAATGTGACATCAAGACGTTAGCACTGCGCCTGCGTCAACTGGCAATCCATCATACATGGGTGCTCGCCAGGGGCGAGAAACCTTCTCGACGCTGAATGTCGGTCGTCAGCGCACAACGAAGCGCTCGATTGCAGCATTGAAGCAGGAGCGGGCAAGCGACGCAATGCCAAGCGAGGGAGCGCACGGTGGCGGCTGAAAGATGGCGTCGAACGTGCTCCGACGCTTCCATCTTGTCGCGAAGTATGCTGTTTGTCGTGACTCACGGGTGCCGGCCACGTGTGTTTTCGTAACGTACGGTCAATGAACCAAGTGCTCGCCCGACCCTTCCAGCGGCATCTGCTCGGCCAAACTTGATCCACAAGAGCGTGCGCAGTGCACAAACGCGCCAGATGCGACCTGGTTGCATCAAGATGCTCTTGTTCGACACGCTTTTGCCGAGCGTTCTCGTCGTCGGAGAAGGATGCCAAACTGGGCTTTTCATCTTGTGGGTGCGCCGCCATATTGCTGTACCGGTACGTTTGACCAGGGGATACGCTTGATTTCAGGACTTCCTTCCATGGCCATCGCGACGCTGCCCAAGTCTGCTTGTGCATGGCATCGAGTTGAATATGCTGGAGGTCTCTGTCGATCGTCACGATAGCGATCTAGGTTTATTATGGTTTATTTAATTTAGGTGAATAGGTTTTTTCAAACTATGACGTGGCACGATCTGGTAGCGTCTATGGCCAAAGGTTTGTGGGAACTGTACGTCATTGCTGTGCGTTTGATGAGGGCTGGCCAAGCCTGCTTATGTACGGCATCGAGTTGAGCATGCTGGCGATTCACACGAAACTCTGTGGATTGTAGCAAAAGCAGTCAAGGTTTATTATGGTTCATTTAGGTTTATTATGGTTTATTTAATTTAGGTTAATAGGTTTTTCAAGCGCAACTTGAACAATGACGTGGCACGATCTGGTAGCGTTTGTGGCGAAAGGTTTGCCAGCGAAGATCGCAAACAAAGTCCCAAGTGCTGTGGATGAAGTTCTCTACTTGGGGTGGTCTTCATGTGGTAATCCACGGGTGGAGTGAGTGTTCAGCATGATGGGATTCACCTGGCGATCCGAGGATTGATCGGCCGACTGGACGGCGTCGCCGTCGTCGTCGTCCACTGCATCGCCGTTTTCTCTTCTCTCTAGCAAAGCCCGCAGTGGCGTCTTGAAGAGAATCGATGGCTGCGGTGCAGTCGTCGAGCGTGACGACGTCGGTGTCCACGCGGCGACGGCCAAGGAGCACGGAAGACAAGCGCGGATGCGAACGTTGTAGCCATCGATCTTGACGTTCCACCTGCGATTGCATGCGCGACAGACGACGTCGCCGCACTTGAAGCAGTTGGTTCTCTTGCGCAGGAGACCAAACTTATGCCGACAGAGCGAGCACGTCGAGCAGGATGTCAATGGCTCCAGCTGGGAGGACCGTCGAAATGGAGACTGGCTCAGACGGTTCTCCCGCATGAACCAGTCAATCTCCGACATGGACCGCAGCCACAACTTGAATGAGAGGTCGACAAGCCACGCCGGGGCCGTGCTGTGGATGTCCATGTCGGCCACATACGTCAGGTCGAGGTACCCCGGCCGGTCGGATTCCACCACGACATGACCCATGTCGTACATCCTCCCACGGCGGCAGTGGAGCTCCTGCCGCGTGTCGGGAAAGCCAGCGAGATCAATCGAGCGATATGCGCGGACCCACGCTCTCTTGCCATCGACTTGGAACTCCAAATCCGTCTCGAGGATGACGAAATCGCGCTTCACGGTGGCCAGCGGACTTTGAAGCAGACACCATTTGATGCGGGTGGCATCGTTGGGTCGATCTGGACGGCATGGAGCGATCGTGTGCAAGACCGCGACGTCGACGTAGGCGCCACCGAATCGCCGAAAGTATGCTCTCGCTTGGTCGGTCGTGTCGTAGCGATACAAGTCGATGTACTCGTCGAGCTTGCCCACGACTTGCATCACGCCACAGTACCGAGACGGTCTTTCCAGAGCCCGACGGCCGCGCTGCTTGTACATCTTGACCTCCGACTCGTATTTGTACAATTGCCAGTCGTACGTGCCGCCAACCAGCGCCGCTTTGTGGATCAATGTCTCTGCGCTTTGCACGCCGACATCAGCGTACTCTTTGATGGCTTCTGGCGAAAGACAAGGACAGCTAAAGTAGCTCGGTGGCAGCAGGAGTCTCCCAACCATCATGTACGTGCTGGCGATCAATTTGAAATGTTGTAGCAACACCCCCAGCCACAATTATCCATCGTCTCTGGGTGCTACAACGAGTCCTCTACGTCGTTCAAGCTGTATTCTGGCAAGGATCCACGCGTGGAGGACAAAAGCTGCGCTGGGATTGCCGCAGCTTATCCACAACAAGGTTGAGCGCCGTGAGTTTGATCGCGCCATCCATTTTGTCCAGCTACATGGCGCGCAACGAGATAGTCCGCCGTCCCGTCATCGGCGAATTTTGCTCGAAACCACGTGCTCTGCGTGACGTGGCGGCACCGTATACAAGTTGCGATCTCCAGGTAATTCCTGTGTCGGCCGTATCAGTGGAGCAACATGCTAAAAACGTGCAGCTCGCTACAAACCGAGTCTTCAGACGTGCTGTGGCTTGCTGTGGACGGCAGAAGACAGTCAACAAGCGGCGAGTGAGCTCGGTGGCAGCAGGCAGAACGTTCCCAGCATGGGTGCTACAAAGATTTCACTCACCCATTCAAGCTGTATGTCGGCAACAATTCATTCGAGCATTTGTCAATTGAAATTGTGATGAGACCTCTTTAAATCCATGTTTTTAATTGCCAAAATATTGTCAATTTCAGTCAAATTTGTATTTTTGGCCAAATATCAAATACATTTCCAAATATCAATTTGACTATACTGAAGCCAAGTTGAACCGAATATTGGCCAAATTAATTGCATGTGAGTTAGGGTGTGTTTGGGTGTGTTTTGTGTGAATGAGTGAAATACTCGATTCTGATTGGCTGCGAGATTGGAAAATCGATTTAAAAATCGATGCATTTCCAACCCAGCTCCCTATTTACATTACACTGTTCGAATGAATCTCACAATTAGGAATCAGCACGGAACCGGCTCAAAAATCTGGAGCCAAGCCGATTGCAACAATTAGCCGGCTCAAGCCGAACCAAGCTGGTCAAACCGTGGTTTCCAAAATATGAAACTGATCCCAGTCAAGCTGGTGCCAATGGAGCCCATGGTCCATTGAATGGACAATAAAGTAAACGTAAGAAATAAATGTCGTGTTAGATTAGCAATATCTAGCTATCATGATCAAGGTAATGCTAAACTACAGCGTCATCCTTGGCCACTTCTGTCAAATCTTCTCGGATTGCGAGATTATTGAGTGCAACGAGATAGTCAGTAAGCAGGTCAATCTTTGCCCTTTTTCAGCAAAGCGCAGCCACGATTCAACACAGATCTCAGCTTTGAACATGTGATCGCCGAGTCTAGCACGCCCTTCAAACAAACGCTTGGCAGCTCTTTCACTGGGGACTGACGTTGCTGGGCCTCCAGATAGTCCATGGCTAGTCTGTAAAGCTTTGGGTATTCTAACCTATGTGCTTTCCACCACTCCAGAATGTTCACATCTCGGGAAAACTGAGGATTTAGAGCAAACATCTGCAATTCGGACTGTGCTTTGGTCGCAAGGTGCTTGGTGCCAAACAAGTCAATGTCATCGTCTTCACCTTCGTTGGCATTAGCACGTCTTCTGCGTTTGTTTCATTCGAAGCAAGGCTATGAAGCAAGATTTCAACGACGGCTTTATCGCCAGCATAATCACCCGAGGTAGTATCTCGAGAAACCCGAAGATCAAGGAACTTTGCAACGCTGCCAATGACACACGTCAAATCTCGAGCATGAACAATAAGATTTTGCAGCATAGATGAGCTCGCTGCCGCAATGCCAGGGTTTGTATGTTCAATATTGACATTGCAGTGACCAATGAGAAGTTTGTTTGCGGCGAGTGCTAATGTAAGGCTGCATGTCTGACTTGCCCCTATCTGTGTGCTCACTTTAGCCGGTACGCTGAGGAAGACTTGGACATCTTCTACAGATTCCCAGTAGACTTCAATTGTCTTCACTTCGGTAGATAGCACGGCAAGTATGACTTGCTGAAGCTTGATACATCCACCAAGTATTATGTACAGTGATCCGGGAAATATAAGACCATGGGCGATTCTTCGCTGATTGGTCAATTTCATGTTCAACATGGACTCCATGTACTGCAATAAATTATACACCTTCAAATTGAATAGTGCAATTTAGAAATGAGTGTGAAATCTCGATAGAACAAGATTGTAAGACTTCATATACTTTGAAAATTGCTAGTGTACAAATTATACAGTTTGTCATGCCACCGATCCAAAAACATTGGATTTTTGAAAAAATAGGGAAAACTCTATAATTTTATATTTGCTGCATCCATTTTGAAGATGTCTCAATGAACAAGCTGCCGCAATGCAACACGAAATGCACAGTGTTTTGATTCAATGAACTTTAGGCAACGCTTTTCTAAAGCTAGATCTTATTCTTTCGGGAGTGATTGCCTCCCATGCCGCAATCGCCCTTTTTATTGTCGCCATTTGCTTTTCTTTGGCTGTTCGCTGAGTGGTCGTCTCAGCAAGCCACATTCGGCGCAGCACACTTTTGAATGGGCCCATAACGCCCACATCAAGAGGTTGCAATACAGATGTGCAGTTCTTGGGGATATGAGCTCAGTTCCTCCTCCACAATAGAGTAACTTTGATCACTCACATGAGCAGCAAAATTGTCAACAACAAATAGTGTTGGAACTCGCACTTCAGATCTAATTAGTGTGAATATATACAGTAAAACTCACCAAGTGAAACACCACATATAGCGAAACACCTCGCATCTTGAACGATATTTCATCCACCGATTAATATCCACACATTTCAACTTGCCAAGTGAAACAATTCAACCTCTCAAATGAAACATTTAGCTATAATAAAACTAGTATAAAGTCTAGCTCTTTGTGCCGATTGACCCACCGTAACATGGTTGAGTTGATCCTCTCTGAAAGGGCGAAGATTGTCGAACTAACTGATGACGCTACTCCATACAAGACAGCCGTTGAATATATTGAAAGCTAGGAACGCTGGGAACGCCATGTTAGCACTGATCTTCTCCGCGAGTTGCATGGCATCCGAGTGGCAGTTGGAATAATCAAAGATCACAGTATTAAAACCTCCAATAAATAATTATATGACTACCTCGGGATGTAAAACACCTCTCATCTTGAACAAATTATCAGTCCACCGAATGACGTTTCACTTGGCAGGTTTCACTGTATGTGCCCGTCTATGTCTAATTATTGTAGTACCTCATGAAATCTGACAAGAAATATTTCCATCCATCAGCATCCATCCACGCTTTCTTCTGAACAAAATACGCATGGGGTTGAGGATAATCTTGGAGTTCATCTTGTTCAATGTAACCCCCCTTTTCACCCTTGATGATGAAGAGTATGGGGAGTTTTTCTCCTGTAATTAGTGTTAGTAAAAATTAATGTTGTGACACTAAATACTACCGTTACTGCGGGCTGATAGCACCGCGGTCAATCTCGAGGACGACTTCTCGCTCGAGTCTAATGAAGTGTCTTGACCAATTTGGGTCCAGAGATAGCGAGGAGGAGTATCATAGAAGATACCCGTCTCATCTACGTTAATGATATTTTCACTCGAAATGTACCGATATTTGTTCCAGAATTCGGAACAGAAAATCTCCTTTAACTCTCGGAGCTCATCACGTGACAACGGCAAGGATGACGTCGTAGCCCGCCGCCATGAAAAGTTGTTGCGCAGAGCAAAATCCCTGCAAAGAGACCCCATATTTTTGTATGGATCGCCGGCACACTCGCAGGAAGCTATGTAGTTTTGCAACCACTCCTGGTGGTGTGACTTTAGGTACTGCACCATGTGAAAGGTGCTCAATGGTCTTCTCTTCTCTCTTAAGTATAGCATGAACTCGAGAAGACTCTATGCAGTCAACAAACATACAATAATACAATAAATTATTTTCATTACTTGGGGCTGTGGGAGAATACACGGTCTTCCAGCTCCTGGAGTCCTTTTGGCTTGTGGTTGAAGGGAATTCAACACTGTCGCATTACACTTGCGTATCGTTTCCTTGGAGATTCCGGTTGTTTGAACCACAGTTTCTAGTCCTTGTTCTTCGACAGCACGTAGAACCTTCAGCTTGTACGACGCAGTGTAAGAGCGCCGCAATTTGCACAACTTCTCGCTGTTTTCTGACATCGTGTCAGAAAAGTTATGGCCATGAAGCGATGTTTGACAACCTGTGATATCTATCTATTGTTAAAATTTATATTATTAAATTTGAAGGTTATAAAATGGGGTAGGGTTTGACGATGGTCTTATAATATAAGACCATCGTCAAACCCTACCCCATTTTATACAGTGATCCGGGAAATATTATTTCCCGGATCACTGTATGTATTAATAGAGTTCCATCTCGTGGGTTGATATTCTTTGCCAAGTATAGACTTTGACATGGTCAAAAACATAGCACGTGACTCTTTTACTTGCACCAATTGCAGCTATGTGTGAACGCAAGCATTCCACCGATGGTGCAATCGATTTCGTCATGTAGTTAATTGCAAGCTGGAAAGTGTGGGAATATGATGGATTTGCGTCTCGTTGTCACGATTCAACAAAGATATAGCGGTGGACGCTGCGGCTACGGCATCACTACCATTGTCTGAAACAATCGCCATAAGTGGACGAGACAATCCAAGACTGTTAACAAGGGAAGCAAGATGCTCGCCACATCTTTGGCCACAACCAGATCCAGGTGGCACATGAAAAAAGTCCAAAATAGTCGCATCCAAGCAGCAGTCCTCCATGTTCGCCCAATGCAGAGTTGTAGAGTAATAACCGCGTAATGATTGATTCGACCATCCATCAAAGGTAATTGAAAATCTGTTGTCCAATTGAGAAAGCTACCTTCGAACACGAGATTGTACATTTGAAGGATTCTCCTGGCAATGGTTCGTGGACTCGGAAGACAGCAGCCGGGAAGAAGTTTTAACATGAGTTTAGCAAATCAATATATTTATTCATAAAGGTTATGTGTTATTGGGTTATTTAGTGTGTATGTTTACTTAAGGTCTTCATATTGTTATATTAAATATTACAGTATATAAAATTCAGAGACAGTCCACAGTACTGCCGATGCACATTGAGCACTGCAGCACCGCCGCAGTCTTCTCGTTGCATTCTCCGATACGAAACCAAGCCGTGGAGGTCCATGTTCGTGCCGTGGGTGGCCTGCACGATGTCGTTGTGGCGCACGGATCTCGCAGCGATGCCAAGATAGGACGGTACAAAAAACCTATTCATAACAATAAAACCTAAAAACCTAATGAATCTAAAAAACCTCACATATGAGGACGGTACAGCATGAATGCGCCGTGGACACTACTGAGGCAATCGCGTTGCTCGGTGTCGAGAAACGCAGAGAGCTCAACGGAATGGCGCGATCTACGCAAATCGTCCATCCGTGGAATCGCTCCACCAAAGTTTCTGCTCCAAATGAGCTTGGACGGTGCGCGTGGTGACTCCCGGTGGCGACAACAACGTCAAGAGTGCACAGGTATGCTGTTTTTTTGTGTGACTCACGACTCTCCACGGCAAAGGGGAAGCACGCACCGTTGGATGCCCATGAAATGACAAACCCAAGGTGGAATTGGACTCAAGTGGCACCCACAACGTGCAAACCGTCGACAATTATTGACTGCTTGGCTGTACTCGTCGCTGCCAACCGTGGGGCCGACACCCAACGGCGCCAAATGGGTCCAAACCGTCGAGAAATTCACTCCAAACCACGTGGATGCCGTCGCAGAACGATGTGCAAAGGCAGAGGATAGGTACAGCAGAGCTAGCAAGCTTCCTTTGGCTTTGTTACCTTTGCTTCTATCGTTTAGGATGGTCGTTGTGCGTCAATTCTCGCAAGGAGGGGATGTCAAAGACAAGGAGCTGCGTCTGCGGGTCACGGGTGGAGTCTGCGTAGTTGGAGAGATCGACCGAGACAACGTCGTCGTCGTCGTCGACCGTGCCGTCGCCCCTGGTTTCAAGAAATGGCCATTCGGTGGCTTTCGTGAGGACTGCCGGCCATTCTGGAGCCATCACGTTCGAGTAGGACGAGCTCGGCGTCCATGCCGAGACGGCGGACGTGTCGAGCGAGCACGGAAGACACGCGCGGATGCGAACTTGGCGGCCATCGATCTTGACGTTCCACTCGCGATTGCAAGCGCGGCAGACGACGTCGCCGCACTTTAAGCAATTGGATTTCTTGCGCAGGAGACCAAACTTGTGCCGACAGAGCGCGCACGTCGAGCGCGAGTCCAACGGAGAGAGCTGCGTGCGGTTGACAAATGGCGTGCGGCTCAGCCGGTTCTCCCGCATGAGTCGATCGATCTTGGACATGGAGCGCACCACGACGTGACCGCGAGATCCACGTCGGCCACGTGCGTCATGTGGAGGTACCCCGGTCGGCCGGATTCGACCACGACAAAGCCCATGTCGTGCATGGATCCACGGCGGCAGCGGAATTGCTTCCTCGTGTCGTCGGGAAGCCGCCGCCAGCGAGGTCAATGGAGCGACACGAACGGACCCACGCCCGCTTGCCGTCAAGTTTGAACTCGACATTCGTTTCGAGGAAGACGAAATCGCGCTTGGCGACCAAGCCGTCGAGCATGCCTTTGCCTACAGACCACTTGATGTGCGTGGAATCGTTGGGCCGGTCGGGGTGGCGCGGCGAGACCGTATGCAAGACCGCCACGTCGATGGAAGCGTCGGTGGCATATCGCCGATACCATTCTCTCGCTTGGTCGGTCGTGTCGTTGCGAAAGACGGCGATGTATTCGTCAAGATCGCCAATGACATGCATGACGCCACAGTACCGCGATGGCCTTCCTTGGCCTGCCCGGTGGTGGCCGCCGCCGCGCTGCTGCTGCTGCTTGTAGATCTTGAGCTCCGACTCGTCTTTATGCAATGTCCAGTCGTACGGCCCGTCCACGAGCTTGGCTTTGGCGACCAATGTCTCGGCGCTTTGCATGCCAAGAGCAGCGTAGTGCTGGATCGCTTCGGGCGAAAGAGGAGGGCGGTTCAAGTAGCTCGGTGGAAGCAGCGATTGTCGTTTCCGAGCCATGACGTGCACCCTCGTGGTCAAAATGGCAACTGGCGCAGCAGAAGTTCCACATGACATGGGCGCTTGAACGATTTTGTGAGCTGCGGAAGTACTACAGCCGTTGGAAGCACCGCCACATGGTCTTCTTGCTGCTTTCAACGATGGAAAGCCAAGCCAGAGAGGTCCTCTTTCGTATCTTGGGTGGCCGAAGCGATGTAGTTAGTTGGCTCTTCGCCAAGTCAGACAAGCAAACCTTCCAGGGAATGCCCGAGAAAGGATCGTCAATGTAGCCATCCATCCACGTGCAACTCACGTTACAACCACCACAATTGGACGTCCACGAGGCCAGTAATTTCTCCGCCATGGCCACGAAGTGGGTTTCTCTAAACTTACAGCTGTATTTGCAAGGTACTGACTGTATCGTCGTAACGTTATGCGGCCAACTTGTCGAGTTTAGAGACAATTTTTGAGTTTAGATTATACTACTAGTACTTTACTTGATTTGTCAATTGCGAACAACTTGAACGAGAAAAAGAATACATCATGCAAGGTTCCTGTCAGATTTTATTTTCTGTCGTACGTTTAAAATATAATTTCTAATAGGTTATAAATTAAAACAGATAAAATATATCGATATTCCATGAACTTGACGTATATTAAGAATGTTTTCAAGAAGGTTATCATTTGACAAAATTGCGTCAAATTATGTCCGAATTCCTGACGAACTGGTAAATTATCTCATTTTCCAATTTACCGTCAAGTGCGCAAGTCTAACGTCCGGATATTATCCGAACAAAGTTTGTGGTCTTCCTGTCTGGTGTGAATTGGCATTACTGTACCGATTTCGGGGAGCGAAGCGAGGCAGTGTCAAAAGGGCCGCGCTCCTAGTAGTCGATGGGACCGCCTCGGCCTCGCTCGTCGATAGTGCTAGGCCGGATAACGGCGCTGACTTGTTCCCTTGGTATTCGGAGGAGTCCCTGAACTCATGATGCCGGACAGGAAAGATCGTATGTGCTACCAAACAACAGAAATTCATGGTGCATTTATGAAAAATATATTGCTAACCTATTCTAGAGCATTGTCAAGATGATCAACTTCCTTTCCGCTGCTGGTTTCGGTAATGACGTCCGTATTATCAACTAATTCATACTCACCACTATCCAGCAGGGGTTGAAAAATGTCATCACAAGCAACGTCTACGGCGTGGGTGGAATTTTCGTCGTGGGTAGAATTGTCGTCATTGCTGTCCATCGGTGGGTCAATTATTTGGCATTTTACAAAGCCGTTCACGATTGTCTTCGTAGGAATATTCTCCCATGCATCGTGGATCCATTCAACAAGGTCCCAACGGTCTGTACGGCGTAAATGAAATGATTTCCCCCACCATGTCCGTTTTGAGCGATCTGCTCTCGTAAGAAATTCACCCAACTTCTTCTCATTGCAGCTTTGATAGGTTTCATCCAACAAACGTCAGCAGGTTGGCATATCCAAGTAAATGTTGGAGGCACGCGAACAAGAATAACGTTCAATTTGTCGGCAAGTTCGGTAACCTCGTCTGTGCAATGTGCACTAAAATCGTCCCACATGAGCAGCACTTTTTTAACATTTTGCCCAAAACGATATCCAAAATGGTAAGTCAAAAAACGAATGGAGATTCCACTGTTCCACCATGCTGAAGGATTTCCATAGATTTGCAAGGGAAAGTTAGCGTGCAAGGCATCAATTTCTGCCCAAACTCTCCGTCCAAAGCCGTTCCGCAAGGTGAGATTTTCTTTGACCGAGTCTTTATTCTTTGAGGATTGCGTCTTTAGAACTAAAAAAAGTGGATATCGCGTTCCCTTTGCGTCAGCCAGCACCATAGCGGTCAAGCGATCCTTGGAGTGTCCAGAAGACTTGATCCACACTGTTTTGACACCTTCTTTGTCAATTGTATGCTTGGGCAAGTACTCATAATTTATGCCGGTCTGATCAACATTGAATATCTCGGTAATGTCATTGTCGTTGATAATTTTTCGAATCATCGTTTTGAAATCTTGTAGAGCTTGTTCCCCATCGGCTTGGTTTGCTTGGCCCGACCTGGTTTTAGCGCGGATCGAGAAGCTCCATCATTTCATAAATCCCTTGATCCAGGTGGGGCTCGCTTTAAATTGATCTTCTGTTAAACCATTTTCTTTAGCCACCTCAAGTGCTTTACATTGCAACAGCATGTTAGACACTGGAACACCATCTTGGCGTAGTTCAGCAACCCATTGAGCTATATTTTCTTCGGCATTATATGAAAGGGTTGTTGCAGTGCCATGTCTTCGAATTGTTCGCATATTGCCTGTGGAAGGCGTGTCAGCCGCAATGGTTATGTGTTCTCTTTGAGATTCCCAGCGAAGTATTTGCTTCCATACTGTTTTTCGCTCTGTACCAGTCACACCAAAGAAGAATCTATCAATTGCCGATTCCATTGAGTGATCACGGCGCCAATTGATTATATGAAGCTTTTTGCGATAAGTGATATATCTGCGTTGATGTTTGGGTGGAACACGCTTACAATTCTTGATAACAGGACGCCCTGTAGCGAGTCGATGATGTTTTCCATGTCCTGGTGGCGCCATTTTGCCAATATCGCGCGCAGCTCAATATAGAAAATATAGGATATGACAAGTATCTTCTTTTACGAGATATTGCCTGAAATAATAAAGTGAAAATACTATAATATGGAGGCATATTTGGTTCGCAATTGACAAATCAAGTAAAGTAGTCACTTCTAGGGGTAATCAAATATGAGCACTTTAAAGTTTTGCATTCGCTTTATGGTGCAATAATAATAAAAAGTTTGGAATTTTTAAAATCAATAAAGCGCTTTAATTGTGAGAGCAATAAAGCACCTCTCGAGATGCTTTATTCACTTTAAAGCGCTTTATTGAGAATGACAGGCCATCACTTGTCCAAGTCACCTGATGAACCGATTAAAAGAGAAGAATCAGGTATCATTCCGACACAAATATCACGCTTTAAAAATGAAAATAAATACGAATAAAGCGGCCCAATTTCTAAACTTTGATTACCCCTATTGTGGTCAGTCAAATTGTGGCGGATTTTTTCCCAGTTCCAAATGGCAGAGGCCATATGGCTGGAATCAGCCACAATATTCTCCAATACTACCTGTAGGAAGAGGGATGGATGTCCTCGTTTCAAAAATATTTTGAGAGGGATGAAAGTCCCTCAAGTTTTGATTTCAGGATTAAAACAATACAAACTTGTAGAAGAACCAATATGATCCGTGGGTGTCAGAGTGTCAGCAGCTTGGGGTGGCACGATGAAAATTTATTAATATAACGACCAATCAAATGTAGACGTTTTTCATCGAAGTCTGAAACACCCGACCGCGATCTGGCCGCATCTTGGACGATTTGTCGGCGTGTTGCCATGTTGAAAACAAGAATGATTAAGCCATCGCGAGTAGTTTGTTTCATTGGGTAACCATTGAATAAGGACATCCATGCTTCATCGTCTTCTGTTGAGCTCTGAATCAAGTTTTAGCTTGTAAGGCTGAGGGTTTTTGGTTGTAGCAATAAGATAAGCTTGATCGATGACCTTGCGTATAAATATTATATTGCTGTCAGAGACGGTGCTCACTCTGACTTAATTATCAGCGTGGCAAGCCAGTCTGTAGCTTCTTAAACTTTGTCATATTCTTCACATATTTTGCTCGTCGCGAGTGCGCATCAGGAAAGACAAGGATCACCAGAGGTACAAATCAAGTAGCTCAGGAATCATATTCTTCGCTTCCCCGCAGACGATCTTCAAATGCCTCTTCAAATGCGTTTTCGACACATCTTCAATAGTTTGTATGTGGGCACCTTTCAAGGGATTCACAAAATTCCTCAAATGACTGGTTGAACTTATAGATATGAATTATTCCCCTTTAGTGGGTCAGAACAAATCTTCACGGAGCACTACCTGACAATAGTATTTGTCCGAGAGAATCAAAGTTCCCGTCTTGATATGCTGCTTGATGATTGTAGAGTGTTTGTTTCGACCTATCATTGAGAACAAGGCGACCAAACTACTTCCCCGTGGCCCGATCAACGCCACCGAAGAGCCGGCAGGCGTCATAATCGCGGCCACGATTATACTTAGATTTGTTATTAAGAGGAGCTTCGTCTGCTTTGACGGTCGCGCGCCTATCTAGAAAACAATTTTAAAGGGGTCCTGACAGAAAGACTTTCCATAGCATTTCATTGCACAAGATCTATCCAGCAGATATCTCATCGTTCTGTAGAAGTTCGCAACTGTCGTTACAGAAACCGCAACTTCCTGAGGCGCTTTAGTAACGGGTCCTTGAGCTGCCTAACAACAGATCAATTTCACGAATATTGATATGCTCATGTGGAATTTCTTAAAGAATGTTCCACTTCTCACGCTTATTTCTCTCTTCGCGCATGACCCCTTATGGCAGCGCCATCGCATAACGGTCAAACGCATAGAACTTCCACAGTTCTTACAGTGCATAGCAGATCTAATGAGACCGCTTGCATGCACCAATGGACAACGCATTCATCCGTTTCATGTGCCTCATGAAGCGCAGCGTAGGAGAAACGGGCAGCATTAGACAAGTCGTAACCACTCACGGCTACACTATGAAAGACGAAGTGAGTAAGGGGATGAAATGGGGTTGAATAACTTCGATTGAAGTCGCCCGCCGAAATTTTGGCGGTCATTTGTCTTATCCGGACGAACTTATAATCTTTATCCGCTGGAACTGGGGTTTTCCTTCCACACGCTGGCACCGCACGTGCATTTGAAGTCGATAGCGCCGTCCCACCACTAGTAGTCGATGGTGATTTCTTTGGTAGTGCAATATCGTGGACGACTATAATAGCAGCGCGCATTTCACCGTCTTTATTCTACAAACCAAAACACGCATTCGGATCGCAGAAGTGATGAATGAATCATGACAAATTACCGAACTTCGTTGAGTCGATGAAATGCTTGCTGGACAATCTCGTAAAATAAAACGATGTCGCTTATTCTTCCATCGTGGTCTTCAAGCGAGCGTCATATTCGATGTTGTCGATGCCTTCGCCAACGTGCTCCATGACAAAGGTACTAAGAGATAGGCCGCGTGCTGCACGTAAATCAACGCCAAACCTGGAGGCAATAGGTTTAACTTGATCTTCCCGCGTCGAATTTTTGAAGCCTTGGTTTCTAAAAAGCTGGCGAGGGTAGCAACCGTCAGGACAAACAACATACTCTCGCACATTGATGCATGCGAGGATATCGTATTGAGGTAAACCATATCTGTTATTGAGAGTCCAGCTGTCGCATTACCGGTTAGAACGAATTCTTGGCCGAGCGGAAACATTTCTCTCGGTTGCAATTTCGTCGTCCTTGTAAAAAATTTCTGTGACTTAAGTGAAACCTGTAAGGGCTTCAACGTCCGGTACACCACCATACATACTATTGACGGCTTGCACTGAATGTCTAGAGATGTCGTTGACTTGAACCACCTCAAAGACTTCATGCTGTTCAATTCGAGAGCTCATTCCGCGTGTTTCTTTCGACTAAATCATTGTTAAGAGATAAAGCTATGCGGTCATTGAGGCATGACTCTTTCACCTCCCTCAGGGCCAACTTGGTTTTGCTTGGATTGTCTTCTTTTTGAAATCGGCAATATCACTTCCATTACATCGACTAATTGATTAGTGGTGACTGAACGTGGAGGGCAGCTTCGGAGCCATTCCATGACACCTGGCACATTACAGGGTAATGGGCGGTGATTTCGCACAGCATTTAAGCGATTTGCTGACTTCTTGAACAAACTTCTTTCAACTGCACGCGCGCCTGGGATATGTCGGGTAGATATACTGTCACTATAGCCTGCTTCAACAAGTCGCATAAGGTTGTCCACGTTAGCGATCCAAGCATACGCTGTGTTGGGACTTCACTTGGATACCTTGGCCACCTGATCGACTGACATTTCACGGCCTTGTACATTCAGAGCATGCGGTAGGCGCTATCTCACTGTTACGGGCTCCATGATGCGGTAGGTGCGAAAACAAACGACAATGGAATGACTCTATGATGTTTATCCTCTAAACACCTTCTATCACTCACTTATGACGTGGCAGTTTAGTATATATTTTCATCTTGTTGAAGTGAATAAAGGCTAGACAAAAATATGTTGGTAATTGGAAGGCTTGCAAAGCCGTTCCTTCTTTTTTGCGAGAGTTCGCATTTTCTTTTTTTCAAATTAAACTACAGACGTATTTTGCGAAGACGAAAGATCGGTCTTCCCATAATTGTGAATTGTGTAAAAACATTTTCATTCTGGACCATGGCGTCCACAGCTGCCGCTGGACCGGGGTGTCATGTCGACTAGATCGCATTAATACCAGGCATATCAAATACCTTCGTAGAAATGGTAGACATCAAAGTCAGGACCTTGAATACGTCCAGTTTTCCTACACGTGATACGGACGCCATCGAGAGGCGATTGGTGAACTACCATTACTACTAACAACTGGAGATCGCGCGCCATTCAGACTACATAGATTGACGCCATGTCTGAGCATAAGTCGAGCGTTAAGCTATGTCATCTGGACGGCCATTACAGAGCGCAGACAAGACGATGGACTGAGTGTCACCTGCCAATCGTGTGATCGCCACCCACCATTGCATGATTGGAAGAAGTCGAAGAAGGTTGCTTCCATCCAATCAAACGTCAGAAAAAATACACTGATTTTGGAGGCACTTCGCAACAAATTTTACACAATTCAAATTAATGGGAATATAAATATATGAAATGTGAACCTTCGCAAAAAATAAAGAGTGTGTTTTGGCGGTCATCCAATACGTAGGCGAAAGCTTCTTGATGGAAAGGCAGCTATGGCTAGTATTATTCAAACAATTATGGTTGCATCAATCCTAATCGATTTCACTATCTGTCCATCCCTTTCTTTGAGCTCCTTGCGCATTTCAATCTTCTTGACACGCGCCGCCATCTCGGACAACTCACGATTGTGTTCAAACTTCCACTTTGCTTCTTCAGCTTGAATCGTGAGAAGCCGTATACTCGCTTTAGTCTCTTCAGCCAGACGATCCTCACGTTGAACATCCACTTCAAGCTTTTTTACTCTCGACGTCAAGTATGAACTGATATTGTTCACGCTTCAATTCAAACGCTCGAGAGTTGATTTCAACCCAATCATCCAGTTTTGCAGTACTGGCACTTCTTTTCTTGTCGGAACCTAGGGCTTTTTTTTCGGGCTGCGTGTTGGGTTCGTCACTGTCAGCATTGCCATCAAAGTTATCACTCGTCATGAGGGGTGCGGAGGATGCTCGGTCTCGCATAACTTCGTCTAAGATGTAGTAATATGGACATATTCGTTTCACCTCTTTCTCTACACTGACTCGTCCTCTACGCCCTGGCCTGTATTGGCAAGCCAATCGCAGGCTGTTCGGTAAGATCTCTCGATGTCGCCGATCTTTTGAACTTGATCTTTGATGGTGCCATGATGAATATTATAACTGCAGAGAATGCCCACCACGTCCGACGGCAACGAAACCTTCGTAGAGCCGGAGCTCTTGTCCCCACCCTTTCATCGCTTGTAGTTGGTTTCGTTGGACATCCAACTTATCACGACGTCCATGCTGGTTGTGCCATCCCCAACGGCATCGTTTGTCCACAGTACACGCTCCGAGACAGACTTCTCTTCGTGGCCTTCGACGTCACCTCTCGTCTTGTTTGTTGTTGCCTTGTGTGGTGACAATAAGTCGTGTTGGCCTTGTTTGTGCGAGTGCTCCACCTTCTCTTTTTTGCGACTCCAATCGACCCGTCAAATGGCAATCCTCTTGAATTTAATCAGCACATAGTTGTTTCCTCAGCCTGCGAAATATGCTCTCATAGCGGTGGTTGTTCTTGGAGCTACTGTCGTTCAGTGCTGCCTTTCACTTCGAACTCTTCATGTAGCGTCTGGTAGTGTCTACAAGTAGGCCACATAACCTTTCGTGACGGAGCAATATCTGCAGCAGAGGCTGTAGTGTCGACTTCAGTGGAAACACCGACTATTCTGCCAGGCAATTGAATGTTCTTTTGTACAGCTGTGAAAGTGTCTGACGTGAAGATCACTTTCGCAGCGCGATTTACTGATGAGTTCGCCTTTTTGGATGACAGGAACTTGAGCCAGTACGTTTATAACGTAGACTGTGCTGCCTGTGCATTTGTCGCAGTCGTCGCACCATTTGTCCGTTGACGTGAGTTGGGTTGTCTTGATGTTGGTCTTGTGGTAGGCTAGATTATCGTTAATGGTTGAGTATTGTGCAGCATCGACTTGGTGGACAATGAGCGCAACTGCTGCAATAATGTTTATCACCCTCATGCATCCCAATATAAGTTCAAATAAGCATGATGTTTCGTTGTTCAAGCATTCACAACTACACTAAGAACCTTTGTCGTTCATTACACTAGTAAAATCTACAGTTAAAATGAATTGCGAAAAGAATTCCTGAGTATTGGTTATACATAATGACTTTACAATAATGGGCTACAATATAATCACGCAAACGACTAGTTCCCCCCTATTTCGGCAATCCCCCCCCCTAAAATTCATTTTTGATACATTTTTGTCCTCGCTTCCCAAAAATCGACTGCCATTCTCGAGCTCTTAATTAGAACTAGTGCAAGCCCTTAAATGTGCCAAAGTTATGGGCGTCATACTATGCAGTATCAAAATGAATTTTAGGGGGGAAATAGCCAATATAGGGGGGAATGAATAGTCATTTTCTGAAGTTGAATTTCGTTCGCAAGCCTGGCCAGCTGTGGACAACCAAGTGAGAGAGGGCCCTCTATCGCGTGAAGTCGTTGGAAATTTCTACTTTGCTCCACGAGAGTTGGTGGACTATGGAATGTTTGGTGCTCCCATTGTCGCCGAGGTAGCATGTGAGCCGTCCTGCAGTTACGAGTTGCCATCAAGAGGCACCGCGCTGATGGCCCTGAGCATTAATGTGTGGTTACAAAGGCAGCAGCTACGAGTCGGGCCAAGCGAGTTTGCAGTCACAATGCGAAGCAGAACGCGTTGGATATATTATGGATGGTACAGCGTGATGGGACGCGGGACCGATCCAAGCTCGGAGTCGCTGAAGCTCGACAAGTTATCCGACAGCGTATCATCGTCGTAGTCCAGCGGTGGAGCTTGAATGAGAGTGTCCATCGACCACGTCGCTGCCGACGTCTCAAGTACGTCTTGCGCTCGCGACGAGTCGAATCTTGAATCACGGCCCGCCATCCTGACTGTACACGTGCTTAGAGAACACGTCAGGCAAACAAGGACTTGCGCATCCACGCCGTTGAGGTTGACGTTCCAGAGACGATTGCAAGACGTGCAGAGCACCTACAACCGCAGTCTCAAACCCATTGCGATCGTCTGGACTGACTGTACCTCGCCGCACTTTTGGCAATGCGTTTTCTTGCGGAGGGGACCAAACTTGCGGCGGCAGAGAGCGCAACTGCGGCGCGAATGCAGCGGATAGAGCTGGTCTGTCTTGAGGAAGAGCGTTCGGCTCAGGCGGTTCTCCCGCATGAACCGATCGATGTCGTGCATGGAACGCAGCCAAAACTTGAGCGTGGTGTCGATGACCCACGCCGGAGCATGGCCTTTGACGTCCATGTCGTCCAAGTACGTCATGTGGAGATACCCAGGTCGGTCGGATTCCACCACGACAAAGCCAGTGTCGTACATGCTTGCGCGGATGCAGCCAAGCTCTTTGCGCATGTCAGGGACGGCAGCCAGCTCAATGGAGCTGTAGGAGCGGACCCACGCTCTCTTGCCGTCGACTTGGAACTCCATTTCCGTCTCGAGCATGACGAAATCGCGCCTCGTGACGACTCCATCCAGCGGACTTTTGCCTGGAAACCACTTGATCTGCACGGCGTCGTTTGGTCGATCTGGATGACGTGGCACCACCGTGTACAAGTTGACAACGTCAGCGTAGACACGGCCAAACCGCTGAATGTATTCTCGCGCTTGTTCGGTCGTGTCGTCGCGGTGCAAGGCCATGTTTTCATCGAGATCGCCGACAACTTGCATGACGCCGCAGTGAAGATGCGAGTCGTCGGCTGCATTGTACGCTTTGTAGATCTTGAGCTCCGACTCGTCCTTGAGCAGTTTCCAGTCGTAAGCTCCTCCTTTCAAGTTGGCTTTCTTCACCTACAGCATGCTCTTACGACCGACATCGCCGCGGGAAAACCGTACCACAGCTTGCATACTGCGACTGCCAAGCTCGACAAAGTGGTCAATGTCGTCCTTGCAAAGCGGCGGGCATTTGAAATAATGGGGCGGCAGCGGCGCCGCGAGCGGCATCCAGTCGTGGATCCAAAGAGGAAATGCCACCGTGCGCATCCGCTGGATGATTTCGACGTGACGTGTCTGAATAAGGTCACACGGTCGTAATCGACTTTGATTTGGGTGCGCAATGGCCAGTGCGCTGGCCATCGTTGACATTGTGTCAAAGTCCAGTGGGGGAAATCCAAGGGCCTGATGGCTGCCGTAGACTGTGCAACGACGAGCATGCAAGAAATTCGTTGCCTCGTTGCGGTGGAGCTTTTTTAACTTATAGCAGGGCGGCGGGAAAGAGCGCTGCCGTCGTGGTAGACCACAGATCCCCTTCCTTTTTATCCAAGTGGCATCAGACTCTGAAGCTGCGAAATAGTAGTCTCACCTATTCTGACGTTTTCATCGAGTTGGTCACAAGTGCTTATTGCGTGGAGTACTTGCAGCATCCCAAAGGTGCCAGTACTTTTAAGAATAAGGGCCATATTGAGGCCAAATGCAATAATTGGTAAAACGATGAACTTACGAGTTTTGCACCAAATCCAATACTTTTGGTTGGGATATATACTCAGTGGAGGCACCCACAAGGCCATTTTACGAAATAGAGGCTTTCCCTCCATTTTGAAAATGCCATAAATCGTTGATCCCAATTTACATTTGTTAGCTAAAACGGACATGGAATAGCAAGCTCCTGCATAAATACCTCTTAAAAATTATTTTTCTACGGGAAGACTCTTAAATATTATAAGTTATCCCATAGAATTGGCTGATTATATTGTGAGATTCATTCTAATTAGTGAGGTGGGCTGGAAATGTATCGATTTTTTTAATCGATTTCCGAATCTCGCAGCCAATCAGAATCGAGGATTTTACTAATTCACGCAAAACACACCCTAATACACTAATACACATGCAATGAATTTGGCCAATATTTGATTCAAATTGGCTTCAGTATGGTCAAATCGATTTGGAAATGTATTTGATTTTTGGTCGAATTCACAAATTTGACTGAAATTGACAATACGGGAGAAATTCCATTCCCATAAAAATTATAACGGGAAAGTTCGAGTTTCGAAACCTCCCAACTGATGCTGAATTTTTCCCAGACACACTCTAATTGAGTCAAATTATAAACTTGTTTACAGCTGTATCTCCAAGAGTTTTACACCAAGTCTAATATTATTGGTTGGGATATACTCACTGGAGGCTCCCAAAATGCCATTTTGAAATTGCCATAAATCGTTGATCCCATTTGGCTGCAAATGGCATTAGGATTTTGCCCTCAATGTTTACAACGTCCAAATATATACTGAAGTAATTTTTAATTTTGATCAAGATCGACGTAATTTGTGGTTCTCCAAGTTAAGAAATTGCATCGCTTCATTCGTCCTCCTTTAATAGAATTATGTTCATGTTTTAAAAATGATAATCCATGACACCTAATTCTTCTTATTCAAACGGTTCAACAGGTTGACGGCCTGTTATTCTCAAGAAAGCGCTTCAAAGTGAATACAACCCCTCAAGTGGTGCTTTAGTGTTCTCTCAATTCAAGCGATTTCTTGATTTTAAAAGAATTCCAAACTTTTTTTATTCTTGCACCATAAAACGACTGTAATACTTACCCCTATATAAGTTACACTATGTACTTATACACCGCGGGGGAAGGGGAACGGCGCAATTATTGACTGTGATCCTGGGCCATATAGAATGAAGCCCAAGTTTAATCTATCGCCGTGGAAACTGCTATCTACTCCACTATTAATAGGGTACAATCGCAAAGTGGATCGAAGCCATCTTGGCCATCTCGTGCTATGCTAATTGCGTGCTTGTTGCCGTCGTCTCAGGAGTGTCAAGGCACCTCCACGAGGTCAAGGGACGTCGCAACGTTCTTTCCAGACCAGCCTAAAAAGGTTGAAAGCTCCACCACCACGACGTCAGGCGTGTCAACATGCTCCATACCGCGTTGCGCATTGAAGAATGGGATGTGTTGATATCTTGACTGATGTTGGCATTGCAAACGTGTCATCAGGGTCGAGCTTGTTTTGCCTTTGGCTTCAGTACGGACTGGATACGTGCTTGAGTCTAAAGTACACTTGAATGTCGAACGATTCCATGCACCACGATGGGTAGCGTTCTCGCGATTGCGCACCCAACCAGAGGTGGAAATGCCCATTTGGTTTTTACAATTGTTTCTTGGTTTTAAATTTATTTTATTCGTAAAAAAACATATTAAAACAATTTTTTTTTAAATTGATCTATCCATCATACCTTCGGAAAGGTTATTTTCGTAACTGTCCTCGTCGTTGCTTGTCAACAGGTTCAAAGGCTTTGTGGTTCGTTCTAATGAACACTCAAGCGATATTCCAGCAGATAAACTATTCATAGAAGTATTGTCAATTTCAGTAAAATTTGTGAATTCGACCGAAAATCAAATACATTTCCAAATCGATTAGAGCATACTGAAGCCAAGTTCAATCGAATATTGGCCAATTAATTGCATGTGTATTAGGGTGTGTTTTGAGTGTATTAGTTAAATCCTCGATTCTGATTGGCTGCGAGATTAGGAAATCGATTAAAAAAATCGATACATTTCCAGCCCATCTCACTGTGTCGACGCAAAGTGCAAATATTTTGAAATGTCACTTTTTATGAACTATTTGCAGGGCCCACACAGAGTGCGGAAGGGTCTGTACCCCCTGTGTTGGTTGTGATTGCTTGGGTGGAGATACGTATCACTTGGTGGATTTGCTCCCATGGTGGATTTATACGACTGCAAGCATTGCTCGAGCAACCTACATCAATCTACAAGGACCAATGAACTCTCTGGAACATCTGCATGGGCTACACTGCCAATTCTCCTTGACCTCCTTGCTGCCGTGAGCACACGACCGTTCTGTCACGTACGGCAAAAGATACTTGCTGTCGCCATCAGCACTGTCGACGAACTACAAAAAGTGCGTTGGACTTTGTCTTCTCGGAGTTGAAGCTCAGTGACAATCCAGTCTTTCGCATGAACAGTGTTTTGACAGGGGGTACATACCCTTCTGCACTGTCTCCACCCCCTGCACCCAAACTACCAACGGCCCACTTTATACCGTCTATTCTAAGCCTATCAAACATGAATGGTGGACCGATTGGGCATGCGAATGGCGGCGAGCAGTGTGGATGCTTGCAAAAGACACCAGCGGTCGACAGCCCAAGTGGTTCAATGCCGAAAGGACATCTTGCGGCCCAGAGAATTTTGAGTTGCACCAAGCCAGCGATTGGTCAGCACACTTTGCACGGGATCACAACTCAACAATCTCACAGTCAGACCAGGTCCACTAAAGTTCAAACTCTAGGTCGCTGCACCGCAAAGAATCTGGATCTCATGCCTAGCTAGCTTAAAACAATGTTAATACACTTCCCTTTTTGCAGTGAATGCCTTACATGTGAGGGTTCTGGAGCTGCACTATTAGTGAGAAGTAACTCAAGCCAAGAAGCGTGCAGTAGCTGCGACTGGAACAACCAAGCAGTACCCAACATCACCATCGCCCTTTACCAGCTCCAGCCGAGTCCTCGGAGCAGATCTCGGGAAACAGATCCACCGCACAGACCCAACAAGAGCGCCGTCCTTGTTGTCCCGTCGTGTGCACACGCAACTACTGCTGCAACCTCCTCGTGACCACGTGCGATCTGCGCCATTTGAGTCCTTGTGTCTGGTTGCCTTTGATACCCTTTCCTGTCGTTGTTTGCTTTGCTGACTGCGGCTCTGTTGCTGTGAAGACAACTCCGGAAGCCCACAGACATTTGCAGCTGCGACTTTGCCTGACCTTGTTGCAACTACCGCAGACCCTCCGGGGCACCCTGCGATACTTGCTACCCCTACTTACTCTTTTATACGATGGCAGCACCTACGGACCCTGCCGCGACACCTGCACCCCCTGCGACCTCTGCGTCTCGAGTGCTTTTGTGTCTTGTGGTGTTCCATTTGTACCTTTAACGATTGTTTGCTGAGCGGCCGTGCGCCTCTACATTGTCGCATTTTACCCTATAGAAGAACATCCTCTGCAGACCCTGCGGACCCTCCTGTACCTCCCGCCACACTCGTCCGTCGATTACCTGCTGAGTCAAGAGCGAGCATGCGTTTGTACACTGTGATCCACTTGACTGCTCCCAGTTACTCGTCCACCTTTGTTCTACCCAGCTGTCAAGGGACCATGGATTGTCTGCTCTCTATTTGATGGTGCAACCTCTGCAGACCATGCAGACCCCATCGTACCCCCTGCGGCACTATCAATCCCGTTCGGTTTGCCTTTTGCTACCTCCCTCACATTGTGTTACTCGACATTGCCTTCATGCTCTGAACTACCAACTCAATTGTCAACCCTATCTGCCAGGATTGGTGTCAACGCCATCCCAATTACCCAATCTTTTATTCTTTGTCAATATTCCTTCTTGACAAGTGGTGCGCCTGCCGGGAGGATGGCTCGATACTGGGGACTATGGTTGATATTGGCTTGGTATTGACGTGTTCTGGAATCACTATTTTTGTTTGGATTGGGTTCCCGACATACGTTTCTTCTTCATCAAGCTGCAATTCTTGAATCTTGACTGGGTGGTGGTGATGGATGATGAAGAAAATGATTATGAGCAGCAGAAAGGACTACACGCTGTGTCCTCGTCGCCATCTTTTCGAAGATTCAAGATACAAAGATTTGCAAGGTCGGCAGGGGTTGCAGAGGGGTCCGTATCCCCTGTGCTGGCCTTGACTGGTTGATTCCGATTGAGGATTATAGTGATCACACGAATGATGACAGGTTTGCCCGTTCCCATCCGTCCATTTGTTCTTGAGTGAAGACATTTGATATTATGGTCAGTATTTCCTTGGCTTGTGACATTGCTTGATTGTCCGACTGAAGCCAAGTTCAATCGAATATTGGCCAATTAATTGCATGTGTATTAGGGTGTGTTAGGGTGTGTTTTGCGTGTATTAGTTAAATCCTCGATTCTGATTGGCTGCGAGATTCGGAAATCGATTAAAAAAATCGATACATTTCCAGCCCATCTCACTAATTAGAATGAATCTCACAATATTTAAAAAAAAACACAATTCATTGAACTATTTTTGAATTTACGTACCGGTATCAATACTATTAATAGTAGTCCTTTTTAAAACAACCAAAATATTGTCAATTTCATTCGAAATTGTGAGGGGGAAAACCAAATCTGCAAATTTTGCAGCCAATCAGAATCGAGTATTTACCAAATTCACGCAAAATACACCCAGACACACGTGTAATTAATTGCCAAACTTTCCATTTATACTTGAATTCAGTAGGATCGAATCGATTTGGAATTGAATTCGATTTTGGTAAAAAAATACAAATTTAGGTGAAAAAGACAATAAAAAAATCCAAATTTCAGTGAAAAAGACAATAAACTGAAATTGCGCTACGACGAAAAGCTGATCCCCAAGTGTGTAATCGGCGTCCGACGTTGACCACAAACTGTGCGTGCGACTGAAGCCACATGATGGCATTTCCACTTTGGTTCACGACAGGATGCCTCTCACTGTGCCGCTGCCGTCCGATTATTTCAAATGCCCGCCGCTTTCCCAGCGTGAAATGGACCACTTCATTCAGCTTGGCACACAAAGTGCGCATGCTTTGGTACGCTCCACCTCGTTGAGATCGATCCTGACTGTGTGCTGCAGGTCCAGAAAGCCAACCTGACAGGAGGAACATACGACTGGAAACTGCTCAAGGACGAGTCGGAGCTCAAGATCTACAAAGCGTACAATGCAGCCGACGACTCGCATCTTCACTGCGGCGTCATGCAAGTTGTCGGCGATCTCGATGAAAACATGGCCTTGCACCGCGACGACACGACCGAACAAGCGCGAGAATACATTCGGCGGTTTGGCCGGCTTTATGCTGATGTTGTCAACTTGTACACGGTGGTGCCACGTCATCCAGATCGACCAAACGATGCCAGGCAAATCAAGTGGTTTCTAGCCAAGAGTCCTCTCGATGGAGTCGTCACGAGGCGCGATTTCGTCATGCTCGAGACGGAATTCGAGTTCCAAGCGAATGGCAAGAGAGCGTGGGTCCGCTCCTACAGCTCCATTGAGCTTGCCGCCGTCCCTGACATGCGCAAAGAGCTTGGCTGCATCCGCGCAAGCATGTACGACACGGGGTTTGTCGTGGTGGAATCCGACCGACCTGGGTATCTCGACATGACGTACTTGGCCGACTTGGACGTCAAAGGCCATGCTCCGGCGTGGGTCATCGACCAGACGCTCAAGTTTTGGCTGCGTTCCATGCTCGACATCGATCGCTTCATGCGTGAAAACCGCCTCAGTCGGTCGAGATTTCTATCGAGAGACCAGCTCTCTCCGCTGTATTCTCGCGTCCGTTGTGCTCTTTGTCGCCGCAAGTTTGGTCCTCTCCGCAAGAAATCAAATTGCCAAAAGTGTGGCGACGTAAGCGACGGATATGTCGAACGCAGTGTCTGAGAGATTGTCGTAGGTGCTCTGCACGTCTTGCAATCGTCTCTGGAACGTCGTCGTCAACGGCGTGGATGCGCAAGTGCGTGTTTGTCTGACGTGTTCCCTTGGCACGCCACAACACGCACTTCTGACGTCGACAGCGAAGTGGTCGGTGGACCCTGTGTTCCAAACGCCGCCTCTGGACGGCAACGATGCCCTGTCTGAAGATGGCTTGCCGAGCTATTGCAGCTCTGAGATTGAATCTCTAGCGCATCCCATCACTCTGTACACGCCATGATACCTCGATTGCCGCCGCTTTTCAGTTACACGGTCATCAACGTATCAAGAATCGACTTATTCTTCCCCGCGTACGTACATCGCGCTATGGCCGCTGCCTTTGGAACACTGCGGTGGCCACGGAGATCAACTCGACGGTCGACGCTTTGTTTCTCATCGCAAAAATCAATTAAACCTCTTTAAAACCTAAAAACCTGGTGTAATATATGCGGTTCTAAAACCATTTAAACCTATTGAAACCCTTAAAAACCTGGTGTAATGCGGCAGTTGCCCACAATTCACAATGACCATCGTATCTTGGTAGAGCAAGCTAAAAACCACCACACAGATGCAGCTTGCATGCGACAATGCCCGCGAAATTTGCACAGAGCAAAACATAAAAAAAAAACTAATAAAACCTAACATCAATTCGGTTTTTTGTATCTCCCCACGTTTGGATCGCATTTGTTGCAGAGCCCCCCCCGCGGGCGCCAGAGGGGAGACCAGGAAGACAAAACTGGCAACGACTTGCGGCTATTAGAAGGAACGCTACGGCCTGGTGTGAAGAAAGCAGCGAGATCCCGTGGGCAAGACGTCGCAAACACGCGATTTCATACAAATTTGGAGTTCAAAGTCGACTGGAAGCGACCTTATCATGACGCCAGCATGCCCTGAATCCCTCCACCGAGTCATCCGCGCCGTTTGGACGATACACGGACAAATCCAAGGCTTGGAGACGACTGGGAGCTGTACGATGACGAAGCGGAGGTCCAGATCTATCTTGGACATCCTCTCCATGCGTTCAGGAACCGCTGGCGGCCATTGTGAGCCATTGAACCAAGCCTCAACTATATCGAATTTGCGGCTACAATGCGACGACGAACGCGAGGTAGAATGGATCGATTCTCTTTGGACAATTTGACGACTAGACTGAATGAAGCGCGGCGACGATCGCTGCGTCATGGTGTGTACAGAGAGATGGGACGCGCGCGCGAGTCAAGCTCCGAGTTGCCGTAGCTCGACAAGCCATCCGACAACGTATCATCGTCGTAGTCGAGCGGTGGAGCTTGGACAAGAGTGCCAGTCGACCACGCTAGCGTCTGCAGGGCAAGTTGCTCGGGCGACGGGTTGGGTTGTGAAATGGCCGTCTTCCTGAGAGCCATCGTGGACGTGCCAAGGGAACAAGTGACGCAAGCGCGCACTTGCGCATCCAAGCCGTTCATGTTGACGTTCCAGAGACGATTGCAAGACGTGCAGAGTACCTACGACAGCGGTTTCAAACCCATTGCGATCGTCTGACTGTACCTCGCCGCACTTGAGGCAATTGGTTTTCTTGCGGAGGGGACCAAACTTGCGTCGACAGAGAGCGCAACTGCGGCGCGAATGCAGCGGATAGAGCTGGTCTGTCTTGAGGAAGAGCGTTCGGCTCAGGCGGTTCTCCCGCATGCAACGATCGACGTCGTGCATGGAACGCAGCCAAAACTTGAGCGTGGTGTCGATGACCCACGCTGGAGCCTGGCCTTTGACGTCCATGTCGGCCAAGTACGTCATGTCGAGATACCCACGTCGGTCGGATTCCACCACGACAAAGACAGTGTCGTACATGGTGGCTCGGATGCAGCTAAGCTCTTTGCGCATGTCAGGGACGGCAGCCAGCTCAATGGAGCTGTAGGAACGGACCCACGCTCTCTTGCCATTCGCTTGGAACTCGAATTCCGTCTCGAGCATGACGAAATCGCGCCGCGGACTCTTGCCTAGAAACCACTTGATCCCCACGGCATCGTTTGGTCGCTCTGGATGACGCGGCAGCACTGTGTACAAGTTGACAACATCGGCGTAGACACGGCCAAACCGCTGAATGTATTCTCGCGCTTGTTCGGTCGTGTCGTCGCGGTGCAAGGCCATGTTTTCATCGAGATCGCCGACAACTTGCATGACGCCGCAGTGAAGATGCGAGTCGTCGGCTGCATTGTACGCTTTGTAGATCTTGAGCTCCGACTCGTCCTTGAGCAGTTTCCAGCGGTACGGCCCGCTGACAAGGTCGGCCTTCTTTACCTGTAGCATAACGTTACGATCGATCGCAGCGAGGGGTACCGTACCAGAGCTTGCATACTGCGATTGCCAAGTTCAATAAAGTGGTCGATGTCGTCTTGGGAAAGCGGCGGGCATCTGAAATAATCGGACGGCAGCGGCGTGGTGAGTGGCATCCTGTCGTGGACCAAAGTGGAAATGGCAAGGTGTCGTATCCGCAGGATGATTCCGTCGTCATATGTGTCTCGAGGTCACACACTTGCAATCGACTTTGACATGGGTGCGCGTGATGGCCAATGCGTTGCCGTGGGCATCCATCAAAGTACAGTGGGAAAATCCAGTCGTCCGACCGACGGTCCTCGTGGACAGTGTCGTCTTTCGAGATTCGAGCCTGCAAAGAAAATGTCATCGCACGTGGTATGGACCATGCCTCGAGCTCGTTCCGGTGGACCTTTCGACTTGTAGCAGCGCGGGAAAGAGTGCTGTCGTGGAAAGACTCGTCAATGCAGCGATAGTCCACAGATCCCCTTCATCTTCTCCAAGTGGCTTCACACGACAATACAGTAAATTCTGCGAAATGGGAAACGTGAAATTTAATAAACAAATGGAGTAATAAATATAAATTATCATAGTAATGAGCCACATATGGTCATCAAACCATCCAAAAGGGTGAATTTCGACATTCTGTTGGAATGAATACCTCTATTTAGCACTACGATAAGTTAGATTGGGGCTATGTACAAGCTTGTCTATGGGGGAATTCATCCGCGCATGGAAGGGATGTCGAGGACGATCGGATGCACCTGATACTCTCGCTCCAAATCGTCAAACGTGGACAGATCGACGGACAAGACGTCGTCGTCGTCGACTGTGCCATCGTCTTTGGATTCCAGCATCGACCACTCGGAGATTTTGGAAAACATCGCGGGCCAAGCGGGGGTTGCCATCGTCGAGAGCGACGAGTTGTGTGTCCACGACGAGAAATCGGATGTGTTGAGTGAGCACGGCAGGCAGGCGCGGATTTGAGCGTCATGGCCATCCATTCGGACATTCCACAACGGATTGCAACCGCGGCAGACGACTTCGCCGCACTTGAAGCAGTTGGCTTTCTTGCGCCTCGACCCAAACTTTTGTCGACAGAGAGAGCACGTCGAGCGTCCTTCCAGTGGCGCCAGCTGCGTGGAATCTAAAAATGGCGTGCGGCTTAGGCGGTTTTCACGCATGCAGCGGTCGATGGACGTCATGGTCCGTAGCCACGACTTGAGCGTCGAATCGATGGCCAACAATTGAGCAAACCCGTGGACGGCCATGTCGGCCACGTACGTCATGTGGAGGTACCCCGGCCGGTCGGATTCCACGACGACGTAGCCCATGTCGTTCATTTCGCCACGGACGCAGTTGAGCACTTTTCGCATGTCTGGCACGGCTGCAAGCTCAATGGAACGATGCGATCGGACCCACGCTCGCTTGCCGTCGACTTTGAACTCCCTGTCCGTCTCGATAATGACAAAGTCGCGGCGTTGCGCCAGTCTTTCCATCGGACTCTTGGCTAAACACCACTTGATGTGCGTGGCATCGTTCGGTCGATCTGGATGGCGAGATTGAACGGTGTAGAGAACCGCGGCGTCGACAAACGTGCCGCCAAATCGTCGAAAGCTCTCTCGCGCTTGGTCCGTCGTGTCGTAGCGGAACAAGTCGATGTACTCGTCGAGCTCGCCCACGACCTCCATCACGCCACAGTACCGCGGCGGGCCTTCTATTTCAGTGCAGCTGTCTTCCTTGTAGATTTTCAGCTCCGACTCGTCTCTGTGCAGTTTCCAGTCGCACGCACCGTCTCGGAGCTTGGCTTTATGGATCTACACATGCTCCATAAGCATCGATTGACTCGCAAAACGTACCAAAGTCTCTGCGCTGTGCCTGCCGAGATCTGCGTAGCGTTGAATGGCCTCTTGCGAGAGTGGAGGACATCGAAAGTAGTCGACCGGCAGCGGGATCTTGGCTGGCATGTCGTCTTTGGGAGGAAAATGCGATTGTGGTGTGTTACGATACCACCTGCACAAAAGTTCCCATCCAAGTCCAACGCACCAGGATGCTACAGTGTCCAGAGATCCCTATCACTCCACAAAACACATGCACCGCAGCATTTTCTTCATCCTCTTGCAATTCTCTCCATCTGGCGGAGACGACCGCTCAGCTGTGGAGTTGATGCAGGCAGACGAGAGGACAATGCCAAGGACGACGGAGCATAGAGGCCTTCCGTAGATTCTTTACGTCCGCTCGTGCCTTTGTCGTGTAAACTGAGCCAGTGCGTTGGATAAATTTCAACCCCCACGAGCTGGATGGGCAGCGCTTCTGTCACAACGCGCTGTGGCTTGAAGCAAACACCGTCGAAGCATCGCAAAACTTGAATCGCAATGGTAGAATTGGACAAATCATGGACTGTGATTGCTTCGTTGTGCTTCCCTGGTCGAGACACATGTCAATGGATTTCATGGTGATCTGCTGAGGCGTTAGAGGCACCGCAGTGGAATAAGAAACGCCCGGCCGCCTGCGGAGACATCGTGAGGAGCACCCATGTCACGACCTGCGCATATGGAATGGCCGACTTGGTGACAAAACAACCTTTATAAATTTATATTACTCTGGTTCGGAATTATTAAAACCACTGTATTGTCTTGATGTTTGTATACCGCTGAAAATAGTTGAACTCTAATAATGAATTAAACTTGAACTTTGTACTGGATTAAACAGTGCAGTATAAAACAGCAGGAAGTTATAGACGCTTCTCATTGGTGTTGTTCGAAAGATTATTTTACTTGCTATTAATAACGAAAGTATCGTGTCATACTGTAGTACTCCTACGCTGATCGTTCAAAACGCCGGTATTGGCGGTTCTTTTCACAGTAACCACTTAACAATAGTACGTACTATTGTTAAGTGGTTACTGTAGTACGTACTATTGTTAAGTGGTTACTATAGTACGTACTATTGTTAAGTGGTTACTGTGAAAAGAACCGCCTATACCGGCGTTTTGAACGATCAGCGTAGGAGTACTACAGTATGACACGATACTTTCGTTGATTCGTAAATTTATCTCGTTGAATCAAGGTTGACAGATCCTATCATTTAAGCCAATCAAACTACGAAATATATGTTTTGATCAGTTTAATCACTAATCTGAAAACAATGCGACAATTAACATCGACCAGAGTAGCAGCATTGTACAACTGTCCGACGCTATATACAGCGGGTAAATCTCAAGACCATATTACTGCACCCATACTTTATCATGACAGTGCCATTTTTGATACTGCTTTGACCGACTTCCTGCCACTACACCTTTTCCCGATCAAAGCGATCGAAATTTCCAATCAAAATGACACGTAAATATGATGAAAAATTCTTTAAGGACGTCATTTATTTCATAGACCAAAGTTTCCAATCAAAGAAAAATATATTCCAATCAAGTTGACATATGTACTAAGAGCCATATTCCATGTCTTCCATGCGAAGCGCCTTCATAACGTTGTGTTGACAAAACAAGGCTTCTCGAACAACGAGCGGCTGAGTAATACACGAAAGAGATTCTGTGGCAGCGTCTTCTAAAAGACTCATTCTGGTCTCAAGGTAGGTGTCAAATTCACGTCGATCGAACATATCTGAGGTGCGCAAAGCCAAAAATCGTTTGATTACTGACTTCAACACACTGTAGCAGCTTTCTATCGGGTTGATCATCGGAGACTACGGCCCCAATCGAAGCAATACCATGTCTTCATGGTAAGCTGTTCTTTTTTCCGTTTGGGAGTGAGCTGGTGCATTGTCGTGGACGACCACCAACTTCTTGCCTTCAAAATTTGACAGCCAGGAGGCGGATGACTTCACACAACGATAAATTTCGTCAACAAACGCCGCGTTTTCATCCATTTTGATACTTCCTCGTTGCATCCGACTGCAAATCAGACCGTCGATGGAGGATATTGCACACTGCAGTTGTAGGTTGGGTCCTTTTGAGGGTGGGACGGTCACTGTAGCACGCATTCCTTGCTTAGCACGACCCATCGACCTCTTGCAGTATAAGTTGAAATTCGTCTCGTCATAGTAGACTATGTAGTCGCCATCTTGCTGATGCTGCAAAAGGGTGCGAGCAAAGTCTTGACGCTTAGCCTTGTTTACTTCATTATTACATGTAGACGGTTCAATTCGTGCTTGTTTCATCGTGTATAGCATTCCCAAGAGATGCCTACTGGTAGTTTGAAGGGATAAGCGTGTCCCTGGAAACTCAAAAGCAATGAATTGCTTCATTTTGCCAAGAGTGTACAAACAATTTTCATTAACATACCTCTCTAAGGCCTCAAGTATGGCTGGAGTCACCTTAGTGCGACCAGCACGAGCCCCTCCCCTTGGCAGATGCGTTACTCGTTTACTGCGCACGACTCTTCTGGCTGTTGCCAATGACATACCATTGTGGTACGCCACCACATGCCAGACTTGTCTTCCTTGCGTGTATGCATCCAGCACGCGCTGTTTCTCTTCGGGAGTCGGCCCTTTGCGTTTGGTTGCTTCGTTCATGCCTGATTTGAAATGAGTGGCCACGTAGGCTTGTTGGAGCTGAAATTCGCGCCAACTCTTTCATCGAGTCGCGTTTCGCGCCCAGTCAGTTTTTGTGTCACTTTGATTGGAAGAAATTTCATTTTGAATGGAAACTCAGGATGTGGAATAACTTCTGAAAATTAATAATATCTATCAGGTTCATATTGATTGGAAAATCAAGTCAACTTGATCGGGAAAAGGTGTAGATACAATTGGTTGATAATAAACCAATGACATACGATATGAATAGAAATGTCCCAAACATGTCTTTTTGATACGAGACATTAATAATGAAGAGATATAATTTACAGTGTTAGTTTGAAATAATTGTAATAGTGTGAAGTTAGATGATAAAGTTTTGTTTTGAAAAATCAAAACTAACGGTTATACCAGTTATGTTTTGTTCGACACTCTTTGGTATATCTGAAATGACTACAATAACAAATTTATATTGTCAAATGTATTCAAAATGGGACTTGTTGGACAGTCGATCCATCATACGCATCTCGCAGTTTGGCCGAAGGTCCCATGTGGCGAAGATGGACACTTCGGAGTTGAAAACACTTGACCAAAAGGAGCAACCACTGAACGAGATCGTCCTTGACGTAGTCTGCGACCAAAGTTTCAAACGGGATACGCCACGAACGCTCCAAATTTATACAACCTACTAAAAGTAGACTCGTTGTCCCAGTAGAGCAATGACCGCTGCGCGACCTCTCCAAGGCCATAGGGATTTTAAAGACCACAATCCGTCGTAGCCTTCTCGGCGTAAACCTACATAGAGAGTCATACTGCCTAAAACCGCTACTCGCGAAATGAAACATGACTGAACACGTCGTATTTTGCAGCTCACACGTTCATCACTACGCTCCTCTCGGCCTTCGTCCGCAGGACTAGCTGGCTCCGGTGTAGCCGGTCCCCGACATTCGATTTTGATGCATGTTTTATCTATATGAGAAGTGAATCAACAGTGATAAGGACATAAGAAAGGTGTACCTTGTTAAGGGCCGGCCTCCTATGCCGACTCGGGATTGGCAGTCTTTTTATTCGAATGACCTTGTCAGCACGGTATGAGATATCAAAATCTTTGGGTTCCGAGGGAGTCAGTAAAGCGTGGCCAAGAGCAAGCGTTTAATTCTCAAGTTTATGTGCCTTGCAGCTGTCGCACGCCCAATGCACGGCGGTAAATGTACAGCGGCCCACGAAAGTCATGGCACCCCACCAATTTTTTTGTTTTATTGGTATATCTCAATGAGTTTGCGTCGGTTGAGATTGATAATGAATCCACTCGATAGAGATATCGAATGCACAGAGCATGACTTGCTAGAAATGGCATTACAAGCTTCAGCACGTGAGAAATTTCAATCCTGATTCAGACGGGGCTGTCGAAAGTCATGGCACCCTATGATAAAATTCAATGAAACAAATCAATTATATTGATTCAGTACTTAGTACTACCACCTTTAGCTAGAATAACATCCTCCATGCGCTTTGGCATTGACAGAATCAATTTCTGAATGTAGTCCTGGGTTATTTGATCCCAAATAGTCATGATTCGAGCATTCAGGCTCTCGACCGATGTAGCAGGGAGTTCACGAAGCCTACGACTTATGAACTCCCACACATGCTCGATGGGGTTCAAGTCTGGGCTTTGGGGGGTGATCAAGGGTTTCGATCATATTTTCGTCAAGAAACTTGGACACAAGAGCTGCCTTATGAATAGGCGCGTTGTCGTGTTGGAATACAAAGTCCAATGGGAGACCCAATTTTGCGGCGTTGTCGCCGAGTTCATCCTCGAGAAGACATTTATAGTCTTCCGACTTCATCTTGCCGTCGCAAAACCGTAAGGTGCCGACACCATTGAAGTTGATGGCTCCCCAAACCATGACGGTTTGGCGGCCACTCGTGAAGGTCGGTTGAAGACAAATGTCCTTGAACTCATCACCGGGTCTTCGCCACACATATCCTTCCGCTTGACCCGGTGAGATTGAAAGGACTTTCGTCACTGAACAAGACTCTCTTCCAGTCTTCGGGTGACCATAAAAGATGCTTTTTGGCGAAAGCCAAGCGCTTCAACCTGTTCGCCTTGGAAATGAACGGTTTCTTCCTTGCGGCGCGGCCGTTCAAACCAATGTCACGTAGGCGACAATCGCATCATGGAAAATCTCAAGTCCCTTCGCGATTGTGGGGGGCACTGGCACGCCTATCCTTCAATGCTTCACGATGGATCAAGCGATCCACATAAACGGAGGTCGAACGACCACGTCCTGAACGAGGAGAAACGGTCGTTCGACCCTCGGTCTTGAACTTGATAAAGATGTTTCGGACACTAGAAGGAGCCATATCGAGCTCCTTGGCAATTCGCTTGTAGCCAAAGCCCTGTTTATGCTTCGACAACACGCGAAGCCGGAGCTCAATCGGATGCTCCTTCCGCTGGGACATTGACGGGAAAATGAGTGGCTTGTAGTGTGGCAATGGGCAGGATTGAGTGAAACAAGATGTGTTGAATCTTGTTTCACTCAATCTAATCGTTGCCACACTCCAAGCCATTCGTTTTTCCCGCCAAAATCCCAGGGTGCCATGACTTTCGACAGCGCTATCAAATTCAGGACTGACTTTTCTCACGGACTGGAATTCAAATGGTTAGTTTTGATTGGTCAAAATATGTATATTTGATATCTATTGAATGTAACCATCCTATATCTTCTCCGACGCAAACTCACTAAGATATACTGATAAAACCAAAAAATTCGATGGGGTGCCATGACTTTCGTGGGCCACTCGGATGTGTACTGGGACTACGTTATCACGAAGGTCGTACCCGCCATCAAGACAAACTTTCCGTCTGTCAACAAGCATGCCATTCTCCAGCACGACAATGCAACGCCACACGGAGTGATCACTGATGTTGTGCTAACCTGTGTCTCCACGGACGGGTGGACGTTTGCTGTACGCTGTCAGCTCCCGAACAGCCCGGACTTTAATGTCCTTGATCTTGGGTTCTTCGCTTCAATTCAGGCAATACAAGTTGGTGAGTCCTACAATCGATGATGTTGTCAATTCGACCCTTGTAGTGTTCGAGGCGCTCAGCCCCGAGAAGCTCGAGAAGGTGTTCCTCACCTTGCAAGCTGATATGCTACTTGCGCTCGAACATCTCGGTGGAAATCACTCTCGACTGCTTCACCTGAAGAAGGACACCTTGCAGCGCGTTGGAGCTCTGATCCCGCGTCCTTCATGGATTAAGTAGTCATAATACTGCTAGTATGGTTTTAACCAAAAACATGCATGTATTTTTGGTTTTAGCCAATAGTTCAAAACGTCACCACTATTTTGAAATGAAGTGTTTTCATGTCACCCAGTGCATACGAGCAGAGGAAGCATTTCATTATTCCACGAGGCACTGTGTATGTCGATAAATTCGTTTTATAGAGGTTATATTCCTTCAGTTTTGAACTGTCACTTCCGACTCTGTGGCGGACATGATTATAAACTTGCTTGATGTACATGGTGTGGCTGTGGCTGATCTTACCCGGGGCAACTACCATTTCTAGACGCGATTTGGTGTCGTCTGTCCAATTACTCGACAATGTCTTACTGGAAAATCGTCGAGCTGGAGTTTATCGTGCAAAAGATTTAGCAATGGAACGCGTTATAGACTCCCCGCACCTTGGGTTTGCAAAAATAAATATTCCCTCACTACTGTTGAAATTTTCTGAACTCAATCAAGGATCCAGAGTTGACCTAGAATTTGACACCCCAGGTCGGTTTTACATGGCGAACTTTTGCGCTTCTGCTTTATCCAGATGTCAAAGATTCAATCTTTAAGTGTTAGGATGTGATGGCGCACATTGCAAATTTCAAGAATACAATTGTATTACATTGAACCTGGTTGGCAAAGACGGCAATGGAAAGAATGCGCTGTTGGCATTTGTCATTGTTCCTAAGTTAACTACCGACAACTTAACTTAGTTTTTTACGAATTGATTGAATGCTGGCTTGAGCATGCACTAGTCATAGCAATGGACGGAGCAACAAAAGCTTTATCAAAGAGAAGGGCTACAGGGAACGACGCTGAATAGCGTTCGCAGGTTTTTCACCGAATGTTTTCAAATTTTAACGAATGAAATGAAACTTTTACTAAACCAACAGTTTTCATTGGATTTAATATTGGCGTCAAATTTAATAATAACTACACTGTCTTTATCCTCCAAATTTCAATTTCTCGATGACTGTGCTGTCTGTGCCAGTGGTTCATCAGCACACCGATGCCGTCAAGCGCCGCCCACGACCAACGATCGCCCAAAAGCTGTGGGCTGTGTCGGTGCTGGAAAATTTACCTATCCACGATGCCGTTCGAATCACCGGGTACTCCGCCACAAGCCTGAACAAGTGGAAGCGCGAAAAGAGCATGCTCGTGGGCTTTGAGCGGGCGAAAACCCGCAAAAAAAACATTGGCCTTACTGGCGCGAAGGCCATTGTTCCTGATGCATACGGCTTGGCCCTCTACATCAGAGATATTCGTCGACAAGAAATGGCTCTTACAGCCGCTCATATGATTAGCTATTTAAGAGTTAATCATAATGAATGGTTGTCTGAGTACATGTCAACAAGGAAGTCGGCTTATAGCTCTCTTCTGCGCCTTCTCCAGCGATTCGCGCATCGCAATGGCTTCTCTCGTCAGCGACTTTGTCGCCAAAAGAGAACTCAAGAGGATCTCGAGGAAACTCGATTGAGTTTTGGCCGTCAATTCCACGAAGAATACGGCGATTTCCCAAGTGACTGTGTTTATAACACATATGAAACGGGAATATACTATGATATGTCTCCTAAGACAATTTGGGCTGTCAAAGGAGAGGGAGCATTTGTTGCAAACGCTGAAAAGCATTCAATGCGCATGACGGCTCTCTTGACCATCAGAGCTGATGGTCAAAAACTGCCTATAGTGTTTGTGATCCGAGGTGTGATCCTGGAGGATGCATCCAATCAAACGAGTTTGAGAGCTATCCTCCGGGACATCATTATGTGATGCAATCTAAGGCATGGATGGATGGTCCTGTCTGGAGAACTTTTCTCCGTGACGTGCTGATGGTCAACATTGAGAACCCTTCGGTACTCATTGTTGACAACTTTGAGAGCCATGTTAGCGAGGAAAGCGAGCGCATCGTTAATGATGAGCTAGGGTGTCACCTGTGCCCAACAGCACATCCTACTGCCAGCCCCTTGATGTATCCATCATGGGGCCTTTCAAGCAGCATTTGCGTGACCTCTGGGTTCTTGCAAATGACGACGCGAAGACTGCAAAGGAGAAGAGAATCTCTATGATCAAGCGTGCTATTGAAGCTTGGGATAAAATTTCCCCCGAAGAAGTTCGAAAAAGTTTTTTCAAAGCTCTTCCTAAACCTGAATAATAAATGACCATTGTCATTGACTTTTCATAAAAGCAGCTTGAATAAAACTTCTTCGAACCTTTCGTTGTGAGCATTCAACTGCTCTTCATAACTACTTATTCTATTCTTTATTGCTACCCCAAGGTGGATCTCAAAACATGACTTGTCAATCCAACTTGGTGCACCAATAAATCATTTTTAAATAAGTCATTGTGCAGAACAATTAAATATTCAACGGACAATCTATTGTTCTGCGCAATTATTTATTGGTTGGACCTCATTGTCAACTGCAACATCCAAATGCCAGGAATGAATGAAAGCGGGCGTTCACTGTGCGACCGCTTTCGGCAGTCGAGTCACGTTGTGTCTGAACCACACAGACAGAACTTCGTGGTCCACCTGGATATTGCAGTTGACGGCGAGTTTCAACCAATAAACGTTCACCAAGTTCAATAAACTGTCTGACTTCACCAGCACACTGGAAATCAAGAAATGACAATTGACATTTGACGGTTGAAGTTCATGCTATTAATAATAAAGAATTGTTCGTTATATTATCCTAAAACATGAAACTGCGATATATTGTTGACTGTCGAATTAGATTCATGAAGTCAACTTTGATCACATGATACTAGACTTATTCACGTTGTTTATAAATAACCTGTTAAAGTTAATGCAGTATATTTGGGGTTTGGGGATTTTTAAATAAAAATGGTTGACGGAAAATTTGAAGTTATTTCATTGGTTGGCTTGAAAACCAATCAAATCACAGAGTCTGGACGCTACTCAGCGTCGTTCCCTGTAACTCTAAAAAGTGGATTGAAAAAACCGAAGGGTAACATCATATATTAAGAAACGAAAAGAGTTTTGCTCAAATGCATGAATATATTGATGGCGGTGGTGATGTGTATTTTGTATTTCAACTCCCACGAAGAAGCGGAGGGTTACGGTCGACTTATCTCGTAGTTGTGCATATCGTAATCAGCATGGTTTACCCTGTCAACACCTCATTCGTACTCTAGTTGCCGGAAATGAAATATTTGATGCGTATGAATATGTGCACACAGCAGATGCATATTCCAAGGCATATATGGACACACGTATTGAAATCCCCATTGACAGCGATCTTACTCTGGAAAAAACGACACCTCCGATATACATGGCCCTGTCAGCAGAAGAATTGCCAGCCGGGGGAAGGAGATAGAAAACAAACTTATAAATGCCGAAAATGTGGTTAACAGTGCCACAATTGCGTAAGCTGCAAATGTCATTCAATTCTTGATGTCGAAATCGAACATGCGACCCGACGAGAGCAGTCATGATGACACTCAAGATTCCGTGTGACCATGATGATAACCACGGCGGTGGTCCTTATGATGCACCTAGTAGAAATTATCAACCAATTGTATCTAGTAAGTCGGTCAAAGCTGTATCAAGAATGACACTGTCTTGATAAATTATCAAGACAGGGTCAATTTTGTTTGTATGGTGACCCAGCCTGTGGCTGCCGCGATGGTCTCGCTTGTCAATTTCCATTAGCCCCACAAGGGTAACCAGAAGCTCGTTTCAACACTGTTATGAGCGCAGTGAGGGAGTCTGTTGAATTGAGCATTCACATAGTCAAATCGTTGTGGCCATACGTCAGTAACGACAAGAAGATGAAAGTACGAAACAGCCCAGTTGGAGTTTCCTGGCTAGTCGCCACTCTACTTACCAATTTCCAGACGTGTCTGAAGCCGAATGTCAACCAAGTTTCAATGTACTTTGATTTACAGCCACCTAGCCTAAACGATTAACTTTATCCTCAATAGAACTCTAAAGCAAAAATGATGATAGTCACGATGTCGCTGTTGTCTCGATGGACCACCTAATTGAAGTAGATGATAGCGTGGCGGATGTAGAACACGTTCAATCAATAGGCACAACAGTATTCGCGATATGTTGCAGTTGTAGTGATGTCAGGGCGTCTATCAACGAGAAACCTCATGTGCATGAAGATGCGACAGGAAATGTGAGATGTCTGTGTCATCCATGCGAGATCTTGTCAATCTAATTGAACAAGTTTCAAATGCAACTTGTGGCTGGGGAAGTTGTTAATGTCTATACAATTCAGAAACTCGATGGGGAACTCGCACGCATCGGAGTCTGAGTTGCGTTTCTCAGCAACAGAATCGGCGGACAGATATGTCATTTCGCCGTCCGAAGTGAGTCGCTCAAGAAGTGTTGTGTTGATGTCAGCAACAACACTGTGTTTGGGTGCAAGGATATCTCGACATCCAAAGTACGATCTAAGTTCATTGATGCGCAGGTTGTTCATGTCTTGATAGACGCTGTGTAAAAATGACCCCAAATCATCAGGCGAATTGTATGGAATCGCCAAATCATCAGGTAGTCGAATGTAATCGGCACCGAGTTCGGTACATGTGGGTATGTTCCATGCCCAATAGACTTGAGCAATCCAGCAAATTCTCGAACACTCTCTGAGTTGTTGTTGGTCAACCTCATGTTCACCGTCAGATGAAACTTTGCGACATTGCTCCAAAGGTAGCTGTTCTTCAAGCATGCTTCGAGGATTAGCCCAGGTGTGCCCTTCAAAATGACTGGAAGCATTTGCTTGAAATCACCCGAGAATATGACGACTTTTCCACCAAAAGGAAGCGCGTTGTCCATCAAATCTTGTAGCATGTGATCAACGGCCTCCACAGCATACTTGTGCATCATCGAACACTCGTCCCAAATAATAAGTTCTGTGAGACGTAAAAGTTCCGCGAGATGTGACTGTTTCCGAACGTCGCACCGGCTAAGCTCGTGCAATGATCTTGGGAGACAAAATCGCGAATGCGCGTTGTACCCCCGATCAAATTCAGAGCAGCAAGTCCGGACGAAGCAACAGCCAAGGCAATTTTTGTTCATGGAGCGCACTTGAGCCAGTAAAATGTTTGAGGTGAACGTCTTCCCTGAGCCACCCTCACCTTCGAGAAAATATACTTTGCCTCTTCGAACAGTGCTTTCCTTCGTAATCTCGCTCATAACGTCGTTGTAGAAGACCTCGTGCTCCTCGGTCATCGTAGACTTGCCTTCCAAAATGCCTTGGATTTGTTCTTGGTTGTGCGAAGATTCCGTAGCCACTAATCGGTTGGATTGACGGCCCCTGTTTGTTTCCTCAAGAGCAAAATATTGTTCGAATTGTGCAAGCTGTGGAAGCTCCTGGTAACGATCCAAGCTTGATCCATTCGACTCGAGGCATCTTGATAAAGCCTGAATTGCGAAAGCTGTGGATTTTTTAGAGTCGTCGGGGTACATGCGGTGGAAATCTTGCCTCATTTCATCTTCGAATTTGTTCCATAGCCCTCGTGCATCCGAAGGTTCACAGTGAATCAGAATACTGACAAAAAGTGTTCGGAGCTCATAGGGAGTTGCTGTTTCAGTTGCTTCTCGCATGCAGGTTAGCCATTCCTCGTCATTCTCAAGAAAGCCAAGGGCAAGTGCGGCTGACTTGAACTTCGGATGAACCACGCCGTTGACGGTTCGCAAGTCTTCGTGCGATGTTGGACCTCGTCGATAGCATAAGAGCATTCGCATATAAAAACAATCTCCCGAGCGGGGTGACACCGTCAGCATCCTCCCGATCATACGTTTACCACCCTTTTTACGTGAAGTCCACTTGCGGAGATTTGAGTATGCTCGGGGATATCATGGTACAGACATTCACGCGCCAGTGCTTGTGAATCACTGTTTTCACGGCACAGTTCAAAAAACGCGGTGAGTTTAGTCCGGTTCCTCCTTGCCAATTCCTGAGGGCTCATCGGGCGGTCGGTAGGAATGCATACAACTTGTTCACCTTTCAAGTGTATTTCCAGGTTCTCGACAGCGTGAGATCGTTTGAACATGTCGAAAGAGAAAATGCGTGTGAGGGCCTCGCAGCACGATACATAGCGGGCATCTTGGTATTGCTTGATTTCGTCAAGTTCACTGGACTCAAGTTGAAAATTTGAGCGGTCTGAGCCCTTGAAGATGTACTTGTGCAGGTACTTGACTGCAGATATACTTGTACACGCCTCGACATTGATGTGACAGTCGAACATGGCACTCAACGTTGGGCAGTATGGAATAACATATTGGTTGGTATACTCAGAGGGCCGCTCTGCCGAAGAGCGGCGACGACGGTAGAGTGGATATCCATCACTGCCTATTGATGTTTCGTCGCAGTATGCTTTTGGAAAGTTTTTCTTGCACTTCCCGTTTTCCAGGCATCGGTCACTGCATTTGTGAATCATGCAGGTTGTAACAATTTTGTGCAGTCTTGGATTCTTTTCCTTGTCGGGGATTTCTGCACTGATAATACTGTCAATATCGGCAGCTGTCTTGATTTTGTCGTCCCCAGAGAATATAACCAATATATGGGCATGAGGCAGACCACGCTTTTGGAATTCGACAGAACGAACATGCGCACCTTGTCGACCCAAAATTCCCTTCGTGAGCATGGCTTCAATGGCTAATAGCTTGAGGTGGAACATGCGCGTCAATAAGTCAGGTCGATCGGATGGAGGTCGTTTAAATCCATAGTCCTCTTTCGCCAATTCCAGATCCCTGTCGATTTCAACCCACTTTGGATTGCATGTCACAGTGATAAAAAGGTCTGGTCGACCGTACTTGCGAACGATTGCCATGGCGTCAAGGTAACGTTGTCTCATGTACCGTGGTCCACCCGTGTAAGATGACGGCAAAACAATCCTTTTTCCAATGCTGTTGACGTCTACATCATGCGAAACAGCGTCGTGAACTGCGCGGTACGTGTCGCTACGGAGGTTGTTGGTTTGGTCACGAAGAAATCCAAGCCTTTGGTTTTCCACCTTTGCAAAATTGTCGACTGCAAACACTTGAAGTAGAGGTCCGCTGGCATGTAATGGAGAGAATGCACCGCGCTCGTACAAATGGTATCGAGCATAATTGTTCAAACTCACGTTTTTACCATTGAGACCGCTCTGGTTGCCATAAGACCACCCCAAAGTCCCAGTAGGAAAGAGCAAAGGGTATTCAAGCGGGTCATAAGCCGAATGAAATTCCTTAATGCGAAATAAGTGGTCTTCCCCAGGTTGTCGATCCAAACACACATGTTTACCAACGCGATAGCTTGGCACAACTTCGCTGAGTACGGGGCCATCGGTACCGTGCAGTAAGATATGACGCCCTGACTTGGACGTTTCTGAAAAAAGGACAGCGATTTCAGAACACGTAGGAAGTTTATGCGTTCGGCTGTTGCTTCGAGGCTGAGCAGTGAGCACTAATCTCATGTCGTCATCCTTTGGAATATCCTTGGCATGCTTGTACAGCTGGGTGAACGCGTTGTGCTGTAGTAGTAGATGCTGGATTTTTGTCACAGTTGACTGATTAAGATTTCCCCCAAGCATTCTTCGTCGTATGCTTGCCTGCGTTTCAGGATCCGTAATGTAGATCTGGGCGTAACTGGCTTGTTCTTCGTCCGCAGGCAACAGTGGTCCAATAGAATGATTCAATTCGCCTTGGATTGTATAAGATCTCGGCCCACCGTTGCCGTGAATAATTTCTTTGGTACCAATAGATGTAAAGGCAAAGAGGGCGTTGTACCGGCGAGCGTTATTGACAAACCCTCTGGTTTTGAACTAATCAATGTATTCGCGAAACTCGGGTGTGTCAGGCCAGGTAGCAACATGCAGCACTCGAGCGCCACTATCGCAGCAGTCCTTTTCTTCGCCAGGCCAAATCTTCGCTTGGCAATGGGGGCAAATCGAACGCTGCTCAATAATATGACGAGGCACCAATGATTCATCGAAGTCATCGAAACTGACGCGCCCACTGTTGTGAGTACTCTTCTTCTTCGGGCGACCCTTGGGTTTATTCCGGAGACTTAGAGGAGGTACATCAATCAAATTCACATCCATGTTTAGCGGAGGCAAGCAATTGATTGTCATTGTTGCAATCCACATTTCCATCGGAAATATCTTCTTGCTTGGTTTCTTCTTCACCTCCTCCATTCATACGGTTAGGTTGTAGCGCATCATAGATCCTTCGATTGTCAACTCTGCGCTCGTGATCTTCTTGCTCCTGAGCTGCCAGAAGCTTGAGATGACGGTCACTTTGAGCGTGGTAATGGAATCCGTCTTCTCCCTCCTTGGGCTCCTCTTCGTTGCTCTGATCCATGTCCGAATGTTGCAAAACGATGGCATCCCGCCCTTGATTCGCGACCTCAGTGTTGCGCTTTTTTCGCGAGTACGTTTGTTGTATTCCGCCTTCTTGGATCTTTTGACAGCCACCTTTTCGTCGAAGTCTTCCACGATAGCATGCCGTTTCTTTTCGCGAACACGATTTTTGTACCCCGCCTTTTTGGATTTGTCGACCTCTTCCAGGAGAGCTTGCCGTTTCTTTTCTCGAGCACGTTTGTTATACTCCGCCATTTTTGCTTTGTCGACTTCATCCAGCAGAGCTTGCCGTTTCTTTTCTCGAGTACGATTGTTGTACTCCGCCTTTTTGGATTTGTCGACTTCATCCAGCAGAACTTGCCGTTTCTTTTCGCGAGCACGTTTGTTGTACTCCGCCTTCTTGGCCTTTCTCATAGCCACCTCGTCGTTAATATTGCCCTTATTCAAGACATCGTCGTCCACAGCCATGCCATAAGCTCCAGTTGATGTAGACTCTTGCACCGCATTCCGCTCTGCTTGCTTGCCAGGTTCGGAGTTATCGATCGCATGTCCTTGGTTGTCATTGTCATGATTGCCATTGCTTTTGCCTTTCTTAGAGGCCGAGTAGTTGTTATTTTCTACGCAGAAAACTGCGTCAGACAAATGTTCATACAAAAACATCAACACAAAAAAGATAATGTGATTGGATCGTAAAAATACTGTGGATATGTGTCCACTTAAGCTCAACAGTATGTGGTTTGCCAGAAAAATACTACTCATTCCTTTCATAAATCGTACAGAGTTCGCGGTATGTATTAAACATCACTTTGTTTAAATCGCGTTTTGAACTCGTACATCCAATGAGTCGAAACTTTGATACTGGGTAATACACCTGCTAAGTATCATGAAACACCCCTGAAGTGTTTCAATCTACTCGCCGTAGGTCCCACTATCAACAGTGGTACTCCGTCAAAAAAGTAGCACCACCAGATACAATAGTGGTAACCAACGTTACACATTGTCCCCTTACTGTAAAAAGTTGAACTATGGGGAGAGGATTTACTCGTCCAAAGTCAATATGAAAATCCAGTAAAATCACACGTTATAGCTGTCCCTGGCTGCTCTATGAGAAAGTCCGGTATTTCGAGCCCAGCAGGCCCTACTTCGTTACTATCACATATTGCGTCGGAATTCGCCTGTCGGAGATCAAGCCTCTGGCCAGGGTATGGCTTAAAGTGGCAGAAAGGGTTCGTCACCCTACTGCACAGTGTGTTGACCGTTTATTCAGCGGCCTTTTCTGCCCGAGTGAAGCTATCCTAAGACATGCATCTCACCTTGCATCGTCCAAGAAAAACCCAACTGCCATTCAATTGTCTTTGGCTGGTATTATTTTAAATAGTAGGAATATATTTTCATTTTGTATGTGGAATTGTTTGATTGTTAATATTATTGACAACTGACATCATGGGTGCATCGGGTCGTGCTGACTATACAGTAAACTCCGTCAAATTTTGTGTACTGTGTAAACTATTGTGAGTATATATATAAATTATTATAGTTGTGAACCTTGTGGTAGTAGTGAAGTGACACTCAATATACTGTTAAAATGAATACCTGTTATTATCTATATTTTATCTGTTAAATTTGTTTGTCAACTGCCACGTCGTGGATCATGGGTGCATGAACAAACTTGTCTTGTACGGTTGAAATATGTGTCGAACACGATGCCTTATTGAGTGTGCATTCAACGATGCCCTTTCATGGAACCAACATTAAGCCTAGAAATGTCCGATTCTTTCCTTGGTCTCGGTTACATGACAGTGTTCATTGCATTAATATTACCAACCACTGGCACGTCCAGCATGATGTGTGCATCGTGAAGTGCTGCAGTAAAATCCTCCAAATTAATATACCTTATAAACGAATGTAGTAAAAAATATATATTATCATAGTAATGAGCTAGATACCCAGCATAAAGTAACACTCATTATTCTATTTAATTGAGTACCTCTTTTTATCGATAGTTTACCTCTTAAATTGGTTTGTCAACTGCCACGTCCAGCGTCATGGGTGCATGGACGAACTTACTCTTTTTTGTACACTTGCGCATTCCATGAGAATGGACATTTCAATTGTGTGATATAAATTATGATGACATTTGAAATTTGTGAGATATCTATTTCCATGAAGGACACTTTAAACCATGCACTGTCAAATGGCCCAAGTCTTGACAGAAGTAGACATTTCAAATACGTGAAAATGAGTATGCTGAAGAGGACACTTGATATGTGTGACATTGAACGTTCACTTCGTTCCTTGGATGTTTCCATGGATAATTAGGTTTAGTTCGGTTTAATTAGGTTTAATACAAGTTGAAAGACTGAAAGAACTTGTCTCAAATTACTCCTTGTTGTACTTGGATAAAGTATGTCGATTTTGCCCCCTGGTTGCCTTGAGGTTTGTATGTCCATTTTACTCTCGCACCTATCTGGGTTTTTTTCTTAGAGTTTTAAGTAATAGACTAGGGTGAGGCCAGGGCTACGCCCCTGGGTGGGGTGTAAAAGAAGTATTCTGATTGGCTACTGTTGAGTGAGTGACGAATATTTGTTGTTTCATCAGGAGATAGATCATGTCCTGACCAAAGAACCTCGGAAAGAAAATCACCCAATCAAAGATCATATTATTTTGAAACTAAGGAGACGGCATTTACTTCGCACTCCTTATTCACTTATTTCTTATTTTACTTCGATTTGGCCTCCATAGTTTCCCAGTTTTGTCGTGCAAAATGCCAGTTCTTGCACAGATAACACGAACGACTTGTCAGTGATAACACAGACGGTCGAGGGACCCAGTCCTATTCACGGCGCATTTGACGGCAAGATAATGATGACAATGCGCTTAGATAATGCTCAAGGCGACTGTGTACTTAGATGATCCGCAAGGCGACTACTGACATGTCGTAGTCATAGTATATCTAGGTGGAGAAAGGCGAACCTTAGATGGTAATCTACAGTTGTGTCCAATGTGAGCGTGACATATGGCGGGTGGAGGTTCTAGGAGCACGGTCAAGCAGGTCAGTTTCGACGCCGAAGTTTCAGCAGCTGGTTGTACTGCTGGTATAGATATCTTTCCCGTTGCGGCAACTTTGCGCACGATGTGAACGGCGAAAAGACTGTTTCCAAGAAGCAGACTCTTTGACAATTTTATAGCTTTCCGCTGTTGGATATGCTTCTCCCATTTCAATGTTGAGGTTGAATCTAAGCAGAATGTGCCCAAGTTCAGATTGCACAATCTGTGACATCGATTAGTAGATGGAGGTCCTCGTTGGTTGACAACCACCTACTTTTTCATCTTGTAATACTGTAACGGTGAATCTAAGACTATGGTGCGTAATTTCGAGTTGGCTAATCTCGAGGATTTATCGTCCAATTCATCGGTACGATGCAATTCGACTTGATCCAGGAAGTCTCGGCAATTCCACAACAACACAGTGTATATATTTGTACGAACATGATAGTAATGGATGAAGTTTTATAGAGTCCTGACTATTCTAATGCTTCTTGATACACAACGTTTTTCGTGTAGATTTCAGGCAGTCCTTCGTACTGTCCATTTGCGACCAAAACCTTAATGTTGCCTTTTGCTTGGGCTCTTGACATGACGACGTAAAGTTAACAATGCAAGAAGACGGATTCTGAAATCATCAGTTAGTCGAAAGTTATCCGCACCGAGTAGGTACCTGTGTGGTATGTTCCATGATCAATAGACTTGAGCAATGCGGCAATTTCTTGAACACTCTCAGAGTTGTTGTTCGTCAACATCATGTTGACTGTCAGATGTAACTTTGCGACATTTCTCCAAAGGTAGTTGTTCTTCAAGCATGCTTCGGGATTAGCCCAGGTGTTCCCTTCAAAATGACTGGAAGCATTTGAATCGCCCTAGAATATATCGACGTTTGCAACAAAATGAAGCACGTTGTCCAATGTGTTCAACGGCCTCGACAGCTTACTTATCCATCATGAAACACACGTTTTAGTTGTTTCTGGTAGCTCCATTAATAAGTCGGGCATTTCAAGCAAAAAAGGCCCTAATTTATTACTATCGCATATCGCCTCGGTATTGGCCTCTCGGAGTCCAAGCGACTGGCCACGATATGGCTTAAAGTGGAAGAAAGGGCTCGTCACCCTACCACACAGTGTGTTCACCGCTGATTTAGTGGTCTTTTCTTCCCGAGCGAAGCTATCCTAAGACATGCCTTTCACTTTGCATCGTCCAAAAAATCCAACTGCCATTCAATTGTCTTTGGTATGTATTGATTTTAAATAGTTGCAAGATATTTTCTTTTTGTATGTGGAATTGTTTGATTATTAATATTATCAACAACTGGCACGTCCAGCGTCATGGGTGCATGAAAAAACTTGGCTTTATGAGGCTGTAGAGCTGATACGGTTGAAATATGTTCGAACACGATGTCTTATTGAGTGTGCATTCAATGATGCCGTTTCATGGAACCAACATTAAGTCTAGTCTACTGTGCAATGAGGAATGCCCTATTTTTTCCTTTGTCTAGTATTTTTGCGCCGAGTTGACATGATAGTGTTCACTGTGTTCCATGTCACTTTGTTCCGTCCAAGGAACTATCGGGTCGGATAATTATCCGGATATCCATGGATATTTTCTTGGATGTCTCCATGGATATCCGGATAATTATCTGGAAGGTTGAAAGAGTCTATTGGAGGAGCGCATCATGGGTGCATGAACAAACTTGTCTCAAATTACTCTTTGTTGTACTTGGATAAAGTATGTCCAGATTACTCTTTGTTGTACTTGGATAAAGTATGTCCAGATTACTCTTTGTTGTACTTGGATAAATTATGTCCAGATTACTCTTTGTTGTACTTGGATAAAGTATGTCCAGATTACTCGTTGTTGTACTTGGATAAAGTATACAAAAATTACTGAATGTATGCAAAAAAGGCCCTCGGACTTATCTGGATTTTTTTCTTAGAGTTTTAAGTAATAGACTAGGGTGAGGCCAGGGCTACGCCCCTGGGTGGAGTGAAAAAGAAGAAATCTAATAGGCTAATGTTGAATGACGACTATCAGGAGATAGATCATGTCCTGACCAAAAACCGTCGACTCGAACCAAAAGAAAATTAAATTATCCAATCAGAGATGATATTATTTTTAAACTAAACGGAGACGGTATTTACCTGGCACTCCTTATTCACTTCTTTCATATTTTACTTCGAATTGGCCTCCATAGTTTCCCTGTTTTGTTGTTTCATGGAGTCCTGACTATTCTTATGCTTCTTGATACACGATATTGTTGTGTAGTCTCGGCAGTCTGTCGTAATGTCCATTGATCACCAAAACTTGTTGTTGCCTTTTGCTTGGGCTCTTGACATGGTGACGTAAAGATGACCATGCAAGAAGACGGGTTCTGGAATCATCAGGTAGTCGAATTTTATCGGCACCGAGTTCGGTACATGTGGGGTACGTTCAATGACCAATAGACTTGAGCAAAGCAGCAAGCTCTTGAATACTCTCTGATTTATTGTTGGTCAGCCCCCTGTTCACCGTCAGATGAACATTTGCGACCTATCTCCAAACGTAACTGTTCTTCAAGCATGTTTCGAGGATTAGCCCAGGTGTGCCCTTCAAAATGACTGGATGCATTTGCTTGAAGTCGCCCGAGAATATGATGACCTTTCCACCAAAATGAAGCGTGTTGTCCCACCAATGTTGCACCATGTGATCGACGGCCTCCACAGCGTACTTACGCCTCATGAAACACACGTTTTAGTTTTCCATCGCAGCTCCATGAAAATGTTCGGTATTTCGAGCCAAAATGGCTCTACTTCATAACATTCGCATATCGCGTCGTTACTCGCCTTTTGGAGTCCAAGCCTCTGGCCAAGGTATGCTTAAAGTGGCAGAAAGGGCTCGTTCACCGTACTGCACAGTGTGTTGAACGCTTATTCTGCGACCTTTCTGCCCGAGTAAAGCTATCCTAAGACATGCATTTCACCTTGCATCGTCAGTGAAAAACTCAACTGCCTTTCCTTTCGTGGCGCTTGTCTAAAGGAACCATATTGGACTTTTTCAACCTGTAATAACGGACAAATGACAAATTATGCTAATCGATTATCAATTCCAATCTGATCCCACTACTGTGCGCCTTTGAAAGAGAACCATCCAATCCTTATACATAGAAATAGAGTAGCTTTCCAGTTGAACCCCACTGACCACTAACGATAAGAGCCATTCACTTCTCTGGACATATATTTCAAAATTTGCAATGGACAGTCTATGTGACTTGTCCCATGTTTCGGACTACACATTGGACAGGGTTATGAAGGAAACAGTCAGCGAGGAATGGTGCATGAAAGTAATTTGAAACTCCTGTTGAATGGAACTCGCAGTCAATTGAAGGTGTGTGGGAAGTACGTGTGAAACACCATGCGAGATGTTCAACCTGACGGCCTTCTATTTCACCTGAAACAGTTCATGTGGCGAAGCTGGCAACAGTAAAACCTACATCTAACGCCAATATCTTGATTTGATCTTCTTCAGTCAGTTTGGATCACGATGGCATGAGATGTTGAGGTGAAATCACTGACTGAAGATGAGTGGACAGCATGGACAAAACAATTCCACATTAATTAAGCTTATTCAAGGCTTAAATCATCAATCTTCATTATCTAGTTGACATGTGGTTGGTCTCATACATACTGCATCTATATGACATACTTTCGGCTCACTTATATGAGGTTGTGGAGCTGATACGGCTGAAATATGTATTCGAACACGATGCCTTATTGAGTGTGCATTCAATGATGCCGTTTCATGGAACCAACATTAAACTTAGTCTAATGTGCAATGACAAATGTCCGATTTTTTCCTTGGTCTCATATTTTTGCGCTGAGTTTATGACAGTGTTCATTGCATTACATGTCACTTTGTTACAGTGCCTCCTCGATTTTCGCGAACTAAAAAAATATTCATTTTGAGAGTATATAACCTTGTGAGTGTATTAAATATAAGAATTAACTTTTGAATAATATGACTTGAAAAATGTATTGAATAAAAAGTTTAATCACTATTCAATCATCTCCTACAATGCCGGTGTGGAGCCAACAATTTCGAATCGTCTCTGGTGTCACTTTGTCCCATGAAGCTTTGGCCCAATTCATAGCGGTAAGTTGATCAACAGCGTAAATCTTTGATCCCAACTTCTTGTAGTCTGTCAAGTTGCCGTCTGGTATGGCGTTTACTCGTTTGATAGCGTGGCGCAGCTGCTTCCTCTTGAAATGCCTTTTGAATGATGCAATGACGCCGGCATCCATGGGCTGAAGAACAGACGTTGCATTTGGCGGAAGCATCAGAAGACGAACATTGGTAAGTACAACCTCTTCGACCTTGTGTGACGATGCATTATCCAGGACCAATAGCACCGAGCGGTCAAGAGAAGCCATCATGGAATTGAATTTGGAAATCCACTCCGAAAAAATCGCAATTGTCATCCAAGCTTTTCGGTTGAAACGGTAAATGAATCGCAATTGCTCTGCGGATCTGTTTCCAAAACTTCTAGGTCGTGCAGCTCTACCGATAAAGCTTGTCGGAACAACTGCAATTTGCTGCAAGCGCCACCGTAATTCTTGTTTTGTCCTTCTTGAGGCCTTATTTGGACGACTTTGTTATGGATGTATCAGGGGTTCGGTTGTAGAAGAGAGCGCTTTCGTCCATGTTGCATATATCGTCCTTCGAGTAGCGCGAAGTTTCGAGCAGGATTCTACTCCCCTCATTCTCGATTTCGTCTTGGTTAAGTGACGCGCGTTCTCCATGAAGACGTCTTGATTTTAAATTGTGGCATTTCATAAAACAATAGAGCCATCCACTTGAGAATTTCATGGATCTCTTTGGCGAGGGTTGAGTTTCATAAATTATCAAGGGCTTGCTCTTTAATCAAGTCACCAGTTATTGCAACGTTTAGCTCCTCACACTTGCCAATCCAGTTCAAAAGCTCGTGATCGAGTGTCGTGTTGCAAGGAGCTTTTAAGTTGTAGCGACGGCCAGCAACATCGATGTCTATGCAAGCATCGTCGAGAGATCGCGTGTCGTTCAGGATTGTTGAGATCGTTTTGCGATAAACTTTGATGGAGAAATTGTCATGGATCCATATCCCTATTTGTTTGTTGTCGACTCGTTGAAGCGTTTTCGAATACGCACGGATAGCATCCTTTTGAGCTAGTGTCAAGCGGCATGGTTTCGATGGCATGCTTGTCGTCGACAATTTGAAATTTTGAATTTCAAGTCGTCGACATCTATATTTCCTTCGATATTTAATTAATATTAAATTTAGCAGTATATTGATTGATCCCTTGCGCGAAAATCGAGGAGATACTGTATGTTCAAGGAAAACTCCATGGATTATCGGATAATTATCCGGAAGAGTCCTTTTGAGGAGCACTTGTCTCAAATTACTCCTTGTTGTACTTGGATAAAGTATGTCGATTTTGCCCCCTGGTTGCCTTGAGGTTTGTATGTCCATTTTACTCTCGCACCTATCTGGGTTTTTTTCTTAGAGTTTTAAGTAATAGACTAGGGTGAGGCCAGGGCTACGCCCCTGGGTGGGGTGTAAAAGAAGTATTCTGATTGGCTACTGTTGAGTGAGTGACGAATATTTGTTGTTTCATCAGGAGATAGATCATGTCCTGACCAAAGAACCTCGGAAAGAAAATCACCCAATCAAAGATCATATTATTTTGAAACTAAGGAGACGGCATTTACTTCGCACTCCTTATTCACTTATTTCTTATTTTACTTCGATTTGGCCTCCATAGTTTCCCAGTTTTGTCGTGCAAAATGCCAGTTCTTGCACAGATAACACGATCGACTTGTCAGTGATAACACAGACGGTCGAGGGACCCAGTCCTATTCACGGCGCATTTGACGGCAAGATAATGATGGCCATGCGCTTAGATGATGCTCAAGACGACTATGCACTTAGATGATGCGCAAGGCGACTACTGACATGTCGTAGTCATAGTATATCTAGGTGGAGAAAGGCGAACCTTAGATGGTAATCTACAGTTGTGTCCAATGTGAGCGTGGCATATGGTGGGTGGAAGTTCTAGGAGCACGGTCAAGAAGGTCAGTATAGATGCCGAAGTTTCAGCAGCTGGTTGTACTGCTGGTATAGATATCTTTCCCGTTGCGGCAACTTTGCGCACGATGTGAACGGCGAAAAGACTGTTTCCAAGAAGCAGACTCTTTGACAATTTTATAGCTTTCCGCTGTTGGATATGCTTCTCCCATTTCAATGTTGAGGTTGAATCTAAGCAGAATGTGCCCAAGTTCAGATTGCACAATCTGTGACATCGATTAGTAGATGGAGGTCCTCGTTGGTTGACAACCACCTACTTCTTCATCTTGTAGTACTGTAACGGTGAATCTAAGTATATGGTGCGTAGTTTCGAGTTGGCTAATCTCGAGGATTTATCGTCCAATTCATCGGTATGATGCAATTCGACTTGATCCAGGAAGTCTCGGCAATTCCACAACAACACAGTGTATATATTTGTACGAACATGATAGTAATGGATGAAGTTTTATGGAGTCCTGACTATTCTAATGCTTCTTGATACACAACGTTTTTCGTGTAGATTCCAGGCAGTCCTTCGTACTGTCCATTTGCGACCAAAAATTTAATATTGCCTTTTGCTTGGGCTCTTGACATGGCGACGTAAAGCTGTCCATGCGAGAAGACGGGTTCTGGAAGGTAGACGCCCACGTGAGAAATCGTTTGACCTTGAGCCTTGTGAATCGTCATTGCAAAGGCAACTTGAACAGGAAATTGTCTTCTGCGTAGCTCAAATGGGTAATTGTTTTGCTCACCATCGTGAATTGTAGTAGTTCGGGGAATGTAAACGATCTTGTTCTTGTGGGAGCTGTTCATAATTTGAGCCTTGATACATCGTGTTTTCAGCTCAAGAACAATTAAACGTGTTCCGTTGCACATGCCTTCCGAAGTACATAAATTACGAAGCAGAATAATGGGGCAACCAACTTTCAAATGCAACTTGTGGCTGGGGAAGTTGTTGATGTCTATAGAATTCAGAAACTCGATGGGGAACTCGCATGCATCGGCGTCTGAGTCGCGTTTCTCAGCAACAGAATCGGCGGACAGATATGTCATTTCGCCGTCCGAAGTGAGTCGCTCAAGAAGTGTTGTGTTGATGTCAGCAACAACACTGTGTTTGGGTGCAAGGATATCTCGACATCCAAAGTACGATCTAAGTTCATTGATGCGCAGGTTGTTCATGTCTTGATAGACGCTGTGTAAAAATGACCCCAAATCATCAGGCGAATTGTATGGAATCGCCAAATCATCAGGTAGTCGAATGTAATCGGCACCGAGTTCGGTACATGTGGGTATGTTCCATGCCCAATAGACTTGAGCAATCCAGCAAATTCTCGAACACTCTCTGAGTTGTTGTTGGTCAACCTCATGTTCACCGTCAGATGAAACTTTGCGACATTGCTCCAAAGGTAGCTGTTCTTCAAGCATGCTTCGAGGATTAGCCCAGGTGTGCCCTTCAAAATGACTGGAAGCATTTGCTTGAAATCACCCGAGAATATGACGACTTTTCCACCAAAAGGAAGCGCGTTGTCCATCAAATCTTGTAGCATGTGATCAACGGCCTCCACAGCATACTTGTGCATCATCGAACACTCGTCCCAAATAATAAGTTCTGTGAGACGTAAAAGTTCCGCGAGATGTGACTGTTTCCGAACGTCGCACCGGCTAAGCTCGTGCAATGATCTTGGGAGACAAAATCGCGAATGCGCGTTGTACCCCCGATCAAATTCAGAGCAGCAAGTCCGGACGAAGCAACAGCCAAGGCAATTTTTGTTCATGGAGCGCACTTGAGCCAGTAAAATGTTTGAGGTGAACGTCTTCCCTGAGCCACCCTCACCTTCGAGAAAATATACTTTGCCTCTTCGAACAGTGCTTTCCTTCGTAATCTCGCTCATAACGTCGTTGTAGAAGACCTCGTGCTCTTCGGTCATCGTAGACTTGCCTTCCAAAATGCCTTGGATTTGTTCTTGGTTGTGCGAAGATTCCATAGCCACTAATCGGTTGGATTGACGGCCCCTGTTTGTTTCCTCAAGAGCAAAATATTGTTCGAATTGTGCAAGCTGTGGAAGCTCCTGAAAACGATCCAAGCTTGATCCATTCGACTCGAGGCATCTTGATAAAGCCTGAATTGCGAACGCTGTGGATTTTTGAGAGTCGTCGGGGTACATGCGATGGAAATCTTGCCTCATTTCATCTTCGAATTTGTTCCATAGCCCTCGTGCATCCGCAGGTTCACAGTGAATCAGAATACTGGCAAAAAGTGTTCGGAGCTCATAGGGAGTTGCTGTTTCAGTTGCTTCTCGCATGCAGGTTAGCCATTCCTCGTCATTCTCAAGAAAGCCAAGGGCAAGTGCGGCTGACTTGAACTTCGGATGAACCACGCCGTTGACGGTTCGCAAGTCTTCGTGCGATGTCGGACCTCGTCGATAGCATAAGAGCATTCGCATATAAAAACAATCTCCCGAGCGGGGTGACACCGTCAGCATCCTCCCGATCATACGTTTACCACCCCTTTTACGTGAAGTCCACTTGCAGAGATTTGAGTTCCATACGAAATGCTCGGGGATATCATGGTACAGACATTCACGCGCCCGTGCTTGTGAATCACTGTTTTCACGGCACAGTTCAAAAAACGCGGTGAGTTTAGTCCGGTTCCTCCTTGCCAATTCCTGAGGGCTCATCGGGCGGTCGGTAGGAATGCATACAACTTGTTCACCTTCCAAGTGTATTTCCAGGTTCTCGACAGCGTGAGATCGATTGAACATGTCGAAAGAGAAAATGCGTGTGAGGGCCTCACAGCACGATACATAGCGGGCATCTTGGTATTGCTTGATTTCGTCGAGTTCACTGGACTCAAGTTGAAAATTTGAGCGGTCTGAGCCCTTGAAGATGTACTTGTACAGGTACTTGACTGCAGATATACTTGTACACGCCTCGACATTGATGTGGCAGTCGAACATGGCACTCAACGTTGGGCAGTATGGAATGACATATTGGTTGGTATACTCAGAGGGCCGCTCTGCCGAAGAGCGGCGACGACGGTAGAGTGGATATCCATCACTGCCTATTGATGTTTCGTCGCAGTATGCTTTTGGAAAGTTTTTCTTGCACTTCCCGTTTTCCAGGCATCGGTCACTGCATTTGTGAATCATGCAGGTTGTAACAATTTTGTGCAGTCTTGGATTCTTTTCCTTGTCGGGGATTTCTGCACTGATAATACTGTCAATATCGGCAGCTGTCTTGATTTTGTCGTCCCCAGAGAATATAACCAATATATGGGCATGAGGCAGACCACGCTTTTGGAATTCGATAGAACGAACATGCGCACCTTGTCGACCCAAAATTCCCTTCGTGAGCATGGCTTCAATGGCTAATAGCTTGAGGTGGAACATGCGCGTCAATAAGTCAGGTCGATCGGATGGAGGTCGTTTAAATCCATAGTCCTCTTTCGCCAATTCCAGATCCCTGTCGATTTCAACCCACTTTGGATTGCATGTCACAGTGATAAAAAGGTCTGGTCGACCGTACTTGCGAACGATTGCCATGGCGTCAAGGTAACGTTGTCTCATGTACCGTGGTCCACCCGTGTAAGATGACGGCAAAACAATCCTTTTTCCAATGCTGTTGACGTCTACATCATGCGAAACAGCGTCGTGAACTGCGCGATACGTGTCGCTGCGGAGGTTGTTGGTTTGGTCACGAAGAAATCCAAGCCTTTGGTTTTCCACCTTTGCAAAATTGTCGACTGCAAACACTTGAAGTAGAGGTCCGCTGGCATGTAATGGAGAGAATGCACCGCGCTCGTACAAATGGTATCGAGCATAATTGTTCAAACTCACGTTTTTACCATTGAGACCGCTCTGGTTGCCATAAGACCACCCCAAAGTCCCAGTAGGAAAGAGCAAAGGGTATTCAAGCGGGTCATAAGCCGAATGAAATTCCTTAATGCGAAATAAGTGGTCTTCCCCAGGTTGTCGATCCAAACACACATGTTTACCAACGCGATAGCTTGGCACAACTTCGCTGAGTACGGGGCCATCGGTACCGTGCAGTAAGATATGACGCCCTGACTTGGACGTTTCTGAAAAAAGGACAGCGATTTCAGAACACGTAGGAAGTTTATGCGTTCGGCTGTTGCTTCGAGGCTGAGCAGTGAGCACTAATCTCATGTCGTCATCCTTTGGAATATCCTTGGCATGCTTGTACAGCTGGGTGAACGCGTTGTGCTGTAGTAGTAGATGCTGGATTTTTGTCACAGTTGACTGATTAAGATTTCCCCCAAGCATTCTTCGTCGTATGCTTGCCTGCGTTTCAGGATCCGTAATGTAGATCTGGGCGTAACTGGCTTGTTCTTCGTCCGCAGGCAACAGTGGTCCAATAGAATGATTCAATTCGCCTTGGATTGTATAAGATCTCGGCCCACCGTTGCCGTGAATAATTTCTTTGGTACCAATAGATGTAAAGGCAAAGAGGGCGTTGTACCGGCGAGCGTTATTGACAAACCCTCTGGTTTTGAACTAATCAATGTATTCGCGAAACTCGGGTGTGTCAGGCCAGGTAGCAACATGCAGCACTCGAGCGCCACTATCGCAGCAGTCCTTTTCTTCGCCAGGCCAAATCTTCGCTTGGCAATGGGGGCAAATCGAACGCTGCTCAATAATATGACGAGGCACCAATGATTCATCGAAGTCATCGAAACTGACGCGCCCACTGTTGTGAGTACTCTTCTTCTTCGGGCGACCCTTGGGTTTATTCCGGAGACTTAATCCTTGCTCGCGAGGAGGTACAGCAATCAAATTCACATCCACGTTTAGCGGAGGATCAGCATTTGCCAAGGCAAGCAATTGATTGTCATTGTTGCAATCCACATTTCCATCGGAAATATCTTCTTGCTTGGTTTCTTCTTCACCTCCTTCATTTATACGGTTAGGTTGTAGCGCATAGATTCTTCGATTGTCAACTCTGCGCTCGTGATCTTCTTGCTCCTGAGCTGCCAGAAGCTTGAGATGATGGTCACTTTGAGCGTGGTAATGGATTCCGTTTTCTCCCTCCTTGGACTCCTCTTCGTTGCTCTGATCCATGTCCGTATGGTGCAAAACGATGGCATCTTGCCCTTGATTCGCAACCTCAGTGTTGCGCTTTTTTTCGCGAGCACGTTTGTTGTATTCCGCCTTCTTGGACCTTTTGACAGCCACCTCTTTGTCAAAGTCTTCAACGATATCACTTCGTTTCTTTTTGTGAGTACGATTTTTGTACTCAGCCTTTTTGGATTTGTGAACCTCTTCCAGGAGAACTTGCCGCTTCTTTCCGCGAGCACGATTGTTGTACTCCGCCATTTTTGCTTTGTCGACTTCATCCAGCAGAGCTTGCCGTTTCTTTTCGCGAGCACGTTTGTTGTACTCCGCCTTCTTGGCCTTTCTCATAGCCACCTCGTCGTTAATATTGCCCTTATTCAAGACATCGTCGTCCACAGCCATGCCATAAGCTCCAGTTGATGTAGACTCTTGCACCGCATTCCGCTCTGCTTGCTTGCCAGGTTCGGAGTTATCGATCGCATGTCCTTGGTTGTCATTGTCATGATTGCCATTGCTTTTGCCTTTCTTAGAGGCCGAGTAGTTGTTATTTTCTACGCAGAAAACTGCGTCAGACAAATGTTCATACAAAAACATCAACACAAAAAAGATAATGTGATTGGATCGTAAAAATACTGTGGATATGTGTCCACTTAAGCTCAACAGTATGTGGTTTGCCAGAAAAATACTACTCATTCCTTTCATAAATCGTACAGAGTTCGCGGTATGTATTAAACATCACTTTGTTTAAATCGCGTTTTGAACTCGTACATCCAATGAGTCGAAACTTTGATACTGGGTAATACACCTGCTAAGTATCATGAAACACCCCTGAAGTGTTTCAATCTACTCGCCGTAGGTCCCACTATCAACAGTGGTACTCCGTCAAAAAAGTAGCACCACCAGATACAATAGTGGTAACCAACGTTACACATTGTCCCCTTACTGTAAAAAGTTGAACTATGGGGAGAGGATTTACTCGTCCAAAGTCAATATGAAAATCCAGTAAAATCACACGTTATAGCTGTCCCTGGCTGCTCTATAAGGAAGTCCGGTATTTCGAGCCCAGCAGGCCCTACTTCGTTACTATCACATATTGCGTCGGAATTCGCCTTTCGGAGTCCAAGCCTCTGGCCAGGGTATGGCTTAAAGTGGCAGAAAGGGTTCGTCACCCTACTGCACAGTGTGTTGACCGCTTATTCAGCGGCCTTTTCAGCCCGAGTGAAGCTATCCTAAGACATGCATCTCACCTTGCATCGTCCAAGAAAAACCCAACTGCCATTCAATTGTCTTTAGCAGGTATTATTTTAAATAGTAGACAAATATTTTCTTTTTGTATGTGGAATTGTTTTATTATTAATATTATCGACAACTGACATCATGGGTGCATCGGGTCGTGCTGACTATACAGTAAACTCCGTCAAATTTTGTGTACTGTGTAAACTAATTGTGAGTATATATATAAATTATTATAGTTGTGAACCTTGTGGTAGTAGTGAAGTGACACTCAATATACTTTTAAAATGAATACCTGTTATTATCTATATTTTATCTGTTAAATTTGTTTGTCAACTGCCACGTCGTGGATCATGGGTGCATGAACAAACTTGTCTTGTACGGTTGAAATATGTGTCGAACACGATGCCTTATTGAGTGTGCATTCAATGATGCCCTTTCATGGAACCAACATTAAGCCTAGAGAAATGTCCGATTCTTTCCTTGGTCTCGGTGACATGACAGTGTTCACTTTGTCCAAGGAAATATCTATCGGATCGGAATATCCATGGATGGTATTAAACCTTCCAGATAATTATCCGAATTAAGGTTTAATACAGGCTGTAGGTTTAATATAGGTTGAAAGATTACTCCTTGTTGTACTTGGATAAAGTATGTGGAGATTAGTCATGGTTGTACTTGGATGAAGTATGTCCATTTCCCCCCCTGGTTGCCTTGAGGTTTGTATGTCCATTTTACTCTCGCACCTATCTGGGTTTTTTTCTTAGAGTTTTAAGTAATAGACTAGGGTGAGGCCAGGGCTACGCCCCTGGGTGGATTGTAATAGAAGTATTCTCATTGGCTACTCTTGAATGTCGATTTCTTTTTTTCATGAGGAGATAAATCATGTCCTGCCTAACCAAAAAACCGTTCACTCGTACCAAAAGAAAAATAAATTATCCAATCAGAGATCATATTATTTTGAAACTAAGGAGACGGCATTTACCTGGCATTCTTATTCACTTCTTTTATATTTTACTTCGAATTGGCCTCCATAATTTCACTTATGCTTCTTGATACACAATATTTTTTTGTTTACATTCCGGGCAGTCCATCGTACTGTCCATTTGCGACCAAAACCTTAATGTTCCCTTTTGCTTGGGTTCTTGACATGGCAACGTAAAGCTAACCATGCCAGAAGACAGGTTCTGGAATCATCAGTGAGTAGAATAATATCGACACCGAGTTCGGTACATGTATGGTATGTTCCATGACCAATAGACTTGAGCAATGCAGCAAAGTCTTGAACACTATCTGATTTGTTGTTGGTCAAGCTCATGTTTACCGTCAAATGAAAATTTGCGACCTTTCTCCAAAGGTAGCGGTTCCTCATGCATGCTTCGAGAATTAGCCCTCGTTTGCACCTAAAATAACAGGATGCATTTCCTTGAAACCGCCCGAGAATATGATGACCTTTCCAACAAAACAAAGCGCTTTGTCCATCTAATCTTATACCATGTGGTCTACGGCCTCAACAGCGTACTGATGCATCATAAAACATACGTCACACTTGTCCCTTTGAGCCAAAGAGGCCCACATTCGTTACTGTCGCATATCTCGTCTGAATTTGCCTTTTGGGGCCCAAGCCTCTGGCAGGGGTAAGGCTTAAAGTTGCCGAAAGTGCTCGTCACTTTACTTCAAAGTTTGTTGACCACTTATTCAGCGGCCTTTTCGGCCCGAGTGAACCTGTCCTAAGACATGCATTCACCTTGCATCGCCCGAAAAAAAACCAGTTATCTTTCATCTCACAAAGGAACTATACTGGACTCTTTCAACCTGTAGTATCTGACAAATGACGAACTGTGTGTGTGCCTTCATTAAAGAATATATTATCCAGATACAGTATCAACCCCATATTGCGCGTCATTGAAGGAGAAGTACTAAATCCTTATCTTTAGAAAAAGAATACCACTCCAGTTGATCCCCGCTAAATATATACAATAAGAGTGATTTACTTGTCTTGATATTTGCAATTGACAGTCTATATTACTTGGCCGATGTCTCGGACTACACGTTCGACAGGTTTATGAAAGAAACAGTCAGCAAGTCAGCCGCTGTTGAAACTTGAAACTCCTGTTGAATAAAAACATTGAATGGAAAGTGTGTGGGAGGTACGTGTGAAATAGGATATGAAGGCCAAGGTTGTTCAAACTGACGACGTTCAATATTACCTTGATCATTTCATGTCCTGAAACGGCAACAGATAGTATGTATTTTAATGGCTTATTGATAGCTATTCGAAAACCTACATCTAAGACATGACACTGTTCATTGCATTCCATGTCACTTTGTTCGGTCCAAGGAAATATCCATGGATTTCCGGATAATTATCTGGAAGGATAATACAGCGGCTTTTTCTGCACATGCATCTCACCTTGCATCGTCCAAGAAAAACCCAACTGCCATTCAAATGTGTTTGGAAAGTATTATTTTAAATAGTAGGAAAATATTTTCTTTTTGTATGTGGAATTGTTTTGGGGCCCGTCTGGATACCCCTCATTATCATGATAAATCGCAATAATTTGACCATTATGGTATAATTTTAAATATTGTATAATTCGCTGTCTGGATCCACATATTCAATAAATTTTATTGCAAAAAATATTCCAAAATCGGTCGATTATCGCAATAAAAAATATACTACTCAAAGTCGTATATTTTGACCAATATTGTATAACTCGGTCAAATTCTCAAATTTCACTTTATTTTCATGGGAATCCAGACAGTCCAACAATAAAATTATTGTGATAATATAATCCATGGTTTGTATTATTTTCCCAAAATGCAGAATACTCAATAACGAATTATCACAATATTTTTTAATGTGCACCCAGACGGGCCCTTATTATTAATATTGTCGACAACTGGCATCGGGTAGTGCTGACTATACAGTAAACACTGCCAAATTTAGTGTACTGCATAAACTATTGTAAGTATAAAAATAAATTATCACAGTTTTGAATCACACGGTTGTAGTGAAGTGACACTCAACATACTGTTAAACTGAATACTTGTTATTATCGATATTTTATCTCTTAAATTAACTGCCACGTCCACCATCATGGGTGCATGAACGAACTTGCACGGTTGAAATATGTGTTCGAACACGATGCCTTATTGAGTGTGCATTCAATGATGCCCTTTCATGGAACCAACATTAAGCCTAGAGAAATGTCCGATTCTTTCCTTGGTCTCGGTGACATGACAGTGTTCACTTTGTCCAAGGAAATATCTATCGGATCGGAATATCCATGGATGGTATTAAACCTTCCAGATAATTATCCGAATTAAGGTTTAATACAGGCTGTAGGTTTAATATAGGTTGAAAGATTACTCCTTGTTGTACTTGGATAAAGTATGTGGAGATTAGTCATGGTTGTACTTGGATGAAGTATGTCCATTTCCCCCCTGGTTGCCTTGAGGTTTGTATGTCCATTTTACTCTCGCACCTATCTGGGTTTTTTTCTTAGAGTTTTAAGTAATAGACTAGGGTGAGGCCAGGGCTACGCCCCTGGGTGGATTGTAATAGAAGTATTCTCATTGGCTACTCTTGAATGTCGATTTCTTTTTTTCATGAGGAGATAAATCATGTCCTGCCTAACCAAAAAACCGTTCACTCGTACCAAAAGAAAAATAAATTATCCAATCAGAGATCATATTATTTTGAAACTAAGGAGACGGCATTTACCTGGCATTCTTATTCACTTCTTTTATATTTTACTTCGAATTGGCCTCCATAATTTCACTTATGCTTCTTGATACACAATATTTTTTTGTTTACATTCCGGGCAGTCCATCGTACTGTCCATTTGCGACCAAAACCTTAATGTTCCCTTTTGCTTGGGTTCTTGACATGGCAACGTAAAGCTAACCATGCCAGAAGACAGGTTCTGGAATCATCAGTGAGTAGAATAATATCGACACCGAGTTCGGTACATGTATGGTATGTTCCATGACCAATAGACTTGAGCAATGCAGCAAAGTCTTGAACACTATCTGATTTGTTGTTGGTCAAGCTCATGTTTACCGTCAAATGAAAATTTGCGACCTTTCTCCAAAGGTAGCGGTTCCTCATGCATGCTTCGAGAATTAGCCCTCGTTTGCACCTAAAATAACAGGATGCATTTCCTTGAAACCGCCCGAGAATATGATGACCTTTCCAACAAAACAAAGCGCTTTGTCCATCTAATCTTATACCATGTGGTCTACGGCCTCAACAGCGTACTGATGCATCATAAAACATACGTCACACTTGTCCCTTTGAGCCAAAGAGGCCCACATTCGTTACTGTCGCATATCTCGTCTGAATTTGCCTTTTGGGGCCCAAGCCTCTGGCAGGGGTAAGGCTTAAAGTTGCCGAAAGTGCTCGTCACTTTACTTCAAAGTTTGTTGACCACTTATTCAGCGGCCTTTTCGGCCCGAGTGAACCTGTCCTAAGACATGCATTCACCTTGCATCGCCCGAAAAAAACCCAGTTATCTTTCATCTCACAAAGGAACTATACTGGACTCTTTCAACCTGTAGTATCTGACAAATGACGAACTGTGTGTGTGCCTTCATTAAAGAATATATTATCCAGATACAGTATCAACCCCATATTGCGCGTCATTGAAGGAGAAGTACTAAATCCTTATCTTTAGAAAAAGAATACCACTCCAGTTGATCCCCGCTAAATATATACAATAAGAGTGATTTACTTGTCTTGATATTTGCAATTGACAGTCTATATTACTTGGCCGATGTCTCGGACTACACGTTCGACAGGTTTATGAAAGAAACAGTCAGCAAGTCAGCCGCTGTTGAAACTTGAAACTCCTGTTGAATAAAAACATTGAATGGAAAGTGTGTGGGAGGTACGTGTGAAATAGGATATGAAGGCCAAGGTTGTTCAAACTGACGACGTTCAATATTACCTTGATCATTTCATGTCCTGAAACGGCAACAGATAGTATGTATTTTAATGGCTTATTGATAGCTATTCGAAAACCTACATCTAAGACATGACACTGTTCATTGCATTCCATGTCACTTTGTTCGGTCCAAGGAAATATCCATGGATTTCCGGATAATTATCTGGAAGGATAATACAGCGGCTTTTTCTGCACATGCATCTCACCTTGCATCGTCCAAGAAAAACCCAACTGCCATTCAAATGTGTTTGGAAAGTATTATTTTAAATAGTAGGAAAATATTTTCTTTTTGTATGTGGAATTGTTTTGGGGCCCGTCTGGATACCCCTCATTATCATGATAAATCGCAATAATTTGACCATTATGGTATAATTTTAAATATTGTATAATTCGCTGTCTGGATCCACATATTCAATAAATTTTATTGCAAAAAATATTCCAAAATCGGTCGATTATCGCAATAAAAAATATACTACTCAAAGTCGTATATTTTGACCAATATTGTATAACTCGGTCAAATTCTCAAATTTCACTTTATTTTCATGGGAATCCAGACAGTCCAACAATAAAATTATTGTGATAATATAATCCATGGTTTGTATTATTTTCCCAAAATGCAGAATACTCAATAACGAATTATCACAATATTTTTTAATGTGCACCCAGACGGGCCCTTATTATTAATATTGTCGACAACTGGCATCGGGTAGTGCTGACTATACAGTAAACACTGCCAAATTTAGTGTACTGCATAAACTATTGTAAGTATAAAAATAAATTATCACAGTTTTGAATCACACGGTTGTAGTGAAGTGACACTCAACATACTGTTAAACTGAATACTTGTTATTATCGATATTTTATCTCTTAAATTAACTGCCACGTCCACCATCATGGGTGCATGAACGAACTTGCACGGTTGAAATATGTGTTCGAACACGATGCCTTATTGAGTGTGCATTCAATGATGCCCTTTCATGGAACCAACATTAAGCCTAGAGAAATGTCCGATTCTTTCCTTGGTCTCGGTGACATGACAGTGTTCACTTTGTCCAAGGAAATATCTATCGGATCGGAATATCCATGGATGGTATTAAACCTTCCAGATAATTATCCGAATTAAGGTTTAATACAGGCTGTAGGTTTAATATAGGTTGAAAGATTACTCCTTGTTGTACTTGGATAAATTATGTGGAGATTAGTCATGGGGTTGTACTTGGATGAAGTATGTCCATTTCCCCCCCTGGTTGCCTTGAGGTTTGTATGTCCATTTTACTCTCGCACCTATCTGGGTTTTTTTCTTAGAGTTTTAAGTAATAGACTAGGGTGAGGCCAGGGCTACGCCCCTGGGTGGATTGTAATAGAAGTATTCTCATTGGCTACTCTTGAATGTCGATTTCTTTTTTTCATGAGGAGATAAATCATGTCCTGCCTAACCAAAAAACCGTTCACTCGTACCAAAAGAAAAATAAATTATCCAATCAGAGATCATATTATTTTGAAACTAAGGAGACGGCATTTACCTGGCATTCTTATTCACTTCTTTTATATTTTACTTCGAATTGGCCTCCATAATTTCACTTATGCTTCTTGATACACAATATTTTTTTGTTTACATTCCGGGCAGTCCATCGTACTGTCCATTTGCGACCAAAACCTTAATGTTCCCTTTTGCTTGGGTTCTTGACATGGCAACGTAAAGCTAACCATGCCAGAAGACAGGTTCTGGAATCATCAGTGAGTAGAATAATATCGACACCGAGTTCGGTACATGTATGGTATGTTCCATGACCAATAGACTTGAGCAATGCAGCAAAGTCTTGAACACTATCTGATTTGTTGTTGGTCAAGCTCATGTTTACCGTCAAATGAAAATTTGCGACCTTTCTCCAAAGGTAGCGGTTCCTCATGCATGCTTCGAGAATTAGCCCTCGTTTGCACCTAAAATAACAGGATGCATTTCCTTGAAACCGCCCGAGAATATGATGACCTTTCCAACAAAACAAAGCGCTTTGTCCATCTAATCTTATACCATGTGGTCTACGGCCTCAACAGCGTACTGATGCATCATAAAACATACGTCACACTTGTCCCTTTGAGCCAAAGAGGCCCACATTCGTTACTGTCGCATATCTCGTCTGAATTTGCCTTTTGGGGCCCAAGCCTCTGGCAGGGGTAAGGCTTAAAGTTGCCGAAAGTGCTCGTCACTTTACTTCAAAGTTTGTTGACCACTTATTCAGCGGCCTTTTCGGCCCGAGTGAACCTGTCCTAAGACATGCATTCACCTTGCATCGCCCGAAAAAAACCCAGTTATCTTTCATCTCACAAAGGAACTATACTGGACTCTTTCAACCTGTAGTATCTGACAAATGACGAACTGTGTGTGTGCCTTCATTAAAGAATATATTATCCAGATACAGTATCAACCCCATATTGCGCGTCATTGAAGGAGAAGTACTAAATCCTTATCTTTAGAAAAAGAATACCACTCCAGTTGATCCCCGCTAAATATATACAATAAGAGTGATTTACTTGTCTTGATATTTGCAATTGACAGTCTATATTACTTGGCCGATGTCTCGGACTACACGTTCGACAGGTTTATGAAAGAAACAGTCAGCAAGTCAGCCGCTGTTGAAACTTGAAACTCCTGTTGAATAAAAACATTGAATGGAAAGTGTGTGGGAGGTACGTGTGAAATAGGATATGAAGGCCAAGGTTGTTCAAACTGACGACGTTCAATATTACCTTGATCATTTCATGTCCTGAAACGGCAACAGATAGTATGTATTTTAATGGCTTATTGATAGCTATTCGAAAACCTACATCTAAGACATGACACTGTTCATTGCATTCCATGTCACTTTGTTCGGTCCAAGGAAATATCCATGGATTTCCGGATAATTATCTGGAAGGATAATACAGCGGCTTTTTCTGCACATGCATCTCACCTTGCATCGTCCAAGAAAAACCCAACTGCCATTCAAATGTGTTTGGAAAGTATTATTTTAAATAGTAGGAAAATATTTTCTTTTTGTATGTGGAATTGTTTTGGGGCCCGTCTGGATACCCCTCATTATCATGATAAATCGCAATAATTTGACCATTATGGTATAATTTTAAATATTGTATAATTCGCTGTCTGGATCCACATATTCAATAAATTTTATTGCAAAAAATATTCCAAAATCGGTCGATTATCGCAATAAAAAATATACTACTCAAAGTCGTATATTTTGACCAATATTGTATAACTCGGTCAAATTCTCAAATTTCACTTTATTTTCATGGGAATCCAGACAGTCCAACAATAAAATTATTGTGATAATATAATCCATGGTTTGTATTATTTTCCCAAAATGCAGAATACTCAATAACGAATTATCACAATATTTTTTAATGTGCACCCAGACGGGCCCTTATTATTAATATTGTCGACAACTGGCATCGGGTAGTGCTGACTATACAGTAAACACTGCCAAATTTAGTGTACTGCATAAACTATTGTAAGTATAAAAATAAATTATCACAGTTTTGAATCACACGGTTGTAGTGAAGTGACACTCAACATACTGTTAAACTGAATACTTGTTATTATCGATATTTTATCTCTTAAATTAACTGCCACGTCCACCATCATGGGTGCATGAACGAACTTGCACGGTTGAAATATGTGTTCGAACACGATGCCTTATTGAGTGTGCATTCAATGATGCCCTTTCATGGAACCAACATTAAGCCTAGAGAAATGTCCGATTCTTTCCTTGGTCTCGGTGACATGACAGTGTTCACTTTGTCCAAGGAAATATCTATCGGATCGGAATATCCATGGATGGTATTAAACCTTCCAGATAATTATCCGAATTAAGGTTTAATACAGGCTGTAGGTTTAATATAGGTTGAAAGATTACTCCTTGTTGTACTTGGATAAAGTATGTGGAGATTAGTCATGGTTGTACTTGGATGAAGTATGTCCATTTCCCCCCCTGGTTGCCTTAAGGTTTGTATGTCCATTTTACTCTCGCACCTATCTGGGTTTTTTTCTTAGAGTTTTAAGTAATAGATGACAGAATATTCAATAAAGTAAAGTTTTGAATGTGTGTTTTGCGTGTGTTTTTGTCACAATGGAAAATAATCAATTCGGATTGGCTATCGAGTTTAGGGCCCGTCTGGCAACCGAAAATATTACAATAAATAGCACCAAAATGCCATTTTGAGGCCAAATTCAATAATTGCGGCCAAAATATGACCTTGATTATCTCCGAGAGTTTTGCACCAAATCCAATATTTTTGGTTGGGATATACTCACTGGAGGCCCCCAAAATACCATTTTACGAAAAAGAGGTTTTACCTCCATTTCGAATATGCCATAAATCGTTGATCCCAATTTTGCTGAAAATGGCATATTGATTTTGAGATTTTGCCAGACGCACCCTTAAACATTTTTCAACAATTTAGAATGTAAAAACTCTACCATTCCAATTGCCTCCACATGGAGGAACTGGCCGACTGGGAGTTGATTTAGCTGGTCGAACGCTACTATAGTAAGCTAGAAAATACTAGTCAGACGCTGGTTTCTTGGAGCATCCCGATGGAATCCCACCAGGATACAATGCTCCCTAAAATTGTCGGGATAATGTTATTTTGAATTAGCTTGCAGCTTGGAGATTCTTAAGTTGCATTCGATGGCTTTCCGACAACAATAGCAGGGAGTCATCTTCGTGCAAACTTCACGAGCAAATTGTTTAAAGGCGCGTATCGTTTTACGATAGCTGGAAAATCGCTTCGACAATTTAAAATCCAAGATTTTATACTCAAATGTATCGATAACACTGGACGGGGGGATGCTCTTTGCTGCCGCCTGGTAGTAAATGCAAAGAGCACTCAAAACGGTGGAAGAGTACTCTCTTTCAATAAAGACTTAAAGTTGGCAATATTTGATTGGTTAAAACTCAAGCATTTCTAGAGTAATGATTGGCTGATCATAAAGGCGGATAATAGACAGCGATCGAAGTACTAACGTTATAAATACTATTAATAGTACATGTATAGTATTAACATGGTCGATGACGCTATTTGCACCCATAAGGCTGTTGGATTTCGGTTGACTTTTTAGCGTGGGTGACACGTGCCAACACAATCCCATTTTGCTGCGAGAAACGATGCCAGCCAAGGTGCCGCTGTCTGCAGACTTCTTTCAGTGCCCTCCTCTCTCACGAGAGGCCATTCAACGCTTCGGAGATCTCGGCAGACAAAGCGCAGAGACTTTGGTACGTCGTGCGAGTCGATCGATGCTGATGGAGCTTGTGTAGATCTGTAAAGCCAAGCTCCGAGACGGTGCGTGCGACTGGAAACTGCACAGAGAGGAGTCGGAGCTGAAAATCTACAAGGAAGACAGCTGCACTGAAATAGAAGGCCCGCCGCGGTACTGTGGCGTGATGCAAGTCGTGGGCGAGCTCGACGAGTACATCGACTTGTTCCGGTACGACACGACGGACCAAGCGAGAGAAAGCTTTTCTGTTGGTGGACCTTTCGTCGACGTGATGGTCCTGTACACCGTTCACCATCGCAATCCATATCGACCCAACGATTCGACCCGCATCAAGTGGTTTTTAGCCAAGAGTCCGATGGAAGGATTCGTTCCACGCCGCGATTTTGTCGTCCTTGAGACGGACATGGAGTTCAAAGTCGACGGCAAGCGAGCGTGGGTCCGATCGCATCGTTCCGTTCAGCTCTCCGCGGTGCCTGATTTGCGAAGAGAGCTCAACTGCGTCCGTGGTGAAATGAACGACATGGGCCATGTCGTCGTGGAATCCGATCGATCTGGGTACCTGGACGTGACGTACGTGGCCGACATGGAAGTCAATGGGATGGCGCAATTCTTGGCCATCGACTCTGCGCTCAAATCGTGGCTGCGCTCCATGACTTGCATCGACCGCTGCATGCGTGAAAACCGCCTGAGCCGCACGCCATTTCTAGATCCGACTCAAATCTGTGCGCTACAAACAGCCTCGACGTGCTCGCTCTGTCGTCAGAGGATCGGCTCCATGCGGAAGAAAGCCAATTGTTTCAAGTGCGGCGACGTCTTTTGCCGCACTTGCTGTCCGTCGTGGAAGGTCCGAATGGATGGCCAAGAAGTTCCAATGCGCGCTTGTCTCCCGTGCTCCCTCAACACATCCGCCTTGTCGTCTTGGACGCAAAATTCGTCCATCTCGACGGTAGAACCACCAGCAATGCCGGCTATCCAAACGCAAACTTCGAATGAGTGGGCGCTGCTAGAAACAAACGAAGACGATAGCACGATTGACGACGACGACATCTTTGTCATTGATGTGTCAGCCTCAATCGACTCGAATCTCGTGAATCCCATCATCTTGGACCCCCCCTCCATGCGCGATGACTTTGATTTGTTATCCACGTATAAAATGAGCATTTAAAGTAACATAGATATTAAAGTTGCGGTGGTAGAGCTGATTTTCTCTCTCCAACATGGGCCGCCTTGGTTGAATTCTCTGACCGTTCTTCGAGCGGATGGCCCAGGGGATTCCTTCGCATAAACTTGCACGACCACGTGGGTGTGTAACAATGGTAAAGTTGGGTGTGCGGCCATTACAAACGTAAACTTAAAAGCCTCGCGATTACCAAAGTGCTTTCAAATCAAGGCCGACGACGAAAAAGCCACCGCTCCAGGTTTCCCCTTGCTTTCAATGTCAAGCGGTTGCTGAAATTGCTTCCATCTCGCAGCGTGAAAGAGAGCAGGGCGTTGAGTTGGACGCTTTGTGGCTTGATGAGAGCACTGCTGTTCATCGTGACAAGTGCTCCAAGTCAAGGAAGTCAAACTCATTGGTGAACTGTACAGGGCTTAGCTGAATTGGAGCTCGAAAGCAGCATAGTCGATGGCTGTGGAATGTCCACTTTCTGAAGGATTCGAAGGCAGTGTGCACTTATCGATCCAACCTTCCTGACTCGCTGGAAGGGAGCCCGTAGCTCTGATTGGCTGAATATTTTTTAAATATTTAATTCTAGCCAATCAGAGAACCTTTTTTGATTCGAAAAGACAGATATCATCCCCCCCAAAATACTCTCAAATGGGATAAATACGTTCAGCTTTTTCAGCCATAAAACTTTGCTCTGATTGGTCAAGAATTTACCCTGGAGGTAAGATTTATCCGACCCTCCGGAGGTAAGATAAATTTTACCCCTGGAGTAAATTCAATGTGTAATGTTTATCCCAGTTACAGTATACGATTTTGAAGCAACTCTGAAGAAGTGTCACCCCAAATTTCAGCAAGCTTGTGGATCTGTGGATGAAGATAATTTATGGAGCGGTTTTGCAAAACCTGCCTAATATTGATATTATAATAGTGTCTTTTTCAGCTACATTTGTAATATTGACCAATACTCGAATTCATTTCCAAATGGATTTGATCGTACTGAAGTCAAGTTAAATGGAAAGCACATTCTCCGGAAAACATCGGACAAATATTGCCGTTTTTAGGCATCTACAGAAAATTTGTCCTGTATTTTCCAAAATACTCAAAATTCTTTTCATGATTTAATTTTTCGTAGTACTACGTTTTGTATGAAATAAAATAAAGTTTGAGTGGAATGCGAATGGAATGCAATCCACAGAGGGATTTTTCTGTGGGAACATGAGCCAATCACATTTCGAGAAAATCCCAAAAATAGCATCAATCATGCAATTATTATGCCATCCAGGCGGACAGCATTGGGAAGGAGTTCACAAACTGATGATAGACATTTGAAAGATGTTACATTAATCGCAATGTGCTACGTGCAAGCTTGTAGTGAGTTATACAAGAAAATGCAGCAGGAACTTGTCCAGACATAATGATGTTCCATGAACCATACGCATAAACGCAATCGGATCGAGTAGTGTAATAGTAAATTGATATCGTTTGGGATAATCACTGGATATACTTCTCATCACTACTGAGCTTACTAACGTGGAGGTCTACATGCTAAGTATGTTTCAAAAGAACAACTGCTAGTACGTGTCAACATGCAGCATTTTCAAGGAGCCAATTCAAGTTTGTCTCCAGAGTCACTTATCATAACGACTTCATTCAGGCGAAAGATAATTACCATCAATTTAAACATCCTTAGAACAAACACTAAACTGTAAGGTAGTCTTAAGTGTGCTGATGATTGCCTGTCTTTTGAAGTCAATAAAGGCATTTTCGATTGCCATTTGAGACTTGTACGTGAGAGTCGACTTGAGTTTTTGACCAATTAAACACCGCACAACTTTTAATAATTATTGATTGGCTGAAATACCCAGAGGAGGATTATTTTTCTGTGAATTCCGAAGACAAGTCAATAAATTCGCCAAATTAATTGCATGTGTGTTTGGGTGTGCTTTGCGTGAATTAGCGAAATAACTGATTCTGATTGGCTGATGGATATCACAGTCGATTTGAAAAATCGATGCCTTTCAGACCCCTCTCACAGTTTCGAAGGAAATTGACAACATTTTGACTGATCGCTTTATAGGTTTTGATCAACGTTCGACCACAAAAATCACATCCATCATACGCTTGTTGAGCATTTTGTGTGAATAGAGTTTTCGGAGCTAATTTAGAGTTGACATCCACCAGATGTACCTCTATAAAATCATAAAACCTTATACTAGTAGAGTAAAACCTGCTAGTTTAAACACCTCGGATAGCTAAACGCCTTTCAAACTGAACAAGTTTTTGATCCACAGAGAGATTTCCATAGGTTTTCGTCCTGCTAGATTGAACAAAACCCTCTCATGCTAAACAGTATGGTTTTGACACATGTTCGTAGTAATAAAGACATCGTGCCTTGTTTTAAGTACTCTAATGGCGCTATAACATCCTCAAAGCAACACCGAAATGCTATCATGAATGAGCTAGAGCGATTTGTTTAATGCTGATGTTAAATAGGCTAGCCTAGCACTCGCATTTTGTGTTGACATGACGGATTGAGCACAGATGTGCTTGTGGCCGTTGAGATGTTGTTGTGGCATATGGTATGATTTTGACTTGAACTGTCTATGGTCATACAAAATCCTTGATTAACCTATAGCTGAACGTCTTTCAAGTTGAACAAAGATCCCACTCCACCGCGACTTGTTCATTCTAACAGGTTTTACTGTACAGATATTTCTGTGAGTATGAAACTTTCAAAGTTTATACCTCCTACAAATAATAAATATCAACTAAAAGAGGAACATGAGTTCTGCTGGAAAAAATAAATATCATTCTTGGGCAATGTCCAAGCAGTTTGAAATTCAAAAATTCAAATCATTCTTCATGCCATGACGACGTCATTTAAAGTTTTTAATGCCTACAAGCACGTCCAAAAGGTTGCGATTGCAACTTAACCAAAAGCTAGAGATCCTAAACCATTACAAAGCGCATCCGAGCACTACCCTTCAGGATTTGGCATTGCGGGCAATGAGAGAATTTAATCTTGACCTCTGTCCGTCCGAGCCAACAATATCGCGAATATTGCAACATGGAATCAATGAAAACTGATGCGCAAGTGTAAAACATACCGAAAACTTGGTCGAGATGATCCCTTTGTCAACCTAATTGACTGGATCAATCAATGTGAGGAGTATGCCTTACCAATTGTCACCTATCGGTCCATTCGCAGCAAAGCAATCAGCTTTTCTCAACGTGAAATGGCACCCTCTGACGTTCCCGAGAAAACCAAGTCGTTCTCTGATGGTTGGATCCATCGACTGCTTCGCCGTTATGGCCTTCGTTCTCGTCATACACGTGGGGAAGCCGCATCCGTTGACAAGTCGACCGTGAAGGCTGGACGTCTAGCCCTGCTTGAAGTGACGGCGGCGTACGAACCATGCAATATCTACAATATGGATGAGAACGCCTTTTTCTTTCGAAAGCCACCCACTCGATCGATTACAAGGAATACCATGTCGGGGTTCAAAATGTCGAAGAAAAGAATGACCTTTGCGCTAGCATGCAATTCAACTGGCACCGATAAAATTCCACTGCTATTTATCGGCAATGCTCAAAACCCACGAGTCTTCAAGCGACTTACCCCTGATCAACTTGGAATTGACTATGCATGTCCGAGCAAAGGGTGGATGGCTTCAAAGGTCTTCTCTAAATGGCTGTCTCGATTCAATGCTAGAATATCCGGTGAGAATAGGCATGTTCTTCTCTTGGTTGATAACGCACCTTCTCACCGCATTGACGAGGAATTGTCCAATGTGTCCGTAAGATTCCTTCCGCCGAATACTACCAGTGTGCTGCAACCTATGGACTCAGGTGTAATTGCATGTTTCAAGGCTCATGTACGTCGTTTGCAGTCGGAACATCTCGTCAAGGAGTTCGATGAACTACGTGAGTTGCATATCGCGAACGGTTCGAGGCCATCTACCAAGGAAATCGAGAACGTGTTTGCGATTGATGAACTCACCACTATCAATTGGGCTGCTCAAGCGTGGGCAAATGTCTCTGAGTTAAGCATTCGAAACTCTTGGGGACATGCAGGTGTCATTGACGAGGCCTATCACGAGCTTGTGCCACCTGTGAATAGTCTGTATGGACCAACCACCTAGAAACCTTTGATCATTTTATGCCTCTATATGAACATATACCTTTGAAATTCGATATTGAAACTCTGAAATTCGTTTTCATACTCGCGGAATTATCTGTAAATCAATTCTCGAAACCACCTCGATCTCAAAAGGTTTTCAGATCCATGGCCTGATTCTCAACAAGCAAAAGATGCGCATAATTGTCCGGAAAGCTAGAGCCAGTCGGTCTCGCATACTCGCATTTGCCATCCATGTCGCCTCCCGCCGAAGAAGGAGAAGGAGAAGCCCGCTTCCTCACGATTTGTCTGCATGCACGGCATTGGGCTGCTCAAGAATGTTTTCGATTCGAATCCATGGGAAGCTCTGTAGGGCAAAACAATGGCCGCGAGGTCCGGTATTCCTGAAAACTGTAAAGCGGCAAGAGGTGTTCGACTCAATACGACAGCAGGTGCTGTAAAAGTCGCTTTGAACTACTCATGGAAAGCTTTAAGCAAAGCGAACTCAAATCAATGCGCAAATCTGGAATATCTGTGGAGTTGGATGAGCGCGAACAATTGCTTAACGATATTTCGTCGCGAACGACCGACTTTACCGAGACTTTACTCGAAAAACGAGAGTCAACACAACGCAAAGCTGAAGAAATTGAGTCATCGGGAATCGATACTTCTCACAAAAACTCAAAAAATATATATAATAGGGCAAATTGTATAACCATATAAAAATCAAGTATACATCCTGTTCACTACAAGAGCAATTGATATTCACTTGAAGTTGAGGTGACGCATATCAAACGAATGGATAATACGAAATATTGACAAAGGTTCTGTGCAATTCATTGACGACTGGATAGCAATAAGAACAGGAAGAAAAAATTCTCGAATAACATACTTCAAAGTCAAATGAGCGAAGACACTTTGAATCGATTGATTGCCATTGCCGACGAGGAGGCGAACAACCTCCGTCGCTCAACCAGTTTGTTCGAAAACCTTACTGAAGCCATTGAAATGCGGATGAAGTGGACATTCCGTCCGTTTTTGACACCCCAGTCATGCATTCATATCTGTCTCTCCGTCAAGATGCCATCATATCGATTACGAATTTCACCAACGTGGAGTCCGACATCCTTTGGGGCGTGTGTGAAGAGCACGTCCATGCTGCGTGGTACGATGGACGAGGACGATAGAATCAGATGTCTGTCAAGGATGCATTTTTATGCTTCTCTACGTTATGAAGCACTACGACTCCTGGGACCGGCATGCTTTGGATTTTGGAATGCGTACTCCTACCTTCGAGAAAGTTGTCATGCGCATTCTGAACCTCGTTGAACCCTGCTTGTTCGAGCAATTCGTCCGACCAATTGCCATGAAGACCCTTTTGACAACGAGCAAGAGGATCCACCGTTTTCCTGAAGTCTTGTATGCGACTGATGCGAAGTTTCAGCCTACCAATCGTCCGTCGGGTACCTTTGACGACGCGAAGCGCTACTTCTCTGGGAAGCATAATCTCCATGGCTACAAGTTGGAAGCCTCGGTGTCACCCAGTGGAAAGTATTTGTTGCTTTCAAGCCATCGACCTGGCGCAGTGTTTGATTTGATTATGTTTGTGGATCGCCTGGACACGCATTGAATCAACCTTCGAATGACGCTATCTGATCGTCAAATTGTTATTGTTGGTGAAGGTGGGACCCCGTTTCCGAATCGTAAGCTGTAATCATGGATAAAGGGTACGAAGGTGTCGACGATGCTGTACGCAGCATCCGCCCGAAGAAGAAACCCCGCGGAAGTATTTTGTCGGCGCATAGATATTGATCGCAACGAGCGAGTCTCGCCTGATCGTGGGATTGTCGAAAATCTCTTCCGTTGAACGTGCAGGCTTTGGAAGATATCGTGCGCTACGTTCAAGTGGTCTGAATCGAAGTACGATGTTGTTCAACGTTTGTCATTCGCTTTGACAAATTTTCACCTGAGTATGCATCCTATTCGTATTGAAGATCGTGGTTTATACACTTCTATTCTTGCTCGCTATCACTCCATGGCTGAGGATCGTGCTTTGATTACTAGTGAACGACGCCACAGACACATTGAGCGTCGCCAAGAAAGAATTGATGTGAGTCGCGCAGCTCTAGCTCGTCGCAGTGTCGAATCGCAACTGTCACAAGACTTTTAGTCGTGTGAGCAATTTAGGTTTAACCTAGACTTTTTGGATAAAAACAGGTTAAAACTGAATAAAGCACTTTTCTTGTGTTTTATTACTTTTTCGTGTTTATACTGTTATAACCTTGTTTCTAAGGAACAGCCTTGGTTTAAACTTGTTCAATTAGATTGACGAGATCTCGCATGGATGAGACGGACATCTCACATTTCCCGTCGCATCTTCATGCACATGAGGTTTCTCGTTGATAGACGCCCTGACAGCACTACAACTGCAATATATCGCGAAGACTGTTGTGCAAATTGATTGAACGTGTTCTACATCCGCCACGCTATCATCTACTTCAACGAGGTGGTCCATTGAGACAACAGCGACATCGTAACTATCATCGTTTTTGCTTTAGAGTTCTATTGAGGATAAAGTTAATTCAACAGACTCCCTCACTGCGCTCATAGCAGTGTTGAAACGAGCTTCTGGTTTACCCCTGTGGGACTAATGGAAATGGACAAGCGAGACAATCGCAACAGCCATAGGCTGGGTCACCATACAAACAAAATTGACACGGTCTTGATAAATTATCAAGACAGTGTCATTCTTGATACAGCTTTGACCAACTTACTAGATACAATTGTATTGTCTTTGGTTTGCACGACGGATTACGTGCAGGTTCATATTGGTCAAAAGTGTCAACAATTTTATCCTATCATACTGGAATGTTGACTTTGACACATCAGAAATCTTGTCCAAGAAGCAATCGTTAGTCCGTTCGTTGCTGTAAATGTTTGATTCATGTGTTTCAATTCATCTTGTAGATTAAATGATGTCTAGTTGTGTATATCATTTGGTCAAATCAGTGGATACAATAAACACAATCAGACAATCATGTGCTGGTACTGTTAAGTTTCATTAAGTTGAAGCGATCTTCACCCTCTTGTTTAGCTTTCATTTTAGTCTGACCAGATAAGCTCACTTCCCATTCACCTCATGAGAAAACAGGCCAGGTTTGGCTTTGTCTGTACTAATAAGTCTCCTGGCGACTGACACTAAAGTGATTTGTTGATTTCTATACAGGCTGGACATAGGAATAATGCATTTCGAACAGCTGCATAGGCATAAAAAGTTCATTATCACGATTAATTTCTAGCAACTTTTAGCGTGACACAGCACGCACATTGGCTGTGCTTTAGTCTATACACATGCAATATTTCGCTTGCGACCATTCTCTTTCGACGTTTTCTGCCTTAAACCTTGGCCACTGCTGACATAGAGCTCACTACATGCAGCGTATTTATTTGTGTAATTAAAAAAGAAGCAATCATGTTATCTGTTGCTCCTGGTGTACATTCACAAAATACATATGCAATGCATAGGTAAGGCTAGTCGCTATCGACTTCGCCATGCTACCTTGGGTTTTGTCGACAATAGAGAGTTTTCGCGTTAACCCAATATTGACTTTGACTAAAGAAAGGTCCTATGTAGATCATGTCAATTTTCGTTCATGCGCTAGGACGAATTCAGGCTTTTCATCGGTCAATTCAAAACAAATCCGGATAATAAGGCCATTCATGCTGTGTTCACGCCACGTTCATGTTTTCCGGAAAACTTAAGCATGAACGACTTTTTCCTGGCATGAGCGATTCGTGCACACCTGAAATGGTCCGTTCCTGCTTGAGACACATTTTCAAGGAAATCCAAAAAATGATACGTGAGAATTTTGCAAAAAACAGTGAATAAAGATTCCGGATAACGTTCATGTTATTCAGCATCATGCCGGCTAAGTCAATCTGACCACGACTAAAGATCCGAATCTCGACTTATGTATTTCCACAGTATAATTAGTTTTCAGAGGAAAATGTCAATCTAACAGCTGTAAAGTCAACTTTTGGGTCTCCGAAAACTCTCTAATACTGCATAGTCTCCGTACCTGTAATTTGTGCATCCCAGTGTACAACCCTATTTTGATTGGCTTAAAATATATGTTATTGACTTAGAGATTTGAGCGTGTGATTCCTAATGCTCAGTGCCCAAGGTTGACGACCGTGGTGGCCATTGTACATATCGTCACACCTCAAATGTAATTGTATCGTGTCTAGTGTAGAATGCATAAACAAATCAACCGTTCTAGACATTGACATCGTTTTCTACATGGATTCCTATCCTTTGCATAGGGGGCAGTGGCAAAGAAGTTTAGTCGTGTCTTTCTGCGACGACAATCCAGTGTGTGTTCTAGTCACAGTGCTGGGTCATATTCACGAGACTATTCATGTTAGCTTTACTCCTTCATGCATGCAATCATCATTTACAAAAGCTTGTGTCTCGTTGTGTCGTGCGAAGCACGACGACTCAGGGGTATATTTGATTGATAATGCTGTTGGCTACTGTAAATACTATTTTGGCTACGATACGCCTAAGATCAGGATACACTAAACTGAGATAGACTAAGCTGTGGACATTGTAAATCGACGTATTAAACATTTCTTCCTGTTGTCCGAAAGCCCTGCGAGGCAAAGCATCCTTCACATGGATGTCAAATGACAAACTTCATTGTTTATGCGCTGTGTTTGATGAAAACTATATGTATTGATAATCTAAGACATGCCGACAAATACCGTTGCCGGTTTGCAACCCGTGAATAATGACTTAGTTTAAGTATACATCAGGGTTGCAAAACGCTTCGAATGATGCAACTCTCACTGCAACCTTTGTTGCAAGTCGAACATAGATCTGCGGCCTATGTACAAGGGATTTTTGTGGATGGTACAGTGTAAAAAAAGAGAAACAGCCAATCAGAATTCTAGAAATGTGAGATTTACAACTTCGGTTGCAAATGACTGGTAAAGTAACAGTACTTTTCAAGTTTAGCCAATCATGTAATATTGTGAGATTCATTCTAATTAGTGAGATGGGCTGGAAATGTATCGATTTTTTTAATCGATTTCCAAATCTCGCAGCCAATCAGAATCGAGGATTTAACTAATTCACGCAAAACACACCCTACCACACCCTAATACACAAGCAATTAATTTGGCCAATATTCGATTGAACTTGGCTTCATTCAGTAGGTCTAATCGATTTGGAAATGTATTTGATTTTCGGTCGAATTCACAAATTTGACTGAAATTGACAATAGCATTGTAATGTTTCGAAAGATTTGTCGTTTTTATCAAAACCGCATCACGAAATCATCTCAGGATTTCATCGAGAGGAAAACATTCGCTATAGATTACAAAGATGACTGCTACATGGAGGTAAAATCAAGATGGATGGGGGGCTCAAAGGGGGATCAAACTCCGAGTCGTCAAACATTGATAAATCAATCGACACGGCATCGAAGGAATCTTCGTCGTCGTCCATGGACCATCCATCTGTCGACCCAAGATGCGCCCATCGGTGTGGCGAGTTGCTCAGTTCTGAAGAATAGCCCGTTTTCCTGCTGGAGACAGCGGTGGAGGAGGTAAGAGAACATGTGACGCAAGCTCGCACTTGAGCCTCCACACCATCCAGGTTGACGTTCCAGAGACGATTGCAAGCACGGCAAAGCACCTACGACCTCTCTCAGACACTCAATTTGATATGGATAGCTTACATCGCCGCACTTGAGGCAGTTGGTTTTCTTGCGCAGTGGACCAAAGTTCCGTCGACAGAGCGTGCAAGTTTTCCGTGAATGCAGCGGACGGAGCTGGTCCTTGGTCAGAAATGGCGTGCGGCTCAGACGGTTCTCCCGCATGAATCGATCGATATCAAACATGGAGCGCAGCCAAAACTTGAGCGTCTGGTCGTTGGCCCACGACGGAACGTTGCCCCCAACGTCCATGTCGGCCAAGTATGTCATGTCGAGATACCCACGGCGGTCCGACTCGACGATGACAAAGCCCATGTCATACATACTTGCACGGATGCAATTGAGCTCTTTCCGCATGTCAGGGACGGCAGCAAGCTCAATGGAGCGGTACGAGCGGACCCACGCTCTCTTGCCATGGACTTGGAACTCCAAAGACGACTCGAGGATGACGAAATCGCGCCTCATGACGAGGCCATCGAGCGGACTTTTGGTCAACACCCACTTGATCTGGATGCAGTCGTTTGGTCGATCTGGATGACGTGGCAGCACCGTGTACAACGTCACGACTTCAGCATAGGCACGGCCGAATCTTCGAGCGTATTCTCGCGCTTGCTCGGTTGTGTCGTAGCGATAGAGCTCCATGTTTCTTCCAGCTCACCGACGACTTGCATGACGCCACAGTGAAGATCCGAGTCTTCCGTCGTGCCGTGGCTGTGTCCTTTGTAGATCTCTCCGAATCGTCCTTGAGCAGCTTCCAAGCGTACATGCCTCCCGTGAGCCTGGCTTTCTTGACCAACAAGACACCATGACCACCACCAAGAGACGAGATGTACACAGTACCAACGCACGCGTGCTTTGTCGGCCCATCTCGATGTACCGCTCGATTTCCTGCTGTGAAAGCGGCGGGCATTTGAAGTAATTCGGCGGTAGCGGGACTGCGAGTGGCATCCTGCGAAATACAAAGTAAGATGGAAACGCCATTTCCCCATCATCATCCGTCTGTTTTCTTGTCACCATCACCGACTGGGTGCGTCCTGATGGATTCAAAGATCTCACTCCAGAGTGGCGGCCTGTCCGTGACAGCGTCTTCCACGCCTTTCTTGTCTTTCGCGGCGCATAGACGATCCAACGGTGTCGATTGCCATGACCAGAGTCTTTCCAAGCGGTGTAGCTCTGTCCATTGACCTCCATGTCGCGATTGTTCAAGCTTTGTCAAGACTGCCACTAGTGAAACACGTGAGAATGTAAGTTGACTCTTGGAGATCTGACGTACCAGGTTTGTTGGGACGGCGCTGCTTGTCGTAGATGAGCTAGACCTCATTCCACTGACGATGGGTCACAACCACCAGCTGAGGATGGACGGATGTCGTTGCAGCTCCCTCTCTTCTTCCTTCTAGGCTCCTTGACATGTCGTCTTCTCTTCACGGAGGTCCACGAGTGCGGGAATGGGGAATGAGAAATTATTTAAAAGCAAATGTCGAACAGTTGTAAATGCAACTGGCTGAATTATCCGGATACTTATCCGGATATCGAGCACTAAATTTCCTTGAGTGAGCATAGTGTTGAGAGAACTCGCGAGAACCGATCTCTGCGGAGGCTATGCGGCTTGCAACCATTCGTACCCACAACAGGTTTGGGATTTGGCAATTCGTGGAGCGCCGGTAGCATCCTGGACAGAGTTTGAAAGGCTTCCCTTGGTACGTCTTAGTCTTGCGTGGTTCTCTGAGCACAATACTCACTCAAGGCAATTATGTCAAATATCCGGATAATAATGTCATTTTGAACCAAATTTGATCAAAAAGCAAACTCATTTTCAAATCGATTTTGTGTGTTAGTGTGTATTTTGCGTGAGTTAGGTGGCTGATCAATACTGATTGGCTGATAAATTTAATTTGTTTTAATTTAAGCTAATCACAGAAGCTCGTTCGATGCAGAATGGATCCGAGGTTCAAACCGTTTTGTGTCAATCGCTGTCTTTTTCACCCAAATTTATATTTTTCTTTACCAAAATCGAATTCTATTCCAAATCGATTCGATCATACTGAAGTCAAGTATAAATGGAAACATCCCAAATTAATAACACGTGTGTTTGGGTGTGTTTTGAGTGAACTAGGTAAATACTTGATTTTGATTGGCTGGGATAATTGCAGGAAATCAAAAACAAAAGAACTCTACCGACAAATAATTTCTCAATGGCGCACTGCTTTGCCTGCTTCGCCTTGATCACATCCGACATTAGCAAAGCTGCGAGATGACCAGCTGGTCCTTCTGATGCCCAGATCAGCCAGGTGATGATCTCAAATTGTTGATCATTCCGCTCCCATCTCGACTTCTTGTAGGACAAGTGAAAGTGTAACCTCGTAGTTGTACCTTTTCAATTGAGTGGAGATTCAATGCTCTATGACAATGTATTGAAAAGTATTGGATCTCCAATGACGTGGCTGAGCCCTACAAGCTCGAATGGTGCCAGCAATGTGTATGCGAAGAGCTAGCCGCCAAGTGTCAATGCGACAACGACTTGGAATGTTGAGAAGCACACCTCAGTGATGCTAGGGCACACTAAGACAAGCAATCAGAGATTATGGACGATATCTTGACTAGTACATTAAGACGAAGGCTACTTTGAGGCCATACTGAAAGACGGCTGATTTGACTTGAGTTTCGCATAAGCAGTCTATCAATGCATGATATATGAAATCTTGAGATTCATTCTATATACTGGTAGTGAAATGGGCTGGAATCGATTTTCCAACCTCGCAGCCAATCAGAATCGAGTATTTAACAAAATCACGCAAAACACACCCAAACACACCCTAACTCACATGCAATTAATTTGGCCAATATTCGGTTGAACTTGGCTTTAGTATGGTCAAATCGATTTGGAAATGTATTTGATTTTGTTCATAAACACAAATTTGACTGAAAATGACAATATTTGGTGGAGTCAATTTGGTGAATTATAATCTCATGTTGACTGTAAATGACCATGTTGATGTCACTGTTGGGCAAGGTTGGATGTTGACAATCCACATGTCGTAGCGAGAAAAAATCGGCCAGTTTCCCAACTCGAAAAAACTACACCGCCTGGTCCCAGTTACACCAAGTTGACGAGCAAGAATGGAAGAGGGGGGGGTGGCTCGTTACTTACGCTTTTCATCGAGGGGAGGACTTTTCAATCTTAGAGCTCTGCCTTCCGTCTGTCTACCAAGGACGTCAAGGCTACACGGTACTGGGAAGGCCGTATTAATGTGGGACGACGAACTAGACGGTCTAGGCAGCGAACAAGACGATAGCTAACTCGTTGAGGTTTACGTTTTTCATGTCGTTCTTGACTGATTTACTCATCAAGAGAAGGAATATATCCGACGGAATCTGGACTCCATCTTGGTCAAGTTGTCCAACGCGTTGGAAATGGGTGCATTCGATTGCCCGCCCCCCCGCTCCCCCCGTGCTTTCAACATGGCTATGGCAATGCGTGGACACCGTGAAATGTCCATTAAACAATACCACAACGCCGCTCTTGGTGAAAATTGACCGACAACCAACGACAGAAAGGACAACACGCTCAGGGGAATCTCGCATTTACATGTTAGACAGTCGGGACATGGGTGCGCCGTCCACATGCTGCTGCTTTGTGCAGCAAGCTCCAGCTGTGACTGCCAACGCAGTACGTACAGTAGCACGCTTCAGCTGATAGAGAACCGACAGTTGGCTTTGAATCTCGTCTGTGGATCAGATTACAAGTCAGCATCCGTGGGTCCGAGGAAATTGTGGGATTTGTCGTTCCTGACCGTTTCAGTGAAACGGTCAAACGGTTTCACCCCGCTGGATGGGGGCTGGATGGTACAGTGAAGACCGGAGTCTTTCGTCGTGCCGTGGCTTGTGTCCTTTGTAGATCTTGAGCTTTGCGTTATCATTGAGGGACTTTTTCCTTGAGACTGCGATCAGCTTTGGCGGCGTAACTCTCCATGGACCGATCGATTTCCTCCAGTGAAAGCGACAGCCATTGAGAGTTTATTGGGGGAGTGGCATGGAGCCCGTGACGAATGCTGCCTTTCTTGCCCTTCATGCGGTCTCCATGGAGGGATCCACGTTTGGTGCACATCAGCAGAAGCCAGCAAAATTTATAGCCTAACGCCTATCGTTATAAATCCTTTGAAAGGGCACATTCAGGTATGTAAGACCACAAAATAGTTCGCGCTGGACAAGACGAAGAGAAGTTCTCGCTTGATTTTTCAATCCGATGAAAACTAAAAAAGTTATACCGGTAACGTTATTGTCTTTTTCACTGAAATTTGTATTTTTGACTTAAAATTGAAGAATTCTCGAATACTATTCAGGTATAGTGAGTTCAAGTGTAACATGAAAGTACATTCAATTAAGTAAATGTTTGAATGTGTGTTTTGTGTGTTTTTTTGTCAAGAAGGCAAATACTCGATTCTGATTGGCTATAGATTCCAAATACATTTGGAAAAATAGATACATTAGATACATTTTCTACCCAGTCACAATTTAGAATGTATGTATTAGATACATTACATTAGATACATTTTCTACCCAGTCACAATTTAGAATGTATGTATCAATACTTCAGTGCTTTGAACTACTCACTCACTGTATCTTGATGTTTGTCAAATAAGAATATCCGGACCTTTATCCGGAAATTTTGGTGAGTTTAACCAAGTGAGACTGAAATAACGTATAATAATTAATAGGTTAAACGCAAAAAGCAGTAAGTCAAACTGTCTGCGTTATTTAATAAAACCATATGAGATCAAATTGGCCAGCAAGTACGTACGTAGTCTGATGTCGAGTTTGTTCAATCTTTCTTTCGATGTTGCCATTTTAAAAGTTTGACAAACTCGACTGTCCACGTGGTAACTGGGATGGCTGCTGCAACGAGCAGTACGCTGCATGTTGTAGAGGAGCTACGGGTGTTGTCGCGACGAACAGCTTTTGAGAAATGGTACTGTAACCGACACCACCCGGAAACGGGTAGCTCTCTCTCTACCACACCAGATTTCTCTCTTTCCAGCATAGTTCCTGGTGGGGGAAAGATTGAATAACCCTTTGCTGTGGAGAAACCACCGATGACGTGGAGCTCTCTACAACTAATTTGTCCAACAACTGATTGGACATGGGTGCATTCGATCCCCCCCTCCGTCTCTGATCCCCCCGCTAGCTGGTGCTTTCACACCTGTCGCCGACGTGCCTTCCAACGTTCTTTCAGCAATGCCACAACGCCACAACGCCGCTCTTTCTCGTGGAAATAGACAATCAGCCACGACTGAAATCCAAGTCACAGTCCCTGCGACTGCGGAAACGAGCGACAACGAGATGAGCCACTGGTGGATTACGGTCTGTGCACAATTGCCAACTTGGACGATAGCCAGCTGGTCGTAACCAACGGATTGAAAGAGGAAGGAAGTATAGATTTGAGTTTGCATCTTTGTCCGATATTGAGATTAAACATGCAAGTGAGCATCCCGCTGCCGCCAGACTACTTTCGATCCCACCGTTGTCGCAAGATGACATCCAGCGGTACATTGACACGGGCAGACAGAGCATGCGAGCATTGGTACAGTCTTGAACGCGCTCCTGTCGTGGTGTTGACGGCGGTCTTGTAGGTGGCTAAAGCCAAGCTACAAGGTGGCACGCACGACTGGAAACTGCTTAAAGATGAATCGGAGCTCAAGATCTACAAAGGATACAGCCACGGCACGACGGAAGACTCGGTTCTTCACTGCGGCGTCATGGAAGTCGTCGGTCAACTGGATGAAAACATGGAGCCCTACCGCTACGACACGACCGAACAAGCGCGAGAATACGCGCGAAGATTTGGCGGCGCCTATGCCGACGTCGTGACGTTGTACACAGTGCAACCGCGTCATCCAGATCGACCGAACGATTGCATGCAGATCAAGTGGTTTCTTGCCAAGAGTCCCATGGATAAACTCGTCACGAGGCGCGATTTCGTCATGCCCGAGTCGTCGTCCGACTTCCATGTCGACGGCAAGAGAGGCTGGGTCCGCTCGTACCGCTCCATTGAGCTCGCTGCCGTTCCCGACATGCGCAAGGAGCTCAATTGTATTCGAGCGTACATGTACGACATGGGCTTTGTCGTGATGGAATCCGACCGACGTGGGTATCTCCACATGACGTACTTGGCCGACTTGGACGTCAAAGGCATCGTTCCGTCGTGGGCCAACGACCAGACGCTCAAGTTTTGGCTGCGTTCCATGCTTGATATCGATCGTTTCATGCGGGAGAACCGTTTGGGCCGCACGCCGTTCCTCAAGAAAGAGCAGCTCTGTCCGCTGGATTCACGCAAATGTTGCGCGCTCTGTCGACGCAACTTTGGCCCCCTCCGGAAGAGGACCAACTGCCAAAAGTGCGGCGAAGTCGTCTGCCGAGCGTGCAATCGTAGCTGGAACGTCGTGGTGAATGACCTGAATATCCAAGCCCGCGCTTGAGTCACGTGCTCTCTGAGCAACTCCCCCGTCGGCAGTCGGAGTAAATCGCAGTATTCCTCCCACGTGAATGTGTCGTCCCAACGACGGGCCAACCTGACGTCGACCGACGGATGGTCGATGGAACACGATGAATCCACGCTGGACGACGACGACGACGCGTCCAGTCATCTGTCAAGCTATGTCGAGACTGTTCTGGAACCTCCTGAGGGCCCCATCATCCTCTACACACCCTCCGTGGAGCAGTCTTTGTCGCGCTTTCGTCATCAAGTTTGGTAGACCGATATGTTAATCCAAATTCTTTCATTAGCAGCTGCCCACGATGATCAATTACACATCACCACATCGCAGTATATTGCAGTCATGGCTGATGATATTGAAGGCTTTAAGACGAAAGCAATTCATTAGCTGCGAACAAAGTGCTAGAAGGTGAGGCAGCCTTACAATTGATGGTCGTAAGCTGCTTGTCAAGATGACTCTTACATCGAAACTTAAGAAAATTGTGGAAATGCATTCAAACCTGCCACACCAGCGCAGTGAGTTGACTGAATGCGACCGCTCGTTCGCTATTTCGGCACATGATTCAATCGTTTTTGCTTAAAATTTCGTGCTGCTGTCTCATTTGCGCCGGTTTTCGTGTGCCATCGTTGCAGACGTGCTCAATAAATTGCATGATAAGTTCGGGTAGATTTGTGTCTCCTTGTCTCAAAAAAGAAATGTCTCGTTTTCTGAAGCCTTACAATTTTCCACGCACACACTAGTTGAAAGTCCTGTGGAGAAACCGATGTTGCAAATATGGTGCTCTGTTGTGAGGAATCGAAAGAAGTGTTAAAGTTTATTCGTCAGAGAATCCCTGGTAGATAAGGATGTTCGATTCCCCACGGTGTATGTGATATGTAAGATGGGGCAGAATGGTTGTACGGACCAATCATGCTTAGAAGCAGACCACTGCTGGACGAAATATTCGCTGCAAATGAGACTTTGCTTCAATCTAGTGGAGTTTGGAAATCCCTGTCTAGTGTTGCCTTATCTTTGAAGATTGCTCTTCAACAACCTGCAAACAAGAAACATGTTTGAGGGTGATTTTAGTCGAGGGTTTTGTCACAAAAAGGGATTGGAACAACTTGGAACGCCGTTGTCGATGGAACTTGTGAAAAACATGTCGATTCGAGAAGAAAAACAACTATTTTACTCAATTTTGCAGGGAAATTCTTTTCTGCCAATGAGATTCAATTTCATTGACTAAAACGAAAGTTAAGCCCTATCATCTCTGATGTGAATCTACCCCCACAACAATACAGTACGTTTTGTATTGTTACGAATTTCCAGACCCTGCCCAATCGAATAAAAAATCTCGCTGATTGGCCAATACTGAACTGGGACGACTCTAATTGGGTAATTTTTTATCCCATGAAAATACAGCTAACCGAATCAACCAACCAAACACATCCGAGCGAATGGGAAACCCTTTCAATGACTGAAACGTTCAAGCAAATCCATGATAGTAACACACGCTCGTCCTTTCATTCGCTCTCTGTAATTGGAATTAGTTTCCGAACGATGATGGAAATGCTCTTATATTTTCTCGGTAACAGCAAGGAATACAGTGTGGCATTAGTTAATGAATGATTGATTTTGATTGGTTGAAATAAAGCAAGTTAGAGATCAATGATTGGCTGATAGTCTCAGAAGTGGAACTTTTTTCCCATTAACGTTACACCCATGGTGCATCATTCTCTCATCCATGGATTTAGGCTGACAATTGGCTATTGATAGATGCGCAGATGACAAAATCGTATATTCCTCTCGAAGAAGAGATGCCGCCAGCGAAGGTCCCGCTGCGACCAGACTTCTTTCAATGCCCTCCTCTCTCGCGAGAGGCCATTCAACGCTACGCCGATCTCGGCAGGCAAAGCGCAAAGACTTTGGTACGTCCTGCAAACCGTGAATCGATCGAATGCCAATGCAGCTTGTAGATCCAAAAAGCCAAGCTGCGAGACGGTGCGATCGACTGGAAGATGCACAAAGACGAGTCGGAGCTGAAAATCTACAAGGAAGAAAGCTGCACTGAGATAGAAGGCCCGCCGCGGTACTGTGGCGTGATGCAAGTCGTGGGCGAACTCGACGAGTTCATGGACTTGTTCCGCTACGACACGACGGAGCAAGCCAGAGAGAGCTATCGACGATTTGTTGGACCTTTCGTCGACACGATGGTCCTGTACACCGTTCACCATCGCAACCCATTTCGACCCAACGATTCGACCCGCATCAAGTGGTGTTTAGCCAAGAGTCCGATGGAAGGACTCGTTCCACGCCGTGACTTTGTCATCCTCGAGTCCGATTTGGAGTTCAAAGTCGACGGCAAGCGAGCGTGGGTCCGATCGTATCGTTCCGTTGAACTCTCCTCGGTGCCTGATTTGCGAAAAGAGCTCAACTGCGTCCGTGGGGAGATGACCGACATGGGCTTTGTCGTCGTGGAATCCGATCGGAATGGGTACCTTGACATGACGTACGTGGCCGACATGGAAGTCAATGGGATGGCGCAGTTCTTGGCAATCGACTCTGCGCTCAAATGGTGGCTGCGCTACATGACTTGCATCGATCATGTCATGCGTGAAAACCGCCTGAGCCGCACTCCTTTTCTCACTTACTCCCAGCTCTGTCCACTGGATGGACGCTCCATGTGCTCGCTCTGTCGTCAAAAGCTCAGCTCCAGGCGGAAGAAAGTCAACTGCTTCAAGTGCGGCGAGGTCTTTTGCCGCAATTGTAGTCCGTTGTGGAATGTCAAATTGGAAGGCCTGGACGTTCCAATGCGCGCTTGTCTCCCGTGCTCCCTCAACTCGTCAGACTTGTCGTCTTGGACACAAAACTCGTCCATCTCTACCATTGGGCCCCCACCATTACCGCCAGCTGTCCCTGCTGCTGTCCCTGCGGCTGCTGTCCCTACGGCTATCCCTGCTGGAATCCATGCGGCTCTCCATACACAAACGTCCGACTGGGCGTTGCTGGAATCACACGAAGACGATAGCACTGTTGACGACGACGATATCTTTTTCCTTCACACGCCGACCCACACCGAAGTTGCTCGATACCATCCCGTGAATCCCATCATCTTGGACCTCCCCGCCATGCAGGAGGAGGAGCCGGATGAATTGAACACGTATAAAATGAGCATTTAAAGTCAACGCCGTGACTTGTGCCGCCTGGACTCGGTGGACGTCCGTCGACCGAGCTATCCGCCTCCAACTTTTGCCACCTTGAAAGCCCCACACAACCTCTTCGTTCCTCTCAGCAGTGTCTACTCGAATCCAGCTCGTTTTGCCGCCACAAGTTTACCTCCCTCGGCAAGAAAATTCGTTGTTTTGATGGACACTCGAAGGCATGGGAAGTGCTTCCATGCTTGTCGAATTTCCCTCAGTCTATGTCCTATGGCCACCATATCTTAGTGTGCCTTTAATAAGTTTGTCAAGACATTGCCCCTTATGGCTTGAATTGACTGTCTTCTGCGACCAGGGGGAAACAGAGGGGGGGCTTGGCTCGGTGAACCCCCCAGGTATGTTGATGAACCGCCAACTTTGACGGAGACTACTGTGGTGTTGATTCCTGTGCAGGGAGATTTCGAAAGTCATCCATTCCTTTTGTCTTTTTTGTCCAAATTTATATACGATTTTTTAATCGATTTCCGAATCTCACAGCCAATCACAATCGAGTATTTAGCTAATTCACGCAAAACACACCCAAACACACCACAACTCACATGCGATTAATTTGGCCATATTCGGTTGAACTTGGCTTCAGTATGGTCAAGTCGACTTGGAAATGTATTTGATTTTTGGTCAAAAATACAAATTTGACTGAAATTAACAATAAATACTATTGTTATTAATAACATTTCGACTTGAGTTTCCACGTCGAGAGGGCTTCGAGCCCTCCTTGTATGGACGGGATATCCAAGACGATTGGATCCACGGGCCGCTCCCGCCCCGAGTCGACATAGTCGGAGAGATCGATGGACACTTCGGTGTCTTGTTCGATGTCCCGCAACGTCCACGCTGTGATTTTTGTGAGGAGTTCCGGCCATGCCAGTGTCGTGATGGTGCCGTAGTGTGAGTTGGCAGGCCAAGACGACGGCTCGGCCGAATTGTTGAGCGAGCACGGGAGACAAGCCCGCAGTTGGAAGGCATAGTCGTCGACCTTGAGGTTCCACAAGCGATTGCAAGCGCGACAGACCACGTCGCCGCATTTGAAGCAGTTGGATTTCTTGCGCAGGAGGCAGAATTTGCGTCGACAGAGCGAGCACGTCGAGCGTTCTTCCGGTGGACACAGCTCGGTATAGTTTAAAAACGGTGTGCGACTGAGGCGGTTCTCCCGCATGAAGCGGTCGACGGATGTCATGGAGCGCAGCCACGACTTGATGGTGAAATCCATGACCCACGACGGCGCCATGCCTTTCATGTCCATGTCGGCGACGTGCGTCATGTGGAGGTACCCCGGTCGGTCGGATTCCACCACGACTTGGCCCATGTCGTGCATGTACCCACGGCGGCAGCGGAGTTGTTTTTGCATGTCGGGAAACGCCGAGAGTTCAATCGAACGGCACGATCGGACCCACGCGCGTCTGCCATTGAGTTGGAACTCATATTCGGTCTCGAGGACGACAAAGTCCCGCCTTGCGACGAGGCCGTCGAGCCGACTTTTGAGCAAACACCACGTGATGCGCGTCGAATCGTTGGGGCGGTAAGGATTGCTTTGGGAAATCGTGTGCAGGACCGCGACGTCGACGCACGCAGAGCCAAATCGGCGGTAGCATTCTCTCGCTTGGTCGGTCGAGTCGTAGCGGAAGACGTCGAGGTACTCGTCGAGGTCCCCCACGACTTCCATCACGCCACAGTACCGCGTGGACCGTCCTTGGAAAGCACTGAAGCTGCAATGCTTGTAGATCTTGAGCTCCGCCGCGTCTTTATGCAGTTTCCAGTCGTACGCGCCGCCGACGAGCTTGGCTTTGGCGACCAAAGCGTCTGCGCTTTGTCTGCCCATGGTGTGGTACCGCATCATGGCTTCTTTCGAGAGAGGTGGGCACTTGAAGGAGTCGCACGGAAGTGGCGCGGCGGTCGTACAATGCATCACGTTGCTGCTGTGGAGCAAAACGAGATGTGGCGTCTTCTCGTTATCCATACGCAAATCCAACATGGCTGGTCCTATAACCAACCTCTCGAGCTGGATGTCGGAGCTACGAAAGCCACAGAGTCAAATGCACCCTCTGATGCAAGAAGCAAAGCTCCCAGATGGGTGCTACAGATCTTTTTTCCTTGATGAGTTACACAAATCGACCAAGACACGACCCTCTCGCCGCGGCTTTCAGCCGTGTCGCCATGGCGTCCAGCTTGTCCACGCGATAGCTTTCTCAACAAGCCATGCCCTTGCTAGCTTGCGAGGTAGCCGGAGTAGAAAAAACACGCAGGAGGCAAGTATGGACGCATTGTGGCATCCACTGCTGTCATACGTGTCACATTCCACGAACGTTCGTTGCGTCTACTTTGGGTTCCGAGAACGTTTCAAGCCTGCTAATGGATGGTGAAGATGACATTCGAGTGTATATCGAGCGCAAGGACAGTACTGCGCGGGCAATGTTTCGAGGATTAATGTGTGGTCCAACGGATGTGGGTTTCGTCGAGAACGTGCGCAGTAGGTTCACGGAACGTTTCTGCCGAGTATGGGTGCTGGAAGAGGGAGGGAATACTTTGAATTTGCATGGCCAAAACTGTGGAGGGATCCAAGACGAAGTCGAGAGAAGCTGGATGGATCAACGGATCAGTAGACCATGAGGCTCGAAAAAAATTGTAATTGAGCCGTCGGAAGATGCACCCATTCTCCATGTCGGGGGAGACGCTCTTTTAGATGCGACGACAGCCTCCACGAGGCACTGCAGGAGGATGAGTTCGCCTGGGTGCATCAAGGCTTGGCATGGCAATCAAATGCGCGGCCGAGTCGGCCCATGATCGAGCATAGAAGGTTGGGTGGCCATGGAAATTTACATAACCCTGTAGTCACATGGGTGCGGGATTTGTTACTGCATGAGACAAATGAGCCACTCTGACGTCAAGGAAAGCACAGCTCGATCTCCGTTGCATTTCAGAGCGCAAATGCGTCTGCTCTGTGGTTCTCTAGCAGCCTGCCAGAGAACAGCAGAGGCCAAACACTTGCTATGGCCATAAAAAACCTACCGGTATCCGCTTGAATTGTTAATTAACCTAAATAAAACCTATAAAAACCTAGCTGGACCATTGCCACAAATGCTGTCGAGCTCCTCTTGCCAGGACGCAGCGGCAAGCTCAAAGAATTGGCACGAATGGAGCACACGCTCTCTTGCCATTCACATGGAAATCCGGCTGCTGGGGCATGCAAAAATCGCCGATTGTGACTCGTACCGGTATTGATTATTGCTCACGCATTCGACGTGGATGACCTGGCAACGCGGTGTCCAAATGCCACGCATCTTTCAATTCATCCAGCTTGCCAACCCCAAGAGTGAAGAATCAACTGGGGGCCAAAGCACTGCGTCGATTAGCTGTCACGTTGACGTAGGGCGTCTGAGCTTTGAACTTGATGCTGTGATTGCCTCGGCGACGTCAGCAACGGCTCCACTCGCCGCTGAGGAAACACACGTATCGTTGTTTGGTTGCTGGCTTTGGCGGTTCTTGCCGTACTCGTTGAACGAATTCTTTCCCGAGGTGATCCCAGCACAGCCAGCAGAAGTCTCGAAGGCGGGCTAGGAGGGCTGGGAGCCGTGGCGATGCGTAGATCGCCATATCGACGTGGGTTGCACCGCGATCGTTCAGGGAGTCTGCTCATGATATAGGAGGTCCTCCTCTATCGACAGAGGCTGTCCAAGCCAAGTGGAGCTGATGACCACCACGTGCATAACTCCACGACGCGTCCGTCCACGGGGACAAGTTTGCAACGTGATAAGAACGCTTGGTGTCGACGCTGTGCATATGCAGGCAAATGAAAGACCATCGAGAGGTTCAGTGCCTTGAGGATACACGTAGAAGCTCCTCTCGTTCGCCGTCCAAAGGCCGTGGCGACTCCAATATATTCCACCACCAGCGTCCATCCACTATGGTATGTCATGTATGTACACTTTACGTGTAAGTTTACAACGTTACATTTGTCGTGCATTTGTCCAAAAATTTGAGTGATTTGTTATGAAACCTGATTGGTCAAAATTTGATTCCAACACTCAGATTTCCAACAAGAAATGTGCTGTTGAGAGAGTAAATCCAACGTCGACAAGGTTGATGTGTAAAATGAAAAGCAAAATGGGAAATGATCCGTGCACCCCATTTTTTATACGTGCACCCTCCGGATAATTATCCGGGCAAAATATCGTCCGATTTGTCCAGAGTCATGGTGAATAAACAAACTTTTCTTAGAGATAAGGTTTACATCGTAGCGGCCAGCCCATTTAATCTCGGTTGTTAGGTTGTCTGTTCATCCAACAGCCCAACTTCAAAGAGTGCCTTATATGTCCGGATAATTATCCGTACGTAGCTAAGGCATTTTCACAGTCCACGAGACCATCGAGGGGACTTTTCAACATTTTTTCTGATCCGCTACATTTTGACCAACCAAACTTTACCTAAATGAAGATCTTTTTGTGCTGAATCTGAATCAACTATTTATGTATTCTGAAACGCAATACTAGATGATATTTGATAAAAAAAGAAGAGAAAACACAGGTAAAACTACTCCAATAAATGTATATACTTCAACAATTTATACATATACGTTTTCAGAGTTTGACTGAACTCAGGTTGAGCGAAACTTATACTATCCGGATAAAGAATTACCTAACACCTTTTCATACAGATATTGTTGGTATAGAACCCTTATCAAATTATACTTGTGAATTGTAATGCGAATAATATATTCGTTTTCAACAGGTCATTCTCTGCGACACTTTTTGAGTGATCCTATAAATTTATACGTTTTTCAAAAGTCCCCTCGATGGTCTCGTGGACTGTCTATGAGAAATTATCCGGATGGCGCATTGGGGTGCACTGATAATTTCCCAAGCAAAATTTACTTTACAGAAGTACTATGACCTCTCGCAAGTAAATCTACTCACGTACGATGTGGTCATGGCTGTAACTGAAGACGAGATTGCCGCAATTCAGTGGTGCATGGACGTCGGTCTCATCCGACAGGAGTTCTTTTGTCCTCGATGCTCGAACAGTATGAAACAGGACGGAACCCGCTGGCGCTGTCGACGCTCAACCTGCAACGACATACAGTTTAGCGTGCGAAAGGGCACAGTCTTTGGCGAAGTCAAGATTCAAATCCGCAAGTTCGTGCAAATCCTGTTCGACTGGGCATCAAACACTCCGGTTACAAAATGTGCGAGTAAAAAAAAGGCAGCCAAAACACAGTTTCCAAGGTTTACTCAATTTGCCGGAATGTTGTGTTCTCAAGAGCTTTGTCGTAAAGACATGAAGGTAGTATATAATATGTTTAGCTAGTATTTACTACTACGTACTAGATCGGTAGATACGGAGCAATTGTGGAGATCGATGAAACTTATCTAAAAAAGAAGTCGAAGTACAACCGCGGCCGACATTATCCCGACTGTTGGCTTTTTGGGGGAGTGGATCGTGGGACGAAGCAGTGGTTCGGCCGAATCATCTACGGTGACCCTACGAAGAAGACGCTATCAGAATTTATTAGAGAGCACTTTAACCCTGGCAGTCTGATTATTTCTGATAAGTTTTCTTCTTATGTGTCATCGAATGGTCGACATAATCTGGCCAATAACCCTGTCCTTCGTGACATGGATTATTCTCATCAATGGGTCAATCACTCAGAAAATTTCGCGAATTCTACCAATGGAGCTCGTACCTAGACTATTGAAGGCTATTGGGTAATCAACGTCAAGCGTCAGATGAAAGCAATGCGCGGCGTAATGAAGGAAATGATCCCAGAGCTGATTGATGAGTATCTATGGAGGTCTTGGTGTTTCCGACCAAAGGTGGAAGATGCAATGTTTATGGCAGGAATTTGTCAAAGCATTCTAAGGCATGTGTGGAAGAAGTAACACTTAATACATCTCATTTTCTTAATTAATATTTACTTATTTATTATTTATCGAACGGGGCGTAAGATGAGGCAGAGCCGAAGTATCGGACGATTGCTCAAAAGTACTGGGGAAAAGATGACCCATTGAATATTTTTTAATTAACCCAATTTCACTGCAGGCCCCATTTCTCGACTCATGCATTTTTCAACGTTTATATTAGACCCTGGTCCGCGATTTGGTTCTGGTTCTACCCGGATTTGTGTACTGTACATTGTAAAAAAAATTGTGACCAGCCATTTCTGGTCTTTCGTTTTTGGTTCTCTGTGAATATCAACCCTGGCTTTCTCAATGATATGCTCGCCGTACAAGCTGACATCGATCTCGAAGCGTCATTACCATATCCCAAAGGCAAGTCGAAACGCAAGATGCCTCAAAAGGCTCGCTCACCAAGACGACTGAGTCCAAGTTCGACTGAACAGACGATATGATTCGGTCCATGCCCCGTCTTCGTTTAAACGACCCAACGATTGTGAGCCGCCTCTGACACGAACAACAAGAAGGACACGTTTTTGTGCGGCTGTTCTAACGAGTGAGGTTGGTCTTGGTATGTCGGCAAAACGTCTGCGGGATAAATATGAAAAGGTCAAGGACGAGTACAAAGCCCATTGCGATGATATTGGTCGTACTGGCAATAGAGAATAAATGCATTGATGGAGCAACTCATGAATGCTTTAGCTCATCGCAATTAGATTAGTATTCAATCATTAATCAACGTGAATGAATATATGTGAAGTACTTCGTCAGTATTTCCATGAGCTTCCATGTTCTCCGTGTGAACAAATGTATCAGCGAGGCCAAAATTAAGACTATAGTACCAACCCTCATGCTCAGTGGGTTGGGCAATTCGTTTAAGAGCACCGTCGACGGCACCAATGTTATCTGGGAATCCAGCTAGCGACTCAAATGGTGCCGCAGTAGAGGCCCAATAATCGGCTGATCTTGCCGAGTGAATAATGGACTTGGATAGATGCAAGAGACATCTCGTACTTCATTGATAAGGACGACACCACGAGTATGGCTAACGCCAAACACAGCTGAAACAGACATAATCGTTCCACCCGACGATAGACAATGCATACACAGAGCAAAGCGCTTCATAGTCGACGTCTGGCCAAGTCTGTTCGGAGGGGGACCATTGACATCTTTTCAAACTATTAATCTACTACTTATATAAACGCGAAAGAAAATCTGTGTGTCTGTCCACACTCAAAATGTCCGTGCGCTCTACACCACCCACTGGACAAAATTACCCTCCTTTTCCTGTTTTGGTGGTTCTACAATCAAAAATTGCCTTTTTCAAGTATACCACTCTCCTCACAAAACTTGAAAATTATATGTACTTATCGTAATAAAATAATTAAATAAAATGGGAGCTCTTGCGAGAGTCCAGAAAAGTCTTTTGATTGGACTACCGTATTCCGGTCGGTCGCGTACCGAAAAAATGTCGGAAAATTTGAAAAAAAACGGTACATGACCGACCAAAACCTAAAAATGCTTCACCTTCCATACTCGAAGGATGATTGGTAAATAATGTAAGAAATTCAATGGATCCCCATCAAGTGCACTTCAGCTTAAAAACAACAACATCATCGGCCATTAGACTGTCTCCACAGATATCGTGGCAAGTGCACGATCTTGTGCCTTCACCACTCGAGACTCCAACCACATCGACCGCTTTCATCGTCAAGTCCATTTCAAAAATGTATGATTGGATTAAAAGGACCAATAGAGTCACTCTAGGTACACGGCCGACCGGAAGTCTGAATTCGTTCGCAATAGAGAGAAAAGAAAAAAACAGGTACGCGGCCTACCGGAGGTTTTTCAGTACACGACCGACCGGAATACGGTATACTGTGCATTTTTCGATGTTGGGGGGGAGTGACAAATGGAACGACAATTTTTTTTTATAATTTTGGTGAAATATGATTGAGTTGTTACTCCGTCGTCATGTCAACCATCCTAAACGATCAAACTGGCATATTTTTAGGGGTATGGGATTTTGGGAGAATGAACAACCGATGGCGCAAAGCTCACTCAGTAGTGTGGTAAATTGAACACGATAACAAACGTTGGGTTTGACTGCAGTTAAAACAGCGCGCTCAGGTGGTTGGTGCTTTCGATATAGTCGAATTCTACATTAACGTAGAGTTAGGTTTACATACACGACACCATGCGTTTCATCCAAGGTCAGATAGTATAGATTGCCAATTTAGTCCATGTCGTTCTGCGCTTATAAAATTATCGAATGGGCACTCTAAAAACAAAGCTATACCCTTTAGCGAGAATTGCTAACTTATAAAGAACAATCGTGTCTAAGTCGACAATCCTGACACTCGAAGCCACGTAAAGGCACTGCATTAATACATTCTGCTGAGATAGCATTTCCACTGCATACTGACATCAAACGTTTTGCGTGATGTTCACGCTAGGATATGTTTTGAAGTTGCGTCAAACGAACACTGGGAACCGTTATATGAACGCTACATTAAGCTTGGCTGAACTCCTGACTATTGCTTGCTCAACTTCGCAGTGTGCTTAAATAAATTAACACAAAAAAGTTCTGTTTCAGGCTTTTGGCGTGGCAGTCCACTTTGCTTCAGGATTAGTTCAGCTCTATATTAGGCTTATGTACACACTACAATTCGATTTAGTCATTGAAAATATACGCTTTATTGCATGACGGGTGAACGCTGAAGTCAGAGGCATACACTTCATGAAACCCGTGATTACTTTGCCCCGTGAACGTCTTTGCGCGCTCCCGAACGAAGCCGGGTCATAGGCACTAGCTGCCTTAGGTTTAAATACATATAAGTGCTCAGACAAAGAATTAATAAGCTGAGTAAATCAATTCAGTAAGTCGACTTTTAACTAAATGACTTATCCAATGATAATGTAGTATACTAGACCCAATCATCAAAAACAAGAGGTTCATTCAAAGATAGATTTATAGAGGAGACACACCCACTTGTCTCATCTACCTCTCAAACTTTGTTCAAAAGCCGACCTGTATAACAAAATACTCTCTTGCTCTGAAAAACTAAGCTATCTCAAAATACACCCGATTTATCGTAAGTGATGAATTGTGAAATAAACCCACACAACAAAGGAAAAATCAACGAGATAATCGACAACATGAGCACCACGGATATATACACTTCGCAAAGTAGATTACACATGTGTCAAAGCAATGAATGGTGTAGATAGAGATGAACAAGTAAAGTCAATGAAACCAACCATTTTCCAAAATGGAAAGCAGCCATGGCTCGTGATGTGTTGACTCACCTTGCAGACGCATCGAACGAAGAAGCCGAGAACCTCCGCCGAGCGTCGCTACTCTATGAGGGTGTATTGCAAGAAAATGAAGACGACGAAACTTTTGGTGACTTTGACACGCCGTATATCGACTCATACGCGAACCAAGGCACCCAAGCGTTCATTACGATGACGAACCTCAGCCTGTCTGAGTTCAACAGACTCTGGTCGCTTTGTGAATGCGAGGGAAATGCAGCTTGGTACGAGGGCCGCGGCCGCAAGAACCGTGTGAGTGCTAAGGACGCATTCTTTATGCTGCTTACACTGCTCAAGCACTACAACACTTGGGATAAGCATGCGGCGGACTTCGGAATATCACTCCCAACATTTGAGAAGATGGTCATGCGCATGATGAGACTCGTCGAACCCGTCTTGGTCTCTCAGCTCGTGACCCAAGTCAACATGAAGAACCAGCTCGAATCGGGCCTTTCTTTTGCGAACCATCCCGAAGCGCTCTATGCAACCGACGTCAAGTTTCAGCCGGCGTATCGCCCCAATGGACCCTTTCTCGATGTGAAGCGATACTTTTCGCCAAAGCACAAGTTATACGGCTACAAGCTTGAAGGTTCGGTGGCGATGCCCGGTCCATACGTTGATGTCTCGGATCATCATCCAGGCTCGGCGTCTGATGTTACTATTTTCATGACTAGAATCGACAAGCATCGCCTAATGTTGACCAAGACAGACGACGACAAGAAGATGGTCGACATTGGCGAAGGGTCAAGTGCCTTTCCTAACCTTTGGGCTACACTTCACGACAAAGGATATCAAGGCGTTGATGACGCCATTCGTAGCATTCGACCAACGAAGAAACCCAAGAATGCCAGCATGACGCGCCAAGAGCTTAAAGGCAACAATCGTGTGTCGTCCGACCGAGTTCTCGTCGAAAACATGTTTGGTCGAACATGTAGCTTGTGGAAGATTGCCTACGCTACTTTTACCTGGTCCGAAGAGAAGTACGATTTGGTGCAGTGCTTAGTCTGGGCCTTGACTAATTTCCACACGTCCCTCCACCCCTTGCGTGCTCAAGACAAGGAATTTTATTCAAGTGTCATGGCACTCTATATTTCTATGGCTGAAGAGCGTGTTGAAAAGAAGAAACGCCAGCGCCAAGCAAGTCGAGACCGTCGTCAGGTTCGTTTGGACCTAGATCGTTCGTCGCGCGATGGTTCCATGGGCACTCAGTACTCCCAAGGCTACTAGATGCGCTTTGTAGCTTGATAAGTTTGACTATCAGCTTTACATTGATACATGCAACTACAGCGTCATAGTACCTTGACCAAACTCGAACAATTTGAAAATTAACACGATAATAGAGAAACGAGTTCCATTTTGATCACTTAATGTTAAGCCTAAGCAAGGCAATGAGTATATTGAGAGTGTTGCAAAATGTGTACCTCATGCGCTATAGCAATGACATTCTGATGATACTATTCTCGATATAACACTAATTACATTATAGTTATGTATGTTCGCTCACCAATATAATTACCATTTAAATCCGTATAAGTATCATGCTTTTGCCACCTAGAAATAAGGTATTATAATATCACATAAAAACGAAATTACCTTTGAGTGTTTTGAAATAGTGTAAGAGGACCATGCGGAACCACCGCAGGATTATCACTATCGTTGAAGATAGGGGGGGACTTAAGATGCTGAATCATTCTACCCATGTCCCCTGGTGAATTGAAGTTGCTTTTACACTCGCATAATGGTGGTGAATCACTACACGCAACACAACAAAAGAATCAACAATAAACTTTGTTTAATTAATTAGATCTTAGCCCCTCAGCGACTCTAGCCGGGGCCTCCCCACGGTTGTCATTCGCGGTGCGTTTGCTGCAGTCGTTGTCAATGATCGCGCTGTGCAGTGGTTGGTGAATGCTGTTGCCACAGCCAAAGGCTGGACATGCCTGGGTAGCACGGCGATCGCGTGGCACGTTGGTCGTCATCACAGCTTGGCGGCAACGTCGATCGCCGCGATTGCCTTCCTTGAACCACCAAAAGCCACTGTGCGCCACCGTACTTCGTCGTCTTCTTGGGTCTCGCCACGGCCGCTTGTTTCCTTGTCGCTGTCGTTGGAAAATGAGATGAATTGCAATTGAACATGCATCCGTTTCACCGTCTCAGGCAAAGGTTGCAGTGATCCACAGTAATCTTCTAGATATCCACCAATCAAAAAACGATTTGGTGAATTTCTCAAAATTCGTTGTGTATCTCGCATTCATGTCAAATATTTCGCAAAAACAGCCGTTATATACGAAATCATTGGTGTCAAATATATAAATCGACTATTGCCTTTGACCCGGCTTCGCTCGGGTGGGGGGGCAAGGAGAGTTGACGGGTGTAATTTTCCTCGAATGCTTCAACGATCCACGCGTCTCCAATATATACTATCTTTAATATACTACATTATCATCCGTTAAACTTGTTACAGGGCTTTGACCTCGGAGTTTATAATCGCCAAAAGGGACGATTATTCTTGTTAGCTAAATCATGCGTTGTTTCACTCGCACAGTAGAATTCTTTACTGCATTGTAGCGCATACCTTATCGTCATATTAGTGAAACGTTAGTGTGATACTCATCTTATCGATCCCAGCACATAGCCTTTTCTAATCCTTTATCTCTCTTTGCATTTTGTCGTTCGCATTCCACAGCAGAAACAGTATCGCAGTCTTGCTAATAACCTAAAACCTAAAAACCAAATAATCTGGGATGAATATTTTCATGCCACAGTTTTTATTATATTTTCGTCAATTAAGCAATTGTCCAGACCTGATATGACTCAGGACGAATGCATACCTAAGGATCAGACGGAACCTTTACATTATGTGGAAAACCTTCGTCGGTAGCTACGTGAGAGTGTTTCAAAAAATTAAACCTATTGTCGCTGGTCAGCAGGTTTTTCTTCCTGTGTAGTTTAGTCATGCAGGATGGTTGACATGACGACGAATGCTTTGGTGAGAACATTACTGGAGCATGTCTACAGTGCTCCCTCAGTTTTTGCTCCTGGTCCAAAATATAAGTTCTAAAAGGTTATATTGAAGTTCAAACATGCATTTATAGAGTTACAGTGTGGTCCATCGTGCATGCATCGTGAAATTTTATATGAGTATAAAGTTTAGTTTATACAAGAATATTCATTTATAAGGGGAGCAAAAACTGAGGGAGCACTGTACTTTTCTGTCGTTCAATACATCAGCCCTCCTTTCACCCAAAAATGTGCAGTATCGTCCAATCAACAGACTTTCTTTGACTAGCTCCCATATTATTTTATTATTTTATTACGATAAGTACATACAGTTATCAAGTGTTGTGAGGAGAGCAGTATACTTGAAAATGGCAATTTTTAGAACCCCCAAAACAGGAAAAGGGGGGTAATTTTGTCCAGTGGATGGTGGTAGAGCGAACAGACATTTTGAGTGTGCACAGACACTCAGACTTTCTTTCGCGTTTATATAAGTACTACTCTGGAAAAAATATAAGGAAGTTTGCTGTGAGGTTGTAGAAAAAATATAAGGGAGTTTCATAGTTGTACTACATACAAACTCCTATATATTGCTTCTACGGTACACTTGGCTCCACCCAGATTACATAGTTGGACAACGACAGGCATACAAACTCCTATATAAAATCTACAGTGCGCATGACGTTCACTCCTCGTCACCAGATGACCAACACATCAGAATACTTGAAATTTGTATGCCAGGCACTAACATACTTGTAATTTGTATGCCAGTGACATGGTCCATATCTCATGAGTAATTGGTCAAATTTCATCAAAAAAAGACAAATGGATTCCTTGTGATATAATTCGCTGATTTATACCCACTTGGACATAATCTTCCCATTTTTGATAAAAATTTGAACGTTTGAAGTGAAAATTCCTTATATTTTTTTCCAGAGTAGTAGTAGATATTCTCCTGAAGATGGATGAAGTCGATAATACTCGCAGCTTTGTGATATCTTGTCGACTTCACAGAAAGCTTTGGTTTTGAATAAGGGGTCTAATCGAGCCGAAGCCGGGTAAAAAAACTAGTAGTTGTATACGCTGAACTACCTTGCGTGATGCGTTGAGTCAAACGACGAAATGAAGATTGCAACTTTACATGTTACACTTTACGTTAACTGTACAGTAAATTTTTACTTTACGTAAAACGACCTACCCAACTGCGCAGCTTGGAATTCCAACGGTGCATTCTTTCATATGGTGGCACTACAAAACCATTGAACTTTGCCGCCATTCTTGGAGCTTTCGACGCAATGAAGTCGAGAAGATTCGACCCGTGAGTAGCGGGCGGACGGGCGCTTTCCAGAGCCATCTCTACGATCGCAGCTTGGTTTTCTTGAGTGAGAATCGCGACCCCGTGAGCCAGACCTCTACGTTGCCACATGGACGGTGCAGGGGACGACTACAAGTGCCCCGTCAGACTTGCAAACTTATTCCGTCTCTGTCAACATGCCGGTCAAAGTGCCGCTGCCGCCCAACTATTTCAAATGCCCGCCGCTGACACGGGAAGAAATCGAGCGGTTTATTGAAATTGGGCGTCAGAGTACAAGCGCTTTGGTGAAGAAAGCCAAGCTGCAAGGAGGCACGTACGACTGGAAACTGCTCAAAGATGAATCGGAGCTCAAAATCTACAAAGGACACAGCCACGGCACGACGGAAGACTCGGTGCTTCACTGTGGCGTCATGGAAGTGGTCGGTCAACTCGATGAAAACATGGAACTCTACCGCGACGACACGACCGAACAAGCACGAGAATACGCGCGGAGATTTGGCGGCGCTTACGTCGACGTCGTCAACTTGTACACGGTGCTGCCACGTCATCCAGACCGCCCCAACGATTGCATGCAGATCAAGTGGTTCTTGTCCAAAAGTCCGCTCGATGGACTCGTCACGCGGCGCGATTTCGTCATGCTCGAGACGGATTTAGAGTTCCAAGTCGACGGCAAGAGAGCGTGGGTCCGCTCCTACCGCTCCATTGAGCTGGCTGCCGTCCCTGACATGCGGAAAGAGCTTGGCTGCATCCGTGGCTTCATGTACGACATGGGCCACGTTGTGATTGAATCGGACCGCCGCGGGTATCTCCACATGACCAACTTGGCCGACTTGGACATCAAAGGCAACGTTCCATCGTGGGCCAACGACCAGACGCTCAAGTCTTGGCTGCGGGCCATGACGGACATTGATCGATTCATGCGGGAGAACCGCCTGAGCCGCACGCCATTTCTCAAGAAAGACGAGCTTTGTCCGCTGGATATGCGCCACCACTGCGCACTCTGTCGACGAAAGTTTTCTCCGCTCCGGAAGAAAAGCAATTGCTACAAGTGTGGCGAGGTGAGCCATCTCCTATCGTTTTTAGGTTGTAAAGTTGAAAGTAGGTGCTCTGTCGGGCTTGCAATCGTCTCTGGAAGGTGACAATCAACGGCCACGACGCCAAAGTTCGAGCTTGTGTCACGTGTTCACTCAGCAGCTCTGCCAACTACGCTCGAAAGACGTCGTACTCGTCGCATCTTGGCGCCACGCCGCATCGATGGACGGATATCCTGTCCAATATGACGATCACGGAAGACAGACGGACGGAATCGGACGACGTGCCAACGCTGGACAACGACAGCGATACCGAGTCGATTGATCTGTCCAACTACGGCGACTCTACCCGCGGCCGCGCCCAAGATCCCGATCTTATGGTCATGATCCTAGACATTCCGTCCATGCGCGAGTCCAACCAGCGACTGGAGACCACCTTGTAGAGCCCACCAGAGCGCGTTGGATGGCCATTGCAAGGCGGCGCGACTCTTGTTTGTAATTTCGTCCATCAATGTTCTGTTCAAGCTAGTCTTTATAGCTCAATGGAGCTGGTACTGACTTCCGCGACGACTGTAATGACAGCAAGATGGTTCCAAGGCATTTCAGCCATCCATTCTTCAGCACTCCAGCTGTGATCAAAGCCAGAAGCCTTGAGCTTTAAATCGTGGATATCTTTCCCCTTGCTTGGACCATGAAAAGGCGACCCCCTTGGCGCTTGTCGACCATAACTGGCAAAAGACTGAGGGAAATGAACCTGAGCTCCCGCGAGGATGCCCACAACTTTGGCGCATTTGAAGTGTTTGGAGTAGTCAAAAGCTCTAAAATCGCGGTCGAGTTTTTGCGAAGCCAATGCAAAAAAACATCAAAAATGAATTTTAGGGGGGTATAGTCATAATAGGGGGATAGTCATTTCCTATAAATATTAGCTTGAGCTCGTGGCTTTCTCTTGATTATCTCCGAGAGTTTTGCACCAAATCCAATATTTTTGGTTGGGATATATACTCACTGGAGGCTCCCCAAATGCCATTTTACGAAAAAGAGGTTTTACCTCCTTTTTGAATATGCCATAAATCGTTGACCTCAATTTTGCTGAAAATGGCAGATTGATTTTGAAATTTTGCCAGACGCACCCTAAACATAATTTGTGAATAACACAGTAAAGCGTATTATTTGTGAGCAACACATTTAAGCTGAAGTCCACACAATAAATCGGCACGACTGACGACAAAGGTGTGACAGTCCGCTCCTCGACCATGTGTCGGATTTTGTCAGACGTTGGTAACACTCTGACTGGTCTTTCTGGTTTTGACATCTTCCTGGACGGGTTAGCAACCTCCGCATCGACAAGATTGCTTGAGCTCGATGGAGTTCACTTGTCAAATGGACGTTGATATGGGGGAAATCGCAGGGGATTCTCGAAATGTTTGGATTTTTCTCGCCAAGACAACGCCCGTCAGGTCGCAAGATGACAGACAAAGACACTGCGAGGAGTTGAAACCAGGGGGGAAGTTGATGAGGAAGGACTCAACGTTGTCAAAACTGGGTCGGAAGTACTCCTATAGAATGTCTTGAATCAAGAGGACAAGATCAAGATGTTGCTTACAGTCTGGGGAGTTTCCAGCCACCATGACGTGCCAGACACTTTGACAAAAGTCTGGCGTTGTCCCATAAGACAGCTGAGCTAGCGGTGTCTTTGCGGCAGTTTTCAAGCCACTGACTCCACGAAACGATCCAAGAAAACTTGTCCTGGCGTCAATTCGAACGTAAAAAGCAAGATGATTGTCGTCTTGGCCACGAACCCTTTGAATACATAGATATCGTAGCCATGGACACAAAGACGTCGGCCAACAGTTGTGGCTTTCATCTGTCGACATCGTAGCCTCTAAGCCGATCGTATCATTAGCTCACGATGTGTTTGAGACAGAGAGAGGGTGAACATCCTGGCAGGCGGGACGGTTTCCAGACAATTTAATAAACTTTCTAGTCAACTTTGAACGTATATCGTTGAATATGATGAATATTCCGGCATTACTCAATTTTTGTGTAGTATATTTTTTCCAGTAGTTTCAGTACAATTTTATTTATAGCCAATAGATACGTCATTTACAGTTATAAAGCTATTTTAAATAAACATTTTCATCCAATAAAAACGTTCAATTTTCACTTTGGTCATTCCAGTCCATTCCGACATATTTTGTCGGAATCCATTGAAAATATTTCTTTAAAGAATACAATTCGCAAGGTAAAAATATCAATATGGAATATTTTCAGTTATTCCGACATATTGGATTGAGCCTAGGTATTGTCCTAAATATAGGAGATATGCATATCCGAAAGGTCGTGCGAAACCATTTGCGGATATTCACTGTGATGGCAACACACTCGCTCAAAGGACTCGTGCCATCAATCAAACACAGCAAACGCAAGGGTGAACGCCGTAAATGAGTTCAAGCGGTGGGTTGCATCTGAAAACGTTCCGTTCGACCACGTTTTGCAATGTATTTCAAACGATTCAACAGCTGCAGTTTTGGAAGCTGTCATGGATAAGTTCGGCGTTTTCCTTGCGTTTGACGAAGGCGACCGTTGCCGCAAACCTGCTAAGACGTCTGTCATACAATACTACAGACAAGCTAAGAACAGGATACTTGAGGTAAACCCCCACTTGAAAGCCACAATACAGGATCGTTTGCAAAAAATGGCACAAACGCTGGACAAATACTGCAAACGACGCGAACCAGGTAACATTGTTAAGAAAGCGCACGCATGTACAAAGGACGAATTGAAAATGCCCACGTCATACATCTATAAAAGCGCTATGTGTTTGACCGATTATCAAGACGCTTCTATGCTAATCGTACTCTGGCATTGCTTTGGTCGAACGTCGGATCTTGAACAAGTCCAGCAGCAACACCTAGGGGTCGCCCCGGGTGGTGTCCTCACAGTTACCTGTTGAGGAACGTGTCGCCAGTGTGCGCCAAATATTTGATCCCCCCAATCAAATGTTTGGTGCACACACACGTCACTTAATCTAGCGTTCTCCATCGTCTCATTGGCGACGGCCACACGCATTGCCGGCACGATTACACCGTCTACTTCAAGAACAAGCTTTCATTTTCACTTAGTTATACATATACTCTAGTGTAGTCTTACATTTTAATCTAACTTGATAATCTCACTTTCCATTTCACCTCAACAGGTTCTGAGCCCCACAACTCAGGACTAGCCGCCTCGCCGCCTCTGCACCGCCTCCAAGTCGCCTCAGCCGCCTCAGTCGCCTCGCCGCCGACCGCCTGACCGTTTCAAGACCCCAATCAAGAGCTACATTACAGTTTCGCCTGTTTCTCCTTTTGTGAGATATCGGGTCAGTACCACTGCGGGAAGAACTGTAAGTTTCTGATTGGCTGGCATTAAACTCCTAGTAGAGTTTGCCAATTTATGACGACACCTCTCGAAGAACTTGTTCCGAAGACCGTTTCGAACATGCTCCGCAAGCAGCGCCAAGTCAAGGCCAAGAAGGACACCCCTCTGAAAACGTCCTTTCGCCGTCTGAATCCCGACTCCACGACCGACAAAGTCCTCCGCGATCTCATCGACTCTATCAAGCGATCTCAACGAATTGCTCATTGCCTCGGTGGCCGAATTGCGAACGAATTTTCGGATCCCGAACTCCAACACATTGTTGAAGAAACCGACGGCATTCTTTTGACGATCAAGCACACGCTCGAGTCAGCTGCGAACTTTGCCGAAGAGAAGTTCGAGAACAAACTCCACGAATTGTTGCAACGCAAGCTCCTCCCAGTTATCAAATCTCGCGGTTACAACTAATTTTAATTAATTAGTTTCATCCAATCACATTCATTGAACTTGAAACATGGAATTTAAACATTTTGTCCACGTGTTCGAAGGAAAGTCGTTCAGTGAGTGGTACACCCGACTCCTTTCCTACCTCGAATACAAGGAAGTCGACGCTGTTGTTGAAGGCACTATGCCCGATACTGATCCCGAATACACAAACAAGAATCGTCTGTCGAAAGCTCTTATACTCGCCGTACTCGATGACCACCACGTGCGAATGGTTAAGAAGTGTCAACATGCTTCTTCCATGATCAACATACTACGCGACCGATATGGCAACAAGTCATTTCTGGGACAAGGCCATCTGTTCGAGTTACTATTGAAGACTCGAATGGAACCATCTGAATCTGCACGCGTGTACTGCGACCGCTTCAAGATGACACTTGAAGATGCTCTTGATGTCAATGTCAAGATCGACCATGGCTTTGCAGTTCACCAATTTTTGCGAAGTCTGGACCACCGCTTTGACAGCTTTGTCCACTTTCAGTTTCATCGACTTCAGAATGGGGACGCTGTTGATGAAACAACTCTGCCGAAGATCTACACTGCGCTTCTTCAGCAAGACACCCACGTACCGTATGACACGTCAGCTCCCGCTGAACCGTTCAATGCTGCCTTTGCCCTGACTCCACGTCGGCCCCGCCGCAATCAAGCCCAACCCCGCAATCCTGTCTTCTGCTCATACTGCAACATCCGGAATCACACTGAGGATGTCTGCCGCCGCAAAATCGCAGATCAGCGCCAGCAGCAACAACAATCGGGTCAAAACACCGGCTCTTCTCAACGCCGCGTCCGTTACTTGACGGGACCTTCTGAAGCACCTGTTGAAGCTCCATCGACGACCGACCGTACTTCTGGTCAACAACGACAGAATACGACTCGTCGAAACAACTCGCGACCTTCCAACACCAACCATGCTAGTATGATGGTGTACACGTCGAGCTTCACATTGCAGACTTCCACTCCATCTGTACCTATCTCGTCAGACTGGATCCTGGACTCTGGTGCTTGTGATCACTACTGCAAGAACGCTGCTTGGTTTACGAACCTTAGACCCCACGACGGGGCTGTTCGAGCTGCTAACGGAGAAGACATGCCAATTGAAGGATGCGGAACTGTTGTTCTCGAAATGAACACAACCGCTGGCATCGTCAAAGTTACCCTTGATGACGTTTGGTACATCCCTACCATTCAGTTCAACTTGTTTTCCCTGCCAAGAGTCACGGAACGAGGACTCAGCATCAAGTTCATCCGCAATGCTTGCTTTATCATGCGTAATGATGAAGTCTACGCGCAAGACTTCAAGCACAACTTGCTTTACACGCTGGATATCGCCAATCCTCTTCCCATTGTTCCCGATGAGCCTTCCCGGGATTTTTCAAACCTCTCTTTGGCTACAACTCCGTCTGCCGATGTCTGGCATGCTCGCCTTGGTCATATTAGTGTCAACCACATGAATAAGACTCGTCAATACACAAAGGGGATTGATATTGATGACTGCAAACATCAATTTTGCGAAAGTTGCCTCGCTGGAAAACAATCGCGACTGCCCTTTCCACAGCGGTCATTAATTTCGTCGTCCGCGCCGTTTGATCTTGTTCACTCGGACATTTGTGGACCGATGCGTCATCCCTCCATCAGCAATCGAGCGCGATACTTTATCACGTTCACCGATGACTATACGCGATATGGCTTCGTATATTTTCTGAAGCACAAGTGGGAAGCTCTACAACATTTTCAAGCCTTTACAGATTTCTGACGCACACAATTCAATCGACAAGTGCGTTGTCTTCGTTCTGACAATGGCGGAGAATACATTTCACATGCCTTCTCTACATTTCTCATTGAGAACGGCATTCGCCATGAGAAGACAGTTCCCCACACTCCGCAACAAAATGGAGTCAGCGAACGAATGAATCGTACACTCGTCGAATGTGCTCGAGCCATGTTGCATTATTCGCATGTACCCTTGCAATTTTGGGCTGAAGCTGTAGCTCATGCCATGTACCTTCGAAACCGCTCGTACTCTTCATCCACACCCGGTACAACACCCTTTGAACGCCTCTGGAAATCCAAACCAGACCTATCCTAACTGCGCATTTTTGGATGTGAAGCCTATTCCCTTATTGATGAAAGTACTCGCTCCAAGTTTGCATCCAGAACTATTCGTGCAATGTACGTTGGGAATGAGCCTGATGTCAAGGGATACCGTTTGTACTGTCAGAAATTCTTCGTCAGTCGGAACGTTCAATTTAATGAGGCGAATTCCTACTTTGCGAATTCTACTTCACCGCTTCTCTTGCCCCCACAAGACATTTTTGCTGATGAAGACTCTCCAAGAGATGAAAGTCCCCCACCTCCACGACGCTCGACTCGTATTCGTCGACCTCCAACGCGATTCATGGATACAACTCCAGTTTTCCAACCTGCTGCGAGTTCACCTCCACAAAGTTCTTCTGTCCCGACATCTGAACTACATGAAAATGTCATTGACAACTCTGTGTCCAATGCTCAAGAGGATGTCAACACGACGATTGAAGACACTTCAACTTCGATCCCGGTTGCTCTCGACGACTCTGAGGATATGGACGTATCCACTATCTATGATGACCTTTCCTGCGTCGTAGACCTCGTGAAGAAACTATTGACGAAGACTTTGAAACAGAAGACGACATAATCGTTTCTAAACGTCAACGTATTCTTGTTGCATTTGCTGTTCACTCTACTGGCCTCCCTACGACTATTCAACAAGCACATTCTTCCCCTGAACGAGAAGAATGGATCAAGGCCACTAATGCTGAATACGACTCCCTCATGGAACATGAAACCTGGACTCTGTGCGAACTACCCCCTGGTCGCAAACCCATTGGTTGTCGGTGGTTATTTACCAAGAAATATTCTGCCGATGGTTCTCTCTTGCGATACAAAGCACGCCTTGTTGCTCAAGGTTTTACTCAAGTTGCTGGTATCGACTATACGGACATTTTTGCTCCTGTGATTCGTACGTCAAGTATTCGCTTTCTACTTGCTCTTGCTGCTTTGCAATCGTGCTGCTTGCAATCGATGCAAATATGTCACATGGACGTACAAACTGCCTTCCTCAATGGAAATTTACAAGAAACGCTCTACATGCGTCAGCCGCCTGGATATGTCCAACCTGGACAAGACCATCTCGTTTGCCGTCTAAACAAGAGTATTTATGGTCTGAAGCAATCCTCGCGTGAATGGAATTCTGCTCTCGATTCCTATTTCAAGTCAAAGGGCTTTGTTCAGCTGAAGACTGACCCCTGCATCTATTTTCAACGTACAAGACAAGGTTTAGTTTTGGTGGGCGTCTACGTTGACGACTTCATTCTTCTATCTACAAGCACATCTGTGCTTAAAACCACCAAACGCAACTTAAGTTCTCGATTTCACATGAAAGACCTTGGCAACTTGACTTTTTGCCTTAATATAGAAGTCGAACGACTACAAGATGGATCCATTTTTCTCCATCAGCGCAAGTACATCTTGGATTTACTCGCTACCCACGGGTTTACAGACTGCAATCCAATCTCGACTCCTCAAGCAAGTTCAGCTACAAGATCTTCTACTGCTTCATCACCGTTGCATTTCCGCCAAGTGGTGGGCGAACTTCTGTACCTGACTACGACAACTCGTCCCGACATAGCCTATACAGTAACTTTGCTGTCAAGACACCGCAATGAACCTGCTGAAGAACATCAACAGATAGCAAAACGCGTATTGCGCTACCTCAAAGGACACAAGACTATGGTCTACTTTACTCCAAGTCTGACAAAGAAGATTTTACGATCGATCTCTACGTTGACGCCGACTATGCGAACGACACTTCTACTCGACGATCGACTTTTGGCTTCCTTCTCTTTCTCAACGAATGCTTGATTTCATGGAAATCAAAGCTACAGAATATCGTTGCTCTTTCGACTTGTGAAGCCGAGTACATTTCAATGTCGTATGGTCTCCAAGAAGCACTCTGGCTCAAGTCTCTCCTCGAAGAACTCCAATTGGTTATCAAGTTACCCATCAACGTCTACGAAGACAATCAAAGCACAATCAAGATGGCTGAGAATCCAACTCTTCAACAAAGGACTAAGCATATCGATGTCCGCCATCATTTCATCCGTGATCTAGTCAAGCAGCGCATCATCAAGATTAACTACTACCAAACCAATTCAATGCTCGCTGACATTCTCACGAAGGCTCTACCCAAACCCAAGTTTGAAGAGCATATGCCGAAGCTTGTGACCTCCATTCCCCCAAACAACAATGAAGAAACGTTTCGATTAGAGGGGAGTGTTGAGGAACGTGTCGCCAGTGTGCGCCAAATATTTGATCCCCCCAATCAAATGTTTGGTGCACACACACGTCACTTAATCTAGCGTTCTCCATCGTCTCATTGGCGACGGCCACACGTATTGCCGGCACGACTACACCGTCTACTTCAAGAACAAGCTTTCATTTTCACTTAGTTATATATATACTCTAGTGTAGTCTTACATTTTAGTCTAACTTGATAATCTCACTTTCCATTTCACCTCAACATTACCTTCGTACGAATCAAGACGACAGACGAACAAGCGCTCTCACTGTTTCCAGACGCATGTTCGGAGACTTGTCCACTGCTCGCTTGCGCGTTGGCTCTTCTGTGCAAGAGGTCGCCGCATCAAGCGCTGCTGAGCCATCTTTCGCAATCTAAGAGTGTAGAAACAATTGAGTATGGCCAAGGCGTACCGCTTGTCGCACTGCTTGACCCTTTGATTGCACTGAATGCTGGAGTCGTAAATGCTACTCCAACCACGACGATTAGCACAAGCGCTGGCGTCCATGCGTATATCAATCGAGTACTCAAGCGAGTCGTTGGTTCCTCCAAATTGCTACAAGACATGACGTCTCACAGCTTTCGACGGGGTGGCGCGCAGCACGCTAATGCCGACAGTTCAATCCAGTTGCAGTGGATTTTCGACCGTGGCGCATGGAATCTGACATCCACGAACAAAGCGTTTGCATACATATGCAACACGTCTACAGAAGATCAGAAGATTGAGAAAGTGCTCAGCGGATGGCCATCAGAGAGCACGATTCAAATGCCTACCTTGGAGGTCTTGAGTGCAACCGATCGAACAGTGGTGGATCGCGCTCGCAACATACTGTTTGCGAACTGCAGTGGCTTGGCCAGTGATTGCTACAACGTGGCTCGCAACGTCTTGGACTTGCTGATGGCTGCTTTGCTTGCGCACTTCCCAAATCTTCGACGACTCAATTCAGCTGGACCAGTCGTCGTCAAAGTCGAGCAGGCGTTTCGCGCTGTTGGCGTCGAGTGTGAAGATGTCTTGTTGTTGTCTTTAAATGTCATGCAGCCGCATGAGAGACGTATATCCACGCACCATAGCCCATGTCACGGCGAGTCACCAAGCCAAAAAGCCAGCATGTATCAGCAAGACACAATCATCAAAGAGCTGGTTTCAATCAACAAGGCGCTTCACGAGAGACTTGATGCGATTGAGGAGCGGCTGGGTGTTCGTCGTCCATTGCTACCATCGGTCGAGCCACGAGACATCAGTCAGGAGCCACAAACGACGAAACGTCGGAAAGCAGCAATCACGTCGTTGGCAGAGACATGGTTCGAATGGTATACAGAAACACCAAGGCCGTGGCTCCAAGACATTAGCCGCCAAGCGAAGTCAGAGATGAAAGCGATCGTTGGATACATGAAGCTCTTCATCGAGGAGATGCAATTGATTGAAGAGTCGACAAGCTTCCGAGAAGATGTACTTCGCTGCGGCATTCATGCTCAAACCAAGCTTCTTGAGTTCGTCAGCCAGACAGCGCCAAACGCGAAGAGCAGAGGAACAGTTCTACGCGAGATGCGCAGAATTCATCGATCTGGAGCACTCAACCATCTTGTCGTAATGTATCAGCAGCGCACCGAAGGCTCACATGCCCGACATCAACCATCAAGAGTAGTAGCGACGACTGGAGTCGAACCAGTACAACTAACATATACATGTCAGACCCTCCGAGGGTACGTCGCTGAAAAGCCACCGCAAGCGCTTCAGGAGGCGTAAAGCTGTAGCGTAGGTAGAGTTTTGAGCTCAAACCATGCCACGTGTGCCAATACCAATCAAGTCATACACCAGAACACACTCCCCAGTGGTTGGTCACGTGGCAACAAAGGCGGCCCATGGGAGAGTTCGACAAACCGGGAGGATGTGAGCTCAGGTCCGACGCAGCACGGAACCGCAAGACCTATTGGCTCCACCTAAATCCCCCTCCCGGTGTCGTCAGGTGCAGAGAAGCTCGCAGCAGCACAGTCGGTTGGGCGGGCGGGCATGTGCGGCTGAGTGGGTGCCGTCAGGTCTTGAGCTGAGATGGCCACGTGGTCATCCATTCGCTTGAGCCAGTGATTGCAAACCGCAAAATGAATCCAGTAACCAAAATTTTCTATATATAAATTTTGAGAGGTCTATTCTTGTCGTGGAGGCTCATTTTTCAATTTGCCGTGGAGTGCAAAAGTGCTGTCCGGCCACTCAAACACCCTCAAAATCGTTTTTCTCAATTTTCTCGGCCCACAGGCCACTAGAGGCGATTCTGTTGCACCCAGAAAGTTTTATTTTCGAGCAAAAAATGCTGTCAATCCCAGGAAATAATGACTGTATTGTTGTATGGCATTATGTAATAAAAATCGAATCTAAGTTATATTGAAGTTTGTATTGACCAAATGTTTTTCCAGCGGTTTAGGATAGCCAATCATATGTGTCGGATTAGCATATCAGAATAGGTCAAACTTGTCGGAATATTCATCCTATCGTACTTTTTCTGGTCGGCCAAAGGGACAGCCCTCCTTGAGGCGCCTTGGATATTCATCCAGATGGCCGTGACGCTGCTTGGTACTCCTCGGCACAATCAACACCTTTGTCGTCAGTCGTTCCGCTCCGTTTTTCTTCCAACGGCTTCATAATTCAATTTGCCAGTCCTCCACTTGCTTTATGCACTTTTTCGCCCCTCTTGCTATCGTAGCCGCAGTGGCTTCAGCCGACGGTTTGAGCCTCCAACCCTTGCCAGTGGTTTGGGGGTAAGCAGGGAGAGGCGACGGGACCACGCGAGCGAAGCGAGCTTTGTCACAAAGGGGTGAATTAAAAATTAACGCTACAACTACGGAGCGAAGCGACCACGCGCTTTAGCGCGTTACGCCCGAAGGGCGTCCGGAGGGTCTGGGAGGCGGAGCCTCCCAGGGCTCGTTTTAATTGGTTGTAGGCACTCGTAATCTAATTTCATTGGTCCTTTCGTTTGCCTTCTTCAGTGTGAGTTATGTCGCTGATTGTGCAAGCATGAAGTGACTGAGGGGATCAGTTAGTCAGTTCAGAAGCTTGCCAGCTTTATCCGGATTTCCGGATAAGGGGGATTTGGGGGCCCCGGGGGGATTTCCATGGGGGAAGTTCCTTGGGGAGGAAGTTCCATGGAAGTTTGGGGTTTAGGGGTTTCGGTGTTGGGGGTTTCGGGGGTTGGTGGTTTCACCCCGACACCTGTACTAGTTGTCGAGTAGACTAGCAGGTGTCGGGGTGGTGTCTAGTTTGAGTCGAGATGGACTAAGTTTAGACTTTAAGGTTGGTGGTTTGAGATAGCATATTGCTATGCGATCTACCCCGATTTGTCGTAGACCTTCTTTATATGAATCAAAGTATAATAGTCTCTTCAATTCGTGAGAAGAAGGCCCGTTTGGATCATACGGAACTTTATAGTATATGACTTTCTCATGTGCTTTTGGTTTCGTGACTGCGTCAAGTGCCTGACGAAACAGTCGTAAGAGAAGTTCCTTTCGATAGCCTCTATACATAAGGCGAGTCAAAAGCTTGTTAATAAAGTCTTTAAAGTCACTATCGCGAGGGTTTTGTTTGCGATATTTCTTTACAAGTCCGTATAGGAGTCCTTTGAGTACACCAGGAGGATGTGCACTTGTTGCAGGGATGTATAAATACAGATTAAGAGCCTTTTGATGGGTTCTATGTGTGTACTTTGATCCGTCTTTGATCACCCATAAATCCAGGAAGGGGATAGTGTTTGAATCCAGTGTATGGGTGAAAGTTAGCTTCGATTCTCGTCGGAATAGTGCAAAGAGGTGATTTGCAAGAAACCGATTGGTCGAGAAATTACGAACGATGAAGAATCCATCGTCAATGTATCGAGTGTAGTACTTCAGTTGGGAAGTAAACATGGGAAGTAGTACTGTTTCCTCAAAATAAGCTAGATACAGCGAAGCGTACGTGGGTGCAACAGGTGTTCCCATGGCTGTACCGTTTATCTGAAGCCAGATTGTGTCGCCGAATGTAAAATAGTTGGACGTGAGAAGTAACTGCAGTCCATTTACAATGGCGTCACACCATGGATCGTCTCTTACAATGTACTGTATGATATGTATTGCTCGATCTGTAGGGATGTTTGTATACAGAGAGGTTACATCGTACGTGACAAGCATATCATCATCATCCGCATCCAACGTCGAAATGACATCGATAAAGGAGTCGGAATCTCTGAGATATGATTGTGTTTGCAAGAGGTATGGTTTCAGTTTGAAGTCCAACCACTTAGACAAGCCTTCAAATATAGTGTATGTGTTGGACACTATAGGCCTTAGTTGAAGGGTAGGCTTGTGGACTTTAGCCAAAGCATAGAATTTATTGATATCCTTAAATTCCAGTTCATGTTGGATGATTTTTGTGTCTTTCCAATCATGTCGATGACTGTAGTCGTCGCGAATCGTTTGGTAGAAGCGTCTGACGCGCGTGCGTAACAAACGAACGACTGCATTGAGTGGTGATAGGGATCTACTGTATGTTGTGGTGTCTCGTAAGTGTGTGAGACACCACTGGATGTATTGTTCTCTGGTCATAATAGCTGGACCAAGATTTTTATCCGTGGATAATACATGTAGATTGGACGTTCGAATTAGTCTAAGGAGAGCTTTGTGTTCACGGTTCAAGTTAGACTTGTTTCGTGAAGGTAGCACGATAGATCTAAGAGCTAATCGAGTTGTGTCTAGAGCCTCTTCCAGTATGCGGGACGCTGGAGGTGGCTGAAAAGAAGCGTTCCGAACGTAGACCGGAGATGGTTTCCATTCGCGTTTCCTCTTATTTTCATTAGACGAATTGGCAAGAGTTTCTGTCGCATGCATATTTTTCGGACCGCTGTCGGTCACTCGCGGGACAAGATGCATATTTTTTCTAGAGTTAGCATCTGACCTTTCGAAAAGATATTTTAGACGAATGGTTCGTTCAAAGTAATCCATATGTTCCCCCACATCAATGGGTGTGATGTGACGTGGGGTGGGACAGAATTTCAGGCCAAGGCCAAGTAAACGTTTTAAAGCAGCAGGGACCATCGTTTCCGATGGTGTCAGGTCATGGTAGGCAAGGTTGTAGGGTTCCAAAGGGGTGAATTAAAAATTAACGCTACAACTACGGAGCGAAGCGACCACGCGCTTTAGCGCGTCACGCCCGAAGGGCGTCCGGAGGGTCTGGGAGGCGGAGTCTCCCAGGGCTCGTATTTCATTGGTTGATCTTACGCGTTATCTAATTTCATTGGTCCTTTCGTTTGCCTTCTTCAGTGGAATGATTGTCGTTTACGCTGGAAGGAATAAGCGTAAACAATGTTTACAGCCATTCGATCCAGTAGTTTGGTTATCCGGAAATATCCGGATTGAGGGGGGCCTCGGGGGGATTCCTGGGGCCCCCGGGGGGAAAGTCCCGGGGGGATTTCGGGGGGTTATCCGGATAGAGCCGGATGAGGGGGGCTGGGGGCCCCGGGGGTTATCCGGATGGGGCCGGATAAGGGAGGCTGGGGGCCCTGGGGGGATTCCCAGGGGGGCTATCCGGGTTTGTCCGGATAGGGGATTCGGGGGTTCGGGGGTTCCACCCCCACTCCTGTACTCAGCATCAAGTATGCTAGCAGGTGTGGGGGTGGAGTCCAGCCTGAGGGTGGAGGGACTGACTATGTTTTTTAAGGATTTAGGCTTGAGATAACAGATTGAAATTCGATCGACGTCGATACTTTTTAAGCCAGTTGTGTAGTTATCAAGCCGTAAAAGTCGCTTAAGTTCATAGTTTGACGGTCCGTTCGGGTCATAAGGGACTTTGTAGAAGATTACATTGTCTTTTTCTTTGTATACTTTACTTGCATCAAGTGCTTTTCGGAGCAGATTGAGAAGCAGTTGCTTGTTGTAGCCTCTATAGATTAATCGGGTGATTAATTTATTGAGAAAGTCCTTAAAATCAGTTTCCCGTGGGTTTTGTTTACGGTACTTCTTGACTAATCCGAACAGTAGTCCTTTGAGTACGCCAGGTGGGTGCGCACTAGAAGCGGGAATGTATAGATACAGATTTAATCTTTTCTGATGTGTTTTGTGCGTGTATACATTCTTATCCTTTATCACCCAGAGATCCAGAAAGGCCACAGCCTTTGAATCCAGTAAATGGGTGAAACTTAGCTTCGTTTCTCGTTTGAATGTCGCCAGAAATTGGTTGACAATAAAGGGATGAGATGAATGATTACGAATGATGAGGAAACCATCATCAATGTAACGTTTGTAGTACTTTAGCTGGGTATTGAATTGGGGAAGTAATAGAACTTCTTCAATATAAGCTAAGTATAGTGAAGCATAAGTAGGTGCCACGGGTGTACCCATAGCAGTGCCGCTTTTCTGTAACCATACCGTGTCACCAAAGGTGAAGTAATTTGAATCCAGTAGCATGTGCAAGCCAGAAATGATGGCGTCACACCATGGATCGTCTCTTACAATGTTATAGATTACACTTACAGCTCGGTTTGACTGGATGTTTGTATAGAGAGATGCGATGTCATAAGTAACGAGCATATCATCATCCTCTGCAGTAAGTGTAGCCAGGTCGTCTATCAAAGAGTCGGAATCTTTAAGATAGGAGCGTGTTTGTAAGAGGTATGGTTTCAGTTTAAAGTCTAGCCATTTCGACAGGCCTTCAAAAATTGTGTTTGAGTTGGACACAATGGGTCGTAGTTGAAGTGTCGGTTTGTGAACTTTAGCCAGAGCGTAGAATTTATTAAGACTTTTATATTCTAGCTCGTGTGCGATGATTTTCGTGTCTTTGAAATCATGCCTATGGCCGTGTTCTTCTCTCATCGATGCCATGAGACGACGTATGCGTGTTCGTAACAGTCGTTGTAAGGCTGAGAGTGGCGAGAGAGATCTACTGTATGTACTTGTATCTTGAAGGTGTGTGAGACACCACCGAATGTATTGGTCCCGTGTCATGACAGCAGGTCCTAGATTCTTATCGGTAGAGAGTACATGTAGATTGGATTGTGTTAGAGTGTGTAGTAGCATCGTATGTTCCCTGTTGAAGTTGAATTTTCTTTTGGCGGGAAGGCGTGCGACTGTAATGGCAACTCTAGTGGCGTGAAGAGCCGTTTCTAATGTGGGTGACGCTGGAGGTGGTTGGAAAGAAGTGTTTTTAACGTATACGGAGGAGGGTTTGAAATGTCGTTTCCGTTTGTGTGTTGAGACGGGTGTTTGCGGCCCTGAAAAATTGTGGGGGAAAGGCGCGCGAGAAGTGGAGAGATGCATATATTCTCGAATTTTGTGATCTGACCTTTCGAACAAATACTTCAGTCGTAAGGTCCGTTCAAAAAACGGGTATGTTTGAAGTATTTGGTAGGGTTGGATGTGAGGGGGTGTCGGGCAAAAATTTAGGCCGAGGCCAAGCAAGCGTTTAAGTGTAGCAGGTACCACCGTGTCCGGTGGCGTCAGGTCATGATAGGCAAGATTCATAGGTTCCAAGTCAACAGCACCCACATAACGACATGCAAATATATTGATTGCGTTACGTTTAGCAGATGCTGAGGGGTCAATCGCATTGTCGACCAAAACTAGTTGTTTTTCTTGGGTGGCGGCTTTTTCTTGGGTGCTTGTGCCGGATGTTTCTTCGCACCTTCTGCGCCGTTGCCTTTCTGCTTGCCGGGATTGTTCTTTGGCTTGCTGTTTCTTCTTTCTTGAGGTTGTCCTTGGGCTTTTCCTCCACCGCTTCCGCGGGGAGTTGGCGTCTTTCCTGTCTTCCCAACCGAGTTGCCACGTCGGTTGGGCTTGTCGTTTAAAGCAGCCCGAAGGGTGTTGAGTTCCTTGCGAAGGGCACTCATGTTTTTTGTTATCTCTCTCTTAACTAATTGACCAACTAATATATCGTTTGGTGTATCTACTTCCATCTCTTCGGCTGCGGCTCGGGCGGCTTGGGCTTCGGCGCGCTTGGTTTCGCGTGCTTGGACTTGGAGTACGTGTTCGTACGAGGCCTTGTTGAGGGCTTGAGAAAGAAAAGACAGAGACAAGGAAAGATCATCATTAAAGGTTTGTATTATAAAATTGATATCAAGCCCTCCAGCGGCAGGGAGGCCGGGCCTCCCCGGGGTGCCGTTCGCGTCAGCAAGCTGGAGGGATGAGATACAACTAGAGAAATACCTTTTCAGTTGGTCTTCACATCGCGCGCGCAGGAGCGGAACTTGGGCTTCAAGCGCGTCGATTTCCGCTGCCGCTGCTTCCTTGATTGTGGCGTGGAGCGCGGCTTGACCAGCGGCCAGATGGCTGGCGAACTGGCTCTTCAACGCGGCCGCTTGGTTGGGCAGGTTGGCGTCGAGGGTGGCGGAGGTCTTCAAGTCCATCTTCGTCGTGATGGACTTGGGCGGTCGCTCGGCGAGGCGGGCGAGGGCCGTGCGCTTGGAGTCGATGCGACGCAGCAGAGCTGTGAACTCGCGCGTGCAGGCAGACACGATGGCAACGGCGTGGGGCGGCGGGCTTCGAGCCAAAGCAGATGCTTGAGGCGAGTCCATCCTTGGGCGGGTCAGTCGGAGGAGGTTTGGGGAAGGGGAAAGGGCGACGAGACCGCGCGAACAAGAGAACGAACGGTTCCAAAGGGGTGAATTAAAAATTAACGCTACAACTACGGAGCGAAGCGACCACGCGCTTTAGCGCGTCACGCCCGAAGGGCGTCCGGAGGGTCTGGGAGGCTCCGCCTCCCAGGGCTCGTATTTCATTGGTTGATCTTACGCGTTATCTAATTTCATTGGTCCTTTCGTTTGCCTTCTTCAGTGGAATGATTGTCGTTTACGCTGGAAGGAATAAGCGTAAACAATGTTTACAGCCATTCGATCCAGTAGTTTGGTTATCCGGAAATATCCGGATTGAGGGGGGCCTCGGGGGGATTCCTGGGGCCCCCGGGGGGTTTGGGGGTTTGGGGGTTTGGGGGTTTGGGGGTTTGGGGGTTTGGGGGGGGGTTTGGGGGTTTGGGGGTTTGGGGGTTTGGGGGTTTGGGGGTTTGGGGTTTGGGGGTTTGGGGGTTTGGGGGTTTGGGGTTTGGGGGTTTGGGG